>JAWMRA010000078.1:45711469-45867362 GCA_035584735.1 Pseudotriccus pelzelni | reverse complement strand
GCAGCTTGGGGGGGGTGGGGTAGGTGGAACAAGACATGTATAGACTCTCACATAAAGTAAAGAACTGGCCTTAACTTTGGCCATGCATCTTTTGTGACTTCCTGGCTACATTTGGTACTTGTGTTTTACCTGAATGACCAGACTTGCCTCTGATGGGAATGAGCAAGGTAGAGAATCACGGCAGAGGATGTTACGTTTGTGCACTTTAGTTTTCGGAGAATCTTCATAAAGAATTATGTGGTCTTGTCTTAGAAATGTAGTTTCTTTATTACAATTTGCATTCACAGAGGAGTGAAGGCAAGGGCATATGAGGGAGCTGCTCAGTCACAGCTTTTTCCTCCTTCCACTTGGCTGCTGCTCAGATCTAGTGCCTTGGTGTCGACATCATGGCCATTAAAAGCAATGGAAAGCACCAAGGTCTGTGGGGCAACCCTTCAGTAAGCTCATCACCATCCATTCACCCTCCTTTAAAATGTCTTTTCCATCTGCTTAGAGCATTCCAAGTGATTAAGATGGTAAGAAAAAATTTTATGTAGAGATGGAAAAGTGCTGAGGGTATTAAAGACGAGGTCCATGGCCCTTGTGTGTGTGTGTGCCTGTGTAAAATGGTGAAGTGCTTTGAGAAAGGACTGAGTTGGTAAAAGCAGACATGCAACGTTTTAAGGGAAATGGTTCCCTGTCTCTGTAAGGACTTTTTTGATGCTGTGTGCCTTCCCCCAAAGTCCCAGTGTGAGTCTTGCCAATATTTGGCCCCAAAGCAGCAAAGAAAATGCTGGTGGAAATTGTAGCCATGATAGAGCTGTCTCTAAGCTCTCCACTCCAGAGCGATGTGCAACCTTTCTCACTGACTGAGTTAGCATGAAATGTGGCACCACTTCTGCTATGTTTCAGTTGAAGTTAACGCTTCCTGAGGAATGCACATTAGCTATTCCAGATGTACGGAGCTGACTGTAATGTCGTTATGGCCCCTGCAAAATAGAACCACCCACACCAATGCCAATTTCGTCTTGTGACTGTGATTATATCCAAAACAAGGGCTGGTGTGAACCGAGCTCTGTATTTAATTCTTATATTGTAATACTGTGGTTAGAGGCAGCCAAACAGGCCTCCAGCCAGCGGTAACTGAAGCAAGTGGGACTCTCAGTTTGACTCCAGTGAATGCTGAAATTGGTTAGTTGGTACCTTAGGTTTAGAATTGTTTTGGGAGCTCGTAAACAATTATTAATGGGGGCAGAATAGCAAAACGTGGTCATTTTAGGGTTCTGTACTAGTTTCCCCTCCTTGCTCTCATTTTTGGTAGTCTGCGGTAAAGAGCATCTATGAAGTAATTTGTTTTAAAGGCTTGCCACAGTGGAAGGATCTGTGGAGTTTTATTTTTAGTCAGCCAGTCTGGGCTGCTGCTGGTGGTGGGTTTTCGGATGGGTCTTATTTTTTTCTGTTGGTTTTTTTCTGAGGGATTTGTGACTGTTTTCATTCTGCACCTGCGCATTTTTGCAAGTGGGGACTCTTGGTCATTAGCTCTCAGAAGTTACATAGTTACACCTGCAAACTGGGGCACACTCTGGGAGTAACTAATTCTGTATGTAAAAAACACCTCATCTCTAGGAACAGGTATTTATGCTTCAAAAAATGCATGCTCACCAGTGGCGTAGGAGTGAGAGGAGACTAGCTCCTGGGATGCCTGCTTTTCCACCTTCGTTTCCTGGAACTACTCATAGGAGCTGGAGAATTTTGTTCTGAAAACCAGCCCCTGGCTAGTTAGATTTCAGATGCCTTCCCTGCAGTGTTAATTAGATGGGTTTTTTCCCCCCTATGGTTTTATAGCTGTCGAGGGTCCTGTCAACCTTCCTCTCAGGACAGTGCTGTGTCACTCTTTCTTGCAGATCATTTTGAACTCCATGCACAAGTACCAGCCAAGGGTACACATCATTAAGAAAAAGGATCACACGGCTTCTTTGCTAAATCTGAAGTCAGAAGAGTTCAGGACATTTATCTTTCCAGAGACAGTTTTTACTGCTGTTACCGCCTACCAGAATCAGTTGGTGAGTACAGTTGCTAATTTTTACAGTTATAACTAAATCCCACCCTGCCAAAAACTCTTTTTTGCCCCATCTAAACTAGGAAAGTTTCTGGCATAACGTGCCTTTCCATGACAACCTTATTCACGTCGAGGAATAATTCTTAAATATACAGGTAGTACTACCGACTTCAAAGAGCCATAAGGATTATTCATGAGAGTAAAGATGACAAGTAAGAGGCTTTCTTTCGTCTTCTCTTCTGTCTATACAAAGCTGTTTGCATATTAACATTTAGTCATTTTCTAATTATAGCTCATTAAGGAACTGTTCTTATTTGCAGTGATCAGCTATGAGCTGAGAGACATTCTGGTTTGCACATGATGATTTCATGGGCTTAAAAAGTTGACTAATTAAGCAGTAAAGCTCAAACGTAAGGAAAATCACTCAGAGATATGCTTTTCAGAGGCTGCCCAGATTACATCCAGATGTTTGAATTTCAATTTGCATGCTAGTGAATAATATATACAAAATGGAGGAGATCATAACAATGGATTGCTAATGAGTAATTTTAGGAAGTCTATAAACAATCAGAGACCAGAGGCTCCGCTTGACAGTGGATTGAGCTTTAATATTTAAGTCAGTAGAAATATGTTGTTGCCTTCAGTGTGACTCAGAGCATGTATTAACGGCTTAATGACTATGGCACTTCAAAAATAAACCTATTTCCCTCTTTAGTTCCCCCAAGTTAAGAAAAATATAAGTACTCTCCAAGCACTTGGTCAGCCAGCATCACAGAGTCAATGTACCTGACGGATTATTTAAAGAAGTTGGCATTTCTTAATATGAAGCAAATGTAATTGGTTTTGAAATGCTATGAATAAAATGCAACTACTGCATAGGGGGCCAATGAAGCTTTGAATATAACAGTAGTAATATGAAGTCAGTCCTGTTACAGGCACTACATCCTGCTTTAAGGCTTCAGTGTATTGATTTTAAACTCAGGTTTGTATCTGAATGCTGCAGAAAACACATTCAGCACCTGGCAATCTCAAGAACATGATGTTTGGACAGGCAGTTAGATTTTTTTTTCATGTAACTTTCTGTAGAAACCAGCAAAATAGTAACAGGCACAAAACCAGCTAAACCCGGAATTTATTTCTGTAGGATGGATTTGTGTCCACGGTTGATATTTACACCAGAGATGTTTCTAAACTAACCTTCCCAAAGCACATACATAGAGTCCTGGAAAATTTCTCAATGGAACATCTCCGGAACCCCTAGAGGCTGATGTTGTCATTTTATTTATGACTAATGAAAATGGAGCCTTTTTTCATTTTTGCCATTTCTTTCAGAACTGTTTTAAGGAGGGATTGATTACATTTCTGGAGGTTATTAGATAAAAGCTAAATACATTACACTTTCAACAAACTATCTCATAATTTAAGATTTAAAGGGCATGCATTTATTTAAACAGTCAAACCACTGCCACAGAGTTGAATTGTAGGTCAGATTTCATTTTAAAATCCTTTCCAGCAGATGTTCTCTGATTGTTTGTGAGACAGTCTCTCAGGAAGAATAAGGCCATAACAGATTGTGAGTCTCATCTGGCTTTAGTGGATACAAAAAGTTTCTTTTGTGATGTCATACCAAAACTTTAATATTAAGAAAATGGAAGTTTGATTGGTGAAAATATGCTCAAGAGATGAATAGACATCCTTATTGCTCTGTAGTGCAGTTGGCTTGGTGTGTTAGTGATCTAAGTCAATGGAACTAGTTAGAGCTTGTCTTTTTTCAAGGTAGTTTTCATAATGCTGCCATAAAAGCATTCACTGTACGTGAGGGACTGACTCGCCACTCTTTGCAATATCACCATGAGTCAAGGGCTTATGGGTATCTTGGAATTAGAATGAAACCATAACTAACTTTCTGAGCTGTTTCACGGTCCTTGTGGTAAGGCTGCGGGGTTGTTTCCACCAGCTGTACCTGTGTGATGAGACAGCCTCAGACCCCTGACCAGTACTGAGGTCCAGTGGTGTTTGACCAGCCCACTGAAGACCATTAATTAAAAAATTCAGGTCTTGTCTTTGTCAGCACATCCCTTCCTCTCTGTATTTCCCTCTCAGAAGACCACTTTCTCAGAATTAAAAGTGGGCTTCAGTTGTCCTCTTTATTTTACTTTTTTTATTTTGGGGGAGAAGCCACCCTGTTTTGAAATACTTTGATGAAAGAATTTGATTGTTTGAGGATTTGGAAAAGATTCAATCTTTCTTTTTTTTCTTTTCTTTCCTAAGTCTTGAGGCCCAGGTATTAAAAATTATGTTGTGGCCTCCTCAACACAGGGTTTTTTGCAGGAAATCTAGGCTGACAAAACTGCTTAATATGAAATGTTGAGATCTGTTGATTTTCATGGGAGCTGGAGTTGGTGGCATTCACTGCCTTGCAGGATGGTTCTGTGTTGTGCCTCATCAAGCTCTAACTCCCACTTACAATTTTACTTTTAACTCTTGGAAGGAGAGTGGCTGGAAAATCCAAATATTGTAATGACATCTCATGTTTTATTCACCAAATCTAAATTGGTTGGACATGCAGAAAGTTTGGCAAGGACAATAGTGTATTTTTTTTTCTGCTTCCAAGAAAATACCATATTCAAAGCCACTACCATATGCCTGAGAAGTTTCACTGCAAAGGTAAGGGGATGATTTGTGGCACAGAATTTCCTGGTCAATGTATTGCTCTGTCGGGATAGGAAGGCTGACTAGATGACTGGACAGGTTTGTAGAGGTTTGTAGCTGCTTTTGGATAAGAGAGTTTTGATTGCAAGATCTCTCATTTTTCAGGACTCTCATAGTTTTGGTGGGGTTACTCCTTTAATCCAGGTTCAGTCACTTTAAATCTGAGTTCTCCCTAAATTTTTCCTTCTCTTCCTCGGCAACTTTTCATTCAAAACCACTTAAACTGCCCTGATGTGACGGCTGCTCAGCCTGGCTGATAACATTCTCATCCCAGCAAAAAAAAAGTTTTAGTTTGGGGTCTCAGTAGTTGATGTGCAGCTCCACCAACAAGGCTTAGCTGTCAGCAGGGTGGTTTGCGTTGCCTGTGGAAAAGGCAACCTGATTGATGCTGGTAAAGTGTCTGGAAGCTGTAATGCCGTACGTGGGTGGGTTCCTCCTGCTCTGGGCAACATGAAGGCTGAGCCTGGTGTGCCCTTTGGTCTTTCCACTGCTGTACGTGTAATACACCCTGGTTTGCCTCCTCAGCTTTGCAGTATCTTGAGAGCAGAACACACACACACACACAAGGAACGTGGATAAAATTAGCAGCGAATTCAGGAGGATGGATTGGTTGACACTTTGTACGCTCCAAACACTGTATTCATGTAATGTTGCTCTTTTCTGTGTTTGCAGATAACCAAGTTGAAAATTGACAGCAACCCTTTTGCTAAAGGATTCCGTGACTCTTCCAGACTCACTGATATTGAGAGGTAATGGGGACTTTCTGTTTACTTTGCATGCAGATAAGATAAAGAGAAGAGAGAGTTTGTAGGAAAAGCATCCTTTCAACTCCTCAGAAGCTATGCATTTTAACGTTATCTTACTGCATATAGTAAGACTCCTCTACCTCCTTTAAAAATACTTATAAACTTTATGAAGAAAGAGCTGTTTTGAGTTTTGACATCTGTTCCAGTTGGAGCCCATATATTTGTCTTCCTCAGGGGGCTTCTTGAAGCGGGGAGAGGGTCAGTTTTACAACTTCAAAATGAAAAGCTTTTTTCTTATCATGCCATTTAATCCTATGGAGGGCTGTGAATTGGGTCAATGGGAAACAAGGGCACTGGTCCTGTGAAAAACATCTTTACGCTCCCCAGTGCTCAACACAGTGAAAAGAAGAGAGGAGAGCCCCCAATATACACTTCCAGCAGTCCCAGACACTGAGTTGGCAATTATTGCCATCAGGATGAATCCCATAACTCCCACTCTGACAACAAAGATGCCATTTTTGTTTCACCAAAACTGTGCTGCGGGCTGCACCGGGGGAGAGCTCTATCTGGAAACTGTTGAGTTTTGAGTCTGTACAGCTCATTACAAGCAACTGCTGCCATAGGGACTGAAGCATTAACCCACAGCTGAGTAGTAAATAAACTTCAATCTCTTGGTAGCTTTCCAGCACATCACATTTTTTATGATATCGTGTCAAATAGTTTGGCAAATGAAGCAAATTAAGCTGTCTGTGTCCTTTAGGCTGGAAGAGAACTCGATGGAGATGGATATAGCACATCCAAATTTTCCTATGAGCACACAATCATGAAAGAAATTTTGGAGAGGCCAAAACCCTCCAGGATCCTATGTGGGGATATCCAGATGTGTCTGTGAATCATCTTTCACAGGTGCATAGAGGAGACAAAGTACTCACTGGAGTCATATTCATAGGGCTAGACAAAGTCTTTAAAGCATTTCAAAAGTACATCTGTTTAAACAGGTCCATGGATGGGAAATGGTGATATACTTTACACCTTATTGGTGACTGGATCGTTAGTGATCGACAGAGTAAATGGGTAAAAGAACAGTAAAAAAAAACAGCTTGCAAAGCTTTTGAAAATTGTTTCCTAAGTGAAAGCCTTCATTGAAAAAAAAAAAAAAGGCAGATTTAATAAAAATAGCATAGCCTGCTGTATTGACAGAATACTGAGGAAAACAACACCCAGAGCTCGGGTTTGTGTGCAATAAGTAGTCAAGAAAGGACCTGTTGGAAGAGGTTTCCATGTTTTACAGACAGGAGACATCTAATGATACAGCATTGCAAGGGCGGAAAGAGTCTGAACAGATAAGCTGGGAGAAAAACTTAGTTACCTCTGTGCGGATGAGCCGACTATTGTGGTGCTGGATATGAAGGGAATTTTTCCAGAGGACATCTTATTATAACAGCACATGGCATGGAGTCAGAAATGCTGAGCATAAGCTGCAGTGCCCTTTTGTTTATTGATAAGTGTAGGAATAGAGCCTGAGACAGGCAGCCAAGCCCAGGCATGAATGTTGCCATGAAAGATAAGGCAGACAACTGTGAAGCCTAAGACAAATGCAAGAAACAGAATTTGTGAAAAGTATTGAAATTACATATAAATTTCTGGGTTTGAAAGTCCAAGTTTGGTTAAGCTCTTATTTTGACTTAAATTGGAAATCTGAGCCCTGATTAGCAAACAGTAGTATTTTAAAATACAAAACTGCTGCATAACACATCAAGTCACGAGAAAATAAAAGTGTAACATGCAAGAGGGCTGGTAAGAGATTGTTTGAGAATTTCCTAAGCTATACAATATGGTCCAGAAATACCAAGGGTTTTATTCCGTTCTGGAATTAAAATACTCAGGCAGATGAGAATGTAATTCTCTAAGTGCCCACTAGTTCTATAGATTTCATCTTATCATCAGCAAAATTGCTTAAAGAAATCTGAAATAAAGCAAAAGGAATAGCAAAGCGAGATAGGACAGGAGAAACAATTTCTTACATGCATTACAAGTAGGTGAATATTGAGTAGTAGAGCATATGGCTCTTGCTCAGCCGAGTTGGGAGTGTAGTTATTTCTGTAAGGTAACCGCTGGAGACAAATACTTATTTGCCAGGGAAAAGACTACGAAGGCCAAATGCACACTTGTGCAGCCCTTGAAAATGGAATAGTTGTCTAGGAGCTGTGAAAATACTTTCCATGCGCTCCTCCCTAAGCAGGCCTGCGTACAGCACGTGCATGAGTAACGCCCAGCGTGGCGATCCTAATGGCCTCCCGTAAAGCCTCCTGTGATGTTAGGGCCAAGAGAGCACTCATTTATCCTGAGTTCCAGCTTTTCCGAACGACCTAAGTAGTGTGAAAGCATACAGAGCTTTGTATTTCATTTCCAGGTATTTAAGCCTGCTTTTTCCTAAACAGCCTTTGGGGAGGGAAACAAATCAGATCAATTGATCTTTAGAGACCTAAAGAAATTAAATTAGTCTGGAGTCAGTTACTGCACTAAACCATCCAGTAATTGGATTGCTCCTTGTAACTGATTGAAAACAGCCTCTATCTGTAACAATATAGGGAGCTTTTCTTTATAGTAGATCTGAGAGAAAAACACATCTTTTTATGACATGATGACAGAAATTGCACTTTTTTAACCTAATTGAATATGATTTTATAAATATGTGACTTTAACGATTTCAGGCTTTCCAGTCTAGATTTACGATCCCTCTGTAGGAAATTCAAGCTGCAAGTGCCTTTAGGATTAAATCTATTGGCGTTGTATGTGTTGGAGTTAAATAATATATGTAAAGGTGAAATTAGCAAAACAGTAGAGGAGGTAGGTAACAGCAAAGCTGTTGAAATGCCTGCATTTTCTTTTGTTCCTGTCTAAATACCATGGAATGGTTTCCTTGTACTCATGGCTGTATATGCAAAGCTTTTAACCACTGAAAAAAATCTTTGAGTTTGGTATATATACCAAGTTTTTAATGGGATGCAAGATTCCTTCCACAATCAACTCTTTCCTAAATTACTTGTGGTAATCTATTTACAGCAATGGGCAGACTTTATCTGGGGCTACTGTGATTTAGATAAGTTTCTGATTCACCTTTTGATCTTTTTATGTGGTATTTACATTTCCTTTACTATAAAAAGGCTCCCACAGTGGTTGTGATTGAAAAAACCAAACATTTAGCAGCAATTGCCAGAATGTGAAGCTTGACATGCTGTGGTGTTGACTACAGAATGCCAAACGCAGTAATGGGGATGAGTGTGATGTTTTTTAATGGTAACCTTTGTGAAAAAAGACTAATACAGGTTTTGTAATGAGAAATTCACCTCTGGAGATAAGCTTTCAGGGAGTACCTTTGTGCTTTTGCTGAAGAAAAAACTGCCAAAGACATAAAGAATGCAGAGGCAGGACCCAACAGATGAATTCTTTTGAGTATGAATTTATCTTTTAAATTGTTCTGAAGAATTAGCCTGTTAAAATTAAATAGGTAAATAAAAGCATGATTGTTACACACCATTCAAAAAATGGAGTGAAAAAGGTGATCATTTCAAGAGCATGAGTCAACAGAAAACCACTGAATCATAAAATAATGATCCAACAAGAATTGACAGATCATAATCATGATCTGAACAAGCCTGTTTATTTGACATTGCTTGTTTATTTGCTTGTATGTGATAGGCAAGTTCAGGGTGTGGACTTGTAACTATTAAAGAGAGTTAAGTGAGTTATACCCATCTGCACAAATCCAATAATGCTTCTGGGTGGTAGATACATACTTCAGGAGGCAACACGGAAAAGTATTGGTTGCACACACAAGTAATTTTTAGGCAGAGAAGGGAAGGAGGGGGGTGGGCAGGGTGTGAAGTAAGAGAGCTGCATCCCAACTGGATTTGCATGGTAATCAGTTCAAAATTTTCCCCCGAGGAGCTTCGTGTATGAGGTATGGAAATACGTCGTCCTGGCTCACAAGGCTGTAAGCAAACTGGATGCTAATGCCTGGGCATGGGCACTGCCCTGCTAAAGTATGAGTCAAAGCCATATGCTTGGTGATGTGCTGTGAACAACAATCCTCTCTTCTGTCCCTCCCCTGCTCTCCTCACAGAGCTGCCTTCTTCCCCGTTCCCACTGCTTATTGCTCATCTAGAAGAACTTCCCTGACTCTTGAAAGCCCCCTACCAGCAGCCAGAAATATATATATATATATATATATATATATATACACTGTGACCTACTCTTATGTCCATGGTTAAGCAGAGCTTTGTGATACTTCTCCAACAAATTGAACTCCCAGCTTATCTTTTACCCTCAGCTAGTTCTCAGTCTGTGAATGTCAGCAACCAGCCATGAGATACCATCTCTGATGTTTAAGTTTGGAGAAGAAGTGAAGTCCTGAATTTAGGGAGAAATACCAGGGACTCTGGTACCTAAATGCCTTGTATCTAATGCCATTCTAGATACTGCTGATGTTATTCCAGCCTTCAGCTGCTGCTCCAAATGGGTGGGTGGATTGTCTGTATTTTCCTTCCAGACCACTGCAGATGGCTTGACGTCTTAGCACATCTTGAAAGCACTACCTGCCTTTGTTTAGACACCTGAATTATTCCCTTCAAATCTGGTTCCCCTGACTCTGCTTGTTGTTAGCCAGGCAACTGTTCCTTCTTCCCCAGCAGAAAGCCTTCCACACCAGTTAAAAGTTAGTTCCTCTTTAGTTCCCAGCTTTTTAAGCACACATACCCCGGCTCATTTTCCACTTAAGTGTTCTGTTATTTAACTTTTTACTGATGCAAAACAGTATAAAAATGTTTTATTTTTCTAGTAGTTTCCACTCACCTCAGGCAGAGGTAGTGTATGCATGACAGGAAGGCACGATGTCAAATTAGACCTACCGTTTCCACCCCAGAGTGGGTTTTCCAGGGACTTCTCCCAGTCACTGTTTCAGTACCCCTCTCCTCACCTCTCATCTTCTGCCTACAGAAGTAAACGGCTGCAGTCACTGGGTGAAGTGGAGCTCCGTGGGGCTGGCTATGTAAGATAGTTTTCTCATTTTTATTTGAGAGAAATGGGGTATATTGCTAACTTCATGTTCCGTCTTCACAAATGTCATTACTTTTCCCACGTCATGGATTCAGCCAGGCTGCGTCACATCCACGTGTATTACAGCTCTTCCAGAATTGCTGAATTTTTACTGAGAGGGTGACAGTAAACATCACTGTGGAGGTACACTTGTTCTTTCTTCTAGAATCATCAAAACTTAGATTTTTCATAATTTAAGTCTCATTTCCCTTCTTTCTTAAAATTATATGCAGTCTTGGAGTAGTGCATCCGTCCAACACTTGCCCAATAGTTCTGACTTCACGTGAAAGTGTTTTGTGGCTGTGTATTAGCTTTTGGGCCAAATGAGACTTCAGCTCCCATGAGCCAATGTAGCCTCTGGGCCTTGTTTCATCCCTGGTTGGCTGGAATTGTTTTAGTCTAAGCAGTGGAACGGAGCTATAATGTTTTGGTCAAGGATTTGGTCCATACCGTGTCAGAGCTGAATTAGGTTCCTATGGTCAGCCTTTAGTATTCATCTACCAGTGTAAGAGCAACTATATGTAGCCAATTAATATGTCTGTATGTTTGTGCATTTGTAAAATAGCAAATAAAAGCCACAGGAACATGAAGGCTGAGCAGGGGTTCTGACAGCATATGTTGTTCACTCATAGCTGCTGTTATGAAAGTGTATTTGTTCCTTCTGTTGTGTTTTTTTAGGGCTTTTTGGGGTGATGTGTGGTTTTTTTGTTTAGTTAGTTTTTTGCAGTTGTCGGTTTTTTTGTTTGGGAGGGGGTGTTTTGGTTTGGGTTTTTTTTTTACAGACTTGTTTTTAGCACTTGCACCTTGGACAAATTAGTCATCTTTTCCCTTAAAAAAGAAGTTCTACTACAGTTTGACTTCCGACAAGTTTATTTTTGTGCCTTCTCAGTCCATTTATTCCATCTGTCTTCACCTCACCTCACTTCTGACGTCTTCTGTTATCTGGGCATTCTTCCAAACATACTAACTGGCAGCTACAAAAAAAGGAAACCTTTGAAATGCAGAACTAAAGAAGTCATTCAAGCTGCAAACTGATAATTCATACACTTTATATCCTGTTCTGTATTTTTCTTTGTGTTGGACTGAAAGGCCAAGCAAAACACGGTTGTCAGTTTTATTATTTTACTATTTTCCCGCTATTATTTCTTATTGGGATTGCCTTTCCTTATAAAGAAAAAAACAAAACAAACCCCCAAAACAAAAGGAAAATGCAAACCCCATAACACCAGGAACAGAGAGAAGATTCTGAGGATATCCTTACCTTTTCACATACCTAGCACTTGGATAGAAAGAGGGGGGGGGAAAAGAGATAATGCTAAGAAGCTGCTCAGCTTTGCTCTGAAATTCATACCTCTGGCAGCCATTCCCGAAGCAGTAACTTATGCAGAGGATGTAAGTTCAGAGTGCCTGGCTCTGCCACCTGCTCTTTCTCACTGCAATTTGGCTTTAGCACGTTGTATTCAAAGGAGCTTGAACCTGGCTCCCAGTTCAAATCCATGGCAAGGTCTTGGGTTCGGTCTGTGAAGTGTTAGTGAGTCATTTGCCAGCTACATCAGGATTTTCCTATCTATTTTTCGTCCCCTGAGGCTACTCTGTATGTACAGGGTACTGTTAACTACACAAGGCCAAAGACTCAGCTTGCAGCTGCACAACATAAAGCATCTCTAACTGGAAGTTTAGTTTTGGAATCATTTGTCAGCAGGGACAAGAGTGATATGACAAGATGTCAACCTGCAGAATAGCAAGATGCTCCCTGTGCACCCTAAACCCTTGCTAATTGAGGAATTCTCTCAGAGCTTCACATCCTTTGATTTCAGGTTCAAATTTTGCTGGTTTATTTCTTGCACAAAGGAGAGAAGTGCTTCATTTGTAACACGGTTTATTGACAGGATTGAGCTCAAGGTGTGCTCCTGTTGGAATGCAGATTGCTGGGATCAGCCCGAGGTCTTTTTCCCTATTACCTCTCCTCACATTTTTCCTGCCTCAGCATCTTCTCTGTGGGTTTGCTTGCCAATATGAGTTTAGCTTTTTCCTTCCCATTTGGCACATGGTTCCTTTTTCTCAAACAGCTTCAGTCCCTAACTTGCTCTTCTCCAGCCTGTTACCTGCTACTATTACCCAGCTGTGAACATTGCACAGCTTAATCATAGTAAAAAAAATTCGTTCCTATGTGAGTGATTTTTCTCCTCCTCTGGGTGTTTCCAAGACAGGAGTTGAAGTGCAGACTGGGAGACTGAAAATTATTGGTAGACAACACAAAAGAATTTGATGAAAAGAAAACATCTTTCCTTTATCCAGTTGGCAGCTTGAGATCTCTCAGAACAAAGTTTATTGCTAATTTATTGATAATAGAAGAAACTGTGGAGTTCTAAGGCACACTGAAAGGTAAAAATTGTTAGGTCCTAGTATTAGATAACAATTGTCTGATCATGAATAAAGAAACAGAAGGACAGAAGTTGAGTACTGAGTGACTGGAAGTCACTTTGTTTAGTGTGAAACAGCACTTAAAAAAAAGACTCAAAGAAAGCTTTAAAAAATCTCCACCATACTCTTCACTTGCTATTTTTTGCAACTGAGCATCGAATCATAAAACAGCAAATATTGATTTATCATTCAGTAATTCGAAAAATTATTTCCATAAATCCTTTGAACCACATCAAGATATCTGAAGTTGTATACAGAACTATAAAACCAGATGTAATTAAGTTTTTCCCTCTTAGTAGTAGTGTTATTGTAACATTCTGGGTCTTGGACAAGTGTGTTGTACTGATCCATGCTTCAGAGCACCGTATTAGGTTAACCTAAAGAGTTCACACTTCCATAGAGTGAATTTTCAGGGAGATTTTGAGATTTAAGTCCTTTTGGCCCCAGTGGAAACAAGAGTATAAGGAAGGAGTCTGTGTTACAGACTGCCAGCTTTGTTTCTGCATTTTGAACTAGATTTCACAGACACCTAAATCTTGTTAAAGTTTTGCTTTCTGCTACTTATCTGTATTAGAGTAAGTCCTAAGGCACCTCTGTCTTTAAAGGGTAAAGAGTCCGGCTTCCTCTTTCCAACCTATCGAGTAAACTCCAAATGTTTCCACAGATTAGATGAGTTGCAACCCCTGTCTCCACTCGCCACACTCTGGGCGGTGTTTTCTGAGCATGGAATATTTCAGCATGGTTCAGAGGCCACCGCCCCTTTCCTTTGAAACGCAAAGGGAAGGAAAGAAATCTAAGTGCAGACTTCTGCTCTTGTTTTTCCAAGTAGAAGATACAGCTCTTGGAGGAATAACGTAGAGATACACTTCATGACTGGAGAAAACGCACCACTTCTTGGTTTTCTCTTTCCTTTTGCACGCTTAGTTGTACTCAGCCTTTTGCATTTTGTAGGTCTGTTTGGAGGTTTATATGCCATATGTGTTGTGTACGGAAAGAGGAGGGTTCACCTATAAAGGCTGTGGGGGCCAGGAGGCCAAATTCTGCTGTGAATCCCAGTGCTTTGCACTCCTGATTTCAGTGACAGCCTCAACCTCTAACCTGAAAAATCAGCAGCTGTTTTGTGATTATAGCATAAATAACCAACATGGTTAGGCAAGATAAGCATAGACAGGTTTGAATATTAAATCTCAGCTGCACAAAAGGAACTGCTCTTGTGAAATTAGTTGCCTTCCTGATCCGAGTTTCCACATTAGACCATTCCCTATCCCATAGAAACCTTTGCCTCTTGTGCTGATGAATGAGATTAATCTCCTAAAACCTTTAGCATATTACCTGCATCACTACAACATAAAAAAATAAATAAATAAGCCTACCACATAGTTCCCTGTTTTCAGACTTTGCAGATTCAGGGTTCATTAAGAAGTCATCTCACTTTTTCCTTGAAAAGAAGACAACCATGTAGAATAATAGAGTTCTCTGTCTAGCGTACAAATCCATCTGGAAAGAATTTAGTCTGCAATAATTGTGGCCATTTGATTTAGCATTAAATCCCTGTAGGTGATTCAACTGTAAATTTATTAGGGTGAGTTTATCCCCTAGCCACCATTGGATCCAATGTTTGGAGCTGAAATTGGCCCACTGCACTAAAGCTAGAGCCTGCATTGTTTCTGTTGCATCAGGATATTATTACATGCTGTAATGTCTGTCGTTATAAGCAGACATTTACTAGTAATAAAGTCAATAGAGACAATACAGACAATCACCTGAACTGCATTTATTTTCAGACCTTTAAAAATTAGTCATTCTTTGGTCATGAATAGGTTTATACGCTGGTATCTAAATCACTCAGACAACACCGGTCTAATTCATTATTCTGTTATGTTGTACTCAGATGAGATAGTCTTTTTGGTTAAGTAAAATTCTTTGCATTTCACATTCTGCTTCAGAAAAAAAGCCTTGTGTTTCAAGAGGCATTCAGCACATAATGTAAACAATGCCATCTGTCTTTTTCTTTGTAAAATCTTCTTCGAGATAGCCCCGATATGCCTACTGTTTTCAATCACTTAAAAGGCAGTAATCCAATTATATCATCCTTATGTAGGAACTGCCATTGCTTTCAGTCCACTTCCAATCCTGACACAAGTAAATCACTTTGATAAGATCCTCTTTTTATTTATTTTTTTCTGAGGAGACTAGCATAAGTAATGATGCCAGTGATAGACCAAGGACAAAATGACCATAATGGACTTTCTGTAGGAAAGGAAAACATGTGCCATTGTGAATTATCATGTTACTTGATAAATATTTTTCTTTGGAATTTCTGCAACAGACACACTCTCCAAGCGAAGGGCATTAGCAAGTATGAATGGGCAAATGGTAAAGCCAGACAAAAACCTGCATTAAACAGCAGATTTAAGCAGCTATTGCTACTTAGATTTCTTAAACAGAAACAAAAGGTCAAAGCCATTTTGGAAATGTGCCTGGGTCATATTCATCTTTGGTATAATGCCACCTACTTACATGGAAACGCGCTGGGAATGTGTAAGGTTGGATCTTCCTTACAAACCGCTAAGGCTTATCACGTAGATATGCCTTCCTTCTATTTAAAAATGATTTGGGTGACTTCAGTGCTTTGTGCCACCAGTGAGGCAGGGGCCTGGCAGACACATCTAACCTCCCAGAATAGATGTGGCACGAGATCAGTAGTATCTGCAGACTTCCTGCTACGAACTGCCCTCGACTCTGCTGCTGAGAAAGCGTGGTTAAAACTGAGCTGTCTCTTGCCCCTGATTTCAGAAAAATGGGACAGCAGCAGATGAGGTGGTCATGTGCAATTCAGAAGCTTGTTTGAAAGGAGCGCTAGTGTCTCTTCAAACCCACACCAATTGCTCGGCACAAATAACTCCAAAGTTTGCATTTTCAAATTTATGAATAGTGTTGGTCTTATATCTTCTGTCTGAGACCACATCGAGGGAACACAGTAGCAAGTTCACTCTCTTTGCTGAGTAAGCAGGTAAGAAGTGATCATCCATATTAAAAATCCACAGGCCAAATTCAGTATTTTCAATGTCATGCTATGAGGTAAGTCTTTTGTTAAGTAATTTGGAGAGTCTGTGTGAGAGAACTGTGATCTGGACAGGAAAAAGGTACTGTATTTAACCTAATGAATTAGTATGCCATTTAGGATGATGTTCATACAGTAGGTTCTTTCCTTTTACAGAGAAAGTGTGGAGAGCCTTATCCAAAAGCATTCCTATGCCCGATCCCCCATTCGAACCTATGGAGGAGAAGACGATCTTGGAGATGACAGCCAGGCAACACAAAGCAGAGGTAGGAAAATGTGCTCATGAAGTAAACTCTGGTGACCTAGTTGAGAAAAGCAGGGCCACAGTCAGTACTGTGGTACTCTAAAGCATTTCTCTGATATGTCTCTCTGCCATGAAGTCCTATAATGCCGAAGAATATTTGTTACTTTATGGTTCTTTGGGACATCTGATGTGCCCATGGCACTGGTGTAAGTGTTTCAGTTCAGGATGCAGCTCTAGGGTTGACCATAATAGCCTTTGCCATCAGAGGAGAATCAGCTCTGCTTTCTCAAGATGTCTGAAAACCAGGCAATTTCATTACCATGGTGCCAAGAACAAGCTAACACCGCCCACCTCTTAGCAGGACTTATTAACTGGGCCCACACCATTTGCAAAGTACCCTATAGATGTGCCACTTGCTGTCCCTCCAGCCTTCTGTGAACAGAGGACTTAGTTCTGACTATCTTCAACCAGCCTGAAGTTAACCTGCTTTGCCTCCACAGGAAGAAAAGTCTGTAGCTCCCTGGAAAATTGATGTTGAATTGTTATCTCTTAGTCTCTAAAAGGTGCTTTTCCTGCTGAGGCAATTAGCTCTCAAATGCTTTATCAGTTTGCCTGCTTTAGCAGTGGCAAAAGTAGTAGCAAGACAGGTTTGTTCTTTGTGGGAATACTTACTGGACAAATTGCATCTGTCACAATTTGCCACTGGAAATAGATCTCAAATCCACCCTGTGGGATTGCTGACTAGCACAAACTTGTGTTGCATTATACTTTGTATGTTGACTTTGTGACCTGCCTGATATGCCACAGCCACTTGAGGTAAAGCAGTTCTATCTGTCTTCCGACTGGCAGTGCCCTTGTCTTGTCCTCTAACTTCGTACAGTGCTGCTAAGATAAGAGCTTTATTTCTGGTCATAAGCTCTTTGGGCTCGTGCAGGGAAAACACACTTATTTTTAACTATGACTGGCTTTTCAATAAAATGGGATTAGGTGGGCTTGTTCTTACACGTCTGTTCTAAGAGCAGGTCCTTAGATTAAGGAGTTTCTGGAGCAACTCCTCACCTGGTATGATAGATACCATCCTTTCACATACTTCTTGGGGGATTACCTTGCTTCATATCATCTTAGATCCCAGGCCAGCTATTGTTGAAGACTGTTAAATTTTCCCTTGCCAGAAGGGCTCAGAGCAAGGCGCCTTCTCTTCCAAAACTAAATTTCTCCCTGGCGTGACTTTGGGAGTGACAAAATGAACGAGGTAAACCTCAGTATGAGAGCTGGCCATTAAATCCTTTCTCTTCCTAAAAGAATCCCTAGGAAGGTATCATAGAAGGAAATAATACTTTATTACAATTAATTTTACGTATAATAAAAGGGTACAGTTCTGCATTTGCTCACAATATGGCAAGTGAGTAAGTGAAGAAGATTATAAATTATGGCAATGAACTTCTTTCTAATCTGTGAGCCATATGCTAGCACGGGACGTGATTGTTCTGGGCAACCAGAGGCGTGCACAGAGGGTAAAACATACTGCTCTTGCAGATGAGCAACTGGTACTGCCTTCACTCTCTCTTTGTGTCTGGTATCCTTAAATAAGGAAAAGTCCTACCAGGATGCAAGGAGAGAAATAGTGTCCTTACTGAAAATCCATAGATATTTTCATTTCTTCCAATGCATTTTTAAAACCATCCTGCGTGCAAAACTGATGGATGTTCTTCCAAACATATGAGAGCTGACAGCCAGCTACATGCATGTTGCTGGGTGGCACGTGTTATAAGCTCTCTGAGGCCTCGAGTGCCTCAGAGTTACTAGAGCACATTTCCTTGGTGCTGGCAAATGTGCTGTGTGCCATTTTTTGGAGTACTAAGCTGCAGTCAGAGATGATTGCAGCTGGAGGAGTAAAGAATGCTTGAAGAGGTTCCTTGTGAGACTCACAGAATAGTTTGGGTTGGAAAGGGACCTTTAAAGGCCATCTAGTACAAACCCCCTGCAATGAGCAGGGACATCTTCAACCAGATCATTTTGCTCATAGTCCCACCCAGCTTGACCTTGCACATTTCCTGGAATGGGGCATCCAGCCCCTCTCTTGGCCACCTTTGCCAGTGTTTCACCACCCTCACAGTGAAAAATTTCTTCCTTATATCTAGCCTAAATCTTTTAGTTTCAAGCTGTTACTCCTTGTCACAACAGGTCATCCTAAAAAATTTGTTCCAAACTTTCTTACAGGCCTTCTTTGTGTACTGAAAGGCTGCAATTAGGTCTCCCAAAAGCCTTCTCTTCTTGAGGCTGAACAACCCCAAATCTCTAAGCCTTTCCTTATAGGAGAGGTGCTCCAGCCCTCTGATCATCTCACAGTCGTTAATGAGAAAGAATCACATACTTTGTTCCGCACAGAACAAAGAAATAGCAGTGATAGACTTTCTAATTACTTCAGCACCTTCCCAGAGCATTCTCTGCTCAGACAATTTCAGCCACCTAAAGATGGAAGCTGCCAGCCTACGGTAGCACGTTCATCACAAGACATGCATTTCCAAAGGAATTAACAGATAGGAAAGATACAAATCCAATTAAAAGCCTTTAATGCACATCTGCATTCACACAGAGGATTCGTAGTAGCCACCTGGAACAGAGCCAAATGTAAACCTTCTAGGCAAATCCAGATTTGCATCCTGCTTTTCCTGTAGTGCAATAATGCTCAGATACCCCCTGATTTAACAAGAGGTTTGCTGTGGTCTGTGAGTAAAGCATTATCCTCAGAGTTTGCCCCTGGATCCTAACTTCCCAGTGGTTAGGATTTGGTTCAGTGGTAGGGCCAGGATTTGGTTCAAGTTTGTTTCCACTGCTGAATTCACACAATTTCTTTTTCCTATTACTGGACTGTTTTACTTGTTTCATTAAGCAGGGGAAAAATTAATTCTAAGTATCTGTCTTTCTGATTTGAGAATATATCCCTTAAGAGATTGATGATTTTTTTAGAAATAACAATTTGCATTTTTTATTTCTGTTGTTTTTTGCTTATAGTTTTGGTTTGACTATGTGTCTATGATTGGTTAGTATACTTAAGTCCAGTAAGTTTTACTTGACAGATAGATGTCTTCATATTTTTTTCATTTCACAATTTGGATGAACCTGCCTTTTAGAATCAGATTCACAAAACTACTTTTTTTGTCTCTGAATGTTTTGCAATACTGACTTGAAATCGTATTTTGTCAAACAGTCTTGCCAATAAATTTATTTTCTAAAGTAAGAAAGTTGGTCAAGAAAGAAAACACAGAAGGAACATGAGTTGAATTATTGTTTGAAGAGGAATAAAGAGAGTTTATTTATGGCATTTTATTATATTACCCATTTCTAGAAATTGGACATATGATGATGACTAGATGCATAGAGGAACTACAGAAGACAAGGGCAATACAGTAACCACATTATTTGAAAATTACCATGCTTAATTATCCAAACAAATTATTAATTGTTTGCCCCAACATTTTACTGTCAACAAGTAATTAGTTCAAATTTTAGTAAGCCATTTTTAATTTTCTTTATGATTCTTCAATCTTCAGAAAAAGATTATTTTAAAGAGTATGAAGGCTTCTGAAAATAATTTTTGGAACTTTTCAGATTAAACAAACCCAAAACAAAATGACAAACAAACCGCTTCCATTTGATCAAAAGCAGATAATTACCTTCAGAACAAGTTTGGCATCTCCTACTACGATTTGGCATTAGTGTTGTTTCTTGAAGCACTGTACACAGTTGGAAATGCAACAAATGTTTTGACATTTACATTTCTAGAATTTTTTGTTCTGTATTGCAGAAATAGTCAGGTTGACTGGAAAGATGTAGTGTTGACAAATCTTACTTGGGCAAAAAAAAAATAAAGGAAAAAAAAGGAAAAACTTGTAGTGCAAATTACATTTTTCTGTGGTTTTGCCACACCGAATTTTTGGGGAAAAAAGTAAATAGTTCTACTGAGAATCTGGTGTAAAAAGCTACAAGCATGTCTTCAAAACAGGGATGTAAGGCAGTGAGATTCCATGACAGAGCAGATACTTCAGTGTTTAGTGGCAGCATTACAAGGTGCTTCAGTGTTCAATACCAAAAATGTCTCATGTGCAAAGCTGATTTTACTGTTCAAACCACTGCAAACAGCTTCTTAAAATGCAAATTCATCTAAGATGTAGTGATAGAGGACAGCAACCAGCAAATAATAATATAAAGAGAGAAGTATTTGGGAAGTGGTTCCAGTGACAACTGGTCATTGAAATCAGCCTTGCTGTGAGAGACTAATTTTCTCCCTTTTTGCTGTTTTACCAGTTTTGTGTGTTGCAGTGCCAATGTCAGGCATTCTTTCTCTCTACCTGCAGGGTCAGCCTTTACAACATCTGATAACCTTTCCCTCAGCTCCTGGGTTTCCTCTTCAACCAGTTTCCCGGGATTTCAGCACCCACAGTCTTTGAGCGCCCTGGGTACCAGCACTGCATCCATAGCTACACCCATTCCTCATCCGATCCAAGGATCGCTGCCTCCTTACAGCCGCCTGGGAATGCCTCTTACACCCTCTGCTATAGCCAGCTCCATGCAAGGTAGTGGTCCCACTTTCCCATCCTTCCACATGCCTAGGTACCACCATTATTTTCAGCAGGGCCCTTACGCAGCTATCCAAGGACTGCGTCACTCTTCCGCGGTGATGACACCGTTCGTATGAGTGACGTGAGACGAGAGAAACGCAACGTTTGAAACGGGCAAGTTTGGTATGGAGAACACAAGGGACCTTTCTGAAAGGCCTGTGGCAGGAGTTGCTGAACTCGTAACAAACCAGCTAAGAAAATGCGTTATGGATATAGATTCCTCTTCTGAGGGATCACAAGAAGAGGGCATGCAGCTTGGAGCTGCTCACAGATCTATGTGTAACACAGCCAAAATGGATCCCAAAGTCCCCAGGATTTTTGGTCGCGTGCAGCTTGTTCCAAAGGTGCATTATACCTAGCAGAAAGAGATTATGTTTATGCAGCCGTGTACAAATTAATTGTCTATAGGTCTTTTTTCATATGCCAGATGAACTGTGAAAAAGGCAATACTCTTACTCATCTTCATCTCTTCTTGTGACTGATGAGCATCTAAACAGAAAAATATATCGCTATAACTTTGGGCATGTTTTTGGCCAGCTCAGCATACATTTCCTGAAAATAGGACGAAGTGGAGAAGACCGCTGTCCTTTTTAAGACTGGCTTATATTCATCAAAACCAGTATTTCTTAGTTGCTACTATAATCAACAAGAGAAAATTGTTAACAAGTATTCCTTTCTTTCATTTTTTCTTTCACAAAACACTTATCAGTTCAAAAAAACAGAGAACTGTGTCACTGGACTGTAGTAGTAATAATGTATTCTCTCCTTCAGACTAAAAAGAAGTTTGTCCTGTATCCTAGGAGAGCAATTTAACTGTCTGTTAAGGTATAATGAAGGAAAATTTAGATTTGGAAAAATCTGTTACTTAAACTTAGAAACCCAAGATACGAAATTTTAAAACAGTGCTTGTTTGCTGCTGTGCTTGCCACTGAAAACCTGTTTCTAGCTGCACATGTGTACCAAGTAACCCAAATTTCAGGCTAGATCAGTCTGTAGACTCTCTGGATCAAACTATATCTAGTGGACTAGTATGAGTGGAGTATCTTTCTGCTTGTTCTAATTTTCTTGGTTTTGGTCATGGCTGATACTATACAAGCTCTTTGGCCAGGAACATGAGGGTTGTACTGCCAGTTTTAACAAGTCCCATGGTGGAACTTCCTTATGAAAACATCAGTGCAGAACTTCACGTGAAATTCTTTTAAAATTCATATCTGACATTTTTCAGATTCTCATTCAAAGTACTGTCCACTTTTTCTAGTATGTTTTGTCTGATGCAACAGAGAAACTATAGAGGTATAAGGAAATAATGACCTGTCTACAGAGAGCTACCACGAATCCTTTGCACGGCTGAAAAGAGTACCAGTGTGATGTCGGTTTTCTGTGTGGCAGGAGCCGGGATTTCACTGTAAATCATAAGTCAACACAGAGTTTTTGTGAAGAGTTGCATCCAAGTTAGAGACGATAACACATTACTGACAAAATATTACAGATCTGTGTAGAACTGGAACACAAAATAGAAAACAGACTTGACGACTTTTGACCAGTCTGTGTTGGTGTCATATGGAAAAAGCAGCGTACAGTCCACTGAGCCACCTACCTCCCACCTCTGCAAAGTGCAAGGCACATCACATGCCTTTATTTGTCTCATTGCCTCGTTTTACATGCCCCATCACAATCAAGAGAAATGACAATCTTCCAGGCTTTTCCCAGCTTCTACTGTAGGACAGTACTTGCATCCCACAGATAAGGGCCATCTTTATATATCTTCTAGTAGCTGAATTTAAAATCTTCTCAAATTGGCCACTTCAGTCACCTTTTCAGTCAAGTTATCTGCTGTATCATCCTAATTCCCCTTTAATCACTGTTGGACCTGCTGATAAAAAATGACCTGGGGCAACTTGCAACTCCTGTGCTCTGTATGCGAACGAAAATGAAAACTTATTCACAATTTCTGGGTTCAGAGCTGCTACAAGGAGTTCCATATATGAATATAATAGGCCAAGCTCTGCAATATTTAAATGGCTTAAAATCAGTCACTGAATTTGGCTTGATGTATCCAAATACTAGATTTTGAAAAAGTGCATGTTGCAAGGTTGTATCTACTTATGACCAGTTTTTATATAAATCCCCTGTTTTTCAGGAAATTAGATGACACTGGCCCCACAACAACATAACTCTTCAAGTACACATGATTCTACAGACACGAGAATTACAGGGGAAGTTTGGAAGAAAGCTTTATTCCCTCTCTTCAGGTGCTTGACTTCTGTTAGAGTTGTATGAAGACCCTAGGATGCCATGCACTAAGGCCTGTGGGGATATTAGGTTTCTTGTATCTGGTTCCTTCTGCAGCTTCATTAACTTGTCTGGAGTTGCAGAGGATGGATAGGGTTACGTTCAGAACTCAAGCCAGTAGTTTTACTGCTGATACTTCCATCAAGAAAGGGTCAAATGAGTAGGCAGTTTTTATATGGCTCCAAAAAGAAGTTTGAATAGGTAGACTGATTTAGGCATGGTTAACATGTGACATAAAGGCTGCTCATATATTGACCTGTCCTTTCATGAAGCAAATTTGGAGAAGTAAACTGTAGTCTCTTCAGCCCTGTCCCAGTCCCTACTCTGAAAACACCAATATTTGGCATGTAGAAATGTCCCTGACACAGTTTCAGAGAAAATTCTCCAGGCTATTTCTGGAGAATGAAACTAGATTTTGACAACTTAATTCATGAAAATATTAAATGAAAGACAAGTGCTTTTCACTAGAAATGAAGTGTGATTCATATCTGAAAAAATATGGCAGTAGGCTATCTCTATATAAGGACATGATAAAGCCAATTCCTCACCCAAATTCTCAGTGATGAATTTCATCATATAGATAAAGCAGAACTACGTCAAAATCCACAGCTTGATTTTTCCAGTCAGATCAGGTCTCTCTCAGTGTGCTCATCACTCCTCATGCTGCTCTCTGGCATATGCTGCTCTCTGATGGTTTAATTCCTTTGCATCAGAAACCCACCGGGTTGCCCACTAATGCAGAATCACAAGGAGGTCCCAAGCAAGAAAACAAGGGTAGCTTGTGCCAGCCTTCCCCAGGAATGAGATCAGTAGGTACGTCCAGTCCTCACTTCCTCTTCTTTGCCTTCACAATACTACCTACAAAACCCGTTGCAGAGATTTGAGATTTAAGGGATTAAGTTCACGGAGACCACAGGACATCCAGTGAAGAGGTTTTGCCACCTAGCAATGTTTCTGCTCCCCGTCCCTCTCACGCTTCTGTAGGCAGGGGGCAGCATGGGAGTGATTCCAGGAATAAGATTCCTGCCCAGCTGAAGTCAAATGGAAATTTATTGACTCTAAGGGGGGCAGGAATTCGTTCCATGTTGTCATCTAAAAATAAAGTCTAACGTAAGAACAGTGATTTTAGTGACAGCAACAAGATGGGAACTCTAAAGAAAAGACTAAACACCAAGTACAAATCAGCTTTAGCACTGAACTCACAATTGGAAGAAAATGAATGAAAAGTCACAATTAATTGGTTAAAGAATGAAATCGCTCTTCAAAATTAAAAAAAAATTAATTATCTCTACCACTTTGACAATAACAGTAATTTATATGAGGAGTTGCCATACAGCTGTCAAAATCATATCACTTTCAGGACAGAACATCTGTTGTTGGTAGATGGGCTAGGAATGCCAAATATAACCTAGAGTTTATTTTCCAAATACAATTCACATTTTATATCCCATGAGAAGTGCTCTTCACCTTTATGAGCTTTCTTGGCTCAGCAAAACGGAGCTGGTTTATGTTGTTGGAGGTTTTTTAAGTTTGTTTGTCTATTTTTTTAGGAAGGGTAGAGAGAACATGCCTGAATATGCTTTTAAAAGAGAATAAGATTATCCTCAGAAGTGTTGCAAGTATTTTTGTGGGGTTTTTTTGAATTACTGTATTATCCATAGATAGTCAACACCCTCCAGTCTTTAATCCAACAAAAGCAGCCCGTGTACTAACAAAACTGACTTGGATGCATTTATCTGAATTTTTTTCTTCTACTTTCGGAGCCTGAGGATGTGAACATAAAAAAAAAAATATTTTTAATCTGGTTCTTTGGTTTGCAGCGTTGCTTTATATGGCCTGAGGCACTGTCAAAGACAGAATATCAGTGCCACTGGGTTTCAGTCATACTCTTCTATGTAGAAACTGGAAACCAAACATATACCAAGTAGGCAAAGGTAGAGTTTCTAATGAAAATGCTTCTTCGTGGGTTCAAAGATGGTAAGTTGCATGATAGCTAACATCCTTGGTAATACAATCTTTAAAATGCAATTGCACATTTTCTCCCAGAAGGCTTTATTCATGAAGGACGTGACACTGCATGAACGTGTACTCATAGGAAAATGTTGTCATTTCCAACATCCAGCAAACACTAACCAGCACTTGAAAAGGAACCTTTTCTGTAGAAAGCATTTGGGCTGGCTACTTGATTATGCAATACATCCTCTTTATGTGTGTGTACTATACAGAAATAGAAATATCAATGAAAATGATTGCAAAAACTTGGGGAGATTTCCAAAACTGTGGGTTAATATAAATCGTGGCAATTTTCTCCTAGATAAGGGGTGAAAGTGACTGTGAGATCAGTGTAACAGTTACAGCCTCTTATCCTGAGGGAGTTCTGGCCACAGCGCTTATATTCATCATCTGCAGGGGAACGACAGTCACTCACTGCAAGATTAATTTTGATTTTAGTGATATTTTATTCTCGCTATTCCTTACAGATCATTTTCTGCTTCAGGAGATGTGGTTTCTTTACCAGCCACATATTTGCTGGCCAGAGGATTTATGTATTACTCTGTAATCAACTGTCCTTGCATATAGTCTCTAGATTATCAAATGACAACTTCTTTTTCTTTATTTTATCTTCTTAAAAGAAAACTAAGTGGTGATTTAAGTAAACTCTGAAGTAACTTCTTATGATAGTTTAAGGACAAAAAATACAGTTTTCTGTTTTTTACCTTTACCACATTTAAACAAACTTTTGGTTTTTTTTTGGTTTTTTTTTTTTTTTTTTTTTTTTTAATTGTACCTTCAGAAACATGAGGAAAGATTTGGTTTAAAAATAAGAAAGGTGAAAAACTGGATGTAATCTCTTTAACAGAATGTACCACAGTTCTTCTGTTTGCTGTGTTGACTTTGTTGTTTATAATGCATTGCGTGAGCACATTCACCATGTACTGAAGTGTGTGTTTGTGTGTATGGGGTGGGGGTAGGGGGAAATCTTTTTATGGAAAAAGAAGTTGTGAACATGAAATATGAAGCAACATCTAACGAAAACTTTCTTTTTAAGTGCAATATATTTATTTCTGCTAGAAATATAATATCAACATTATGTAATATTTGAAGCATTAAATGTTATTTGTAAACAGCTTAAAATTATATATATATCACAAAAACTGTACAGAAGTGCAAATGTGTGGATATTCAGTTTCTTTCATTAAAATATTGGGTGTTTTGATATATCATTCTTATTTAACCAAACCTTTTTGCTTCTCTTGCTTTTCCTCTAACCAAGTCACTCAGTGCAATGGAACCAACAACAGATTTTTCTGAGAGTGCACAAAATTTGTTAGGGCTGCTCATCTGCGAAAGGTGTTCTTTGGGTCCATGTGGAGCGATAGTTTTACTGTAGTTAAATACAATTGTAGTTTGCATGTAGTTACACAAATTATTTTTTCAAAATGCCTTCCAAATACATTCATAAAAATTGCTGGATCTGCCAGCAGAACCCAAATAAGGGGCTGAAATATGGTGTTCTCAAGGTCTCCAAGACAAACTAAGTCTAAAAAGAAAGTGGAATTAGGTCTGTTAAGTCAGGAGAAGCGAAGACTGTGGGAGGCTACAATAAAGTTTTCAAATGTATGAAGAACGTAAAGAAGCGAGGAATAAATTTCTCCTGCTGCAGGCTTTTATTTAATAGGACTTTATTTCAATTATACTAGCATATATTAAAGCAAGGGGGAGTTACGTGAGACATCTAAGGTATTCAAAGAGGAAGTGACAGTGAAGCACGGCACTGGATAACCTAGAGAAGATAAGGAGCAAAACCTATCACTGAAAGTCTTCTAGAACAGGTTGAACATGCATGAGTCAAGAATGATGTGATTAAAGTTAATCTTGCCTTGGGACAACCAGATGATCTCTTGACGAGCTTCCAAGCTATCTGTGAGAGCCATGCCTTAAAGCAGCTTCTGACAAAATTCTCCTGTTTTTCCAAAAGCTTTTGTTACACACCTGTAGTTCAGCTTGTCCTCAAATTGAAATCAGCTGCTGGGCCTTTTGCAAGGAGATCACAAGAGCCCTTGGTTTGCAAAAAGCTCAATGTGATAGAAGAGCTGCAAGGTCCTAAGGAACAGCAGTAGCAGCAGCATTGTCTTGGTTTGGTTTTGTCTGTGAATGTAAGCAAGTAGAGGACAGCCTCAGGTAATTCAAATTTACTTTTAAATATGATGAGCTGCAATCATGCATGAATGTATCTTCTTAACATTTGGAATATATGAAAATTAGGATAGATTGCTGAGTCGGTAACTCTATGTGGTGCCTTTTGTTTCTGTATTATATTTTCATGGCATCTTGGTAGGAAAACACACGTATCCTCTCATGGATATTCAATGCTTTGAAAGTCTTTTGCTTCACCTCAGGCTAAGGGGCCTTTCTTGATTACAGGTAAGACTAAGCGCGTGCACCGGCACTTTCCTGAATCAGAACCATTGGCTGCGTGCTGGTTCAAGAAGTGCTTATGCCAATGGTCCCATTGAAATCGGCAGGCTTGCTTGCTTAAAGTTAAATCAGGGCTTAAGTATTGCAGCGGCTCTGCAACTGTAAAACTCCTTGTGCTTTGCAGAAACAAGTGCTCTGAGCAACGAACACCTGTATAATTGGAGCCTTTATTTGCTATTGTCCGAAGAGAAACCAGGGATTAGATAAGATGAAGATTCTGAACTGCCGCCCAGCAGGGCTACTCTGAAGAGACTGATGAGTAGTCACGATGACTGTAGGCTGCCTTGTGTTTCACATTTAGAAAACAGATTTATATCCAAATTATCTATCTTGGAGATAAGCAGCGCAGAAAACTAATTATTTGGGAAACGCTATTTTCTAAACTTCCTGTGCAAGAGCATGATGAATGCATTGATTTAATGGTATGATAGAAATACAGAGCAATAAACAATATTTTGCATCAAGATCATTTCAAATACACATAAAATATTTACATTATACACCAACAGTTCAATATATAAACTAACAATAATCAGTAATGATAGTTCTAAAAATTAAACTGTCAGTGGTCTAATGTCCAAGATTTTTATTAAAGTTAGTCATTGATATCAGGGTTGGCCAGTAAGGCTTTAGGGACCTTTGTGGGAACTACAGAGGCTGGCCCTTGTTCTCCACAGTAATAACCAGAGGGACCAGGAGAACCCTATGGGGGTGCCTACCAGGAAAGTTAGACAAAGATTTTTCCTTGAAGAGCAGGATAATAATTTCTCCAAATGCAGACAGTATTAGATAAATCATCACTGTAGCATTTTTAGCTCTGTTAATATAAAATATAGTTTGATGGGCAGACACAGAAAACCTAGTATTTTTAACATTTTTAGGATGAAAAATACATTTCATACAGGGACTGCATTGACTAACTAATTTGTTGAATTAAAATCAAGCAACCATGCTCTAGAATTTTGGTCTATTGGTTGACTTTTAATAGCTCTATTCTCATTGTGAAGTCTGCTAGGAATACATGCAGTAATTTTGAGTGGCTTCTGGTTCTGTGTTCTGGAAATCTCCTAGGTTTGAGCTGTGTTTTCACAAACTTCATGAGTACCTGCTTCAAAGTTCTGTGCTCGCCTCTGTTTGAAGAGGGGTGAGTTAGCAAAGAGGGCGATGAGCTGAATGATTGTCCTCCAGATACGCAAGGGGCACTCAGCTAGCTCTGTTTGCTTAAATTGCCAGTGACTGTAGGGGAATAGCTCAAACAGCAAGACGAATTTAAAAAGGGAAAATGCTTGAAACTGAATCCGTAATAGATGATATTTAGAGCAAATAACCACCCAAAAGGTGGAGATGATACAGTTCCTTAAACAGCTGCAGCTTTTCTCTTCTTAGATGCTTAACTTTGGTCAGTTGTTCTGAGAGATTCATAGAAGGAACAAAGCACGTGTCAAAAAATCTGTGTCTTTCACCTGTGTCAGAAGTCTGTTATCTGCTTTTTCAGAGGCAACACATTCCTACGTCTTTGTCACCTCCAACTAGGAATATTTTTGACCTTTTTACCTGGGTCTCTGTCCTAAGGCATCTTAAAATGAAGTGAAAGCAACAATATGAATTTGGAGAGTTAGAGGTTCAAGATGTCTTTATTTTTAGTCTGCATTGTCATCCAGTCAGCTTCCAGGGACAATGTATAGCGTAATTTTAGCTATAAAATACTAAATCATTCAGGTATTTGGTATCACCAGAAACCACCCTCTCTTTGAGTTCTCACAGAGATAGAGTAAGTTGTGATCCCTAAACTGTAGTCTATGCTTAATAGGGGCTGCTGAAATTGGACTGCTTTCAGTTAGGGGTCTTTCTGTTGAAAATGCCATATGATTTTATGGTCTTTACTGGTGTTCTCTGGTTACAAGCATGGGGGAAGTGTGTGGGAGAGCAGCTTTTTTCTGTTTATCTTACTCCTTTAAAGCCATGGTTGGTATGTAGTCACAAATCAATTACTCTTTCTTCCTGTGCTCTCTCATGGATCAATCCCGAGGCAGCCAAAAGAGGAATTAATTTTTATCTTGATGCAAATCACTGGTCATAAAATTTGCATTGATAATATCTGAACGTGTACAGAGGGCTTTGGAATGGCAGGCTTCAATTACCTTCCCGCTGAATGTCATAGCTTTTAGACCTGAGACACCAGTCATACTACTCATCTTCAATGATATTACAAATAAGTTAGTAGTACTCAGGGGATTTATCAGCCCGACTTTATTTAATCACTCCATTTTCAGTTAACACAGTCACCCCAAACAGTGCATTTCCAGGGGGTGATTAGATTTTTTCAGACAGTTAAAGACTCCGGGCTTCTTTGCTCCCTTGTTTTACAATGCACTAGGAACCTTGTGCATTTTGATATGAACATAAAAAAGTCTAACACTTCTGCCCCCATAATTTCCTTTACAGGACTTTTAAACACTTTCCAGTTGTTCTTAAATTAATTAGTATGTATTGTATAGCCTGTCCAGCACTTTAGACAACTTGGCATGGTTTCCAGTAGTTCTGGATGGACAACTACTTGTGTTTTCAGTCACAGAAAATGTTTTCCTTCCTACATACCTGATGAGGGAAAAGACTAACAAGGAATATTATCTGCTGGGATTTCAAAGCTCTTATGGAAGTAGGGGCACAGCTCCCACTAATTTTAGCAAGAACCATGCTTCTAAGTCCTATTTGGAAAGACTTTGCTATAGTGTTTGCTATTTTAAAAGGTTTATGGTTTTTTCAGAGGCCAGCCTAAACGGTTTAACATTCCTTCCTGAATAATTTTAAAGCTTCTTTTGCTCCATGCTGTAATATTATGCCTTTGTTCTCCTATTCTTTCAACCTTGGCCAAACTGTTAGAGAACACATGGATACTTCCTTTTTATTTGCTACCTAAATAATAAGAGCACTCAGGTAAATTGCAGAGATTAATTTATTTTGTTTATTTGTTTGTTTGTGGGGTTTTGGACTTTTTTTTTTTTTTGTGGATCCTCTTCTTAGGAGCTTAGCTGTTTTGTGTTTTGCAGAAAAATAGCCTGTATGCTTGTCTCAAAACTAGAGTTACTACCATGACAATGTAGACAAAACTGAATTTAGCTGTCCAGAATCTGAGAGATGGGCTCAAGCTCTCTTGACACAAAAGAAGCTGGGAGAAGTCAGAATGTAAAATGACATGGAGAAGCACTGGATCAGCATACTCTTACCACAGCCAGGAAGTGGTGCCTCCCACCCTTCTCCTGAGCGGCTGCTGCCATTCTGCATGTAAAGTTTCCCCAGCAGCAAAGGCAAAATGTTTTCCTCTTCACGGTTTTGGTATAGGCAGCAAAGCAGGCAGCAGATTTGGGGTTGTTTTGCCCCCACCTGGTCCAGGAACACATAAACACACAGACTACGTGATGCTGAGAAAGTGCCTTGTCAGCTTGTGCCTAGAGCCACTCAAGGCTGTGGATTCCCCGAGTGATCTAAGAGCCTAGAACCTAAGATCTGCAACGTGCAGGTCTCTCTCTCACGCACAAAAATTTATGGCTTAAAATATTTTTAATGCCCGCATTACTCTGGAAATGTGAATCCGCAGTGCAGCTGTGATGAGATGGACACTTTGACCAGAATGAATGCACTGGAAAATCTAGAAAGACGTAAATAGCAACTGTCCGGATGCTACAGTAGAAATAAATTGGAAGCTGATCATAAGATCTAAGTGGGTATTTAGAGTCAGTGTAAATAGAAATACCAAATTAAGCAAATAACATGTAATTTTGAGATGAATTGCTCTATGCGCCAAGCATAAAACTTTGTACTGACTATGCCCTGCATGATAACACGAGAATAGGGCAGACGTTTTAAAACCTAAAATCACATGAGAAATTGCAAACCACAAAAAAGAATACTAAAAGTCACACGTGCAGTATGACCATAAACAAAACTGCAGCATAGTTAAAGACAACTCCAGCTTAGGAAGAAGGTTTCCACTGACATATAACTTGAAGGCAAACCAGATCATACACCCAAATTTCAGCTATACCATATCCTGACTGAAGAAAATTTTAAAAATCACCTGTGTAAGCGTGCCTAAATATAAGAAATATGAATGCTTATTCTAATTTTTGTGTTAGAATACACTGCTATTTCCCTGTGTACTGCTTTGGTTCTGGAGTATGTTCATATAAAATAAGTTGCATGGCTCTGGCTAAACCAGTTATCCAAACACATAAAAGACAACAAATGGGACGACAATAATGGATTTCTGCTTTATCTGGGATTCATGACAAGTGCTGAACATGCATCCAGATGGGGAAATTATTTAGAGAAGACAAAAAAGACCCCAGAAAAGGAAACATGGAACTGTGTATCATCTTCATTTAACTAATGAAAGCCATAAGAATTAATAAGCTCACCAATCTGTTGGAATAAAATTGAGAAAAGAAACAGAGGTCTGCAAAATTTCCCCCACCATTGAATATGACATAAATAATTTTAAAATGAACAGTGACTTCATTTTTGTTTTGCTCCACACTTCACTGATGTTGAATTAACCAATGCCTTAAAATAGACTTCTCCATGTGAAGTCACTTTTAAAATTAGCGTTTGAACGAAGCACTTTAAGCTAGTGAGGAAATCACAAGTTTAAAAAAAAAAAAAAAAAAGGCAAGCCTTTACAAAAATGTTAGGTGATGGTTTGCACTTTTGCTAGTAAAGAAAGCACTGATTCTTAAACACAACAAAGTTTGGGCATAAACCTGATTCTACAGGTACTGTGCAGCTCTGTGATGGAAAGGACCGTAGCAGGGAACTTGTTCATGAAACGCAAGTGTGGTTTCAGCTGTTTTTACTGGATTTCCTTATTTATATATACGAGACATTATAAACTAGTTGTTCTTCTTGCTCCACCCAGACCCACACGTATCAGATATCCAAGTGTAGAGCTATAAGGTACAAAACTAATTTTAAATTTGAATATGGGATGGCTGCCTTCCTTGTAATCTAATTTTAAGACTAAATCATTTCACTTCAGCATTAGGGAAAGCTTTTTCCCTTCAAGCAACCCTCTGATTTTTCTTTTGTAATTTTATTGTAAATATTGTGTTGTTTTACTGTTTTTGTTAAAAGCATGGCCATGAGAAACAAAATTGCATAAGAACCCCATCAAAAAGAAAAACGGTGGCAGGGAAATAGGTGGAATGAATCTGCTTCAAATTTCAGGATAATAATATTTAAAACACCTTACAATTCTTGTTCAGACACTTTTTTTAATATTTATGACTGGAAACAGAATAATTTTTGCTGTTGTTGTGTCTCTGCAAATAATTTTTTTTCTAATATATATCATTCTAGTTACATAACCAAAATGAACAATGATGGCAAAGTGACTTTTCACTGTCATTTTTTACACAGCCCTAATTAGGACTCTTAAAAAATGGGCTTGTGCATGTTTTTTGGTTGAACTGGAAAAATAGGTGAAAATGAATTCAGAATTAAATGAAAATGCCAAACTCAAATTTGGAGGAGCATAAAGGGCTGATTTAAAAGAACAAGAAGACCCACGCATTTTGGCTAAATGCACAACCTTGTATTCACTGAAAATATTGGCTGTGTCCTCAGGTTAGTTATCTCTCTATGTTAACTTACTTATTTACATCAGTTTCAAATGCAATATTAAACCACTTTATCGCCTATCAAATAACTTTTTTTAACTTCTGATGTAGTTCCCTCTTTTTATTTCCAGCTGAAAATCATTTGGTCTGAATTAGAAACTCATTTCCGTTTCCAGGAACCAGATCTTTCTTTTGACAAATTCACTTATCACTGAACTTCTTGGCCATGTGGGGTCTTCAGACACTCCCTCGTTTGAATATCTAATCTTTACTTTATTATACGCTACCACTCCATCACACATTTAATTGTTAGATGCAAAAAAAAAAAAGAAAAAAAAAAAGAAAAAAAATCCAGTGAAAAATTCCACCTTACGTAAAATCGTCCTGACTACTGTAAAAGCTGAGACAATATGTAGTTTCACACCTTCTTCTGTGGCTTGGGGTGCTGTGACAGATTCAGACCATCTTGCATGTTTGAGAGCAGCACTTTGAGGGCCCTGCTTCCCCAGGTACCACATGATCTTGAACTGGGGAGTGCTGACACTGCTGAAGGATGGAGGAGCCCCAACCCTGCCTTTTCCCACCAGCCTCCTTTCACAGGGCTCCTTTTCGTGTGCTCTGTGCCACGACCCTGCTCCTTTGCTGCGCTCCTCGGTCGGAGGCTTCGCACCTGCTGCCCACGCTGATGTCCGTCCCTATCCGTGTACAGCTCCACGCCCGGGGGTCCCCCCACGGCACAACCCTGCCGTGAAACTTCAGTGCTCGGGGAAAAGCTTCCAGTTCAGGTGCCAACACCGTCAGGGAACTTCTTCTCAGGGAATAACTCGCCGCAAAGGGCACGGCAGGGCGGGATGGAGCGTGCTGCGCTGAACGGAGGGCAGTCACCTTCGCGATTCCTTGTCAGGCATCAGCGAGTTCCTCACCTGCGGCCCAGCGCTCAGCCTCACCCTACAGCACGGGACCAGCTCCCATCTTTGTCTAACTGAAAACTAATGAATGATCTTCGGGACACGGAGGCTGCGAACTGAGGAAGGGGAAAAGTCCGAAGGAGGGAACAGAAGGGAGCTGCGTACCCAGCGTTTTCCACGCGCCCCAGATGCCACCGCTGGTGTTCCCTAAACTCCCCTGTTCCTGCTGGCCTCGCTCCTCTGACCTCAAGTGCCTGTAACGCAGTGGTAACTCAGTTGTTTGCCCAGGGACCTGCTCTGCCACTGCTGCACAGTTTCACTGTTCTGCTTCGGATGTTTTGCAGACAGTATTCTCCTTCCCTCCCTCCCCCCAATACATAACCTACAGTCTGCCTTCAGAATATTTTCCCAGATTTTCTACCGGGTCCTGAGGTGCAAAATCCACACGGTGATTGAAAGGGTCCTGGCCTGCATCAGCTATCTATTTACGTTTCTTAAATTGATTAGGATTTTCTCTGTTTTGTTTTTATCTCAGTAGTTTTGTTTGGTTGTTGTCTACTTGCTGGTTGGATGGCATCCAGAAAGTCATAAACTGTAGTGGTTTTTTTTGATTACAGATGGTAAGACTTTTTTTTTTTTACTCTCTTATTTTCAGCAAATATTAGTGTTGTCTGCAATAAATGAACCTGAACAAGAGAAAAGACTTAGCTTGTATCCACTACTTCTAATTTCAGTCTGTGCCTTAACAAAGAAGTAATCTTTAAATACTTTTAGAACATGCATTCAACACCATACCAGGCAGAAAATACACAGCCTGATTTTCATTTACACAAAAGGCAATTTATAAAGCTCAGGAGGCCTTGCAAGGATTAAAACAGATGTCTGCACCCACTTAGAGCTTTCTTTCCACACCAGTATTGTATAACTGAATAGTTGTTCAGGACTTGCTGCTGCTGAACTGGGTAAGTGTGCCACACCTAACACCTTACTCAGGGCAAAACTATGTAGATTGCATGTTTGCATAAAGATGCACGTATTTTCTTTGGTGGCAATCATTTTCATATGTTTGCAGCCCTTCACACTGAGTCTCACAAAGCATGCTGATGGTGAGCTATCAAGAGACCTTGTGATTTATTCTCTTGCGATGGTCTCAACATTTTGCCCTCTTTTCCTTCCACAGATTGCATTGATATAAATTGTTATTGATACAGAGGCCATCCAACTACAAAAACACACCCTACTATTTGAAAGTGTAATGTTGAATTAAGTTGGAATTGGCTAAACTGTAAAGAATCATTTGGTATAGTTAGACAAAGATATATAATATATACAGAGACTTATTTCTTTAGGTAATTGAATAAAAATCATGAGCTTAAGGACTTATTTTTCTCTTTAATCTTCATGATTTTGGATTTTGCATTCAAGTGGACGCAATGAAAGGAATGGATTCACCCCCTGAAATGGATGAATCAGAGTCTCAGAAAGGATCAGGCTGTCTCAGCTGAACTCCCTAGTGAAATGGGAATAAATATGTTTTAATAGAAATGTTGAAATCCAGAGCATGTGTCTTCCATAGCCCTACCATCTCTGAGGAGTAAAAACATATGACTGGTCTTGAGTTTAAATTCCTTCTTCTTCCAAGCCATATCTGGGGACCTTTTTAGAAATAGGAGGGCTAAACCACAGAAAAGAAGATTCCATTAGTGCTAAAATTACAGGGACTATAACACAAGGATAGGGCAACTCTGGAGAGTAAAGCAGAAATAAGACAGAAACCTGACAGTATTTATTGAAGTAAAACTTACAACAAGAGAAATGTGAGAAAAACTTGAAGGTGCAGCTGCAATCTTTCTTCTTGTAAGGCATCCGTAGGTGTGAACTCCTTTGCCTGCTTTAACTTCCCTTTCCTTCATGTTCAAGGGGTGAAGTTCTCCTGTTTTCCTCTATGAAATTTAACAAGGGTAGGTGCTGGATCCTGCACCTGGGACAGGGGAAAGCTGGTTGTGTGTACAGACTAAGGAACAAGAGGCTGGAGAGCAGTGCTGCAGAAAGGGACTTGGGGGCCCTGGCTGATGGCAAGTTGAATATGATTCTATTTCAAGCGGTAGTGACAATGAGGAGGGAGGACCATAAACATGCTCCCCACAAGACCTTTGGGACTTACTTGTGGAAATCCTGAGGAGGAAGAGATCTCAAGTCAGTTGTAAAGAAGACAGCAGCAAAAATCCATCATGCAAGAGACAGAGAGACCCATTCTTGAACATGGGCAATAGAGTGGATATGATTCTTTGAGAAAGCAATATTTATTGTATCCTGGGGTAGAGAAGGCACATACAAGGATGGATGCCTTCTCAACTTCTTGAATTACATGAAAAATTTAACTATGGCTGACTGAGCTTTTACACACCTTTGGGAGCATGAGGTCTTGGGGCCTCTGAACTGCTATAAGAAGCAGGGCAGGAGATCCAGGTTCTAGGGCCAAAATTCACTCCAGCACTTAGGTATTTCTTTTCTACTCATAGCACTCCTTTAAAAACATATGGAACACTGAAAATAGCAGATTCTCTGTTGGAGTTAGGTCTCTGTTGCACTTGCACATTCGAGGTTATTTTTCAATACGACTTTTCCTCCCTCTTTCCTTCTTTGTTGTCCGACTTCTCATTTTCTTCCTCATTTATTGCCTGTCCCTCTTCATTCTCATTCCACATACACAGCCCCTGTTCTCAATGCTATTAATCCATTAGTGTCACAAGTCCCTTCCTTCCTTGTTTATCACTCATTTTAGATCACCCACTGTACTTACAAAGCAGATCTGTGGTAGACCCATTAGTGAAACTTGTGTGCCTCTTTTAAGACCCAAGCTAGTTTTTAACTGCACACTCAGTGTTTCCTCTTTCTTATTCTGCTCTCCCACATCAAAACAAAACCCCAAGTAAATATTACAGGTATGTCCTTGCTCTTTTGCTTTCAGAGTTCTTTCTCTCTTCTTGTTTGGTTTCTCTTTGATTTTTCAGGTGTTGCCAAAATCTGAAGGTGTCGCCAATGTATTTCATTGTAGAGACTGATAATCTCCAAGTTACATACAACCTTCATGATAAACAACCAGGGAATGGCATTTTTCTTGGTATATGAGGAGCTGGGTGGTCTCCAGCTCAAAGCTGGGTCAGGGCATACTTGGGATAAAATTTTTTCATAAATACTTATTGAGGGATTAGCTGGCATATAATAATAAAAAGTAGGGCAGGAAGGGATCGTCAGAGATCATCTCCTTGGCTCAAGCCGAGATCACTTTATAATTAAACCACCTCTGAAAGATGTTTATCTTATTTCCTTTTAAGCAGCCCCAACAATGGAGATTCCACAGGTCCTTTAAAGTTTCTGATGCTTAACTATTCTTTCCTTAGAATTGGTCCTAATGTCTAACCTGACTCAAACTGAAATTTTAGCCCTTCACTACTTACCCAGTGCTTCTGTCTCTTCTTGTAGCAACCTTTTGCCTATTTGAAAACTGATATTGCATTCCCTCTGATTACTCTTCTCCAGGCTGTTTTTCACATCTTCCTTGCGTAGACTTCAACGGGATTTTCTGCTGTGTTTATGTGCTTGGTGGAGGTGGAAATCTGCTTTGCAACTACCATTGCTGATGTAAAATAAGACTGACAGTAAGGGGTAAAGGAGATTAGGAAAACTCCCTATCCTTCAGTGGGTCCTTATCTTTCCCAAAATGCAGTGTTCATTACTAGACACATTCCTTTAACTGAGATCTCACCAGTACTAACTGGAGTTAATAGATGACTTCATGAGTGAGATATGAAACTCCTTTTCACATACTTCAATGTAACATTTTGTTTTCCTACAGCTACAACACTGTCAACCGTTTTTACTCTAACGTAAAGATTTTTTATCAGTTTGCTGTAAATTAAGACTGTCATAATTTATTTTGCATTCTTTTCTCTGCAGTTTTTCTAATAATGCTGGCAATAAGGCTTATAATGACAGCTGAAATGTGGAGGTTCTGTGCTGCTTGCAAAATACAATTCTGCATATGCATATGGTATGCTAACAAGAAATTACTTTAAACATGGTACAGGTAGCTTGTGAGTTGTTAGCAGGCAATGAATCTCATTCTGTTTGAAAGGCAGATAGAATTTTTCCAAGTACCACCTCAACAGATGGGAAAGATTTCTTTAAAGAGAAAATACCTTTTAAAACTTGATCACCTTTTTCTGATTCTGTATCCTGCTCTTTGACACCCTCTTATGCTTCCATTAAGTGGCAATTTTAAAAGCATCCTTCCCATGAAGTATTTCTTCAGCAAAAGCCAGGTTTACTGGTGGGCCACAGTTTCCTTGCAGGGCAGCCCTGGAGCTCATTCTGGAATGTCAGCTCTGCTTAGTATCAGTGAAATTCTCTGTAACTCTGTGATGAGACAGTTGCATGGGAGAAATGGCTAAAGACAAGTATGTCTTTTGAAATATGCCTTCCATGTCCAGCAGTACAGTTTGATTTTTAGTATTTTATAGATCCTTTCTATGTATACATGCGCAGAAACACATACACTTGTATGTGTGCACTTGAAAGTGCATTGCTTAGTGAATACTCATTTTGCCATCAGGCTAACAGGAGAAAATGAATGCTGTCCTATATTCAGGCTTCAGTTCACCATCAATATGTACATTGATATATATCACCAATGTAATCTCTCCGGAAGGTAAATCCTCTGAACTCCTACGTGTCATGCTGTGGGGAATCACGCTACAAAATACCCTACTGGGAAACAAGTTGTAGCACCTTGAGGAGCTGGAGTGGTTGTACCTGGTTTTTGAAACAGTAAGTCAGCTGGTGCTCTCTGATCATAATGTTTTTTTCTTTCAAGCTAAAAAAAAAAAAAAAAAAAAAAGAAGAAAGAAAATAATATGAAGCAAACAGTATATTTAAGAAGGAAGTGTTTCCCTTCCCCCTCACATAACCCCTTCAGTGCTACCTGCTGCACGCTTCTTGAGAAGTGGGCTAGGCTAGCGATTTTTGTTGGCTATAGATGCTTCTTTTGATTTGAATTCTCTTTGCTAAGATCAAAAGAAAGGAGAATTTCCTGGCGGTAGGGATGGGGTGGACAGAGCAGCCCGCACCTTGTGTAAAGGTAAATGGGGCTATCAGGGTGAGAGAGGGAGTGTCACAAGGGGGCTGTGGTTGCTTGTGAGCAATGGGTTGGTGTGAGGGCAGGAATGGTCTCAGGCTCACTTGCAGGACAGTCTGTGGTGCTCCAGGCAACCCTCCCAGGGAAGTGAAACTACCTAAAGTACCACACACCACTCATGAAGAGAGATGGTGACGGCAAACACAAACGGAAGAAGAGTTTGTAAAGGACACCTCTGTATGTTATAGGTGATTTGTATCTGCAGAGTCAGAATGATCACCAGAAGCTATACAAATCTGTGGCAGATGGATTTACACTTTGTACTTGAAACGCTGGCCCGATTCTTCTTACTTTGCATGCATGTTGAAGCACTTCCTCATGTAGAATTACTCAACATTTACAAGTCAGGTGTGATTAAAGCTCTGCATAGATCAGTGGCTTAATTTAACTTATCAGCAACTCTGACAAAGCAGCATTAGAGTCAGCAGGAAATGACAATGGCCTGTTCTATCAAACAACCTAGACTTGGCCTGCTAGTCTAGATGAAAGTGCATATTGAAACAGAAATGAATGTGTTAATGCCGGGGGACGAAAAAGTATATAAACACTTGGCACACTATTTTTTTTTTACTATGAGGATGCAGAAGTAAAGAGGATGCCTTGGACAGTAGAGGGCACTGTCACCTCAAAAATAAGCTCCAAAAGAGGCTTTAGTTGTACCTATTTGTGAGCACAGTTGATGGGACACAGACAAACGCCGTATTCCAACTGAAAATGTGCACTATTTGTTTCATAGTAGTTCAGGAGACTAGAGAGGCAATGTGAAAGGCGACGGGAGGACACAAGGATAGGTAGTGTAAAGCCATGATGCTTACAAATACTCACATGGAAAACTGAAAGAAAGAGATGAATTCCATCAACTTGCTTGACACCGTGGTACAACTTTATGTTTAGGGAACACAGCCTTTAAAGCTTGATTTGAGTGCAATTGTTAACAAGGTTTAAGAATGTATCATGAAAACACACAAGTATTCAGGATCATGCTTTGAGACAGATTATCAAAAATTGAAAAGGTGAGGAAGAAGATGAGATGTAACTGCTGCTGCAAGTCACCAACAAGGACAATGTCCTATTTTTAGTTTTGTATGGGTATAAATTAAAGGGCTTGTAACATCAGCAACTTTTTTTCTTCTCTCGATAAGGTACCCAGCAAAAAGACAAGATTTATCAAGAAAGGATGCCCTGCAGCCCTTGAAGTGACCATGTTAGTCCCTTCAGTTTGTTCGAAACAATTCACCTTTTCTCAGTCATATGAAAGACTCAAACAGCATTCCCAAGCCACAGCTTTGTTTGTCATTTAAGGGGTGTTTGCTGTGTAGGATTATCTTGCTTTCAGTCTGGTCTGCCATTTTGCTTAGTTTGCCAAAGGTACTTTTTACTGCTGTTTTACTTTGCCTGTTCTCTACCTTCACTAACTAGGGCAGCATAGCACATGCTGAAGTCCCCACCGAAATGACTGTCAGGTTAAGGAAAATGTGAAACAGAAATAAAGTTGTTAACATCTGAACAGGCAAGCGTAGACCCTGCTGCTGTTTCTGATATAGCTGTTTGTATTTCACAGTGGTCCGCAAGCTTCTCTCACTCTTGCTAAAGCAGATTTGCCAGTAAATCTCCATTAGTGTAGATTTACTGACTTCGATATGGCAACATATTTCAAGAGCCCTACTGTTTCTCACATCTGGCTGCTCTGCCAGTTGTTCACTGAAAAGCTAATCTGTGAGCACTTTCAGATCATTGGTTTTCTCCTGTTTCTATTCTAAGTCCATTGCTGGCCCTCCTGTATTTCCATAAACGGTGTCCATATTCTCAGTCTCACGAGGGAGCATCTGCCATGAAAAGTAGCTGAGCCCATGTTCATATGGTCCTGTTCTGTTGTTATCACTTCGCTCCTGCTTGTTGCTGCAGGACTGCTACTTAGAGACACAACAGATAAACACTGACTCCATAAAAAATGCAGTAAAACCACTAGTTTTAATCAGGTTGGGGAAGCTGGATCCATCACTTCTGCTTGTAACAGTGAGTTCTGGGGCCCTCAGATAACTTACTCTACAATTTTCTCCTGCAAAGAAAAGCATACTGAGATGCATTTGCTGTGGCTGTGAATCACGGCATCTATGCCAAATTAACATGACTACTCACAGTGGCCAAATGCCACGCAATGAGAGTGTGGAGTGTACAGCAAGAGATCTTCACTTTGAAAGCTATAAGGAGATTATGTCACGCAGAGGAGTTAAAAGTCCTCAGAACAGTGAAGAATTACAGAAACATTCCAGGCCTCAGTTGGGAGAAAATGATCACACTCCATGCTTTAGGAAGGGGCACTGGCAAGTCTCACAAATCAGCTGCTCAACAGGAAAAGTGAATGGCTGTGCTGCTTTCATCATTCTGTCTACAGCAAGGAAAGAAAGGTAACTGGAGATATGTTAATCCTAGAAGGTTCCCAGTGTAGCCTAAATTTTTTTTCTGCTAGTCCTAGTATTTATTGTCCTTTTTTCTTTAGTTATTTTTTTTCAGAGCTGCAGGGAAGCATTTAAGTTGGCATGAATATATGGTAGTGGAAACTGAAAGCCAAGAAATCTGAAAAAGTCTGGTGGAGACTAATTAGGTTTTCTGACTCACTAATGTTCTTCAGTGTTATTCTGGCAGCAGGAAGTTTGAGACTTAATATCACTGTCATAGAAATGAAGGAAGTAATTTCTGTGTCAAAGAAAGAAGGCCCTTTAGGACCTCTCCTTCCAAATATGTGATTTTTTTTGTTGTTCTTGTTGCCAGGTTAGGCAAGCTGGGCAAATTGTTCTTATTTGTTTCTTGTAGAAACAAGTTTTTGCTTGTCTGAGCAGTTAGCCATACAGACACAGATGTTCCAGTTATCTATAGTTTTACATATATATAGTTAAAATGCACCTCCAACTTTAAAAGTGAGAGAAGCTACATATGAATACAGATGTGCAAGTAGAGATCAGATTTCTGTATAAATAACTCACCAGAAGCATATTTTTCCTTCTTCAGGATGTAGGCAATATATGTTTAAAGGGGTTGACTCCAGGGGGAATACTGATATCCTGCAGAAAGTGAACTGGTCCCACAGTGCTGTTAAATAGGACAAGATACACACTATAATAGTTTGCCACTGCATTCTGCTTTGGGTTTTTTTTTTCTGCCAGATTCCTCCAAGGGAAATCCTGCATTTGTACTTCTGCATTAAGAGATTCCTTTGCCTTCTGCACTTCTATTCTGCCTGGTCTTTGCAAGAAGAGGTCCCAGCTATTTCTGTTCTCATAAAGTTCTTTCTGTAAGTAAGAATTTGTCTGCTCAGCTTTGACTGAAGCTCAATCAGTATTAATAATGAGTTAAGTCAGAGATGGCCATATGGCGTGGAGCTCAAAATCCTCTATCTTCCTGGCTAGTTACCTGGGGCTCTGAGCTCCACATTGCTGCAGCTCTGTTTCTGTCAGCACTCAAAATGACTAGTTTAATGCTAGGTTGAGCACATCTAACCATGCAGCAGCAACACAATTGTTTGGTGAAGCGACATACTTTCCAGAACATGCTAACCTTGGACTGAATAAACCAAGGAAAAAGAGCCTGAAGTTCCCTAACTTGCTACAATGCAGTCCTGCTATTATTAAGTCTGCTGCTGAATGTGTGAAAGTGTGTGGGATCAACACAAACTTCACAGAAGCAAAGCCCCATGGTAGGTGGCGACGGCAGCCTTGTCAGAAAATCTGCAGAATATGCTCTGAGGCTGTGCCGCTGGAACAAAGCAGAGCAGTACAAGAAACATCATTATAGACTGAAAAAGGGAATCTCTACAGGCACTCTTATTCAGATCACCTTGGGAGAGAGAAGGGGTTTGTATTGCTAATAAACTGGAAAGTAAAGGTCTCACTTGAGGCAAGAGGAAAGAGAGAACTGGCGTCAAGAAACAGTACAGAAGATGAGAACAGGTGGAGGAAAAGAAAGCAAGCTCTGGACTGTCTGGTAATGAGGTGTGCCTGTCCAGTGTCCTGAGGAATGAATAATATTAGAGAATACATAGGAACTGCCAAGGCCAGTGTGTTTTACTCACAGGGCCTCATTCCCGAGGACTGTGACTTACCTCCGCTGACAGTGTGCCACAATCACTGTCCAACAGAGGTTGCTGATATCTGTCAGAGTGATTTGGAAATATGAAGAGACAGTCCAGTGATCATGGAAGATGTGTGGGCAAAGAGACAGAGAAGGCCTAGCAGAAAGAGGAATGTTGTGTTCCAGGATGCCCTGTCCTGGGACGGTAGAAAACTGTGGAGCAATAACGTATGGATTTTGCACTCCCTGGACAAAGGAAATTAGGATAAACTGATTAAGATGATGTCTCTCCTGTGGACTTACATATATCCTTCAAAACCCTTGAGAGTTAAGAGAAATCAAATTTATTTTCAGAGATATATTTCCTTCCTCCCCTTCCTTTTTGTTATAAACAGCAAGGTCTGTGCTGATTTATTGGAATGACTCTTTTCGCTGTGATGTGCAGGATTAGTAATCAGCTACTCTGTCTGAAACGTGATGTTAGACATTAAACACAGCGCTTCTGGAAAAACTATGAAATTCTTGTGATGATATAAACCCAAAGTTTATTTTTTACTACTTGTGTCTTACAGATTGAAATGTGTCATTTTATTTTTAGAGGTGTAGTGCTCTACTGCAGCTCTTTTGAAGTAGCACTGATGGTTTTCTATAGCAATTCATATTTGCTGAATATGGGCACCTTTACATTTAAGAATATGATGTTCTGTTTTTCCATACTTACAGTAACTTTTAAAATCTTTAGAGTTGTTTAGTAGTATGTGCCTTTGCAATCAGATTCTATGGGTGGTACTTTTTGAAATAAATTGCCTGAAGAGTTTTAATAAAAGAAAACAGCCTGTAGGTAATTGATTTGCTGAAGGCTGGAGCAGGCCCAGTTAACCTCAATGGTTAAGCCATCCTGCAGCGATTATTTGAACCTTAATAATATCAACCCTTAAGTTTCTAAGTGTTCCATGCCTCTATTGATTTTGGCAAAAACTGAAAATAGGTCTCAGGAGCTAAAAATCAGCAGAACATATCATACTGCTCTTTTGCTATGTCGGTTACATGCAAAACTCTACTTGGAGCCTGTACCCTTCAATCACTCAGACAGCAGCAATTGACTCCTTTGGTTACTAAATTTATGACAAGGCTACTTGATTAAAATCAAATATGAAAAAGGGCAGACTGTGGAACTTTTGCTCTTGAAAAGCAGGTGGAAAAAATAGCAGGTATTCTTCAAATACTTTAAGTGTTTTCCCTTTAATAAGCACAGATAAATGTTTATTGCAATAAGAAACTGATACATGTAATTCACACTGGAAGAAAGGCCTGCGTACTTAGGAGACTGGCTGTTTTATACGAAAAATACTATTTCTTCCTTGCTCACCTTTTGAGATGAATGTAAGACATGCCCTTTGCAATTATCTCCCCAAAACAGCTAGTGAAGGGTGATTTTCGCTCAGCAAAGAAAGAAGTGTGGAGTCAAGAGACATGCAGGCCCTCTGTCAGCCCCACAAGCATGTTTGTTTGGTACCTTTACAGGTTTGTGTCTTTATACCCTTACTGTGATGTAAACAGCCTTCTTACTACCACAAAGACAGCAAAAGCTATCCTGTCCTTACACATTTGTTACCTCAGTAGCTGAATCTGGACCAAAATTACCTTCCTGTGCTAACAATATGCTAGCTATACGTATATATAACTATATATATTATTGAACAATTTTTAAAATACTACCTTAGTATGGTATTTGCCACATAAGGCTCAAACTGTGTGTTTCACGGGCTAGGATTCATAAAAATAATCAGGAAAAGGAGAGGAAAATAAAGAGGTTGTAAACATTTTAGAAAGAGACCTACATCTGTTATGCCAGAGGAAAAATGTGGAAAAGCCAGGAAAAAGAAGCAGAGAGTTTAAAACGTAGAAAACTTGGGAGCAGAATCAAAGAGAAAAATAAAGAGTGTAGAGGGATAAAGAAAAGCCTGAAGACAGCAATGAAAAGCATCTGGGAGGCAAGGAATAGGTACGATCAAAAAAGGACTTCCAAGGGACCAAAAAAAAAGAGTTCAGGGAGGAAAAAATGAAATGGATCTGTTTGGAGAGGTTGCAGTTACTGAAGACGTTATATTCTGCTATATTTAATCAATACTATCAAAAAGTGGTAATTAAATCAATGTATACCTATTGAACGAGGTGGTGCCTAACCACTATCCTGTGCTGAGCAGAAGAGCGCTGGTAGGAGGTGGAATGACAGTTTTCTGTAGCTAGGTCTCGTTCAACAGTAGCGCTATATATTCAACACTCTTCAAAGAACAGTAATCCCAGCTGTTCTAGTAGGAGCTCCAGTGGTTGTTGCTGGGAGGCTCCTGAGGAGAACTGCTCTGGAAAAGTGGTAAAACACCGCCTCAAGGGTCTCAGCGTTATGGAGAACTTGTGCCCAAGAGGGCCTTGTAACCTCCGAACCGAAAGTTTGGGCCGGAGCTGTTTGGGGCTCCTGGGCTGAGAGGCCACACCACTGGCACACGGTAAGGCAAACCCGTGTTTGAACTCCGTAACGAGGAGGGGCAGGAGGAGGAAGAAGGGTGATTTCTGGGGCGGAGAAGCCCCTAGGACGTAGCTACAAAAAACGCAGCCAGGCTACCTCCTGGCAGCTAAAATGTTGGGAATTTGGGCGGCGGAAAGGGAAGGGCTCCTCTGGGGTGAGCTCGGCTCAACCGAGGCGACGCTTCCAAAGCCGATCGGCCCTGGAACGGGCACGGCAAGCGAGAGAAACACCAGCCGCAGCGGGCCACGGCTCGGCTACCGGCGGGAAACCCGCGGCCGTCCCTCCGGCAGGAGAAGGAGGGGGCGAGCGGGGACAGCTTCGCTCCCGCCTCCCCGTCCTCCTGCCCCTCCTCCCGGCCGGGCTGAGGGGCGGTGCGGCCCTGAGCGGCGGAGCGGGGCGGAGCGGGGGCTGCTCCCTGCCCCGCCGGCAGCGCCGCCCCCTCCCACGCGTGTCCAGCCGGGCGGAGCGGGCGGCGGCGGAGGAGGAGGAGGAGGAGTAGGAGTAGGGACCGGCCGCCCCTTCGCCCCGGTACTGCGAGCCCGCCGGCTGCGGCTCCGCCCCGTGGCCTCCGGGCCCTGCCAGGGGGTGGGGGAAGCTCCTCGCCGAGCACCGCCCTCATCGGCTCGGCCCCCCCCTCCGCTCCAGCGCGGCGCCCCGGCCCCGGCGGGGACTATGCGGAGATGGCCGTCCCGAGCCGAGGCAGGAACAAAGAGTCGCCGCCGCTCAAGCCCGGGCAGCAGCAGCAGCAGCAGCGGCAGTCGCCAGGCGCCAGCCCCAGCCGCGGCCGCCGGCCGCACTCGCCGGGCAGGCAGCAGCTCTCCGGCGGGGCCCGCACCATGCGGAAGGGAGGCGGCGGCCGGCGTGGAGCCCGGGGCGACCCCCGGGGCCCCAGCCGGGAGGGGCCCGCGGCAGAGGGGGAGCGGGACCTGCTGGGCCGCGGGCCCCTGAGGCTCCTGCGCGTCTGCGGAGAGCAGCTCCGAGGTGAGGCTCCCAGCCCGAACCCTGCCCCCCTGCCCGCTCCCGCTGCCCCCGCCGGGATGGGACGGCCGGGAGCGCGGTGGGCTGGGGTGTCCCGGCACGGCAGGCGAGCCCCCACGGCGCGCGGCGGCCGCTCCCGGGGAAGGGAGCGCCGGGACGTCCTTGCTCGGGAAGCGGCGGCCCGGGGGCGGCGGGCAGGACGCGGGCACCCCGCGGGAGGGAGGGCGGTGTCGGGCACGGCCCGGGGCAGCGGGCTGTCCCGCTCCCCGACCCGGGCCCGTCCTCCAGCCCCTTAGGCGGGGAGTGGGCTAAAAAGGGGAGAAAAGCCTACAAAGACCCGCACGGGGATCGGCGAGAACCGGGGGCGAGGGGAAGGAAGAGAGTTGTTCTACCGCTTCAGCATCCTTCGGGGGAGAAGTGGGGAAACGTGCTGTTTGTGCAACTAACTCTTGTTAAAACAGTCCCTCTGGTGGTGTTGACTAGCGCGGCTCGTAGTGCCGGCACGACCAGCTTGTTTCTTGATAACGCTCTGCTGAAAGCGTGGAGGGTTGTGTGCTCTTTACAAGTCTTGACTTTCTGTTTGAACAAATTTGTCAGTAACATACCTGTGTAGAAATCCCCCTTTGACAAGTTGTTTTGTAGGTGTTCTTTCAGAAATAAAAAACCTGGTGGTTTGTGTAGTTACCTGAATAGTCTTATCTGTGCTGTTTAAAGCGTTTATGTGTAATTACGAACTCTCTGTATGAAATTTCAGCATTTTTGAAGTCAAGATTTTTATGTAAAACTGATGTTGCAAAGTTCAGAGTTCCTTTTAAAGGGGCTGTTCTTAAGGTACTTGTGTTCTTTTGGCAGTGTTTATTGTCGACAAAAAGGCCTTCATCATAAAAGCTGATAGCAAGATATGGCTCACATTTCTTCTGGGTAAGTACAAGGAATACATCGGGGGAAAATGCTTTTCTTTTTACCTTCCTTTATCCCCGAATTGTGAACTGTTAAAATATGTTTGGAAATACAGCTTGGAAAAACACAAAACCATAGCTTATGTGTGAAATGGACAGGAAATAACTTCCTGTCTGGTAACTTTTGTAAAGCTGTTACTGTAGCAGTTGATGTGGTATCACAGCATTTGTAGGAAAAAAAATTCCAGATATTTATGGATCTCTCCTATTTAGTAATTAATTTCTAGGGTGGGGGGAAAGGAGCAATTCCTGTTGGGTAATTTATTTAAAACAACTTCCTTGAGAAGAATTATGGGTGGAAAAACATACAATTGTAGGGGCATGTAAATTCAGATGTTACTTGGGAATGTTTTTGAGTGAATAATGAACTGGCTAATGGCCAAAGCCTTGAAAAAAAGCACCTAAAGTGCTTGTGAGATTAAATAAGAAATGCATTCCTAAGGCCAACAAATGTTAAGTAATAGCATATTTGTAAGATGCACAGTTATATATACCCTCAAAGGTATTATATTAAAAGACTGTCACGGTATTCCAAAGATGCTGGTGTTATTAATCACACCACCAGTAGTCCTGGTTGCCAAAGGGAGTTTCTTCAGTTTGATAAATTACACTGCAAAGGAATAGCAGGGAAACAACCCTTAGATTACAAACTAATTGATGAACAAAGTGTTCCTGAATTGCTTTACTTACATCTGTTTAGTCAGCATTTCCTAGACTTGTAGTTACTTAAATGACACAGAAACGTTAAACTGATGGTCAAAATTGAAAAATTATTTTCTTTGGTTGGAATTTGAGAACAGGTTAGGGAGAGAGCTTTATAGTTTCTGGAATTTGAATTTGTCTGTGAAACCCAGATAACCAATTAAATACATCAGGGACGTATTTATGTTTTTAATAGCAAGAAGACCGTAACAGCAAATTATGTGATAACATACAGTATTTGCAGTAGCAAAGAATGTATATATACTAAATATGAAATAGTGGGGTTTGATTAGTTTTACTGGTATTTGAATTTTTGTTGTCATTTTGCTTAAGCTTTAAGGCCCATGTTTTAAAAACAGACTCCCACAGCTGGAGCTGGTTTTGTTACAGAGTGTGAAATTTTTTCTCATGCAAATTACCTCCAATTTATGTGCAGCAATAAAATTGTCAAAAATTTCAAGGACAATCTTATACTACACTTTGCCCTCTTATGTTGGGTTTTTTTTTAACTGACCATTGACTTGAGGCCTTATTCTTGAAGATGTCCATTTTATATTGAACAGACTCTCAAAATGGAACAACTTGACTAAGCTGCAGAAGTAGTCCATGCTTGCAGGTTCCTCATTGTTTCCAGTTTTGCTGTATTCCTACCTCATCACTTTGTGGGTGTTTGCCAAGTATTAGTTTCTTGTACAGTTCACATGCTGCTGGATTACAGTATCTCAGTATTTGTTGTTCTCTTGGTAAATAAAGCCAAAGAATGGATTTATTCTTCAGTATTTAATTTCCAGAATTAGAATCCTTTTTTAGATGCCATTCATATTGCTTTTCTTAGAACGGCACACAGGCAAAAATAGGAAATCTATCAGATTTTACATAATAGCCCTAGTCTGCAAAAATCTTATCATATGCATTGCTTTTAGGGATTCTTAGGTTGAGTGAGAAAATGGCCTCTGCAAGTTCTGGTACATAGTACCTGTAAGTGTTTGTAGCATTAGGAGTGTAGTATTCCCTTCTGGTCCTCTACTTTATTCCCTCCCCAGTAAGGACATTAATGGGATCAAAGGATGATAATTTAAGAGAGCTGAGCTGAATGTTTTCCATCAGAAACTAGATTAATGGAGTGTGTTGGAAAATGGCGATTTGTCCTCACAGTGGAAGTCTGTGAATTAAGCCCATTGTCTCTTGAAATGTGAGTAATTACATTAATTGCTGTGCGATTGTAAAAGGTCTCAATTTTGTACTTATAATATAGCAATATTGTGAATTTTTGTAAAAATGTATATGAAATTCTCCAAAATAACTGGGAATGTATTTACTGTTACTGCATTGACTTTAAATGAAATATTTACTGAAGAATAAGATTGAGAGATACTGTTTTCTCGATGAAATAAGTGGTGTGTTTGAAAGTGAAATGTAATTTCCATATTAATAGGTAATTTATTTGCATCAATAAAATACTGCATATTTGGCTTATTTGAAACTACATGAATGTGAGATAATGAGCAGTACTGGTAGCTTGTATGCATTTGACTTTATTGTATATTCTTACCTAACATGTAATCCATCTTAAAATTTATTTATTTATTTATAGCTGGGTGTGTGTATATGTGAATGTATTTCAGCATCTAATCTTACTGGGAATCTTAGGAATGTTGCTGAGAAATGAGCTAATGCCCTGTGCCAATGTGCAATTATTAGTCAATAAGTAATAACTAAGAAAGATACAGACTGCTCTGTTTCATTCTACAGGATTACTGCAAAACGTATTTTTCTTATGGAATATGGTTTGCTGCATTGCTGACATAGCTAATGTGCTTACCCGGAATTCCATGTCAGATCAATATCTGCTTTTCTGAAAAAGAAATTTGCAGCTTTCCATGAGAACTAATGTAAATGTCCTTAGTATAAAAAAAGCCTGCAGCTCCTGAACCTTTCAGAAGACATTAATTTCTGCTAACACTGAGCAATTCTTTGATGATTTTTTTTTTCCTAGAAAGTATATGTAATAATGTGAAGTTTTAGGTAAGACTTTGAGGTCTTCATTTTCTAACTGGAGTCCAGCCTGGCCTTTGGAAAAACTGCTTCAGTGGCAGAAGTGGACCTCTGTAACTCTTAATGAAGTTTCAGTGTGGTGTCGTACAACCTCAACTACTATGTGAAGTGTTTAGCTTGAGCTAAGTGTTAAATTGTACAGGCAAGTAGTTTAGAATTATTTCCCCTCTTAGGTAATCTTTGTTTCTTTTTTTAATGTTGCTTTTATTTTCTGTCTTGCCCATCTTCACCTTGCACATGTTCATATACAAAACTTTAATTTTAAAATTAGATCATAATGCAACAAACTGTGTTTATGAACCTTGTGGTGACAATGATAACAAGTGCTGCCATCACCAGCACCTCCAGGCTCTGTGCTGGTCTGGGATATGAACTAGGAATATCTGGTCTGGGTCTATGTACTAGGGCATGAAGTGTACATTAAGTCCACTCCCATTCCACATAAATTTAGTGCTTTTGCAAAGGTATTTTTCATTCTCTTGTTCCTGCTGCCTTCCAGAAGCAGACAACCATACTCTGTAAAATTCAGTCTGAACACATATGGATTCTCGAACTCTCCAACTGCCTTCTGCATTGATGTGCAGGCACTGCTCTATGTTTTTCCGATGTGTAAGCAATTTGATCCATTCCACGTCGCCAGAGGCAAGGGCTGTGCCCGGGAATGGGGGGAGTTGTGTGCTGGTCAGCACCCTGGAGAGAGACACAGTGCTCAGCACCATTCTGGCCCCAGCTGGGTGTAAGCAGGGCAGGTGATTATCTTCTCCACTTCCTCTGTGCTCCGAATAGCCTAGTTGAATAAGAGGGCTCTTCATTAACCATAGAGATTTTCATGGATTGAAGACAACTAGTCTGCCAGAGCTTTCTATGACACAAAGCTACTGTGTGCCTAGAAGGCAACCAAGACACCTTCAGTCTAGGAGGAGCACTGTGATAATGCCTTCCCATTATCCCGCACTGATGCTGACTTGGCTTTCCTGCTGAGCTCTATGTATGTTGTCAGTGCTGCCCAAGGAAAATGGGGTGGCTTCTGTTCTCTGTGGATCTTGTCATGCTTAAGAGGTCAGAGACCTAGACTGTTAACCCACTGCTTTATTATCATTTGTCTTTTCCCTCTGTACCTCAGATTACCTCCCTTGTTCTGTACTTATGTGGCAGCAGTGCAGACAGTCTTCGAATGGACAAATGGAATCTTACTGCATGCAGAGTCTATCTTTTTAGCAATTATAGTTGCAATTAGATTTGTGTTAGTTGGATTTCTGATATTTACAGCATAATGTAGTCTGTAAAGTAAAATTTACTTCATGAACTCATGGGGTAAGAAAACAAACATGACAAACAAGGGCTCAGTCCACTTGTAGAGACTAGTCTAACATGGGAATTCACTAACTCATCACTTAAGGCCAGAGGGGTTGAACTCACAGGTTCTCTAATTCACAACTGATCGTGAAGCTTCTAACCTGTGCACCTTTGAGCAAAATAATTACCTAGATGATTGTGGAAGTGTTCATCCTTCCTTTTTCATCATGGAGCCGGCATTCCCTGTATCACACTGGGAAGTATGAGAGCCTCACCAGTCCAGCTGCTGCTGTATATGCTTCAAAAACTTCTCGGCTAAGCTGACATATTTATACCTTCCAGCTTGGAAGTTTGGTCTGTAGCATTTCCATGAGTTACCAGTCTCTGAGGACACTACCAATCAATATGCAAGGATTATGGCTGCAGGAGACAGCAAGCTGCAAGTGGTAATGGCTGCATAGTGACCTTAAGCCCTTTCTGGTCACCAGGTCCTGCCTATTTTTCGCCCTTGCTTTGGACTAGCAGTGTGCTTGTAGTATGCATCAGGCCTTAGCCTGAGTTGTGTGTTGGTGAAAATCTGAGCAGGAGTTGAGTGAACAGTCACAGGTGGTGTCATAAAAATGCTGAAAATATTTATGCTTATTAAAAAAGTTGCTTGTAATTCAGTTTTGTTCTTGATAGCTGTACTGTGTGCATTAGGTGCTGGTGGTCCAACTTGACTGATGCAGGATATAGGTGGAAATGTCGCCTATAGCTAATTACTGCAGCATAATTTCAGATTTTTAAAGGCCTGGCCATGAAAGTTAATTCAGATGTTCCTGTTCTTCTGTTCTTCTGGAGTCTTGAGTACCTTTTGTGCATCTCTGAAATAATACTGTAATTACTACAATGAACATGATTTCATGTTCAGTTATTTATTTGAGTAACTTCGCACCTTTTGTTTCCTTTACAGCTGTTGTTGCAGGAGTCCTACATTGGTAAGGTTCAATTTATTGCTTGAGAGTAATATGGTATTTTAAAATAATAGAAATAGAATTTTGACTTATTTTTAGTCAAGGTATCGGGATAATTTATATTTAGATCTTTCCTCTCAAAACTAAATTGTCTGTGAGCTGAGTAGTTCTGTTCTTGTGAACCTGATGTGACAGGTTTCTTAAGCCTGTTCAGAGAAGAGTGGAGTCTGCTTTTCAGGTAGAAAATTGTTGCTTAATCATTAAATGTCTGCCCTTAAGTTAAAATACATGATAGTATTATATAGCATTACACTATTATATAGCATTATAATATTATATCTAGTGCCATAATAGAATTTCAGAAATACTCTATGGGTTCATATTTTTTCAATTTAAAATTATCTGAATAGAGGGTAATATTGATATAGTATATGAGTACATTAAAATAGCAGTTCGTAAGTAAACCTTGTGTCTTCATTGAATGTTCCTTGGTATCTATGACTTAATACATTCTAAGCCTCTTTATTCAGTTTTGATTATTATTATTTTTTAACAGGTGTCACATAACAGCTCTATTTGAAAATGACCGTCATTTTTCTCACCTGTCAACGCTAGAAAGAGAGATGGCTTTTCGCACAGAAATGGTTAGATTATGTTTAAGCAGCTGGAAAACTTGTGTCTGTAATCTGATCATGGTCTTTCCAAATTTTTTAAAACACGTTCTGGATAAGTGGATATATTGATCTCTTACAACTAATATGCATTACACTTACTTTTATGTACAGAGTATTTGTGTGTCTTGTAGTTCATCACTATGAGTGTATCGCTTCACAGTTCACTTTAAGTATAATATAAAAGTATGATTCTAAAGGACCTGAAATACAAAAGTGTGCAAGTGCCTTATACCTTGCTTTCGGTTTTAGTCTTGTTATTCAGCCTTTTTTTCTAAATAATTTATTTATTTAATAAATGTTGGCATATGTATACACCTTTTGTCTGCTTTTATTTTGAGAATTGTGAAGTGGTATGCTAGTGCATAGATACCAGCTGAAATGAAAGATTTCCAGATATGCTATGAAACAAGGTGAAAGGAAACCCACATTACTTGTTTCAGTGACAGTAATAGAAGAGATCTGAAAAACTGGATAGTCCTCTGGAATAAATTTGTCTTGTCTGTAACATTATAAAGTTTGTTTAAAAATGAAGCTTGTATATGGCAATTCATGACACAGAAGTGACCTCTTTAATTGTAAATAATAATTCTGCTCTTCTGTAGGGTCTCTATTATTCCTACTTCAAGATCATTATTGAGGCACCATCATTTTGGAATGGAGTATGGGCAATTATGAATGACAGACTAACTGAATATCCTTTAGTGATTAACACCTTACAAAGGTTCAATCTTTACCCAGAGGTAAGCTATGTTTTAAAAATAATACCTTCTGTGAATCTTTGGTTTCTTTAGCTTTGACTACGAATTTTTAAGAAATGTTACTCTGGGAAATGTGATTGTCAAGATAAGGTGGCTAATGAAGTGTTGCTTAAATATGGAATTTTAGTTCCAGATTTCAAATGGTAAAGCTACTTCATACATTGTGATCAGTTTTCAGTCTTCCAAGTTATGTTCAGTCAAGTGTGAATGCTTTCTAGATCTTAGTATTTTGTGCAGTCCTAAAGTTGCAGTCCAGTTCTATACTTCTTGTCTTCTTTTGTTCTCTTCGCTGAGAGCAAGGTTGCTGACATTATGTACTTCAGGAAATATGACATATAAAATATCAGTGGTATGTGGCAATAATGACTACAGTGATACAGGTAGCAAGAGGTTGTTTTGTCTTGTGTTTTGTGCAGGACACACAAAACTAACAGTTCACTATGACTGTAAAATCTATGAATGGTAATAGTTTACTTAGATGTTGCAAAGGAAATTCCTCTGTGGAAGACGGATTGCTGTTGTTCTTTACGTACTTGATGTTAGACTTGTTACCTGGTTAGATTACGTTCCTACTCTTCTAAAAAGATCGTGTTTAAGCATGGAAATGTTAAGAGTCTCTTACGGTTTTGCCAGCTTGTGTCAAACATTTTCCAAAGGGAAAACTGCCTTGGTTAAATGTACATTTCCATAACTCCATGTATCAGCAACAGCTTATTTTTTGGAGAACCAACTAATAATGGCTGTAATTATTAACTACTAGCATTTATACTCATTCTCCTGATCTGTTGGAGCAGAGCTGCTTTCAGGAACTTTATGTGTAAGAGTTCTTGGCATTTGTATATTTGTACAAATTGGATGTAGTGGTTTAGTTTGATTTCTTCATTCCTTGCTCTGGAAGAAATGCTAACTAGATGACTGCTTTTGTTGCCATATCACTTGTTTTGGGTTTGCTTGTTTGTTTTAACTCCAAAGGGATTGCAAATCAGTTGTAGCAATGCCACATTAGGAACATATGCCTTATTTGAATACTAAAAGGTTATTTTCGTTAGCTGAGAAAGATTTGTTGGTTTCAGCTATAGTCTGACTTTCAAAAATCAAAGATACTGGTCAAATGAACTCGTTCTTAGAGAGTCATCAGTATCACCATGAAACATGACTAAGTAAATTAGATTATGAAATCAAAACAAGAGCAATCAGATGTAGAGGCTGACATTCTGTAAGAACATGAGGTTGATTGCTGTGCAAAATGTGTAGGCTTTTGTCTGTTCGTTCAGGTTTTTGTGGGATTGTACAGGCTCATAGAATTTGGTGATAGGTTATGAATTCATTCATCTTTTCTGTGCCTTTGTGGGCATGCAAAGCAGACAAATGGTCTCCTCTCCTCCTTTCCGTCATTTACTGTTTAATGTCTAGCCTTTCTCTAATTAGTCATTTGGGTTTCTTTTTAAGTGCATTTCTTGAGTACTCTTGTTTCCACATAACTACATTTATAAAACTGTCAATAGGTGCAACTTGACATTTAAAATGTGTTGTCCAGATTTATCTAATTTTACTTATGATTATAATGAGTGATGGGAAGATGCTTGTGGATTTATTTGTTGGCAGTGAAATGTTTCTTTCTAATATCAGTATCCAGTCATGTTTTCTGAAAGTGTTTCATTTCCTGTATGATATTTTGGCATCTTTCCAGCTCTTTTGACCCATTACTAGCGTTAAGGCTGAATTTTAATAAAATGTTTGTTTGTTTAGTGGATTTCAAAATTCAATTCATCAAAACCAACCTGGAAATCCCATTGCTGAATAGGATGTCAGACCCATTAAGAGAAGTAAAACAATGCACTTGTATGTACAGCCAGTACTAGCCATGAAAACTTTAAAAGAAGGAAAAAAAAAAAGGTAAAATGAATGAATCTATAGCAATCACTGCATTGTTTATGTAAATTATAAATACAAGCAGTAAAAAAACCCTATGGAAAGCAGCAAGGCAGTCTTTGTACAGTGTTCTAGTCCCAATAAAGTTGATTTTCTAAGTATTTGCTGCATAGTCAGGTTGTTCTAGTAGTTGTGGTGGTTTCATTTCTGATGCAAAATGGCAGAGAGATAATGTGTTAATTTCTGTGGTGGGGAGATGTGTTAAGTTGGTTCTCTGGCTGTCTGTTATTATGGGATAGTTGATATTTCTGTGTGTGGCAGTGATAATGAAAATTTGAGTTGAAATGAGGAGTGTTGCAAAGATGCATGTAGATGGCTTTAAAGTGCTCACTCAAAGGCACCTGATAAAAAAGATTGACTGTTTTACATGTTCTTTTACAGCAAAGGACTGACTTGGTCTGCAGAGATCTCCTGGGTCTGAGAGCCAGTCTTTTGCTTTCCCAAGTTCTGTGTTTTCTGCCTCATCTAATACAGAACAGCAAAAATTCCAGAAACACCATTATGCTCTAACTGACCTAGCAATTTTGTACTGCTTACTGATTTGCTTCCATTTTTATGCCCGTGTTAACTGTTTCATGTGAAGTAGCTTTCGGCAAGAAATGTTTGTTTTGCTTGATGCCTTTGCTGCTACCTTTTTAGGAACACCTGCAGCAGATACAAACACTTGTGGCATAAAAACCTTAAGTGGTTAAGATGAATTGGTTTTGGATTTTTGTTGGGTTTTTTTTTGTGTGACATTGGTTCAGCAAGAATGGTTTATGTTCTTGGGTAACATCAGCTTCAGGGCTGGTGATGCAAACATATGTGCTAGGCAGATGTCTCTAAGCTGCCATATACATTCTGTTGATTATGTGCAGAGCACACTCGGGTGATAAGAAGAAAGATACGGATTTGGTTCCCCAGTCCCGCTGATGCCTGTCTGGAGACAGGGCAGGTGTGCACACATTCATGTATGCACACGTGCACTCTCAGAAGTGCCAGGGCACAGATGTTCAGAAAGCTTCCAGGAATTCAGGACAGCGTATTTTGCAAGGCACAATGTTGAGGCAGGGAGCATTGATCTAGAAAGGTGTATTTTAAATATAAAAGATTTACATTGGGAATGTGTAAAGGCCACAGACGAAGTGAGCCATGATGATTGGAGCCCTGGTATTAAAAGTTAATGAATTTTAGAATAGTAGAACAGTTGTGGTTAGAAGGGATGTCTGAAGGTCATGTAGTCCCAATGCTCTGCTCAGACCAGGGGGAAGCAGAACAGGTTGCTCAGGGTCATCTCCTTTTATTTGTGTATCTCCACCTCTGGGCAGCTTGTTCCAGTGTTTTACCATCCTCAAAGTAAGAAATTTTTCTCCTGTGTTTGAGTGAAATTTCCTGAGGTTCAGTTTGTGCTCATTGTCTCTTCTCTTGCCAACCAAAAAGAGTCTGTATCAGTCATCTTTATTCTGTGTCCTTCTTGTTGTGGGCTGCCCAGAACTGGACTCAGCACTAGACATACAGTCTTAGCAGTGCTGAATAGAGGGGAAGGGTCACGTCTCTTCTGCTGGTGACATACGGCCGAGGATGTATTTGGCTTTTTTTGCAACAAGGGCTTATTGCTGACTCAGATACAAGATGTCCATCAGGACTCACAGGTCCTTTTCTGCAGAACTGCTTTCTAGCTGGTCAGCTCCCAGTTGTACTGGTGCACTGCACTGTTCCTCCCCAGCGCAGGGGATTCCCCTTTCATCAGATTCCTGTTGGCCCAGTTCTCCAGCCTGTTGAGATGCCTCTGAATGGCAGCACAAGCATCAGCCACTCCTTCCAACGTGTATCATTATCACGCGAACTGTCTGAGGATGTTCTGTTGTACCATCATTTAGTCTGAAGATGCAGAACAGAATTGGCACCAGATAAAAAGAAATATTCACAGCTGTCACCTTATCTATCAATTCAGTCATCTCAGGAGGCTATAAATTTGGGCAGGTGTGAGTTACAAATTTACCTCTGTAAATCCATGCTGACAACTTCAAATCACTTTTTTGTCCTTTTTAAGTTTGGAAGTGTTTTTCCAAGAGGATTTACTCCATCACATTCTCAGATATGTTCTCTGTGTTTCCCTATTGCCCTTGTTGAAGACAGAAGTGATATAAAGAGTTTTATTAATTGTATGGGGAAAGACAGGAGAGAATCATCTTTCTTAGACACAGGGCCGAGGCAGCTAATACTGCAGTGGTGAAACATATTTTCAGTCTGGGAACCCTTGGGTTATAACTTTCAAAGCAGCTCAACTGGAATGGCCACATTACTCATTTATGAACTCCATAAAGTCAGTTATATCCTAACAGAATAGCTTGGTAATGTTATTAACTAATGAATTTGCTGTGAGATGAGTTGTCATTTTTCTGTGTGTAAAGTACTGAGTTCTCTGTGTCAGGTGTTGAGATTTAATTGGGTTGTTGTTATAAGGACATTACAACCTTTGGAAGGAAAATGGAAATGCTGTCCTACATTGCATCTGGAAACCCTTTCTAATGCATGCTTAAATTTAACCTATAAAAATTTGTCAGAGTAAAACCCTAAAGATTTGGTTTGTTAATATTCTTGCCAGGTGAAATAAAAATTAATTGCTTTTAATGGATTTAATTTGGCTAACTGTCCTTTGTCAACAAAATCTGAGACTTTAATGTCTGATAAGCAAAAATAATGAGGAACCTTCCAGACAATACTGAAATTTCTAGGTTGTTGGCGTGGGTTTTTTTTTAATATTGCAGTTTGATGCATGAGATTATTTCTGTTGTAAAGCAGGCGTAATTTTAGTCTATTAATGAACACTTGGTCTGTGTTGGATGACTTTAGGAAACCTTGGTCAAAAATCCCTATTTTTAAGATAAATTCCAAGTTTAAAAATAATCCCAGATGAGGCTAGTTGTCATGACAGGTTACCTTGGGCATTGAGCTACTCTCAGGAGTTCCTGTTCAGAATCTTGAAATCCTGTTTTCCTCCTAGGTGGTCCTTGCCAGCTGGTATCGCATGTATACTGCCCTTATGGACTTCCTTGGTGTTCCAACAAAAACCTGTTGGACTGTAAACAGAGGAAAGGGGCTTAGTCCTGTTGAAAGCTGTGAGGGTAAGTTGTGTTTTATTCTGTTTGTTTCCTGGAAGCATATCATTGTGGCTTTATGTGTTTCAGAAATAATAAACATTCCTGTGTCACTGACATGCTTTTTTTTTTTTGTTTTTTGTGGTTTTTTTTGGCTAAACCTGTGTTTTTGTCAGGTTCACAGCATAAGTGAGAAGCATGAAAAAGAGATACTTTTAAGAACATCGGGGATGAGAATGTGGGCTTTGCTTGTTGGATAGATAGCTCCTCCTACCTGGGTTGAATTCCTGTACTGCACTTCGAAACTTCATAGTTGTAGTCTAAGCCTTCATAATGTTGGACTGTTACAAAGAATAAGATGTCCTAAATGTAATTGGAAGGCACTGTACATGTATTGAATTTCTGTAACTTCTGAACAATCCCAAATATGTTCCAAATTCCTACATTTCGGAGTTTACCCTCTGTATTTCCTCCCCTAATTTTAGAGGTTTTTTTGAGAAATCATATGTAGTGATTCTGCTGGCAACAATCCTCTGCCTCTCATGATCTACTATTCAGCATAAGAATTTCTACCTTATACCTTGATTTTGATGCCAAAGCTTGGATGCTGCCACTTTTTTGTTTGGATTTTTTTTCCACATCTGAAATACTGGCTTGTCAAGTCAGTATTATATGATAAAAGTACCTTACCAAGAAGCACTTTCAAGACATTCTACAGTCGGTTAAGGCTGAATGATAGATGGTAGCTTGTGAAGTTGTTTCATTTTATCATTTAAAATGCCTTTGTGTGGTGACAGGTTAGTATTTTTCCTTTGCACAAAGGCTGTAACAACTTTCTTCAGAGCTTAAATGGTTCACTTTCTCTAATTTTGTTAGAAGCAATAAGCAGCGAATACGTGTACAACTTTTCATTCCTGTTTTTTGTAAGAACAAAACCAAACCAACGAAAACACCAGCTATTGAGACTACTGTGTTCGGTGAGCATATCATCATCCTACTTTAGAGAACCGTCTTGCTGTATTTTCAGCAATGGTGAATAATCAGTTTTGCGTACGAAACTGTGAAGTTTTGCTACCGTTTTCTTTAATGAATAAGGCTTTTCATGGTTTTGCTGAAATGATTAGAGTCAGGAGGGTTTAAAGGAATAGTGGGAAAGAGAATAACAGCAGAAGCGTGAACACAGAAGTGTCTGTTAATGAAAAAATTGAAAGACTGGCATTTCTGGAAAAACTCTTGCCTTATAACAAAACAAAGAAAGCCAAGGGCATTGTGTGTGATAGGTTTAAAGATGGATTTACTCCTGCAAGGGATGGGAAGTGAGAGTCTAGGGAGAACAAACCTGTTCTAAAAAGCTCTGTGAAATCAAAATGTAGTTTGTAGAGAATGTTCTTAGTGGTGCTTATGCCTTCTAAACATTGCAGGTTTTTCTCTGCAGTTAATGTGTCCCTCTTGGCTTGTTCTGTTGCTGACTGCCCCAGTGCCATCTCTACCCCTGCTCTTTCTGTGTTTTCAGAGCTGTGGTCTTCTGATTGAATCTTCACATTAATGTTGATGACATTAACTTTTTTTTTGTTGTCTTTCTGTAAATATATTAAGATAGTATACTGATTGTGTGGTGGGTTGGAAGCAATATGGCCTTTCTTCTATATTTGACAACATGTGTTGACTGTTTGCTCTCAGGATTGGGAGACCCTGCTTCTTTTTATGTTGCTGTGATTTTTCTCTTGAATGGATTGATGATGTCACTGTTCTTCATATACGGTACATACCTCAGGTAAGGCAGTTGAAACTGAGCTATTTAGTTGGTACTCACTCTCAGTTTTGAAAAATGAAGTCTGAAAATGTGAATATTAAAATATTTTTATTGGAGATTGGTTTTTTGGTTTTTACAACAGGAATGCTTTTATTACATATGTATTGTCACTAAAAGATTACTGAAATAGAGAAGCTTTTTGCTTGAAATAAATGATGATGCTGGGAAAAAATTGCATAAAATTTCAGTGAAGAGGTATCTCATTGGTACCACCAAGTTGTGGATAAACCGAGATGCTGTATGTGTTTTAGACAGCTTTTGGCTGGTTCTTGCTTTTAAAATTATCACTGTAGCTTATTTTTGAACAAAGTTTAAATGACAATGTACTTTTAACCAAGATTGGAGTTTTCCCAATGCTTTGCCTCAAGTCGTATTGCATGTCTTTCAATTTTAACTTAACTGAGAAGGCAAAATATTTTTTGAGATAATGCATTCTTTGGGATAGATTGTATACACTTCCTGTTTTCTATAAATTTTTGTTTTCAGTATCTGTCCTTAAATTTCAGGAACTGTAATACACTTTCATACAAAAACAGACTCCACATTCAACAGAAAAGCAGAAGTGGAAATGCTTTTCTGTTTGCTTCATCTCATTGGTTACCTTACCTCATTGGTTTTGCAAAAAATTAAATGGCAGCTGTGTTTTCTCTCAGAGATGTAATTGGTTGGTCATTCAAGTAAGAAATAGCTCAGGGCAGACACTGTCAATAGAAAGAGGTGTTTGGGAGTAAAGCATCTATATTTGTATTCCTTAGCATAGGAAATGAATATCTCGTGTTTTGAGGAGGTAGATAGACTTTGAATATTTGTGCAACTCACTTGTAATGTATCTCTTAAGGGAGGTATATGGAAATCCACATTTTATATATGAATGTCATTGAAAAATCAGTAAGCTCTTCATTTCTCACTACTTCCTTTCCAGTTTGGGGTGGTTCTGTTGGAAATTTTTGCTTTGTTTCCGAGACTTACATTTTTAATGTTGAGCACATTCTTTTTGTCATTTTCCTTTTGGTTGGTGCTTTTAGAATTTATGGAATGTAATGTTGAGGTTTGTGTGCAAGAATCCACAATTCCTGAAGGTTGTTTTACCACTCATGTGGTATCTTAAATCCTCAGATTTTGCACCTATAATCTACTGATTCTGTTTGACTTGTATATTAGTGATGGGTGAAGGATCTGAGAGGATATGAAGGGGTTTTTTTGCTTGTTTATTTGGGATTTTTGTTATTGTTGGGTTTAGTAATCATAACAACTGACCGACGCTTTTGTTCAGTAGCAGAAATGGTATATTCTGTCATTCACAGTAGTAGTGAAAATGTTGCTTGCTTATGTCACAGAACATGAGTAGTTAAAAATCTGTTTGAACAAATAGCAACCTTATCTATTGCTGTTTTGAGATGGTTAAATCTAAGGAATATCTTTGGGTTTAGTGTTGACTTCATGGTGCTTCATGTCCGGAAATTCATCTGGACAAACTATTTCCAATCCCCAAGGAGGGGGACTTTTGCAAACCCATGACAAAAGGTTCCTCATAGTATTTCACGTAAGAATTAAGTTGTATCTTGCATTGACCATACAGTGAGTGTTTTTTGAACATGCTTGATTAGATTACCCTAACTAATCTTAGATTCAGACCAAAATTCCCTGTTGGGTGATTGAGCATGCCAAGTATGAAATTTACTGCTCAACATCTTAGGGAAGAAGTACTGCATTTATATTGCCTGGTGTTCAAAAGCACCCAGATGTAATGATCTAAACCAAAGTTTGTGAGGAGTGGAATAACTGTTTCACAAGTTATTAACATTAAAATTGGTGCTCTGCAGAAAAGAGTTGATGTACGAAGACTGGTTTGCTCTGAAATAAACCTTATCTAACTCGTATTTTAATACTGTGTGTAATTTGTTGATTGCCTTCCACTGATGCTTCAAAGCATTCCTCCCTTCCCTCCCCCCAATAAACTTACTGTACACAAGTCCTGCGTCATGTTTTTTAAGCAATGTTGACCATTGTAAGATTCTGTTGTACTTATTTTTCTTGTTCTTTTCACAGTGGGAGCCGTCTAGGAGGCCTTGTTACCGTGACGTGTTTCTTTTTCAATCATGGAGAGGTAGGTCTCCCTTCCTCACCCTCTTTTTTTTTTTTAAATTATTATTGAAGTTTAAGCTAATTCTAATTTCATTAAATGTAGTGATGTTGCTGATCTATTAGGGAACGAATTTAAATAACTTTAATTTAATTTAAATACAGAAGTAAGACATTGAAAGCAAAATAGGCTATGACTGGAAAATGTGTAGCACAGTTCAATGTGTCACCTTGGTGCTTAGAATAAAAAATCAGAAAGGAAATATATTGTAAAGTGGCCCTGAGATTTAAATCTTAGTAGCATAAGTTTCAAAACATCAAAATACTCTATTTTTGTGCCCATTTCAGACATCACCAGGCTTCGTGTACCATATAAGCAAGCTTCAAAAATGGTGAAAGTTTTCCTCAAATTGGTATATATTTTACTGGAAATTCATGAATTAAAAGAAAAAGCACAGAGAAACCTCTGTAGTACTGATGTTTTGGTTTGGTTTGGGTTATTTTATAGTGCTCATTTTATGTGTGGAAATGTATATAAATACAAATAATATATAGAAAGTATATATAAATATTTAGTTTACATAAAACGCAGATGGAAAATAACTACCTTATAATTTAGTTAAGTGTTGAATTTATGTCTTGTTTTCTTATTTAACTGAGCTCAACGTGATAAAGAACACCGAGTAGTAAGAATATGTAGTTGCACATGACAGAATTAAAGATGCTTCTATTCATAGTGAGCTTTGGCCGTTTATTATAAAATTAAAATCTGTGGGATGAAGTAGCTATTTTATTTTTAAGTTTCATTTGCAATGTTTTTGTCTAAATATCCCACGTGAAGAATTTTCACCCATGGATGTTTACTGCCTGGTTGAAACCGGGTAAACATTACAGAGTAGCTATACTTTTCTTGGTGCTGTAAAGGCATAAATAACATTTGTATGGATTTCTATTCTTCTTAATGGCCTTCTGAAGTGAAATGAGTGGGGAATACTCATAGAGTAAGCACTGTTTTGCCAAATCTGTGAAGGTGGTAAGTGCAACTTCAGAAAGAAATGAGTTGAAAATATCAAAGAGAGTGGTAGCAATAATGAAAAGAGACACTTATTTCGGTATGGCACAAGCAGTTCTCCTATCCATAGGAGACTGTAGGAGAGCTTCTTTCTCTTTATGGACGACTTGGCTTGGGGGAAAAGCACAGATAATGCCTGTATTTTGGAGAAGGGCATGAAATCAGATCTGCATAGCTCTACACAGATGTAGCCTGGGCTTAGGTAGAGCTTAAGTAGGATGACCCTGATTTAGGCTCAGTTGTATCGATTTCTGGAAAACAATAAGAGTGACTCGCAGAGGGCGCAGTGTTGGATCTCAGGTGGCTCTTAGTGTTTGTACTGTAGCTGATGAAATAACTCAGGAGTTGTTGGATATTGTTGTGTATATGTAGTTACATGCACGTGGGTGGTCTCGCTTCACTGTGTGAATCACATGCTGTGGATGTGCGTCTGTGCACACGTGTGTTTATAAAATATAGGTAACTCTTCCATATGCCTCTGATTATGAGCAAATCATCTTGCATGTGGTTCAGCAGTATGTACGGTCGAGCTGGACCAGTTGCTAAAAATTGGCTTTCCTCTTTGGGAAGGGTAGGACTGAGCTGCATGAGTAAGCCTGATCTGCAAGTCTTGGTATCTCAGCTCTAATGCTGTGTAAAAGTAGGTATGCCAAAATGCCTTCTGGCTTTGAACTAATGATCCTCAGGCTGTATGTTTTCATTTGTGCTGTCCTTGTGCTGCTGTGTTTTAATGATTTCAAGCTTAGTCAAATCTGATATATTTATACCTGCAGCAGAGTTAAGTTTACAGCCTTGATAAATCATCCAGAGATGACTGAGTTTAGTATTACATTTCAAATATAGAAAAACAGCATGGGCCATGTTAGTCAATCCGCTTCTAAGGTAATGCGTCCTTTTTGTGGTTGTATATTACGGTGGGCTCATCATCTCTTTCCTGTTTTGTCTCTTCCATTATGGAAAGATTTGGTAAATCAAATGCTGCTGTCATCTTGAAAAATATTCAAAATTACTATACTGCTTTAGAATAATCATGATTATATTTATTGCTTATAAAATAAAATAAAACCAGTCACACCTGTGCAGTCAGCTGAGGACAACACAGTAGTATATATATTTATGAAAGTTTTATTTTAATGATAGTTGGTGCAGCTTTTGCAAAGAGTGCTTCTAGACAGCAAGAACTGTTATTTATTGTGATGGGTTTCTGTACTTTGCATTTAGTTAATACTGTTTCTGTGCACTTATTTTACACTAATAATTTAATATGTTTGTGAAATAGCAACACAATAAGCAAGGAACTATACGGTGTTGATTCTAGTGAGTTCAGTAAAATGGTATTTGAAAAACAGTTACGATAGGAAGTAAAGGAAAAGGAACATTCTTGCATCAACATCCTCCAGGCTTTTCATAGATTTATTGTGATCCATGTTAAGATCAATTCCATTTTTATTCTGTAGTTTTAAAGAGCCTACTTCTAATTTTTAGTGCAAATCTATTCATAGCCATTTTAAACCTATTTTTTGTATGTCAAAGTTGTCCTTTAAAGTTGTAATTATTTTTTTGATGGTTAGTGCCATCTGCAAGCCCTTTATAAAGAGTTGAATATAAACAATGACAGTTGTAGCTGAGCCGTTTACCATGAGACCCATTATTTATTTGCCATGCATCCCATCAGGAAATTATTGAGAAGTCTGTTCAGTTGACTTCATTGTATTATGCTTTATTAGTTTTAAAGAGTGAAATATTTAAGTTAGTATAAGCTCTGTATGAGCCTGATTTCATGTATTCAGTTTTACTGGCCTGTTTTGGAGGGAGCTTCAGATTTTATACTTTATGTGCTGTTGCTGGTAGAAATGTGAGGTGTTTATAACCTAGAGAACTCTAGCTTAATGAAGAGTATATTGGTTTATCCTTCAGATCCTCTCCCCCACGTACTTTCTCCTTCTAAGTGTGGCAAGTCACTGTCTTAAGTTTGAGAATGATTTTAGTTACCTGAAGGAGTTGATAATTTCAGCAGAAGGAGGGACAAGCAGCTGCTGTCCTGGCTTTTTTCTTGAATGTTTTCTAGCTGCCACATTTAATTTTGGAAAAGCAGTGACCTATTTTAATTAAACAGTACATCATAGGCCTCAAGTCTGGAAGCAGCTTCCTTTTCCCTCTTCTTTTCTACTTCCTGGCTTGTTTTTTTTAACGTTCTGTCTAAAACTCATGTAACTTGTTTTTTTTCTTTTTTGAAGTATCTGTAGTTATTAATATTGAAATACAAGTGCATGGTTTTATGGAAATGTATCAGTGAATGTTGTCATCCAGCCCAGTTCTTTTTTTCAGTGCACTCGCGTCATGTGGACTCCACCTCTTCGCGAAAGTTTCTCATACCCATTCCTTGTGCTGCAGATGTTGCTTTTGACCTATATTCTCAGGTACCTCTCAGTTTATACATGGCTCTTTACAATGCTATAAAAAAATTGAATGTCACAGGACATTTATTTAAATGCATTTGTTTAAATATTTAAGTGCCTCTGTGTGCTGTAGCAATGTTATCATTAACATAGAAACTTTCCTGTGGCTGTTACATTGCAGACGCTGCACCAGTAGAACTGCAGTCATATTACTCACTTACTAAAAGGAAAAACTTTGCAACCCGAAGACATGATTAACATAAAAATCAGAATTACTGTGTTGGCAAACACGTATCTAAAGTAAAAATCAGAATTTTTGGTTGATGTCCCTTCCTTCCCATGAGAAACAAGCTGATACTTCATCATTTGGTTTTGTCCCTCTTGGAGAGTGGTATGTTGGTTGCACTTAGAATAAGCCTATGCTTTGCAACAGAGGATGCTATAGGCACCCATAAGCTAGTGTGTTCTTGTGGTTTTCTATGACTAATTAACTAGTTCAATGACTTAGAGCAGTCTAATTACATTAATGCAGGGATGCTCTTGAGTTCATTAGCCCTGCTTTTCAGTGATTGTTTCTGGCTTGCTACATGATTGTGTTACTGTCTTGCCTCTGTTTTGGAAAATAAGCATGATTGTTCGTACTTAAGGGCTTTTTCACCAACTCCATTGCATCAGGTTTGCAATGTATTTATTATTTAGCTGATCTTAGTATTTATAACCACAGATTTTCCTTTATTGGGTCATACTGAGTTGTAGTTATTGACGTCTAAAACAAAAATATTAACATGCTTTTCACTTATTTTTGTTTTTATGTTAGGAGAAGATAACACACTCTCTAGAATTTAGGGAAATTTGAAACATACCGTGTTTCTGAATTGAACTTGAAGCTAACACAGGATTAAATATTTTAAATGACAGTTATTTCAGAACATTGAGAATGGGCTGGTTTCAGTTACAGAGGAGTTTCACATATTTGCCATTATCTCCTTCCCTGAAACATCACTCAAAATTGCTAGCAGAAAGCAAATGTGGAAGAAGTGTGTGAGTTAAATCAATTTCAAATGCAGACTGTTCTGAGAATAGTCGTGATTCCAGCTGAAATGGAAACGGTTGTGACCTGACTGTAGAGTTGTTACAAGAAGGTGAACCACTTGCAAACAACAGACTTTGGCTTGCTGTGTAGCAGGAGAAGACTTGTTTGGTAATCAGTGACTCATCAAATAGTTACGAAACATTAAGCATCAGAACTGTTGCCATGGAAATTCAAGAAAAAAAGGATAATAAGTTTACCTGAGCAATGTTGTTTGTAGTTAATCAATATTGTTGGCTAACTCCCAAGGTAACTGTGTTTTTATTGCATTTCATATTGTACTTTTCAATTATTTGCAAACGCCTGTGTAATTGTACTTACTGATGCCTATTCTGTCTCTTTTTCCCAAGGATTCCGAATATTAATACAGGAAGCTTGATTGCACTGTGTGTTTCTAATGTCTTTTTCATGCTTCCCTGGCAGTTTGCTCAGTTCGTTCTTCTAACTCAGGTAAGCCCATATTTACCTCTGAGGAGCCTCTTTGTCTAATTGGGGCAAATTAACTGCTTTGTATAGACAGCTGTTGAATTCACAGCTATACCAGTGCTTTCCTTTTAGCCAGATTTCACTCTTGTTCTTGGGAAAGATTATGACCGTTTATCATATCAGTATTTTTCTAGTCTTAAGTTTGATAGTTGACCACTTACACCACTCAGTGTTCTTTTTCCAGGACAAAAAAAATTTACTTTTCCCTTAAAAAGAGCCTCCAGTACATCAGAAAAAGAAAAAAAAATTGTATTTTGAAGTACAGAAAAAAAAAAGCGCGAATTGATCTTGCATCTCTTAAGACTTGTCTTAATTTTTCAATGAAGCAGTGTTTGCATGGCATGTAATATCTGGCATGATTTTGCATGATTTCCTGTTTAATTTTGATGAGTCTGTGAGTGGTGCTGCAACCTTACTGTCTGAGGTTTTGGACAGTTGAGGCAACTTTAGTTAGTGTTGCTAATTGCTAATGTGAGCAGTAAGATACTGTCATACAGCACACTTCCTTAGTGTTTGAGTCAGTTGAAATGTAGCCTGTTGACTGAAATCCATCCACATCTCCGTACCTTTTCGCTTGTCTGTCCTACCTGAAGCAGATGCTGCTTGGTCTGAATCGATAGCTTTGAACTATCGATATTTGCTATGGTATGCAGGTGTTCTAACTGCAGAAGAGGAAGCCAGTAAATTCTGTAAATTATTGTGAGAAACTCGTCACTGTAACCTGTTTAAGATGCTGGGCCTGAAATTTGAAATTACAAGTTCACTTCATAATTTCATTAGTTTCCCACATAACTTTTAACAAGTTGCTAATCAGTGAATCAACCAGTCTTGTTTTCCTCAGCAGCAACTTGGTGATGTTTCCATATTTTCCTGAAAAGTTAGTTAAATAATCCTAATGAATTATTCTTTGGGGTTTTTAGACTGATTTGGAGGGATTTTTGTGGTTTATTATTTTGTTCTAAATCTAAGGGTGAAAGGTAATTTGTTAGTGCTATATTTTGGTGACTTGCATTTTTTATAAAGCTGAATACTTATTTCTTGAATATCTGACTATATTTGATAATTGTTATTCAGAGCACCACAATAGGTTTTTTGATAGAAATGATTATGAAATGCCTAAGTACTGACTTAGCAAAAAAAAAACCTGAATAAAAGTTAATGATTGTTTGAATAATCTCTTTTTTTGCATGAATGTATATTCTGCTGGAAAGAGTACACCAGTTCAAATTGTTTTAACTTCTCTTTCACTTTTGATTCTAGATAGCTTCATTATTTGCGGTGTGTATTATGGGTTATATTGACTCCATCAAATTACAGAAGATACTAAATGCTCATATGGTAATACTTTTTTAAAAGATCTTTAATCCTCAAACATCTCAAAGCATCTAAAGGGACAAGTTGTCTGAAGTGTTTTCCTTAGCTGCACAATGGTTGGAAAAATGCAGTAATGAGGGAGGGTGGGGCCTGGATTTGAACCAAGATTGGATTTTGAAAACTAGTTTAGTCTTGACCATGTAGAGATCTTGTGGTTTAATTGTTTGGGGAGTTACCTAGAAAGGCAAACAAGAAAATAAACTATTAATCTGAAGAGCAATTATTTTTTATTACAAAACTGGTGAGAAAATCAAGAAAGAAAGGGTAATTAAAAGATATGTAAGTTTCTGCATAATATCTGATTTTAGTTTCTAAAGTTAAGATAATGATCAAGTTTTGCTAGCAGGAGTTTTGCTCTTTGAAGTGAGATTGCAGTTTCAAATATAAAGGAAGATGTAAACAACTTTTTTTAAGAAATATATTTGTCTTTAAAATATTTTTTTACTGAAATTGGACTATGCTAACTCAATGGGAAAAAAAAGAATATTTACCTCAGGAAAGAAACTAAATTTTATTTCATATGTTTTCAAACATTTTTTGGAATACTCTAAATGGTAAACTAAAGGCAGTAATAATTTCTGTGTGACTCACTTTTCATATAAACCTGGGACACCAAGTACTTCTTTCCAGTCAGATTTACCAGGAAAATTTTGCAAATAAGCATATTTCTTCAGAAGTTTTTTGACAGAAGCAGGATGAAATACTTAAACTTTTTGGCTTATGTCAATAGCTGTATGGGTGCTAAAGTGGCATAAATAGCCTATTTTCAGATAGATAAATAATCGTGTTATATTACAGAGAAAGCTTAATGAGTCTGGGTAAACTGACAGTCTCTGTTTTGTGGCATTTGCAATTTTTGCTACCCCCTTTCTTGTGTGGCAAATGAAAGTGTGAGGAGGGGAGTAGAAAAGTGGGCAAATAACTGTTATTTTTCTTTATTCCTGTATATAAAACACAGAGCTTGCTCATTGATTTTGCCCTCCGAGTTAGAAAATGTAATTCAGATTGCTTTCTATCAAAATGAAAGCACAGTAGGGATCAGGATGGTGGCTTAAAGTTTCATTTCAGCCTTGATTTCAAACTCATATAGTTAGGTGCATATGTCAAACAGTCAGAGTTCTGCTTCCTTGACTTTGGGGATGATTTTATTTTAAATATATACTTGTCAGTTAGGAAGAAAGAACACGACAAACATTTTATTCAACATTTATGTGTTTGTCTGGAATTCTGAAAGGTAACAAACAGGATGGAGAAGTAATACAGTAATTTGAAAAAAAAGAAGAATGTTTTAGAAATAACTTCAGAAATGTAGCTGTTGTATACATAAAATGAATTAATCCTATGATCAGATATTTTTGTCCTTAAGTACTTTTAAAATATAAATTAACACAATAATGTACTTGGCTAATTGTTGCCATTAAGGCAAAGAACAAATCTACAAACTTGGGTCTCATCAAGCTTTTACTTGGTGTGAAAAGCTTTTACTTGCTGTGAAGTAGGTGTTTTTACATTTAAAACTGTTGACACAACAGGTAATTCTCATCTTTTTCTGTCTTAAAGTTAATTATTTTTGTTTTCTTCTTTCAGGTGTCTCTTTTAGTGTGTTTTATTCTGATGTTCGGTAATTCAATGTTACTGACATCATATTATGCTGCATCTTTAGTAGTTATCTCGGTAAGTTGTTTTAGGAAAAAAAAAAGTATGATGTACTAAGACTGTAATGCTGTACTGCTGTATATGTATTGAAGTAAAAGGTGAAACTGCTGCATTACCAGACAGGTGAGAAATCTTTCCCATGAGAAACAGAATTAGACCATGAGGATACCTAGTGAATGGGTAAATACGAATTTAAAAAATCATGGTTTTGCAGCGAAACCCTCTTCATAAGAGAAATTCAGTTCAGGCTCAGTTCACCTATTTTTATAGCTCTCTTCTTTTTATAAAAATATCAAATTTGCCAGGTTTGTATTTTTAACCAGACTAATTGTAAAATAAGAGCGTGAGCAAGGATGAGTTTCACTTAAATGCTTTTTTATTGATAGTGAATCCCCTAATGCGGAACAACTGACTAAAACATATATAACAGTAGTGTCAGACTGTTTGAAACTGCTGAATCATACTGCCCTGTTAGTGATATTAATCACTGAAGACCTGTCACCTCGTCATTCATTCTCTTAATTTTTCCTTAAATAGGAAAACAACCCACCATCTCTTTCAGTTTCATATAGTTTCTCTGAAGGGATCTATGTCCTTAGGAAATAGCACTGTGTGAACAGATCCAGTTTAGCTTACTACAAATCCTCTGAATTTCTGGTTATTTTGTCTCTTTTTTGTTTGTTTGTTTATGTTTTGTCCATCACCAAAAGAGTGAGAAGTTCTCACTTATGCTAGCAATAAACTGCCTTGGCTTACATATTTGCTGTAGTATAATTTGCTTGTTATAAATGCATTCTAGTTTCTCGTAGCAGCTTTTGTAATTATATAGTAAGTACAGTTATGTTGAGTTCCTTGCCTGTTTTCCGCTTTGAGAAAAATATTTATTGTTTGCATGTTATTTGGGTGCCTTTAGTGGCCTCAGTCTCACATATGGACTGGATTTGTGGAGGCTTTTAGTTGCATGGTTCATCACGTTAACTTAAAACGGGTCTTTCTGTGTCATAAAATGAGGAACATAATGTGAAACAAAAAAAATGCAAGTACCTCCTACCACCCTCTGTATTCTGACGCCTTACTTGAAAATTGTTTGTATTAGGCTGCCGGTAATTTATTTATTGCTTCGGATGTTTCTTGTCATTCACAGAAGCAGACATAATTTAGTTTCCCATTGGCTTTGATTTAAAGATGCTTAGAACTGTATAATACAGGATCTCCTTACTTGTTAAGGAGAAACTCTTCCATTAAATGTATATAAACTGCAGTAGGAATTTTTATGCTGGTGTGTTTTGCAAGTGCAGGGTGAAATCTTATTGCTACATATTCATTCATATTTCAGGTTCTATTAATAATGGAAGGTTTTTTAATAAGGAGCTGTGTGTTGCAATAGGCTTACTAAACAAAAAAAACTTCATCCAGGGTGCTAAAATGTCTTATTGTTACCATGTTACCTGAAAATGCGCATTCGTTTTTTATTAGAGAATTCTCGTTTGGAGTCCAAAAATCTTGAAAAGCCACAGAAGGGAAGTCTATGTGTGGGTAAGGAATTTCCTATATTTTGAATTTTAGAGAAAAAAACTAAGACTTTTCTTTGGTTTAGTGAAATACAGAAATAACTTCTGATTTAGTTTTTAGTAATGGAAAATCAAGAAATATAACTGAACTACTGTGTTTAATAGATTGGCCATGTTCTCAGCAATTAATCCTAAAATAAGAAAGAAGGGCAGAAACGTACATTTATATCAGAAAACTGAAATAGCCTTTGAATGGCAAAACATTAAATTAAAAAGTTAACATGTTTACAAAACCTAAGATCTGTATGCAAATCCCATGAAAATAAAGGTCAATTTAGAAAAGGCAAATAAAAGCATAATCTCCATTGCAGAAATGGAGATTAAGATGCTGCTTTAGATATTCACTAAAATGTGTCTTATATAATTTTTAAAAGATGTTTTTATGACAACAGCAAACATCTTAAAATTACGTAAGAAAGTATATTGGAACAAAACACTGTAGGGTGTGTGGGTGGAGTTTGAGGGCAGCAGAAGTCATGTCCAAACAGGAGACACTCCTAAAACTGTCATGGTTAAAATACAACACTGTAGAAAACATGAGAAGTGACTCGCTGCTTAAGATATAACATCAACATGTGAAAACATCTGAAATGGGAGCCTGCCTAGACTGTGATTGACTTAAGACAGGCATTCTTATTAACTGAAGGGTAACTTGTTAGGAAAACTGGATGGAATTTGTACAATTAAAATTAGAATAGAAAAGAATTAAAATATTTATAGCAAACTGCAGTGCATGTATACGTGCCTGCCAATGTAGTTAGCCGTGGTATCAGGAAAATTCAGTGTAGGCATATCTCACGTCAGCTTTTTAAAAAGGAGATCCAAGGCATTTGTGGCATAGTAGACTAGTAAGTAAATCTGTTTTTTGTAAAAGAATAAAAACATGTGCAGCGTTAAAATGTATGTACGTGCAGTATAAAGAGAGAGATCCAATACAGCCCCTGTGGAAGGAAGTCATGCCTCACAAATGTGTTTGGCTCCTCTGAAGGATGTAGTTAAGGGTGTGTGGGATGCAGTGCACTTGGGTTTCAGAAACCTCTTGGAGAAGTTATCTAACTGGTGCTATAAAAGAAATTAAACTCATGGGATAAGGTGTAAATGTTAGAAGGTAAGAAACAAAGGGTGGGATTAAGTGGTAAGTTTTCAAAAGAAGACCACCACCACCCCCCTAAATGTGTATATAAAATAACTGATCCTAAATAAGATCTTGCCACTCAGCAGAGAAATCTTGGTATTTTTATGGAAAGCTCTCTGAATACATCAATTCATTACTGAGCAGGCATCAAAAAAGAAAATACGTGGTGGAAGTCATGGAGAAGGAACTGTAGTGAAAGCAGAATTATTTTTTTTGTTTTGTAAATTCATATGTGACATCATACATATTGCATGCAGTCTCAGGCAATGTGTCTTACTTTAAAAAAAAAATAATTAAAAACTAGAATGCCTTCCCCCAAGATCTACTACCATCAGATTTAAGTAGAGTATGAAGGTAATTATTAATGTAGATTTACTAAATAGCTGAGACTTTAAAATAGGTTAGAATTCTACATCTTGTAAAATAAAGGTAAATATTACAAAGCCAGTGAATAGAAGCATGATATAATTATAGTTTTTTTTTAGTGCCCCTGATGCTAGCAGCAATAAGCTTATAAGGAAGAGAAAAGTTACTATGGAAGCAAAAAAAAAAAAAATACAGGCATTCAGAAAAGGATTAGGATACCTCCTAGGTATTTAGCTTTCTTAGCAGCCATTAAATGAGATGACTGAATGCAAACTGTCATCACATAAAAAACCCTGGCCTGGTTACATAAGGGCAAAGATCAGTTTGTATTATGTTGAATTCTCTCTGAAAGCATCTGCTATGAGTCCCAAATACAGGATACTGAGACAGGTTGTCCTATTCAGTTGATCCAGTTTTATAAAGAATTAAATGGATTAAGCATTACTGCCAAGAATTTAATCTTCCTGTTACAGGGATAAACTTGATACGTAACTAAAAGTACTAACTGTACATATTTTGTTTTTATTTCCTTCAAGTTCTAACTTGAGGTTGTCTTTAGACGGTGCTGTAAATCAGCTAATTCCTCCAAAGATTTGAACCAGAGTGGCACAACCTGATAATGTGGAATGGCTCCGGTTGGATAATAATCCTTACACACTGGTGTATGCAAAACAGATGGAACTGGCAGCCCCTGTTTAAAGTTAACTTTGGTGCCTCCTCTGCCACAATGTTGTGTGCAGCTGTAGTGTGTATCAGCTGCACAAAATTATTTCTGCTGTAACAGAAAATACAAAGACTGAGAACACCCCAGTGTGCTGAAATCTGTGAGGTTATCATTGGTTAGACATTACTGTGCTTTTGGGTGATAACGTGAGGGGTTGTAAGTAGTAGCTAAATTTAATAAGCCTTTTAAAAAATAAAAGATTTCTGTAAAAGTTCAAGAAATGTTTCTTTCATTCCAAATACATTTTTAAGGTCATTGAAGGATGTGCGTGGTTGTTTGGGACAGTCACCTTGAAATACCTGACTTCTTTTGTGCTTGGAGTAGCTGATGATGTAAGTTCTCTTATTGGAGTATCTGGTTGGTGTTTTCCACAAGTTTTATAATTCTTAGTGCTTTGAATTTGACATCTTCCTGATACACTTCATGAAGTTCCAGTATTTGTTTTGCAGAAATGGGAGAGTATATTTGCTTTCTCTTTCATTATGTATTATCACTTTGAGATGTTATTAACGAAGTTTGTGAAAAGACAAATGTCTTTACTTTTGAATTAGTAAATACTCTGTGTTTGTTTTTAAATGTGGATTTATAGACCTTTGTTTATTTAGTGTATCTCCTACCTACATCGTTTATTTACTCAATTTCTTAGCTCGCTCTTCTCCGAAGAGAATTTTTAGGACAGTTTTGAAATTATTATTGCAACATGATTGTCTTGCTTTACTTCAGCCCCTTTATTCTGTTGTTAAAAGCTTGTCTGCAGGTGTCTATCAAGATGTAAAAGATGCTCATATTTTAAAATATGACTGTATGAAACTATACACCTGCTGAATCCAATCACAATGATAACACCCTTTTTTCTACTGTTTTCTGCTTTTTTTTTGACACCATCCAATCTGTGTTACAGTCAAAGATGTCATTTAATACACTGGAAGTAGATTTTTGGAACTCTTATAGCAATATTGTAAATAGTGTAAACTCCTGTTCTAATTTACATTTAAACTACTTTGCTGTGGAAAACAGGACAGTTTTTGCTTACTACAGTTTGGGTTTTTTTCCTGTACCAGGCTCATATAGGAAATATATTGAAATCTAAATTTATTGGCTACAAGGATTTTGATACATTAATGTATACCTGTGCTGCCGAGTTTGACTTCATGGAAAAAGAGGTAATTTGGTCAAAATATATGGTTATGGGAATGGGAGCTTCTTGTTTTATCTTTGTTTGTAACTTAAAACATCTAAGAACCATCACCTCCTACTGCCATCATAAGTTCAAGGGCGTACTTGTGAAAAGAGAAATTAATGAGCTAAAGCTAAATTTAACTGCTTTTATTGCATTTAAATGAACTAAAAACAGTGTTTTGATTTTTGGATCTAAAATATATGCTTGCTTGAATGAAAGAAGCCCTTGCTCAGGGATAAATGAAAGATTACAGTTCCTCAAACTTAAGATTTTATGTGGCTCTCAGTAACTGGTTTTGAGTATATGGAAAATATGTGGAGAGCTGCAAAGGCCCTATGTCGTAGATTTAGACTGCAGAACAGCACCGAAACTTCATAATGTGGCATTAGCAGACTTTTTTAGTTTATCACTATCTACATTTAGAATGTTTATAGGTTACTTAACCCATAGGACTCAAATTCTGATGAGATGCAATCTACTTGTAGTGTTTGAGTGGCTTTCGATGATTGCTGGGTAGAGTTTACATTTACTTTTTACTCAAGGACGAACTCTTTATGTTATTTGCTTTTAAATGACCACTGAAGTAATTATAGATTTATGGAAAGCAATTAATGCAGTTAATTTCCATTTTAGACTCCAGTAAGATACACCAAGACTCTCCTATTACCAGTTGTCCTGGTGGTTTTTGGGGTAATCGTCAAACGGGTAAGTGATTGATTTAGTGAATCACCGTTACCTAGAATTTAGTTTTCAGCTTTTTTAAAGGAATGACTATTTATTTTGAGGTGGAAGAAGTTAGTGTGGTGGGTTAATTTTGGTTGGCTGCCAGGTGCCCACTAAGCCGTTCTCCCCTTCCCTGTCCACATTATGACAACAGGAAAGAAGAGCTGAAAAATCTCATGGGTCAAGATAAGTGCAGGGGAATCGCTCTCTGATTTACTGTCATGAGCAAAACAGACTTGAATTGAGGAAGATCAATTCAATTTATTGTGGATTAAAAATAGAGTAGGACTATAGGAAACATAAGCAAAACTAAAGACACATTCCCCTCATCCTGTGGCTTAATGGGTCCTTTCTGGACCCAATGGCTGCAGGTCTTCTAAGAACTGGGCCATCATAGGTCCTTTCCATGGGGCTCAGTCTTCAGAAACAGACTGCTCCAGTCTGGGTCCGCCACAGGTTGCAGCTCCTGCCAGAAAAGCTTTGTCAGCTCTTCTTCACAAGCTGCAGTTCCTGCTAGAAATTTTACCTGCCTTGTGGGTTCTCAGTGAATTGCAGCATTCTTCAGGGCACGTGCAACTGCTCTGGCATGGAGTTCTCCGCAGGCTGCAGGTGAATATCTACCTGCTCCACTGTAGTCCTTCATGGGCTGCAGGGGAAAAAACCTACATCACCGTGGTCTTCTCCAAAGCTGCAGGGGGATCTCATGGTACCTGGAGCATGTCCTCTCCCCATCTCACTGACCTCAGTGGCTTCAGTGTTGTTTCTCTCCCATTTTTCTCACTGCCCTCTCTTAAACCTGCTGCACAGTTACCTCTTCTTAAATGTTATCAGTAGAGGCCCTACCAGTGTCACCAATGGGTTCAGCTTTGGCCAGTGGTTAAGATCTAATTTGAAGCTCTCTGGAACTGGCTCTGTCTGACACGGGGGCAGCCCCTGGTCTCTCCTCGCAGAAGCTGCCCCTGCAGGCCTCCTGCTACCAGGGCCCTTGCCACATAAACCCAGAACAGTTAGATAAATTACAGGTTTTCAAAAACATTTACTTCAATTCCTTGTTCTTTATGCGAAGATTTTTGCAAAGGTTCAGTCCTGAGTCAGTGGTAAGACTTGCTCTGATGTTAAATGCCAAAAATATTTCTGTCTCCTAGCTGATGAATACTGTAACTGGAGTTTATAACTGCTTTTGTAAATTTGATTATGTATGATTTGCATAGAAAAAACTTACAGTTTACACAGGAACAGATGGGATAACTGCTAACTGCCTGGCTAATTAAGCATCCTCAAAAAGAAGTTTTAGCTAAAACATTGCATGTCTTTTATCTAGCATTTTCTCAAAATGAGATTACCAAGGTGTAATTTAATTTACCAAATGTTGAAAATGCTTTGGAAAGCTTTTGGAAGTTTATTCATAGTTTTTGTTCTCTCTTGTTTTCTTCAGGCAATTAAATCTATTATTTGGTCCTTATCTCAGACGGGCCAATATGAAAGGTAAGTATTGCCTTCTTTTTTAATGTAAAACTGAATTTTCTGTCGAGTGTTCATTTGATTTGCTATATGCTACATAATTCAGAATTCTACGTTATGTTGGTTCTTTTTGAAGGGTGAGTTGTATATAGTTCAGTAACTGAGTGGCTTGGATGTACTATATATGGTATTTTTATATGATATCTAAAGCTAAGGTTAGCTGCTGAACCTGTTTTAGACATGTTAACCCATTTAAGCCTAGATTTTCTATTTATTTTACTTTTCCGCTCTGTTCCTAAACCAATATTTATATGTCTTTTTGCTTTTTTACTATAAATAGTGAATGCAAATTCTTTTCTCCCCATAATTTTTTCCGAGGTTATAAAGATACATGAGTTTCATCCTTAGGAAGGGATCTCAGCTCTATTGGCGTTATTTTCTGAATATCTGATACATACTCTACCTGTCAAACAGCTGTTTGACATAATTTGTTGATGTTGTGCTAAAGAGAAATCATTTTGTCCAATTGAATGTTATAATTTCCCTGGCATGTCTTTCTGCTCCCTGTTTTTTTGTAAAAATGCCGTTAATCATTTCAGTGATCTCTACTATCTGTAGTCTGCTGGACACTAGCAAAATATCAGATGTGAGCAGGATTCAGCATCCTATCTTCACAGATGTTTCTGGAGAACAACACGTGTACAAGATTTTGACTCTTTTCATTTGTATTTCTGTCTGAGAATCCAAAATCAATATACATAGTGCCTGACTGACTCTTCTTTTGGTGTCAGTGTTCTGCTTTTTCCCGGTGGTGCCCAGTGACCGGACAAGGAGTAATGGCCATAAGTGAAAACACAAGTTTCACCTCAGTTGAGGAAGAACTTCTTTCCATTGAGTGTGGCAGAGCACTGGAACAGGCTGCCCAGGGAGGTCATGGAGTCTCTGTTTTTGGAGACATTCAAAACCCACCTGGACGCGTTCCCGTGTCACCTGCTTGAGGTGACCCTGCCTTGGCAAGGGGGTTGGACTGGATGATCTCCAGAGCTCCCTTCCAACCCTAACAATTCTGTGATTTTTTTTATTTTTTTTTTTACATTACTGAAGTTTCATTTTCTAAATAAGCTATTCTATAATTAATGGAATTAAAAAAAATACTAAAAATAATATTCATATTTCCAAATTGATACAGGGATTGAGGAAGATAGTTACTGATATGCAGTATATTTTAAACTTTCATAGAGTGGAGAAAAAAATTCTGTGCAGACATTGACTCGTGCTTACTGGATTAGTTGTGTTGTCTAATGCCACTATGATGATTTTGAAATAAAACCAGTGCTTCTGTAATACATAAATAATGTGGAGTTTGGATTTTTTTTTTTTCAGAGAAGAACGTTTTAACCATGGTGAGGTAAGATTCTTTTCCTGCACAGTTTTACTTGTACATTAATGCAAATACTCAGCATTGAAATGCAGGTTGCAGTGCTCTGATGCTGACATACGTGCTTCATTTGAAGCTAAGTATTTGCATCTTTCATTCCCGCATGTTAAATTGGGTCTGTTATGTCACCAGAACAATTCCGGAGTGTTGAACAAAAAAGTATACTGGCTAATGGGGGTGACTGCAAGAGAGGAGTCTTGCCCTTTTACTATAACAATACAAAAAGACATTTAAATTAGGCTGGGCCTTCAGTTTTCTCCATATAGACTAAGAAGGAGATTGCTTCCTTTACTGAGCTTTGATGTGATAGATAATGTAAAAATTATGTTTTGAAATATACCATAATGAATATACTACTACATGTGGTTCTTTTTAGTAAAATTATGCAAAACAATGTACTGTGTCCTGCTCTGAAGCCCTCAGCAGAGGAAAAACATGGACCTGTCAGAGGAGGTCCACTAAAGCAATCAGGGATGGAATACCTCTTCTGTGAAGGCAGGCTGAGAGAGTTGGGGTTGTTCAGCCTGGAGAAGAGAAGTCTCCAGGGTGACCTTATTGGAGCCTTTCAGTGCTTCTATGATAAACAATCACTTAGATAAAAACACTGATTGAAAAAAGTGCCTCTGTGATTTACCAGAGCACTTTGACAGGTAACACAGATTCAATGGCAGGAGTTGTGAGTGATATCTGATGCTTTTTAACATTTTCTGAGAATACTGGAGCAAGCTGCTTGTGACTGTGCGATTATCAAGGATGATTTTATTTGCTCCTTTCATTCCATACTTGGGTATTCTGAACATTAAATAGCAAAGTCTCTTAACTCCTATAAAGAGGTTATACAAGAAATTTTACATAGGCCTTTTGGTTTTATTGTTAATGCGTACCTTCCCATTGTTCCATTCCTCAGCATTCTAGATACCCTTTAGAAAAAAGATAAGAGTCATTATATCTGAAATATGAAGATCTTTACTTTGACTTGTACTCTTTCAGATAAGCTCATAATTTAGGCTGTATTGAAAATAAAGTTGCGTGTTTAAGACAGAAATTAAAAGCATGAAATTTTATGCTCCTATCTTGTGGGTTTTTTTCCTTTTTCCCTTTTTTCCTTTCAGCTGGTATTCCATGCATTGCAGCTGTTGGCATACAGCGTCCTGGCGATTTTAATCATGAGACTAAAACTGTTTTTGACACCGCATCTATGTGTTATGGCTTCCTTGGTGTGTTCAAAACAGGTAAGGTCTCTTTTATCCTGTAGCTGTCTCAGTACTTACAGTATTACAAAGATGTTTGTCCTAAAGCAGATTTCTCTGCATGTAATTACTGAATCTGAGGGTAGCAGTTAAAAATAAAGCAGATTATATTGCCTGTCAAAAAATTGTTCCATTCTCACCTCTTCCCAAATAAAGTAAATGTCGTGTTTTATGCCATTTGTCCAATTGCGTTATTATATGAGTTAACATGCTGTGTATTCAGCTTGAACATAGGGAGACATATACATGCATTTATACACCTCTGTGGCATTGCAAGTTTTTATTGACCGTTAATTTTATCCAGTGTTTGACTTTGTTTACACAGCTCTTCAGAGCTTATTGCCTTGCATATTTTTGTTCATTACTTCTTCCAGAAATCTTGTTTGAAGTCTTGCGTGTTGAAAACATTTCAGTCTTAAAAATCAAAAGTCATATGTCTAACTCGGATTTAATCTTTCTAGTTTGAAATAATCTATTACATAAAATGTTACTAGATTTTCAATCTCTATTTAAATAGCTGTTTTAGAAGGCTTGCACTTGCAGCAAAAGTAGGGTAAGTAGTCCTTTGTCTGGGAAGCAGAGAGGGAGGCAGCTAGAAAACTGTCTGGACGGCTGAGCGCGGAGAGGGGTGATCAGTGTTGCGTGGTCTGGTTGAAGGCCAGTAATTAGCAATTTACCCGAGGGGTCAGAGCTGCCTCCAGACTGTTCAATGTCTTCGTTAATGGTCTGGATGATGGGGCAGAGAGTACCCTCAGCAAGCTTGCTGATGATACAAAACTGGGGGGAATGGCTGGCTCTTTTGAGTGGTGCCCAGTGACAGGACCAGAGGTGATGGGCGCATGCTGAAACACAGGTGGTTCTGTCTAAACATCTTGGAACTTTTTCACTGTGAGGGTGATTGAGCACTTGCTAAGTTAATGTGTGCATTTTACTTACCTGTGTTAGACTTCTCTCCATAATACCATCCACCTTTCCAGCTATGACTGTATTACTGTGGGTGCCCCATTTCACCAAGGCAGCATGTTTTCAGCAGCCTTTTTACCCAGTGATATAGGAGCACAGTTTCAATATTCTGTGTTCATGAGATGATGCCTGCAAATATTTGGATGGTCTACCAGTCAAGTTAAACAGTAGCAGCAGAGGCTACTTTAATCAGCTGTATGCATTATCACATATTATTCCCGGAGGAAGGACTCTTCTCCTGGCACACTAGACATGCAGATGAGCAGCAGCATCATGCTTTAGAAACAGTGAAGCACCTGCTGGCTTGTTCTCAGGAGCGAAGGAGAAGGCATATACTCTGGAAAAGTCTGCTTGCAATCAGAACAAGCTTTTAATTTTGGAAAGGAAGTGGGTACAGACCCCCTGACAAGTCCTCACTCTGTGGTACGCGCTTTCAGCTCAACTCTGCTAAGAACGTGAGAACCATTAATTCCAGGCAACCATGAAATTCCAGTTTTGCTTTACTACAAACATGCTGCCTTTTGCACTAGTATAGAGATTTTCCTGAGGAAGAGATGTGGTCAGAGGGCTGCTGTATCTTGCTGGTATAATCAGCCCGTTGGGGATTATTACCAGCCAGTGCTTGATTACTGGGAAAACAAAGAAGTTGTGTAAATGATGATCTGTTTGGATTTTTAATGGACATGCAAGCTGGGCTTCATATTTTTCAATTGGACCCTGACTTCAAGGAGAATTTTGTGTGAATGAATGAATCCCAAAATAGTGGAGATACTCAGAAGCTGTCTGGACATGGACCTGGGCATCTGGCTCTGGGTGACCTGGCTGAGCAGCAGGGCTGGATCTTCAGTGGTCTCTGTCACATTCCACTATGCAGTGATTTTTTAGAAAATGTCCTAAAGGTGAATTAGGGTTGTATGATGAAGGCAGTTACTGTCTGTGAAACAGCTGATACCTGTGTCAAACAAGGGGAAGATGAGTGAATGAGACAGAATTATGCAAAGAGGGGAAAGCTATCCCATATTAAGCCAGCTGAACAAGTGATTGTTTTCCAGAAAACTGAATTGTTTTTCCCTGCAGGTTCTTAAAGGGAAGGACAGTTCTTCATAATACTTGACAGGTTACACAGTATCAGTCTGCTTAAGTGTTGTGCTCATCATTTTCTTCATGCCTGATTTGTTACTTGGCCTAGGCAGAAGTGCGTAGTGTTTGCCAATATCAAATGAATCTGTACAGTTAAAATATAAAATGCTAAAAATTTGTCAAAACTTCTTCAAAAAGTAACTTTATTTAGCCACCTTGTAACTGAGTATTGGGACTTGAGTAATTTTGCTCTACATACTTGCTGTTCTGTAGGGTTCACAGATGTTCAGTTTGCCACTTCTTAGCTGTTCTTGAAATACTGACAACCTCTTAGGTGGTCTGATTATTTAAGTAATAGCAGTTACAATGGTTAGATTTCTCCAAGTGAACTTTCATGAGGTGTTTCTAAGTAATTTGAAATGAAGTTGCTTTTCAAAAGTCAGAAAAGCAAAGAGAAAAAAGTCTATTTTCTTTTAACATACTATTTCTGGATAACAATTACAGTATAAATTAGTTCTGCCCAAAGTTAATTTGTTCTTAGTTCTTGTTTTAACTCTGTACTTTCTAGAAGAAAATTGATGAGCTTTTCTGCCCTGGTGGTGGTGGTGGTGGCGGTGGCAGTGGTAGTAGCAGTAGAATCTTGTAGTGAAGTTTAGAGCTAAAAGTATTTCTGTTTTGTGCCACAGAAAAAGGCATCTCAGCCTTTTGAGAATTAAAAAATAATAAAATGTGTACTGCTATTTTTGGCTGCATAGCGATATTTTTGTTTTTAAAGCACCTGAGTAGTAGCACTTCAGTAATTCCTTCTGGATCACTGTTGTTTTTCTTAGCACTGCAGCTAAAGTCATCAGGCTGGTTAATGGAAGCTGGTGCTTTTGGTAATTGTTGTGTGTTGTGTTTTAGAGGATGCCACATGTCATTACTGTGTAAATGTTGAAATGGAAGATAAGTTCAGAGTATTTGGTCAATATTTTTTTTTTTCCTTCTGTTGTCAACTGCATTTTGGCACTTGGGTTGTTCTGCTGTTTCTGACAGCTGTAGAGTGCGAGTAAGCTTCTGGGACAGCTGCTATTGCAGATGATAACCTGTTCTGGGAGCTGCCCCTGTTGGACTAGGTGACTCAGGGTCAGTGGTGCTTTCTTCCTTGTTTGCAGCATCATGGGGGTTTGAAAGAAATAGGTCATGAATGCCAGGGAAGGGCATTAGATCGCTGCAGTTTGGACAGTTATTCTGTGCAGAAAGTGATAAATGACCAACTGCCACATAATACAGCTTGGGAATATCCTGGCCCTGGCTTGGGCTGTAGGAGAAGTACATACTTATGTTGAAGAGTACCTAACTTTAGGTGAACAGTGTAAGTAAAACTAAAATCAATTCCCGTGTTTTGTTATCAATGAAGATTCTTTTGCCTGTTGAGCATATCCGCTGTGTTGCTGCTGATTGATACCTACAGAGGGCAAGCTGGATTTTCTTCTGGTCTGACTGATGTATGCTTTCTTTAGTAGGGAGAGGCTGGTAATCTGCCAGGTAATACAGGACTGGCCCAAAAGGAAACTTTTTGTTTGTTTGTTTTGTTTCATTTTGTTTGTTTGTTTTTTGAAAAATTAGGAAAAATCAAGTGGTTTTTAATGAGCTTTCTCTATCCTACTGGCTGCTGAGCAGAAGTAGTTTTTTTTAAGGTTGAGAAATCTGACTGTGTGTGCAATCCTGAGTCAGAATTGCTGCGATGGAGGGAGATGAGAAGGGGAAGATGGGACTTGTGACCAAATGATTGATTAACACTCGGTACATTTATCATTATATAAAGTTTTAGATGTTTGAATAAAGTATGTGTTAATAAGCAACAATTTGGTTTTACAGATGCAAGAAAAAATTAAGGAAATTTAACATAGGCAGTTATGTTATTGTAATTGAGGTCAGCACTGTCCTTTCATTTAGCAAACCATGAAAGTTTACCTGCAGTGGTATGTTAATATAACTAATTTATTTGGAGGCTAAAAGTTATTATTGTGCACATGGAACAGGAATTTTGTATGTTGTGTTCTTTCAACCCATTGCATGAATCCTTGTACTTTCCATTACCATCATCTCGTGGCAGCTGATGAGCAATAAAAATAACAATGTCCTTTTTTTTTTTAAATGAAAAATATTTTCATTGTCTGGAATGCTTTGTGATGAAAAAGTGACCTTATGTTGATTTTCATTGGAAAGTAATTCAGTTTGTAACGCATTTTAAAGAAAGATTTTTAATGAAGAAAAATGGAAAAAATAAGTGCGTCTTTCTGAAGGGAGTAAAGTCCGATCTTCTCTACAACTACATTTTAAGTATTAGAAACTTGTGATTAGAACCTTTTCTTCTGGAAGTTGAACAGATATGAATAATTAAATTAGGGTTCAGTTCAGTTTTTTCATTAGTTTACTATTTGTCCTTCAAGTTAGGCCCAAGTCTGCTGTTGTTTCTGCTCAGATTTTTAGCTGTTTACATCTGCACATATCTGCTTTTAGTTAGGAGAAATTATATTATCCTGAGTGGAAATTTTGAAAGCAAAATAAAATAGCTACAGAAAGACTTCAAGTATTCATTTGGTAAAAAACAAACTAAAAAACTTGGTTTGATAAAAAAACTCACATGAGGAACAGCATCCCATGAAAGAAGTGCTTCTTTTGCATTGCATATATATTTGACCATTCTAGGCTTTTTATATAAACAAAATAGTGCTAAATTCAAAGACTTTGAACATTAATAAGATTTTATAAAAGCATGACAGGAATATGATTTTTTTTTTATTTGAAAAGCCATGGAGCTTACAAAGTTCTAACGTGTCCATGAATTAACATTTTTTAGCAACTGTTCTAAAAAGAGGTTTGTTTATATAGAGGAACCTACAAATGAATTAATTTCCTTTCATTCTTCCAGATCCTCACAGTGGTCACACATATTTGGTATATTAAGTATCACTGTTCTTGCTCTAGAGTGTTTAGCAAGTCTTTGAGGAGGACAGTAGAGTACACTGTATTTTTGGAGAGGTGGCTGGAAAAATTCAATAATCTAAGGCAGTTTATAGTTAGTTTATAAGAAAGATAATATGTGCTACCGAAAAGTATAATCAGCCTAATGTAAGCTTCTACTGAGAGACTTTATTTCATTGTGTCATGCTTTAATTAAAAAAACCCAGGTACTATAAATGAAATATATTTATTTAGTGCAGGTTTAAGACGTTTGAAATGTGGAGCCTTCAAATTAACAGTAGCTTGGGAAAAATTGTAATTTGTACGTTGTCTTATTTAAGGTTTAGGTCAAATATGGATGAGATAAAGTGTTGCTGCTCGTACTAAACTCCAACCCAGCAAATTTAGTATTACTTTTTTCTTAACTACCGATTTCACATGTTTATGAGTATTTGCTTAGAGCCTCCAGCAAACTGTCTTTAGGAAAAAATTCAAGCACCAGTTCAAAGTAGGATATAAAGCAGCATTAAACTTATTGTCCCCAAAGCCTGTTTCTCTCATATGTTTCAGAAGTTTGTAGAACAATGTCTAATCTGTGTACTGCAGATAGAAACTCTAGATGTAGATAGGAGACAAAATACTGTAAAAGTGCAGTTAACTTTATTTGAACCATCTTTTACTTGCAGAATTTGACATCTGAGCTATAACTTTAAAAGCTGCATTGAAGTAATTTTTATTTTTGAGAATTACAGATTTAATGCCCAACATTCAGTAAACGTGAATAATTCTTATGAGGTCTCACAGAAGCTTAATGGAGAAGCAATAGCAGGGATGCTTCATACTGTAATATATGTTAGGTTCCTCATGGAGAAATAAAAATGAATTGTTCTGCATACAACATTACAGAATTGCTGTCTAGGAATTAATCGATTCTTGCATTTCAGTTATTTGGATGGCTCTTCTATAAAATCCAGCCCAAAACATTGGTCTTTGCTATTTTAGCATTGATGGCAATAGAGGGATCTGCAAACCTTCAAACTCAGTGGAACATCATGGGAGAATTTAGCAATTTGCCACAAGAAGAACTTTTGGAGTGGATAAAAGTCAACACCAGACAAGGTAACCTATTTAATAGTGTAGGATGTTCCCCGTTTTCTATGAGATCGAACCTTCAAACTTGTCATGAATGACTGCAGAGTTATTGCTACAATCTGTCCTAAAGCCAAGTCATTTATACTTGTCCGTAAAGAAGCTACTTTAAATGAGGAAAGCACTGAAAGCTTGCTTTGCAAGACTCCAGGCTACCAGTCTGGAAGTTCCAGCCACTGGTGCAGTATTTCAACAAAAGACTCTTTGTCAAGTCCGATTAAAATAGGTTTTTGCTTACGTGACACTAGTCCTGCATGCAGGTCCGTGATCATCATTTTGCTAGAAGAGAATTAAAAATGTGTGTTTGTTGTGGTTGCACCGCTCCTTTTCCTAAAATAAGGAAAAGTGTCAGAAAACTGGATGGAAACAAAGTAGTTACCTTTTTAGCAGTAAAATGTGTTCAAGCCAAAGTGGACTGAGATTTTATTGTCCATTTAACATTAGTGTAAGAAGTGACAGATAAAAATGTGTTGTCGTAATAAATATGTTATTCTACCCATTCAAGAAAAATAAGATGCATTAAATCTCCACTCTTAGATGCTGAGTTATCTAATGGCTTATGTTGAATTCAAGGTTAAAAAGAAAACAGATTTTGTGCACCTTCTGTTGATGCTGTGTAAGGCCTTTTAAAAACCCTGTGTTTTTTCCACAGGATAACTGCTTAAATATTTGAACTGTTTTTCTGCTTTTGCTGTTCGATTCTTCATGTCAAACATGCCTTTCATTGTGCATTTCAGATGCAGTGTTTGCAGGAGCAATGCCTACAATGGCAAGCGTTAAGTTGTCTACACTGCGTCCGATTGTAAATCATCCTCACTATGAAGATGCAGGTTTAAGGTAAATTTTGCAGTTGAGGGTTTATTTGTATTTTCTATTAATTCTCCTAATGTTTGCAGTATGCTCTAGGGATGGCATCGTGTTACATTGTAAAATTTGTTAAAACCCCATAGAACTTCATTTGATATTTTTAGTCAGATTGAAAACTCATGTATTATTTCTTCAGGATTTATGGTCATCAAAAGGGATATACTGTAGGGATGGATATGGCTTCAAACTTATATACAAAAAAAATCAGAATTAAATTATGGAATTGAATTTAATGTATACTGTTATATCCTTTCTTCATTCTAGTTATTCCTAACACTGTAGGAAGGTTTGATTTTTTTTTTTTTTTTCCCCTGTCAAGATAGCTGGTTTAGTTATTTCTGTTAGCTTTCTGTGATTGGCTGTAATTTCTTTTGGGATAATTTGTTAATTATTGAAATACTAAGACTAATTGAAACTGAAATTTTGTAATGGAGTTACTAGGTTTTCTACTGTGTTATTTTCAAAATCAGGATATTTTTCTGAACCGAAACAGATTTATTGGAAAAGATCAAGAATTTGTTTTAATAAATCTGATCTTGTAGCATCATTCACTCTTTCTGTTCACAGTAACTATGGATCTCTTTATTAAGTTGTCTCCTGCAACAGAAAAGTCAAAGGGCTGTAAGCACTGTGCTTGGAATCATTCGATTTGTGAAGAAATAATCACGTTTAAGCAAATGGTACTCTTAACGTAAACTTGGTTTTAGCACAGTTATCTTGTGAAATACAAAAAGCCTTCCTCTCCAGTCTGAAGTTAAAGCTTACATTTTCATGCTACATTGCTAGCTAATTTCTATATTTTTCTTTTCGAAGGGCCAGAACTAAAGTAGTGTATTCCATGTACAGTCGGAAACCTGCAAACGAAGTAAAAAGAGAACTGATGGAACTAGGAGTGAATTACTACATTCTTGAAGAGTCATTATGTGTGAGCAGAAAAAAGTGAGTAATCTCCCTCTTTCTCACAAGAGATTTCCCCTTGATTTCTCTTTCTGGCCTCCAGAACACAATTAGTTTGGGGTTTTGATTTTGTTTTCTTTTCACTTAGAATAATATTAAATGTATATGTTCTACTTCTTTGCTAAAATTAGAAAATTTCCAGTAATTCTAACTTTGAAAGACAGCTGTACAGGGAATTGATGTTGGCTATGATCTTTAATAAAAAGCAAGAAGTTACTTTTTAAGGTGTTTTATTTCCTGAATTTTCTTTAGAAATGTTAGGAATGTGAATATCACCCTCCATTTTATAAGACTTAAGGGTCTCTGGTAATATATATGGTATAATTTATGTTGGTTTATATGCTTCTTGCTCCAAAATAATTATTTCATGATTGCATAACCACAAAAGCAGATGAATTTTACACGTTCTCAATATTATTTTTAAATTACTACTGTATTTACTGGTTTTGTAATCTGATAATGTTTAGTATAAAGGCAAACATAAAAAACCAGAGATTTCACAAGCAAGTATTCATGGGGCACTATAAAACTGAGTTCAGCAAGCTGTATGTTTGGGGTATTTTATGGCATTTCTTCAGTTCTCTTTTCATATTCCTATGTTTTCTAGGCCTGGTTGCAGTATGCCTGAAATTTGGGATGTCGAAGATCCTGCCAATAGAGGAAAAATTCCTTTATGTACCCTTATGAGCAAGAATTCCAGGCCGTATTTCATCACAGTATTTGAAAACAGCAATTACAGAGTCCTGAAGATTCCAAAGGAATAACATTTCAATGCAATGAAGCATAAGTCTTTCAAATCTTTAACCTAGTAACTATAAGAATTCTAAATCAGAAATACCTTTTCTACTAGACTTAAAATGGAAAAATGTGTATTTTATTTTTTACCATTTTAAGTGAATTCTGATTATAGAAATATATTAAACCTAACAGTTTGAATTTCTATTTCAGGGTCAGTCCCTTGAGATTTGCTATGCAAATGATTATATGTTTGCACATTTTATTTAACACTGATCCAAAAAGAGTTAAAAGTAGCTATGGAAAAGTTTGTAGATGGACTTGAAACTTCATTTCTTTTGGGTGCATGTTCCTGGAATCCTATTGATATTAAAAAAGAAGACTAATAAGGGTAATATTTGCAGTAAGCAATAGTTTAGCTTCTCAGTGTCCAAGGGTTTTTAGCATTGTTATGCATTCACAATAAGCTGGCATAATATACATAAAATTTTTAAGGGAAAATGCTTTATTCAGGAAAAATCTGTCATAGCCTTAGAAAGATACTAAAATAAATCCTTCACTGCCTTAACTAGACCTTCAGCGCCTAACTTGGTAAGAAATTACTTTCAAAACTTATGCCCTGTTTTCTTTCCCCACGTATTAGATCCTGCCTGGACTTTTATCATCAGCGTTAAAGAAAAATTGAGCCCCAGTTGTGACATGGGTGTAGTCAGTTGTGTGGATGTAATTGCTCCAACATTATTAGACTGGTTCTGCAGTTTTTCTGTCATCTTGGTGTCACACCAATGTTATAATTAGATAGAGAATTCACCTTCCAAGATGCCCAGTGCAAGGACACCCTTTAGTCATTTCCTTGACTTGGTAGAACTTTTGTATGTTTATTGCCATTGGGAAGTATCACAGTAATTGTGATTCTACAGTATAAGACTTCTAAAGTCTGATGTTTCGCTGTATATCATTCATGTTTTGGATTTGTTTTGGCTTAGGGTTTTTTTTTTTTGTTCAGACATCAGTCTATTGATATGACTGGTCTTTTTAGCCCTACTAGCATCTAGCAATATATGATGCTATGGGGATACCATCCATCACGCCTATAACAGTATCAATTAAATGGGAACCTGTGATAAAGTAGTAGTATAACAACTGATCAGTATTGTAAAGCTTCTTATTTTTTTAAAATCGGTTTTATTGAGAGGGTGAGGGAGAATGGCTGAAAATGCATTAGCTTTTTAACTTTTACAGAATAGCTTTTGGAAAAATTTCTATAAGGAAACTCACAAAGAAAGGGCTTTTGGAAAGTCACTTTTTAAAATGTTAATTGAATTCAAGGAAGCAGGAAAAAAAAATCTTTATATAAACATTGTGACTAGTGTTTCGGCACAAAAAGGTACTGTATTTTTATGAAGTTTATGCCAACTGTTGACATGTACTTATGTGGTTAAATAAAAAAGAGAAAGATAGAAATTGTTCTCATGTTTCTGATGGATGTTACACTTGTCTCTTATGTCTGTAAACTGAAGTTTAATACAACCACTGTGGCAGATACGATTGAAGCTGAACCTTCAGCTGAAAAATGCACAGAGGTGTTTCACACAATTAAACCAAACCCACACACCTCTTTCTAATCTCGTTTTTAATTCAAAATATCGGTGCATGAATATGTGAAAAGACAGTGAGAAAACATCAAATACTTATTTAGAAAGCAAAGTGAACTTGGAAGGCAGCTCAAAATTATTCTGGTTTTGTTCTAAGTTTCTAAGCTCTAGTAATCAAGAGTGACGCTCTAATACTGGTAGAATGAAGAAATATTTGAAAGGTAAAGTTCAAATATGTGCTTTAGTAAAAATGTTCATCGTTTGATGAGGACGTGACTGTTACTGAGAACACAGCCAGACACTGTAAATTTTCACCTTGTCCTGAGGTATATTATGCTGTGCCTCTCTTTAAACTGGTTAAACCCAAATAACTATTGTCATATGATGTTAATATGATAAAATTTAGTCATGAAAAAATATTAAAAAATATAAAAAGTGCAATATATTATTTTAGGGAAGAAATACGTGAATTCTTGAATTACGTGTCTCATGTTATGAATTTCTTACTGTCTCAGTAATTTGCTTGCAGTTTCAGAGAAAAGAATTTGAGTTTAAATAACACAACATTTTACACATAGGACCACCATGTTAAACATTAAGCTTATCTCTGCAACTTGAACCAGAAAACACAACTTTGAGACTTTTTAGCTCTCACTGAAGTCAGCTTTCCCTTTGCAAGATCCTAATCAATAAATGTGTAACACGAGTAAGTTCACCTTTAAATACATGCTGGCCTTGAAGTAATTTAGGCACAAGACTAGAATACTTCCGTACCTGAAAAAAGTTTCTTTTCCATTTTAGTAATACTGGATCACTGTGCTGTTATTGGCTTAGGTCTTACGTTCTGGTAGAGCCAAGGCATGCTGCCACACTGGCAGGATAGTTAGGGGTGCATTAGGAGAAGACACAGCTGAGACAGGTGACCCCAGATGACCAAAGGGATATCCCAGATGATATGACATCATGCTCTGTATATGAAGTGGAGGCAAGAAGGAAAAAGGGGAGGATTTTTGGAATGATGCTGTTTGTCTTACTGGGTAACTGTTAGGTGTGATGGGACCCTGTTCTCCTGGAGGTGGCTGAGCACCTGCCTGCCCATGGGAAGCAGTGAATTAATTCTTTCAGGTTTGTTTTCTTGTGTGCACAGCGTTTGCTTTCCCTATTTTATCTCAGCGCATGAGCTTTTTAGCTTTTACTCTTCTGATTCTCTCCCCAGTCCTGCTGGCGAGGGAGTGAGTGGCTGCTTTGTGGGGCGTGGTTGCAAACTGGGGCGAAACCATCAGATTTGTCTGTTGGAATCTGAAATATTTCTTGCTTTGCATTAAATTTCTCCAGTACGGTGGGCACAATTACAATTTGGTATAAAACTTCTGCTAATTTTGCAAACTGTAATATTTAGTATGGAGACCAAATTGAGGCATCTTTGTTGTGAAACTGCCCTACACTTCATCACAGTCGTGTACACCATATAAGAAATGCCCTTTTGTCTTCTGTGGCAGTTCAGGTGAACCAGTGAAACTGAGTCAGTGAGTACCTTTGGGATTTTTATGACTAAGGCATGGAGTTCCACAGCACAGGACTTGCTCCAAGTGAAGAAAACTCCTTTAGTAACAGCAGATATGTAAGGAAGAGTATAAACACAGGGTTGTGAGAAATCGGCATTGTTCTGCGTAGCGTGCAGAACTTCTAAAGGAGAGCTTGTCAGTGGGGCGGTGAAACCTCAGAGCTACAATAAATTCTCAGCTGTAGCTGTACAACGTAAGTACAAAATCAAAGTCAAGTGTTGTGACAAACTGTAGCTGAGCTGTAAGCTGACCTGTTAGGTTGGAGCAGAGGAGTAGAAGGATTTACAGGGTTAGGCAGAATCTCCTCCACAGCAAATTGGCTTGTTTCTGATCTCATGCTGTAATTCTCCATTATTGAAGTAATTCATACAATGGCTGAAGTCATCAGTTGTTTGAGTGGGTTCATCATGTAGTAGTTCAACATCTTTATTACTTCCTGTTACAGCATGTATAGAACACTTACTGCCAATATATCATGAGAGATGGATAGAAGACACAGAGTGGATGAATAATACTGATTTCATACCTGGCTGAGGACTCGGGCAGGATCCCTGTGGCCAGTCTTCCATCCTGTCAAGGTTACCAGTGTTAAAATTGAGTCACGAGTGCAAGCAACCCTAGTTTTACCTGTTTGGTAGGACGGGTGAGATCTGGTTTTTAGCCTGAAGAATATGACAACTTACTGGATTGCATTTAAAGGTGATGCTGAGCCTGCAGCAGGACAACCTCTGAAGGCAAAACTTCCCTCCTTTTGATGTTCACCTACCTGAAAGGAAACAAATCACTTTTTTCATTCTCTAGGCTTGACCAAGCTTATTTTAGAAGCCAGTGCACCAAATTCTTACTGCCATTCCTAATTATTGCTTGTTCAAGGACCTGAACAGTATCATCATGTTACTGAGCAACCAGTTGTTCGGCTTCTCTGACTACAAGTCCCTGGAGTGTCTCAGGATGCAGTTAGCAAACACTATTTGCAGGCAGTTAGTGTTTTGCTGGAGATATCGCTGCAAAAAACCCTAGCCTCTTCTGAAGTATTTTATATTTATATATTTATATTTATGAAGCATTCTGAAGCTTTTATAGTTTTGCTATTTCTGAAAATCCAACTTTTTTTCTTTGCTGAAGCAAGTTAGCAAATCCTGAAAATACCCCAGAGTAGGATGTCTCCTATTTTTTTTCCCCTGAATTAGCTTTATGATGGTGTTTGAATTGCTGCCTTGCTTTTCTTTGATTTTGAATGTTAAAATATAATGCATCTGTATTCGAAGAAGTTAATCGTCTATTACTTATATTAAAAAAAAGAGCTGAAGTCAAAATCAAGCTTAGTAAATGCATAGAATGGAAATGTTTGCATTCCTGCAGTATTTTAAAGGCCATTCAACTCAAAACACAAGTTGTATAAAAGCACTAGGTATAGATGTTTTCCTTAACCTTGGTTTTCTTTGTTCTAGGTCCTTGCTGGATTTAGCTGCAGTTATCATGCTACAGGCTACTGCATACAGAATCTTTGATTTGATAGTTTTTAGCTATTTTTGTTTTATTATATGATTTAATCACAGAATGGTTTGGATTAGAAGGGACTTTAAAAGATCATCCGTTTCCAATGCCCTGCCATGGGCAGGGACACCTCTCTCTAGTCCAGCCTGCTCAAAGCCCCACCCAATCTGGCCTTGAAAAATAAATAATTGTTTTGAGAAGGGATAAATGGAAACAAGATGACCAAAAGTAAGTTGCATCCCACAAGTTCTTTATTCAGAACTTTAATTTTAGAATTTCTACCCTCAATGCTTAAAACAAATGTTACTTAGTGGTGCTGTCAGACTCTGTAACTGATTTTTAAACTACTGAAGTCTTGGCTACTTACCTGAATAATTGCAGGTTTGTTTCATCCACTAGGTTTCTGCCTGAAATAAAAAGAGATTGTAAAGACGCCCTTGAATTATGGGCTTTGATATGTATTGCCTTCCTTTGAGCCCTCAGTGTGCAACTGAATTCACATCTGAATTCAGAAAGAAACCTGTCAGCGCTGGTGGTTTGGTAAGGTTGTTCTTACACATAATGAAATAGTGAAGCAATAAAGTTCCAACTGAAATAAATTGAAAAGCATAAATATTTGTAATGTTGAGGTGCAGCAGGACTGCCAAATGGAAATATGGTTTCAATGAAGTCAGACTATATTCTTTCTTTTGTTTTCTTCCTCCCCGTCCCTCCCCCCACCCCACGTTCTATTTCATTGTATTCTGTTTCACTTTGATGCTGGGAAATGGGATAAAACTTAACAGAACAGACTTGAGAAAAGTTGTATAGCTGAAACTGAGAAGGTGTTTATATCTTCCAAACATGACCTGGTTTTAATAAATCTCGTCAAAAGGTTTGGCTCATGCCAATAAACTAGGTGATGGAAGATGTCCATGTTATCTGGTGTTCCTGTAAAAGTTTTGTCATTCTCCATTGCTCTGCAGTTCATTTACTGATGAGCTAAAAAGAGCCTGGCTTATTGCAAGGTTAAACCTGGAGTACACATCGTCATCAGCACCTCACAGGGTAACAAGCATAGCTGGAGAAAAACCAAAACACTTAATTTTTGTTTGTTTATATCTACTGCAAATTACTTTCTTGGCTCCCAATTCTATATACAGCAGATCTCAATTAATTTCTGTGATGTGGGTGCTCTCCACTGTAAACTACTGAGCTCATGCTGTGCTGTAATGGTGGGAACTAAGGGGTCGCATCACACCTATGACTGGACCACGTTGTCTTTTGTGTGGTCTTGAACTAGTGATCTAGTAGGAGCTGGATTTGTTCTTAGTGTGGACTAAGCATGTTGCTGCTACCCTAAGCAGCAAATTCAGATGTGGATTTACTGAAGAGTTACTTCAAGCTGCTATGAATCAGAATGACATCATGTTGGGTCATAATGCCTGGTGGTTAGCCCAAGTTTCCTGGACTTTGACTGCAACTTAAGAGCACTTTGGACAAATGTTGTACACGGTGTCATGGTGTAACCCTTCAAAAGAAGTATAGTCTGATCTGGCTAAAAATGTAACCAAGTAGAAGTGCACAGGAGAGGTACTCTGGACAAAACGAGGGGTTACTGGGATTCCTAATCACTGGAAACACAATGAACAAATTTTAGCACAAAAGAGGTGAAGGAATGGCTTTTCCAAGGTTGTAAATGATTTTGTGTCCCTGCATTCTAGAGTGTGCAGTCCTAATCCAACATCCAGAAAAAAAAGTATTGGTCAAGTCAGTCACTCAGAATTGGCTGCTTGAACTAAAACTTTAACCCCAAGATGTTTAAAAGAAAAGGAGAGAAACTAGTATCCTACAAGTAGCTCGCTCCAGGACACATATAATGGTAGTTACAGTAAATCTTTAAAAGTGTTTCAAGAAAGAAACAATTAATTTAAAAAAGATTGATTGTCCATGAGCAGTTCTTCAAACTGCTCTTCTGCTGTAGGACTAGAGCTTGCTAATTGTTTTTTGCTGCCACATGAAGAATTACACAGTCCTTCCACTCAAAGGCTCTTTTTTTTTTCTTTCTGAGACTGATATTAAAGCACCTTGAGGCAAGTCACTGAAGAAGTAACATGAGGATGTTGTTCTGTTGTGCTAAGCAGTTCATTTGGAAAGCTTTTGTGAAGAGCTGCGCTTAATAAACATGCAACCTGTGCGAACCCCCCTCCTGCTCTCAGAGTTTTTGAAGCAGAAGGTGACACGTCTGGTGTGTTTAAAACCACAAAAATGGGAGTGGTTTGTGATTGGTGATGGCACTTCAAAGCATTGTTGTTGGCTAGCTGAACTGTTTAGTTTATCTTTGTACAGGTGTGCTTTCTGAATTGCTTTCAATCGTTTAGACCCTCCCAGACAGCACATGGTTGCTGTTGCCTTTGCTGTCAGTGAGGTGAGGCACAGGATCTCTGTTTTCCCTATTACACTGTTTCCCCTTTTCTTCCCCCTTTTTCATTTCCTTATTACTGCTGTGCTTCACCCAATGCCTTTGCATTATAGGTAATAGTCCACTCTGTGACCAAAGTGATTTAAATACCATCTGGGCAGAGCAAGCAACTATTCTGTGCTCCCTTATTTACATTCCACAGATAAGTAACAGTGATGTACCTCTTGATGCTCCTACCATGCTAAATGCCTCCACTTCCTTCTGAACCTTTCTTCAGCAAATTTGTGACAAGAAAATACAGAAAATATATATGAAAGTTTTACTGAACGCTTCGCAAATCAGGGCAATTTCCTCTGAAAAAGGGCCAAAATGTCAGTAGATATTCTCTGACAACGTTACAGATCACACTGTGTTTTGAGGGGTCAGACTATACTCAGTAAGAACCAAGAATGAGGAAAGTATCCAATCTGGAAATGCAGCTGAGGGTGAACAGTGCAGACACACTTCATCAGTTTCTGGTCTCCCAGTAGCCTTTCAATACTTTCTTTCTTATGTAAGGTGACTCTGTGACTGCAGGCTGCCCTTTGCTGTTGTCATCTGAGCTGACAGCAGAGAGTAAGTGAGCAGAGAGACCATTCTAAGGTAAAAGGATTTTGGCAAAGGAGCCAAAATCTCTTACTGGCTCAACTCATTGAGTTCTCTGTATCTATTATTTCTGCACAGTCAGTGCCAGACACCCATTGCAGCAAATCTCCCTGAATATTACCTGTATCCTTGGAAGTAGACCAGTAAATGAACTTCACTGAGCCCTGCGTGACTACGATTCACAACTGTGAGAACAAGATGAGTGGAGTGACCAGTAAGGTCCATCCAACAGACACACTCAAAGCTGAGAAGGTGACATCCTGTGCCGTGGGCTGCATCTTGACCTGCATAGCTGCCATGCCAGCGTTCAATCGGATTTCATCTGTAGCAGGTATCACTGCCAGGGAAGATGCCATTCAAGTGCTATTCCAGTGACTTTAGGGAGATTGCCCCCATTTTTAGTCTACTTTTCCAGCATCCAGGAACTCATTTTCCTCAGGCTTTGTTTCGTGAGTGGTTGGATTCACTCTCATCACCGGATGAAACTTCACTGCCCATTTACTAGCATGTGTGGTTGATTTTGGAAGGATTTAAAGGAGGTTAAACTAAACTTTCCCTGAGGCAGAGATTTCCTACTTCCTCAGGATTACTGAACTCTAAACCCCACAATTTGTACAAGCTGTAACACCACCTTCCAGTACTATTTGCTGACCGAGAAAGACTGAAAGACTGAGAGGAAACATAGCAATCACATTCACTTGGAGAAAAACATTAATAAATTATTCTTCTTCCTTGACTGTGTAAAAAAATGATTTAAAAATAAAATGAAGTCCCTAATAAGAAACTTTCGAGCTCCTACCTAATTTCAATTAAATTTGATAGGGAGGTAGAGCTCTAAGAGGTAATTTCTTACAGGTTTTGGTGTAACTGCTACACAGGAAGCAGGCAAGAGAGATCAACATTACCTCCCACACTGCAAAACCAGCAGTACCCCTGCCCCAGTCTCAACACTGCTGTCTCTCGTCTGTGCAGATACAGTAGTGAGGACATAAGGAAAATGGGGTTATTATGGCAAAGGAGGGAAAGTGAAGGAGAGCAGGCTTCACTATTCATAGGGAGATCAGTTTTTTCCCTTTGGAAAGTCCTTATATTTCAGAGCTTTTTCGCACAACTCTGCACATAGGAGGCAGAGAGAGACCTTTCATTGGAAAGATCAAGATATCCACAAGGTATCTATATATCTATAATATATATCTATATATCTATAATATCTATATTGGTTCTATCAGCTTAATTTTGAGATATTATTTCCATCCTCCTACTCCGGACAAAAAAAAAAGCCTTCTCCTGCCTTACACCCACAGGCTGCGCTCAAGGAGTGTGAGCACCTCCCTGCTGTATCTCAAGGGCTCAGAGGTGATTGCTGCAGCTGCAGCTCTTGCAGAGCAGCCCTCGCTGAACAGCGCTGAGTCAGCACAGGTGGGACCAGCACCTGCTGCGGGGAGGAATGTTTGAACGGTGCTTGAAGAGCTGTGGGTACTCTGCTAAATCATCCTCTGGCCTGTGGGGGCTGCAGTCCTGCTTCCAAAGGCACAGCAGAGAGCCAGGTGGGCCTGCAGGTAGGTTTGGCCCCAGGTCCTGTAGTCGGGGGTTCTACCCCCAGGGTGCAGCCATAGGCATCAGCGCAGGCTTGAGAGGTAAGCCATGGAGCTGAGGGATTTCTGGTGCAGTGCACAGGTTCAGTGGGACTTGGCTGGGGACAGCCAGGGTGGGGAGTGTGCATTTGTGTCTGCATTTGACCTGGAGAACCCCACAGCTCTGGAGGAGACAGTGGTCTGTGCTTCTCTGATGTAGTGGGTTATTTCCTAATTTGTGGTTGAGTTGTATCTTAACCCCGTTACTGTCTGCTGGTAGTTTACTAAGTCAGCCAAACTAAAGGGTGAATGAAATTTTCCTGTTTTGTCTCCTTCACCAATGCAAGTTGAAATTGCTGTAAAGAGTGCTGAGCACTTGTAATTGCCCATGAAGCCATTAGGAAGTTTGACTTAAAAACCCAAGTTCAGATCAGATAGTGCAAGACTCCTCTCCTGTGTCTGTATGGCGGGAAGGATGGACTTCCTCACAGGAGTGTTGAGATAATTGCATTGATGTGCCTAATGTAAACTCATAGTATGATGATGGGTATGAAATAACCATCCAAGGCAGCACATCTGAAAAGCATGGAGTAAAAAAGGTGTGTGGCCATGCACTGAACACTTGGAATAAGGCAAACTAATGAAAATAATTAATCAGGGTAGTGTATTCCATCTGCTATATAAGTCAAATATACTTTGTGGTAGTAATTCTGTTCTATATTTTGTTATGTCCACATGTAGAAAGAATGAATAAATTAGCTATTACACACAACCTTAATTTTTGCTTGTGCTAGTTTTGAAGGGATTCATTTTGACACATTTGTGGGTTTTCTGGTGCCTGGACATGCATACATGTGCTGCGTGGTCAGAGGGCATGTGCATATCCAAATAGTGGATCGATGCTGGCTCAGAATTTTCATCCATGGTACCCTCACAATGCTTTGTCCTTGGAGAACGTTTTACCAGACGATTATTTTGGAAAGCTTTGACAGTTTGGAGTGTGCTGCCTGCTTTCTGAGCACAAAGCCAATGTCAGCAGCTCCACAATCTGCTGTCCCTGCCAGAAAGCTTGGTCTGCTGGCTCTCCGCCTCCACCACCCTCTCCTTTGGTTAGCTGAGGCATTCGTGCAGCCTCACAGGGAACTGGATATAGGAATAGGTCAAGATAACACTGTATTGCTGAAATTAAAGCTAATTTAAAGTGCTTGTGCAAATTAGGCGTGGACATGTGCAGGCAAGAGCTGGGAGCTGAAGGTGAAGGAAATATGCATGCTGGAAACCTCTGGCAAGCCCTCTAAGAAACTTTCTGTGTTACAAAGTCACACCCCAAAGCCTGAAACTGTGAAAAAGTGAGGTCTGCTGTTGATGTTGAAGTTGAGCATCTGTGAGGCTAAGCAGTGAGGGGCTGTGAATGTGTCCTGGGTAGAGAACTGACCACAGCTGATTATCTCACCCCCACCAGCACTTGTGGGCTCTCCTGTTCAAGGAGAGAAATTCTGTATTAAAGCTGCAGATCTTTTTTTCCCATTATTTATAAAATGTTGACTGTTTCATGAAAATTGCTCAAGCTTATATTCAGTTGTTTTTTTTTTATTAAAAGGGGAGGGGAGGTGCATGATAAATTAGGTACAAATATAATACAAATATAGGTCATGACTTGGGCAGTCACCAGCTTTGAGCGTGCATGCACAGGTGGAGGGCATGAGCTTGTATTGTAGGGTGAAGCTACATCTGTGTCTGAGACAACCTAAGGTAAAGGTTTGTTACTTTTATTTATCATCCCCCCTGTTCTTCCTCAAATATAAAGAGAAGAAAAAAATTATGTGAGATCCAGGAAGAAATGTAAAGTGATTGAACTGTGCCAAATATGAGAGGAGCAGAGTTCTCATCCTCAGCTCAAATAGCTAGAGATTTGGAAAGAGTCAAGAAGTACAAGCCTTTCGGTTCTGGTATATGGTTGTGTTGAATAAGCAGGCTTTGCAATGCTGTAGGTAGGTCTAACCCAGAAGGACAGGTACTGGATACAGACTGTCTGCCCTGGCACTGGTCAGCTGCGTCTGTCTGGGGGCAAAAGTGTTTTAGAATCATAGAATCATTTTTAAGTTGAAAAAGACCCTTAAGATCCTTTAGTCTAACCTCTAATCCAGCACTTCCAAGTCCATCACCAAACCACATCCCTAAGGACCACATCTACACGTCTTTTAAACACCTCCAGGGATGGTGACTCCACCCCTTCCTTGGGCAGCCTGTTCCAATGTTTGACAACCCTGTTGGCGAAGGAATTTTCCTTGCATCCAATCTAAACCTCCCCTGGTGCAGAAATGTAGGCTTTTAGCAGTCGTTGTCCTAGGCACTGAAGTGCTGAAAACATAATGACTGATGTGTTGAGCGTGACTCAGTACTCAGTAGCAGCCCATATGGAGTGGGACAGATCCAGTGCCCTGCTAGGCTGGAGGGACACACAGAGGCCTGAAGGAGCTTCTGGAATCTTGCACATCCAGGACACTTGGCACCTAGAAGACCCAAATTACAGTGGTCTGGTTGAAAGAGCATGTGTATGCTAACTAGGATCACTTTGCTGTCTGGCAGCACAGCAGAGTATCTGGTAATTGATTGGGAATGAAGCTCAAAGCAACAAGGAACTGGGAAATACTGAATGGACTGAATTCACATTGTCAGCTTCAATCTAAGGGTGCCTGATCACGGTCCAAAATAGCTGGGGTTTGTTTTCAGTTCAATGTTTCACATGTTATTATCTCTATAAATGTTGGATCCCTAGAAAATTACTTTTCTTGCCTTTTCATATCCTTTGTATGTTTTTGGCTCAGGTAATCGCAAAAACATCGCTCATTTCAGTGTAAAACTTCCTATGTCAATATATTGTCCTTTGTAAGCTGTATAACTCGATGAGATGCTAATATATAACTCAGAAAAGAATTCTCACTTTGGATGGAAATGCAAAAATAATGGAATTTTGCCATTCTGGAAATGGTTGTCTTTATTTTCTTTGGATTTAGGCTGATTTAAACCCTCTCTTTTCTCAAGTACTGGCTTACAGCTAGGGACAAGGGGCGAGCCTGAAACCTGCAGCACTGTGATGGTCTTTGACGTGATGTTGCTGCCTGTGTACAAATGAGGATGGGGCGATTGAAGGGCTGGGAATGTATCGACTCTGCAGTCAGGGATTTAGAGACTGTAGCTGGCATAAAAGCAGAGGTGCAAAGCTTTTATCTGAACAGCTCAAATGACAAAAGCAAAGTAGCTGCAGCAGTGCTGGCCCTGAATGTTTAGGCAGATAACACCTCTGAGTTGGGGGGAACTTGATATCCTGTGCAGTCAGATGAAAAGCCACCTCTTGTGCCTCTGCACAGCTGTATTTGCATCTATAATATTGCTCTGTCAGTGTCAGGGAGAGCAGAGGGACGCCCAGTCACTGCCAAGGTGTGCCATCACCTCCTGCAGCCCAGAGAACTGCTGGGGACATTACAGGACCACGGAGCTCTTGTCTGAACCGTGAGGGGGGCTGGGAAGCACAGCCCTGTGCCTCTAGACAAGTGTATTTCAAAGGAGTTAAAGAAACAGCCTCGGAGCAAGCTCAGTGTGGTGTAAATCCTTGAAGCAATGCAAGTAAAGCGGAATTCAAAGTGTAGCTAAAGGTCATGCGCTTCACTATCAGTACTACAGTAAAATAGAATGAAAAAGAGGCATATAAATAACAAATGCTTGTGTTTGGATGAATCTAACGGCATTTTGAAAAGGACAAAGAATTCTCCTGAATAATATTTAAAATTTCATATTGTAAATTGCATGAATGAATAAAAATTACATTTTTAGAAGGTCAGAAATAGCTACAGAAAGGCATCTAATTTTTAAAGTTCAGTAAAGGAATCTGCTTCTTACAGCCATGCTTCTGCTCATGTTGCCTGGGACTCACTTCCAGTGGAGGAAGCTGAGATGTGGTGGAACTCTTGCTCTGTGGGTTAAGGGGCATCCATCTGCATGGTGGTCCTTCCTGTACGATTTTCTTTAACACAAGTGACTGTGTGAGCTACTCAGTGAAACCAACAAACATCTAGGAAAGTCCATCCCTGTCCCAAGGAAAGGTGATGGGGAAGTTCTGAGCATCTTGTGTAAATCACAGTCTATGTGGCAAAGCAAAAATACCTCCTGCAGCTGGCAGAGGTGGCTGATAGGATTCTCTGTAGATGTGTGGTTGGTACTCTTTTCCTTCAGCCCTGCGTGGAGTACCTGAAGTGTCCCTGTTCTTACTTACATGCTTCTGGCCTCAGATTAGGGCTTCCCTCGCTTTCTGGGAGATGTTTTGCCAGGGCATAGAGTATGCTGTGGCTCGGGGACTGGCAGGGCACAGAAGAAGCAGAGACTCCCCCAAAGCAGACAATTCAGTGTCCTGTACCTGGAACCGATGGACTGAACGCACGTCTCTGTGCTCAGCCTGCCTCCATTCGAATACTCGCACACTTTAACGTGGTTTTGGTGTCAACGATGTTACTGACACCTCAGTTGATTGCAAGCCACCATGTCGAAGTAGTTTTCTTTCATTCCTGCTCTTAGACCTTATCCTTCTGAAGCAAATGTCCCAGGAAATGCAAGAGGATGGGGCTTGAGGGATGGTAGCATGAACTTTTGTAGAAAGGGCAATTGGTAGGATAAAGTTGTATTTTTAGGTACTCCTCTGAATTAGAGCTCTGCTGCTGCAGATTGATCCAGTGTATGGAGGGGCAGTGTCTGGTCCACCTTGAAAAATGCAGCCAGCAAGAGGCAATGTTGTCCTCTTGAAAATGTGCTCATGACCCTTACTCCTCTCCCTCCTTGCCTGGCTGGTGAAGAGTGAAGGTGAGCAGGGGATAAACCATGTTGCCATCATTTGTACCAGGTTAAACAAGGCTCATGTGAGTTTTGAGTTGCCAAACTCAAACCTGGAGTTTTCCACCCAGGGGAAAATGGCTGAGGTGCAGACCCACTTCTTCTGGGGTTCAACCTCCCCACAGCAACTTCTCTGCCTTTCTTGTCTTATTCTCTGACCTATTAGTCTTTTACACAGTAATGGACTGTATGTCACATGGAAACTGCATGTGTTACAATGACCCTTTACTTGGTGGGTTTTTTCTATCAATTTTGTGCAATTCCAAGGCACACTTACAGTGAGAGCTGAGTTTTGCTGCTTTAAATGCCCTTGAAGTAATTATAGTTACAGAGACAATATCAGCCTCCTTTCCTCTAAAGCTGTACCCTGATAAAGCTGTTTTATTCCTATTGCATTTCTGGCAATACTTGGTCTTCTTAGACTAGTGCTGACTTTAAAAAAAAAAAAAAGGATTTTTCTGTGCTATCACTGAAGTGTAGCAGGCATCATACACCTGTTTTTGGGTGGATAGTCCCTGGAGTGCAGGAGTGGATGGCACAAGCTACAGCAAGATGTGTGGTTAGCATTGGATCAAGGAACTGAACGAACAGGAATGCTTGGCCTGATCTCATCAGCAAATTAGATTAAGCAGTCTTTGCAAGCTGATTGAAACACTAGTTGTCACAGTGACAATGAACCCTCATTCGTGAGCTGATTGGAAAATTGCGGTTTTCCTTCTGGTAACTTTGAATGCCTTCCTTCCCTTCCTCCTGCACCCTGCTATTGTTTCACTCTGGTGTTTCAGAGCTTGCTCATTATGGCTGCTGTTTCCAAATAAAACAAAGTCATGTTCAGCAGCGAAAGAAACATTGTCTGGAGATTTGCTATGGGTGAACTTGTGGGAATTGATTTTTTTCTGGCAAATGTGTAAATAACTGAAACTTGGAGTTCCACCAGCTGTCTTCATCTGTTTCAGGCAAGCTGACTTGGGTACACCTTTGGATGGATGCTGATATGCTGGAAAGGCAACTCCATTGCATTCTTTTCCCCACTCCATACTGACTGAGGAAGAAGTCAGCTCAAGGTCACTGCACAACCTGGTAAGACTAACTCTTTCCTTGTAATGGTGATGACCTGCCGTCATGGGACTACTGAAAGGTGTATAATGGCAAGCACCAAAAGAGCCAAATTATGGGGCACAGAGGTTTCAGAAATCTCTGGTCCAAACGTCTCTGTCCTCAGTGGGAGTTTGTCAGCAGTGACTTCATTCTTCAGGATTTGTGGTGGGAGGTTCTGGTTAGGTCAACGCCGCACGTCCGTCAGCTGATGTCTTATGTACTGGTCTGGTCACAGCTGCACACTGTGCAAAGTGAGATGGCTCCCTTTGGGGAAGTGTGAAATGGCACTGGGGCCTGACTCTGTCCTACAGCGTTAAAGAAATTTTGTCACTAGGCTCTCATCTCCGTTAGTATGATTGACCTGTGCCAATAAATTTAACTATCTGGTAGCTTGAGCCAGGTGCCTCGAAAGAGGGACCATGAGCAAAGAAATTCCTGGGCAATTATACTCTTACAATCTAAACTCCCTATTTCTCATATGCCAGTATGGACAAACAGACGAATTAGAGTCTGGGATCTTCTCACTCTTTGCTGGTTCACTATTTTCTTACCAAATGGCTGTGATGTTGTCTTTGTACTTCCTTAGGTAGGATTTGGTGAGTGTTTCAGCTGATTCTGAAGTCAATGTTGTAGTATGGCTGTTACAGTATATATACCATGATCTGGGGTCTATCAACTCCAGCTATTAATTTTTAAGTAATATTTAAGCTGCTAGCTTTGTCTATTCTACCTATCATTATCTATCTATTAATATACCTATTATTACCTATTATGTTCAGACTGTTAGCTCCAGATTTCACTATAATCCATCTTTGACTTACACAGCATAGCCACAGAGTTCAGATAAAGTTCAACTCGCAGCCTATCAGTTCTAGCTACTTATGTCTACTTTCAAAGAATATAAAATTGTCAACATGCAGGTTAGCCAGAGACAGGTCTTATCTGGAGTACTCATGTCTCAGTTCATTTTGTGTGTCTACAGGGTTGAGACATTGGCAGGACACACCCTGTGTGGGAGGGAGGCAGGAGGGTGTAGTATGAAGAGTTTGCTACCTGTGCCTCCACTTTTGTCATTGTTGAAGGTGTCTCATCAGGCTTGACAGCGTGCAGGCAATTTTGCACATGCATATGTGCAGCTTTGCAGCGATCCTGGCGCAGATTTGATCTGTCAGGGCTGCTGTGGTTTGACCTCCCACTCTCTTCCACAGCATGTCCCGAGCACCTCCCTGCATGCTAGTGGTTCTCAGAAATGACCTGTCTAAAAACAGCCCTAACAAGAATAAATAGTTTCCTTTCTGACAGCCTGGTGGATGCGGTACCTCCGATTCAGACTGGCTTCGATAGCTGTGAGAAAATCCATTGGCTTCAAACCCCATGGAGAGTTGTTACCCAAAGGCCTAACAAGCTGTTAGCCTAAAAGCTGTTACAGGATGCCCACCCCTTCTTTCTCAGCACCCTTGTCTGTAAGTGCATGGAGGAAATGAGATTTATTCTAGCACAACCAAGAGTTCAGCTCGTGCTTTCAGATTTCTTCAGTTTGCAGAGACTATGGCCCAAAGAACTGTTAAGTGAGTAAGTTGCCAAGAGTTTGTTGTGACGGAGGATGAAAAAGAAATTAGATCAACTTTATCATTCAGAGTTTCGAGTGACATTTGAGAAATGCTAAAGGAACCTTCAAAATGTCTTCTAATATCTTGTTTAGTAAAAAAAAAAAAAAAGAGGAGGAAAGTCAAAGACATTCAGTCTGGTAAACACTGACAGTGAATGAGTGCATGTAAACAAATTCCCTCAAGCACTCATGAATGCATTGCCTCAGCTACCAGTTTTTCATCAGGTAATGAATGATTTTCACATCTGTCTTATTGAACAAAAAGTACCATCGTCTGAGCTTGAAGGTGAAGAGGGAGCAATATATTTAAAGTAAACCTGGTTGCAGTTGAACACAGACAGGTTATTAAAAAAACCCTCTGAATGCTCACAATATTGCTTCCTTGTTCTAATAATAAAAACGAAACCAGGCTTGATTCCATATTTTTGTTGATAGTACAACTTTGCCATTAGTTTGTGTGACTACAACTTCAGACCTTAGGAAACTGAAATAAAATTTGAATGGAATATTAGTACAGGTTGACTCTTGTGAAGACCCTTACCAGCCTGACTTGTGCTTGTAGGTCCTGTGCTTGTGCTCCCACACATGAGATGCTGATACATAGATATGTCCTTTCAAAAAGAGCTTCTTTTGAGGATGGCTCAAGCACGCTGAAGCCCCAGTGCTGTTAGTGGAACCATGGAGGGAAATGAGTTTTTTCTTGCTGTTCTAGGGACCATGGTTCTCTCAGGGGAAGCCTGACACATTCCTGCTTGGCTAGGGGCATCCTGGTATTTAGACAAAGGCAGTTGTCAAGTTTTTCTGAGGCAGAACTTCTCAATAGTCATTGTGGACCACGTTCCCTGTGGGAATCTGCTGAATACACTGCCTTCAGGAAGGATTATTGCCCACTAATCCTTCATTCAGGAGGAAAAGACTCAGGTGTTTGCCAAGCGCCAACAAGCCAGTTTAGTCCTTTCTTCCCTCCCTGCATTTCTTCTTTTTTTAAATAAATCCTTCTCAAAATTACAAAAGCAGATCCAAGCAGTCACAGTGACTCAGCTGCAGAGCTATAAGCAGTCCACACTGCAGAGTAAATTTGCAATTGGTAATATCACTGTGTTTCACCATCAGAATGAAAAATCACTCTTTTCCTGCATGCTATATGCAAAGTACTACATGCAAAGATTTACATCAAGCCACAACAGTTGCTAGAAGAGAAAAAGAGGGAACCAACATCCTCAAAGGGATTAGAAACCATCTCCCCCAACACCCTGTTTTACCAGTACTGTGATCGTGGCTGGGTTTATCTGCAAAGGAAAAAGGAGACAGACCCCAAAGCACTATATGGCAGGGCATTCATTCACAGATACATGTTTCATGGAATGGAATTTCTTTCTGATACCACCTGTGATATTTTTTTACCTCCAAAGATAACAATTGTGATATTTTTAATCTGAAACCCACCCAGGGCTACAATAACTGCAGGTGCTGCTCATTTTAGTCAAGCACTGAAGAATTACAAAGAATTAAACTGATTAAGTGTTAGCAAGGAGTGATGAATTCCAAATACTGATATGCTAATTATAATATATTTGCAGTGATTGCTTACGAGTGTAATTGCCTTTCTAATTGAATCCACTGCTCTCCCTTGGTCATCGGACAAAATACATAGGAGTGTCCAGTCTCTTCTTTATCTCTGTTTTTATATCTTATTTCTGTTCTCATAAGGCAAATGTCCCAATGTGCATGAATAGTATCACAACGTTGTCCAGATTCTGCTTTTATGACTTTCTCCCAGGTAAGCTAAACAATGTCTGTGTGTTTCTTTTGACTTGAAAGGCAGAATTTCTATTGATAACATAGGACCAGGGGGTCTTCTTCACAGTCCTCCTACCCAGATGTGGCCTTTTCATCCCTTCTGTTAACATGCTCTGTGTTCTGCAGGGGTGAGATTAGGACTTTGCTTTACCCAGTCTTCACCCATCCACTGGTTTCACTGTCCCACTTCAACGTGTCCTGGCAGATACCTGGGCACTTGACTCCTTCTGGTTCATGAATAAACAATCAATGTTTAGGGTTTCTTTCTATCTAAAACTAAAATTGCAAAAATCAGGTTGGAAACAGGACAGCCATTTTACCTTTGGTTCTTACATTACCCGTTATGGCTAACTATTGCTAGAATAATGCAAAGCCATGCAAGAATATAACTTTGCTTTTCAAATATTTTAAACTGAGGAAGGACTGCTGAACTGGGCTTATAAAAGAGAAACTCCTCAACTTAGGTAAGAAGGCATCAAAGATAAAGAATCCTGTATTCCCTCCACTACTTAAAACCACCTGCGTTTTGTAAAAGCTTTTTGAAGATTATGTGGTTTCTACATCTGTCCTTCCCATTGTTTATGGAAGGGTATTGAATGACCCCTTGTTTCTTTCCCCTGATCATCTCTGATGCCCTGGTAACACTGGGAGCTCGTGCTTTGTAATGATAACAATCATTCTTATTATCATCTCTATCTCCTTTCTAGGCTTGGGCTTTCCAGCCACAGCACCGTTTTCTCTAGATAGAAGGGACATTTTTTTCTCCTTGATGCATTGTTTGGTGCTTGACTGTACTCCTACACATTTTGTATAGGACTAATTTACTGAAAAACCTTATCTTGCTTTGTGAACACTCAGTCCTCATTCACGTTTATCTGTTTGACATCTGCATAGCTTAGCAGAAGTGTTTTCCTTTTATATTTCCAAATCAATGATAAGCATACTGAATCACATCAATACAGTATTTCTCCACATTTTTTTGGTCTGCCTGCAGGGTTCAGATTGCATAACACTTGGTAGCAAAGCAATTGGAAGAGTCCTGGGGACAGGATCTTAAGTAGAAGGTGATTCTTCAGTGCCTTCTCTGCCTGCACTGCCCTGGCAGAGGCACCTGCCTGTCCCTCACCAATCCCCGCATTTCCTCCTGTTCCTTGTCGGCACAGCAAGTGGATCTGGAGGATTAGAGAGAAAGAGGATCCCTGCCACCAGTAGGCTACTACTGTAAGGTACTGGATTCCAACACGTTGCAATGGTGATGGGAGAATTTCTGCTGCTCTGTGAGGGATTTGCTGCAATGGGGTGGCAGGAGAAAGCCCTAAAAGTGGGGGTTAGGTATGCCAAAATGTCATGCTGCTGTTCTGATGGTAGCTGGGGATTGTAGTAAACCAACTTTCCTGAGAGTCACTCTCTACTAGAAAAATCTTCCCTGCCCAGCCCCCCCCCCCCGGCCTCACCCCTCCTTCTTTCCTTTTCAACAACGCTTTAAAGAACTTAAAAGCAGCTTTAGAGCAAAAGTGCTACTTCTGTCTCTACTCGCAGGTATGCCACCTGAAATAGTATGAACCATAAATCACTTTAATAGATAACAGCAGAAGCTTCACAAATCCTTGTGATTCAAACTTCAGAGGCAGCTAATGTAGCAATTCGGAAGACGAAAACTGGGAAACTGCAGTTGTGTTTTGTGCTGGTGGCTGAAAAGATCATGAAATGAATTCAGCTAATCATATAAAGATTGTCAGTCAATAGAGTAATGGTTCTGTGTTTAAAGGGTTTAATGACTCCACTGGTGAATGTCCTGTATCTTGATAATAATTTGTCTTTGAGTTAATTATCTGAGTCATATTAGCTTTGTGAAGCAGAAATAGAGTGGTGGGTGGATTTTATGACACCGTAGACATATTAAAATCAGATTGCTATACTGTTAATCTTAAAAGAGAATGTCTCGGCAGGGAAACACTTTTATTCCAAAGTTCACCTTTTCCTTGCGTCTCTTGAACAAACAGCAAAGAAATCAGTCATGCTGAGTCTTTTCCCTGAAATCCTTTAATTTACTGAAAAGACAAATGTCAGACCTGATGCGATTGTCTCCTAGACGTAAGGGTGGTGTATATGCAGAGGCAGTGGCTGAGGCTGCAGCTGGGTGCAGCAGCATGCAGGCATATCCCAACTGGCTTGGAACATGAAGTGGAATGGTGTGAATGTTCCCTGGGCTTTTTCCAGTCTGATCCCTTCTCTCTGCAGACTGGGGTTCAGGCTGCAGGCACCAGAGCATGTTATAAGTCACCTCACAGAAGCCAGGGTTTCTCGAAGGTGGAAAGAGAAGATGACAATGAATCCCCAAATTTTCCATGAGGAGAATCAAACCTGTGAAATACTCCAGGCCTGTTTTTGAAGGTCTGTCTATGACTTTTCCTCACACTCTGAGGGCAGGGTAATGAATTTTCCTGAGTTTAAGACTTTTTGTCTACTGGGACCTTTAAACAGGTCCCATGGGTTTTATGCTGCTTAATCCCAGTTTGCAGTGGGAAGGAGTGAAATTCATCAGAGTTCAGACCTTGAGTAGGAAGAGACCCTTAGATTGCCTTAAGTTCCTACAGATGGGACTCTGAGCCTACTTGTGGATCCAGGAATTATGTTATACCACTGCCAAACCCATACAAATGTCAAGAACATGTCTGAGGTTCGTGCAGTGATCTTGGAGAGATTTGTGTTTCATAGTGTCACCAAATACGTGCTGTTTCAAGACTGTTGGTATTCCATGTTATTCCTGTCTCTCCTGTCCGTAGTGTAATTTGAATCCACTGAATTTCAGCAGGGTATCAGGGCAGTCTTTCAAGAAATAAGAATGATCTGTGAAATAGGAAACGTGCATTATTTGTTTTACCACTTTGTCACCATTTCAGTGATTCGTCCCATCCCATTTCCTGGGTGTTTGGTTAGATAATTCTGTCAGTGTGCACTATTTTTCTCTTAGCATTTTGCTTGGCCGACCTGAAAAAAAGTCTCTGCAACCTGTTTTTTGAATGTCAGTTTGTTTTGAGGTGGCAGTTAAATCAGTTCAGTCCTGCCCAGAATAGTAAATGTAAACACATTAAACAGGTCTTGTGTTCTCCCTGAACAGAGCCTGATCAACTCCTACTGAAACCAACAAAAAGAATCTTCCTGACTTGTGATAAGGCTGGGTTAATCTACCAGAAATATTTATTCATCACCCAACAGGCCTCCTCCAGCAATGCGAACTGAAATTCATGCTGCTTTATCTAAGAAAAGAAATTAAATCAATTAGATACTTTCAAAATATAGCAGCTTAATTACCTTCAGACTTTTGCAAAGTCTCCAGATGGGTAGACTACTAATCTTTTGCAATTATTCTCATAATTATAAAATTAAAATTATGCCTGTTTTCTGATGATTGATCACAGTTTAGAATGGCTCACACTTGCATTCCTCAATATGCGGATCTACGTAGGCCTGATTTAATAAAACCCACCGTATCTTCAACTGAAGATGATAAAGACCTGCTGAGATACACAAACAGAGAATCTGGCTCCAAATATGAAACAGGTCCAAACATGTAATGCTGGGTTCCCAGCAGGCCTTTTCCAATGTCTCACTGAGCCCCTGTACGAGCCATACCAACACTGGGGCTCCATATGTTATTAATTAGGTTAATTAATCACCCACATCTTTAGGATTTGAAATGAGTGTTTATCGTAGTCACGTAGCTTGGTATGGTGCAATGATTCTTCCTTGCCAACTAATGCTCTTTAGGAAAACTGAGGCAGAGCCGTGTTACCCCTCTTGAATCAGGCTAGACTCATTTGGATGAAATTCCTTTCTTTTTTTTCTCTTTTCCTAAAAATGCAGACATTTTTCCAGACTCACTAAGAAATCCCAAACTGCATGAAAATCTTGGTGTGGGAGGGAAGATAGACTGAGAAGGAGGGGAGGAGCTGCAGAGGGTTGCAAAAGCAAAGGCAGTTTGTCCTGATTTTGGCTGGGATGAAGTTCATTTCTTCTTAGTAGCTGATAGAATGCTGTATTTTGCTTTCAATACGAGAATAATTTTGATAACACACTGATGGTTTGGTTGTTGCTGAGCAGTGCTAACCCTAAGTCGAGGACTTTTCAGTGTCTCATGCTTGGCCAGAGAGGAACTGGGAGGGGGCATGGCCAGGACAGCTGACCTGAACCTGCCAAAGGGATATTCCATACATGGAACACCATGTCCAGTGTACAAACTGGGGGAGTTACCCAGAAGGGATTACTGCTTACCTGGTTTGGGGATGGGGTTTGGCATTGGCCAACTGATTGTGCATCACTTGTTTTTCTAGGGTATTATTTCTCTTCCCCCACCCCCATGTATTATGATGATGATGATGTTACGTTGGTTTTGAATGGGGAGTCATGACCTGAGTCTGAGAGGTTCAGCACCACAGGGTGGATGCTGGACACCATGTGGGAGTAGTAGCCAGGGAGTGCCTCCTTACTTCTAGATCTGAGGGTTTTGAATCTGGGAAGCTAAAAGCAAGACTCGCTTAAGCACATTCCTTAACCCTGGGGCCACAGCCACGGCCATGGCGATGCTGAGGTGCATCCCTCGTCTGTTTGATCCAGGAGATGCAAAAAACTTCGAAATCAAAGTTTTCTCAAAAATAATAATGATTTGCTGCAGGAGTTTGATTGACAATAACCATTTCCAGATGACCCTATCCCCTGTCCCAAGGAAATAACCACATTAACAGCCCATTCTCTGGGAGATGTTCAGGGAATTACCATGTGTTTAATGACATTTGACTTTCCTCTATGAGTTATCCTACATCCATTTTATAAACACCACAATGATGAGTTACCTTTGAATTGTTATTTTGGTGCCATATTAAAACAGGGCATGCTTCTTCCACCTACATTACATATATACAAATCAGTAATTCCCATGTCTAGGTTTTAAAATGCTCTCTTGGAGTAATTCTTCCCTCCCAAATGCAAAGATTAAGCCATGAGGTCCAAATGGGACTTGGTGATATTTTGCTACTTGATCACTTTGAAGTCTCTTTTCGCTCCCTGGTAGCTACATAAAGTACCTTTTAGCATGATCAAGGGAGTCTGACTTCTCTTTAATTTCCTCTGTAATGCCTCTAAGGGACCCAAATCCTTTAAGTCTGGGACACTTTATCAATTTACAGCTACAAGAATTTTCCCCTTTAGGCATTAGCCTTTCCTGCCCTGGAGGTGCAGTTTTGCAATCACTCCACACATAAACGTATCCCCAGTGACAGGCTTTTAGTCACCTCTGCTGTAAAACCACGAGCACACGTGAAGGTAAGTAGAGTGGGAACCCAGATAGCGGTGAGTGGACCCCGGTTGTCTGCAAACCACCAAGGTAGCTGTAGGCTGGTGCTCCGACACGAGGTTGTCATGTGAGCGTCTTGAGCAAAGAGGAGAGACTACTGTACTTCAAAGAGTAACGCTCGTACAGCTCTGCTATCATCAGTATTGATCTCAGCCTGAAAGCCTGAACACAAGCAAAAAGGCCAGCTGCTACCTCGTACTTCCCTGAAACCTGTGCTGTGAGTTGGCAGGGCAGCAATGGGGAGAGCATGTTCGTGCCTGAGAGTTCATTGGCTTTGCCAGCTCTCTCAGCTTGACTTAGGGAGATAACCTCTCCAAATAAAAGTCCCCTCTGATACTCTTCATATTAGGTCTCCTTGCTGCACCATTGCAAAGGCATGGCCACCACCAGGATCCAAAATGAGAGGAACCAGCTTCTGGTCCCCCTGAAAAGATTGTACAGAAAGTCTTGCCTCGCCTCGCCTCGGATTTAGATCTCAATAAACAGCCGTAGCACAAACTAGAAGGGTTCTCTTATAACCAAAAAGCTTGTTCCCAACCCATGCAATAAGGTCTGGGCAGGCTGATCATTGTGTCAGCTGAATTTATTCAAATTTATTCGTGGTGAGATTATTCCAGGGGGCAGGGTTTGTTGCAAATTTATAATGCATTTTAACCCTTTTTTTCCTTTTCATCCTTTTCCCACTGACATTATTGACTTAGCAAGCAGCAGAAATACCCCTTTTCAGCTTTCCATTTTACCAGCTCCAACAAGCCAAAATCTCAGATTGTTCTTTTCCATGTTTTCTCTTTCTCTTGTTTTACACAGAGTGGTCTCAACAGAGAACAACAGTGACAATAGCACAGCCCTTTAGCTCTTCTGACAAATGCTTCACCAGATACGTGTTGGGATCATATTAATTCCCCTGACCCCTCTGGCTGTGGCAGTGTCAGTAAACAGCTGATGAACGTGCTCAAGGATTTCTTCTCTTCAGATATTTCCAACTGATTCACTCCCGATTCATAACAGAATTTCTCATAACTGATGCAGTTGATTATTAGCACACAGGGTGGTACCTTTCTTCACATTTCTGCTATTTGATCCTGAAATTCACCCGGTTCTATTTATGTGATGTCTCAGACTCTGTTCATTTCTGAGTTTATTAAAGTTGCTGAATTTTAGCCCATTTTCATTTCCCTTGCTTGAGTCTAAACTCAAAATTAAGCTTCTAATTACGTACCACCACAACCAACTCAGTCTGAGGAACTAGTGATGTCTATTTGTAAATCCATGCATGTGTTTGTATGCCTAACCCTCTACCCCCATATTTTATGCATATTCAGAATAAGATGCCATCAAACATGACAAAAGATTATCTAATGAACCATTCAGCTATACCGCTTATCTAAATTAAATGCTATGCAAAATAAATTACAGTTTGCTAAAGAAAATGAAACATATTTTACCTTTCACTAAAAATCACATTTACTCCACAAGTTAATCATGTTTCTCAAGGTTGACAAATAAACTAAAATCTCTGCTCCTGTGAGCAGCAGGCTCTGTGTTGGAAGGTAGGGACAGATAGCTTCTACACTCGTTTATTTTTATCTGTGGAATGACTCCTGACAAAAGGCAATTGTGCCCACAGCATATATATATATGTGTGTGTGTGTGTGTGTGTAGTGCTTGCTGCAATTTCTTTGTTTTGTAGTTGTTCTGTTTCCGTCAAGTAATTCTTTAAGAGTACACCCAGTCCTTGTGAGGGGTAAAGTGAGGTGGCAGGTAGCGTGATGCCTTCTGGGTTCTTGTCTGAAATAAATCTGCACAAATGGTGAATTAAGACTTTCTGAAGGAATGCAGAACTTGAGGCATCTCATCAGCAAGTGTATTCCTTTGTAGGGAGTGCCAAGAGACTATTCTCAGTTATCTCAGCTCAGAGTAACCCCAAAGTGCTCGTATCTTGATAAATTCTTTGCCAAAGTCACTTAGAAAATGTTGCAGGGTTTTGGTGGAGTTATTTTTCCTGTGTTTTTCATAGAGGCCTGTGTTTTGAGACAGGATTTCCCCAATTTCCTGCATCTTACAGTGCCAAGAAAATATGGAATCTGAATAAAGCTTTTTGGTATTCAACTGCCAGGGTTTGGACTAAAATAAGTGCCAGATTTGCTTCTATCCTGCTTATGTGTCCTTAGAGGCTGCTATTAGTAGGGGTCTGGTGCTTGCAGTAGCTTGTACTCTGGAAGCACATTGTGTAAGTCCACTTTTGTAATGACCTGCATGTGCCTGATTCCCAATAAAACAATTCATATTTAAATGTCTAGGTAACTTGTAGAGTATGGATCTTCATTCATTCATGCCTTGCAGGTCGTGCAAGTAAGAATAATTTTTTTTTTTGGAACTCAAATCATCCTGTATCGTCTCAAAAGGTGTAATTATTTTTCCATGAAAGGTATCTTTCAAAAAGAGGCCCCAAATCTGCAAACAACAAAGTAGTGGCTACCTTTTTTTTTTTTTGGCTGATGATATCTGCACCTCTAAGCACTGGGTCAGCAGCATGCAGGAGGATACAACATGTTTCTAAATAGACTTTTACTTGCTGTTCTTCAATGGTTGCAATGTGGAATGTTGAATTTTGCTGCCTTGCATTAGTTTTTTCCAAAGTAGAATTAAAAAGGGGAGATAAATTTCAAAGGCAAAACCAAGTTAAAAGACAAAATATCACTGCTTTACACTGCTAACAACAGATTGAAATCTGAACTTAGAGAATTGAACTTTAAATTACATCAAAAATATCCAAAAGCAAGTTAAATTGCTTTCTCATTTAGATTTTATTTGACATTGACACAGAAGCACACACTTTCTGTTCTCCTGAATTAGTGTCAGCTTGAAAAGTATCCTAGTCCTATGCTGTTTCATGTGTCTTCTATAAGGGATGAGTATCTGATTTTTCAGCCTTCCTGAGAATCTATAATCGTAGAGGACTTTATTATCATATGGGATTTTATGTCTTAACAGTCATGCATATAAATATTTCTGGTCGCTGTGGAAATGTCAGAGGGATTTCACAGATCCATCCTGAAGTGTTAAAGCTGTTGAAAACCGGAGCTCCTCCTGGGTTGCCGCAGACAAACCAGCTTGGTGCCCTCTTCTTCTTGTGTTCAGACTCCCTGTCAGGACAATCAGACCTTGGCACTGACTTTTGCTGCGCCTCCTCACAGGTTTGAGGTCTGTCCTAACAACCCTGACACCACGAAGCTACTAAGCAGCCAACAGATGTAGAGCGAGTTGCAGACATGGAATAAGAACAGGGAACCTACTGGAGTCAGGTGGAATTCACTAAATCTCTCTCCCTAGAGACAAAGGAGAGCTGTGTAAGTGTTTTCCAGACTAAAAGAAAAATTCAGCTTTTTCTGTTGCTTTACAGCAGAAGAAGCGGAGAATATAAAAAGGGAGTAGAATGCCATCTCCTGCACAGTAAGAAAGCAGGGTAGAAAATAAGATGAATTATTTATTTCTCTGTTTAAGCACTTGGAAGGGATACAGACAAAAGCAGTGGTAGGTCATTTAAACTGAAAGAGTCTCATATGAGGAAAAGCATCACAGTCATGTCCAGAGGAGAAAGGACATGTAAATGGTACATAGTACAATAATGAATGAAACAAAATGCTGTTTCTTTGAAAATAAATGAATTCATTTAAATCTAGAGTCCTACATTAATTCATGCATATGCTTAATTTAGATGGGATAATTCCTGTGGTGACCACAACGAATACTATGTAAATTTTAGTGGGACTGAGTCATATTAAATTTGCAAATCAAAGTACTGCTGAGAAATGTTATCTGATTTCCAGGTATTAAATCTACAATCTCTATTAATTGTTCAAAAGTAGGTAGCCAATGTACACGTATCAGATGAAAAGGTTCAATCCCAGAATCTATATCACTATGAAGCTCAAACCAAGCAGTCCACTTTTGGGAAAGTTGCTACATGACTCTGGGGAAAAAATGTCGTCTAGTTCTTATATACAGTCTATCCAAGGTGGCTGCTGAAAAGGCTGGTATAGATTCATAGTTTTAATTAAGCAGTTACTAAAGTTTAGACATAGAGTCTAAGTAACAGAACTTCATGGCAATAAAAAGAGGTACCTTATTTATTTTACTGAGAACATAAAGCCCCACAATTTTATGTATCTCCTATTTAGGAAAAAGTATTTTTGCAATATAGGTAATTATAAATTAATTTTATTCAGTTCTTGTTTTGCGGGGAACAAACTCATTGCAAAGGATCATAATAATAAAAAAAAAGGTTTTAAAACTAACTCCACATCAGTAAAAATAATTTTTTTTTGCTGAGAGGAAACGACTACACTTGCCATACAGCTGGTTAGAGTGTATGACAGTGTATTATCACACAAACACTTCAAGCTGCCTTGTGGTAAAATGAGCATTGGAGTTAATATCATTCCCCCACCCACTTAACCTGCATGAGAAATTTCTCCTTAAACTTGAGAACAGTGTGGTGGGAGGATGCCCTGAGGGCTGGGGGAAGGGGATGCCCAACTTCTTGGGTGCTGTGCAGCAAAGCTTTGCCTGACGGATGGTGTTCTCTGAGCCTCCCAATGAGTTTACAAGACTGGACCATCAACAGATAATTTTGTCTAAATGTAATTTGAGTTGTACGATTTCACTCGGGTCTTTTTCCGGCTCTGAGTCTGTGCAAAGATGTGCATGGTTCCTTGCACGATTTAAGAGGCAGGGATGATTTGCATAGGGTAAGGGATAGGGAAATGTTGCTGTGTGGGTGGCGAGATTAATCTGCAGTGACAAAGTGCCCTGTATGGCAGCTCCCCATAGGGTCCTGAAAAGACTGTTCAGGGCCTTTGTCACAGAGGCACGGAAGGATCTGTGCATGGAATGCACCATGGGGTCTGGAAGGGGCTGGCAAACACTTTGTTAGTAGTCCAGAAATAAATGGTTGTCTGGGTGTGTCACGTGGAGCCCTTCTCAGACCCTGCGGTGCCACTGGTGTGCCAGGGATGCACAGCAGGGAAATATCGCACTGGATGGGCAGGTAGAGCTACAGGGATAGTGCAGCTGGTGTGAGCTGAGAAGTGAGACCAGGAGATGGCACAGGCAGTGACCCAGCCCTTCATTCCCCTCTTCTCTGGCTATGACTTTGTAAGTGGTTCTGTATGAAATCAGATATAATTATATTGAGTGACGGGGGTGTGTTCTTGTTGGAAAAGTGCCTGTGTTTTCATTTTAACTGGGGTCCTTGCTCTGTGATTACTTGTAAACACTATCAGTTATATGAGCCAGATGGTACAGTAGATGGCTTTTAGTGACTCCTGGAAAATAGAGAAGACTCTGACTAGACACCTTTTACATTTTTTATTTGCTGTTTGGAGCATGTATAGATTACAGCTTGCTTTAAACAGAGGGCCAGAATGAAGCCGCAAAACAGAGGGGTACAAAACCCTCATACTGAGTTTGGCACTGGCACTGTGAGATTGCTGAAGCCTCAGTGCCAATCCGAAATATATCTGCTGTAAGGTGCACAAGAGCAGCAAGTTGCAGGCTCTTGCCAGTCAGTGTCCATCTGCTTCACGATGCACAGGGCTTGTGGGGGACCTCTGATTTTTTTTGGTACAGGTTCCAGCGCGGCTTTGCAGAGCATCGTCTGTGCTAGATGTATTCCAGTTTAGGACAGGACCTGCAGCTCCTGCCCGCCATTGCTCCTTTCATGGAAAGTCCCTCCCAGCCTTTGAGTTCTTCTTTCCCTGTAAAAAAGCAAGGAATGGTCAGAATTAAAACAGACAAGAATAGTTAGTTTATGGACTGAGTTTGTGTTCCCTCCCTTCTTAGGGGGTAATCAGAGTGACAGTAAAGGAGCAATACTCGAAAGGGGGGCAGAGGCGGTTGCTGAAGAAGCAGTAGATGAGGGGGTTGATGGCGCTGTTCAAGGCTGGCAGGTTCTGAATGATCACGGATGCGTAGAAGCGCTCTTTAGTCTCAGGGAGTACGTTGAAGTTGTCCAGGATATCAAAAAGAAAGTAAGGGCTCCAACAGAGAACAAATGCTGCAGAAGAGAGAGAGAGGAAGAGCTTGACATTGGATAGTTTAGCAATTTAGGGAGGCAATTACACACTTCTGGAGAGACTGTCATAACACATAAATATTTGTTTATGCAAAAAACCCTCTCCCTATTCAGGATCTTATTTAAGAGAATAGTTATTAGATTGTGCTTTTATTTGTCTTTATTTTTATTTTAATGCCTATAAAATATATTACGTGTGCTCCTCTAAGTGTTTATAATGCTCCCTTTAGACATATTTAGACACTTCAGAACGCTACACAACACATAAAGGGTAAATAGGTAGCCAGTTAAAGCATCATCAGTTATAGTGAAGTGCTCTTTTAATGGTCCCCTGAGTGAGCAGCCAATCTAAATGTACACAAAACCGAAGCGCCGTTCCGTGACAGCACTGCCTGTCACAGCCACCTATTAAAAGAAGGCTCCCAGACACCCAGGAGCAAGGAATGACACTCTTGCACACCACATTACAGCAAACCAACATGCCATTTGGCATGCTGGCTGGAGGTGCTGTGTACATGGAGTGTGCAGGAAGATTCTCTAATTTCCTGTACTGTCATTTGTGAGATGATATTGAGGAAGGGAAGACTGCATTGCTCATAGCCTCTGGTTTTTTTTTCAGAGGTGGTAGGGAGAAAAAGGATCACAGATCTACCTTTATTTGCAAGCACAGGGAATGAATCTGTCCTTCGCAAATTTTTATGTCGTCTTTTCTCACAAAGGCTTTTGATTCAGGATTTACATAGAAATGCTGGGACAGGCAGTTCACTCGACAAGGCTATAAGTACCTGGGTTGCAAACATACAGGTATTTTTAAAGTTAGACATGTGATCTCTTCCTGACCCAGATGAGATAGAAAAATGATCTCATGCCTGTTTCTTGTCACATTAATCTCTATTTCTTCACTGGCACTTAGCTGGGTGCTCCTTAAAAGTGCCAGGAGGAGGTAAACTCCCCTCCTGTTTTTAGAGTAACCAAACAGGAGGTGTCTATGCACAGATATCCACAAAATAGCAATACACAGTGTCAGCATGTGGGTCATAGCACTGAGTGTGCAGAACTTTAAGTTACCTGCTTGCACATCAAAAGAGGCTGGGTGCCTAATATTACCAAAGTCCACCGAAATACTGGGCATCCATGTGAGCTCTTAACATCTGATGGCCTTGCAACTGCAGTTGCACCTGACAAAATCTTTCTCTGATTGCCACACAGAAAAGTTCAGACACAGAGAAGCTGTTCTTGGGCTTATGAAAAGTATGAATTACACTAGCCTCTCACAACTGCAGACACTACATCTACAAGTGAGCTACGCGCCTCAGTAGTGCCTATTATCACAATATCCTCCAGTCTGAATTTTGCATAGTATTGGAAAAAGAAGCAATCTCTTTTTCAGTGTCAGGGGATGATTGTCAGCCCTTGGGAGTAAACAGCTTTGGTCGTTTTCCTGCATTTCTCTGGCAATTAATCATAATCCCTCTGTGACACTGCTTTTATTTATTGAGACAGAATAGCAGCCTCCTAATTGCATCAGAATAATGTCATTTCCCTGGGAGACAGAGAACACCTGCACTGAGTCATCTGTTGCTCAGTCAGGAAAGGAGAGTTCATTCTTTCCATCTCGGCGGGCAACACACCTGCAACATCAAATGCAACTGCTCCACATCTTGCCTCTCCTTCCTCTCCCTTGCACCAGCCCAGCAGCTCACGTGCTGTACACAGTCTCTAAGCCTGAGACAACTCCATTGCCAAACCTTTCAGCAGTCCAGATGGGAAGGAGATAACCCCTTCCTTTGTTCCTTTTAGACATTGTCTCTTCTTTACTTTCTTAATGCACTTGAGGGGCTGTGCATATAATTTCATTTGAGGCTTCTGTCAGATGCCTAAAACAGGAGCGTATCAGCCAGAGGAGAGAAGAAGGACAGGGTCAGAAGGCAAGTCAGGAATCTAAGTTCCTTCTCTGAGCCACCCACCGCACTTTGTCTGCTGATGATGGAGGTTGCTAGGGACAAGCAGCTTCCTCACGTCAGCATCCTCCCTAGCTGTCAGCTGAGGGGCTTTTCACTTACCGAGGATAATTACAATGCTGTACTTGATCGCTTTCACTTTTGCCCTTGATATGAACCCACGACTGGTGTAGCCAGCAGAGGTTGTGCCACCTGGGAAAAGAACAGCTCAGCTGGTAAGAGAATAGGGCTGGTGTGTGGACGTGTCAGTGTGCACCTTGGCAGGCAGAACAGGAATACATAGCCCCATCCTTCCCTGGCATCAGTCAGGTGCTCAGTAGTTCCTGAAATTCGGACACTTTCAAGTCTGCTCAAGTTGAACCCTTAAAATCTGAGGCACCCAAAATCAGAAGGGTAAATGTCAGCAGAGCAGATCTTTCTGAAGCATTTTGGCATTTATAGTCTTGGGATGGAATGCTCATCTCATTTTATAGCTTTCTGTGGCCAAGAATTTCTGATCTTGAGCAAAATCCAGACTTGCCAAGGACATGTGAAAACACAGCAGAAGTGTCAGCTAGGTATAGGCTATAAAAATATTATTCTGAAAATGGACAAAGTTCTAGGAATAGGAATTCTGAGTTCTAGAATAAGTGGTTTTCACTTTTTAATCATTTTCTCACAGATTTTTCCGATTGTTTCTCTAAGGAGGATTTAGTGTCAAAGGAAAGAAAGTAAATAATGTAGAGAAGAGTTATGAATGAACATTGACAGACACCCCATTTCCGCTGCTGCCATGGGGGCCCAACACAACACCCCACATCCAAGCATTCCCAGATTTGTGAGAACCAGCCGGAATTGAATCAGGAGGCTGGAGTTACGTGCATGCTGAGACTCACCAGGACAGCTGGATAGGATGACAGCCTGAGCTTTGCTCTTCATCCAGATGGTTCGAATCACGATTGAGTATATGACGCTACAGAAGGGAAAGAGTCATTGGTAGTGTTAGGCACAGTAAATTTAGCAGGCATTCCGGGTCATTTGTGCTCTATGAAGACACTTAACTGTGTGTAAGGAGCTCATTGAGATGATGGGGCTGCATAGGAATAGTAATCATAAATGGCAACAGCAATAGTAAAAAAGATATGACTCTCACGTAGTATTTTTCAGAAGCAGATCTGAAGAGTTTTCACCAGGGAAGTCTTTTTGGCTGTCCTGGCTTTGTAGATGTCAAGGCTCAGAGGAAGGCAGTGATTTGGCCAAAATCTCACAGACAAGAGCTCAGTGGGGATTTTGAGCTAGTACCCAAAGCCAGATCTGCTTGGGTACCAGCCCCGGGTCACTAGCTCTGAAATGAGGGAAGCAAGGAGAGGGACCTGGCATTGCTGGATGTACACTTCTGTTTTGGTGTTACTTTGTGAGTGTGAAGCTAATGAAGAAAATGGTACCCTGGAGAATTTGATAGGGGCAGGATCCACGAGACAGGTAGTTAAATACAGTGCTCAGTTTTGGCTCTCAAGGTCCTGGGGTGGAAGTAAAGGAGGACAGAAATATCAGATGATGATTCAAAACCAGATTCACCACAATTTGTGTATTTAGAGAGGAATATATACTTTCCATGGGAATAGGCGGAAAGTGCCCTAGTGCACAATGACCTTGAATAATTATGATCTTTCCCTAGGCAGTAACCAATCTGGACTTCCATTGATTTAGTATGGAATAGGTAAAAATAATTTCTTCAAGCTGAAGATCTGTTTGAACCCACATCCTCCTTGAGGATGTTACCTTTTCAGCAGTTTACATGCAGAAGATACGAGGCCTTGCTCTGACTGCCTTTTCTCCTGCAAGTGTGCATAACGTGCAGCTAAAATCACTAAGCAACAGCATACCTTTGGCTGCTGTTTTCCTTTTTAGTTTGCTAAGGAAGACAGAAAAGGGCTTAAGAATATTTCAGCTAATGAGCTCCGGTTGCCACGTTTTTCTGACGTGAAAAACCAAGCATCATAACAGAAATCGTCACGTACCATTTGCAATACAGCACAATGTTCTGGAGAGTCTAAGACAGCCTGAGCATTCACTGCCATAAACCTTAGTGGTCCCTCTGTGAAAAAGGTGCAACTAAGGATGTTATTTTGGGGTGTTTTATAGAGGCAATAATGGTGTCTTGCTGTTATGCGGTTTATTTTCATTTTCAGAAGAGGCGTTATTGTTATTAGACCTTTCAGACTGATATGACCCTTTCCTACAGCACCCTCAATTGCTGGACATGCTTGCAGAGGTGATATTTGTGCTCAAAAAGCTATTGGAGGTTTGGAGGTTTCCTTTCTGTGGAAGTTTGAGCCATCTGGTTTCCAGACTTGGTAGGTGAGAGCTGTAAATTCATCGTGCAGTTTGGGCTGTGCAGTAGAGCAGGAACGTCTTTGCCCAGTGAGGGCTTTGCATGCAGTTGCTGTGGACTGCAACTTGCTCTCCTTAACCCCCTCAAAGGTCCAGCTTGGCTCTCAGCCGACTTGAACATTTTCCTTTTATCTCCTGGTTTTTCAAGAGGTTGTTTATTTAACAGCTCGTACACTTGAGAGTTTCTTTGTACTTTGTACTGGCAATGATGGAAAATTCACACATTATTTCTCCTTTGATTGTTCCAATGAATAAGAATGTATTATAATGATAATTGTTGTCATTTCAAAAAAATTTCCAGCCGACTCTTAAAAGTCCTGTTCATATTTTCTTCCTTGCCTGCTGTCTCTAGCCTGACCTTTGTAGTTGAAGCAATGGCCCCCCAATGCAGACTTGCCTGTGTCCAGCAGGACATGTTCAAAGCTGCTTAAGCATCAGGAAGAAGGTGTCTAATTCTGTAGTCAAAATAGTCAGACTTCCTACTTCCAGCCAAGTGCCACAAGGATTGATTCCTTTTAACCCCAGAATGCCTGCCCTCTTGGCTGCAGAGTCTGGTAGGAACACGCCTTTCCCCAGATACGGTTACAGCATTTGTCTTCTTCATTGGCATTTCACATATGAGATTACATGTGATTTGCATCCTAAATTTTTAGGACTCCAGAGGAAAGTTAAATTCCTGTTTTAATCCAGAGGTTTATAAAGTGCTGCCAACATGGTGGGTTTGTGCTGGTGTTTTTGCCTCTGTTCATCTTTCCTTCCTCTATAGCTGAAGCCACTGGAGCCTTCCTTATGAGGAGTGGACCAGAGGTGGTGCAAGGATGCTCAGGATGGGTATCAGGAAAGCCAAGTCACTTGTTACACTAGGTACTCTTCGGAGTGATGGTTTTGCCAGCCACAAATCTGCCTTTATGATTTGATGTCTCTGGGACTCTGAAGAGTGCCTAACTCGTACTAGTGCCTAACCATTTCCCCCCCCACCCCAAAATGCTGGCATGGAGTTTCTCGAAATGTGTCACCTAAACTTCATGGTCATGAAAGGCAACTGCATGTGTGTTTCAAAGCCACAAGAGTAAAACGTGAGCACTTACAGAACAGAAGTTGTGGTTTTCTTACAATGGAAAAACAACTTTTTTTTTTTTCAGAATGCATTTGTAGCTCTTTTCTTTCTGTAAAAGGCAGCTGAAGGAGGATGTGGAAGTTGGTCAGACCTCAAAGGGTGGGAAGAAATTCCCACTTGATGGAAAAGGAAGTGGCAGATGAGCAAAGAGTAGCAGGGAACACATGATAACCAGTATTCAGAGGGGTGTTTGGCAACGGTCTGCACCATTCTGACCATATTGTAATCTCTGTTCCCTTCCTCTGCATGTCAGGCTGCTCAGCCTTCACTATCAAGTGTAAAAGCACATGATACACATTGCCACAAAGCCATTTTTCAACTCATGTAACTTGTCTGCATGCTGCTTGCCCTTGTCTCCACTGAAAGCACTGGGAGATGTGATGTACAGTTCTTTAGGTCCAGATGTTGTCACATTTCCTTGTGTCTGTAAGCACGGAGTGCACTGGTCTTCAAACCCTCACTGAGATTTCTTGGGGGTGATAGAAACATGTGCTGTGGTCATTTTAATGCACACTCTGATACGAAAATATTATGAGAGTTGTTGTGGCCCATTATTTTTAGGCAAAAGACTAATGAAAGAGCACTGCTTATCATGGAGTAGTCAAACCTGAATGGAAAATTCACCCAAGACATTTTGAAAAGGAGCTGCTCAGGTTGAAAACCACAGGATAAAAAGGACGTGCTGTTGATTTGAAAATGTGACAATTTTTCTAGCCCTGATAAAATGCATATCTCGAGAGGTGGCAGGAAAATACAAGAACATGGTTCACATTATGGATATATCTGAGAAAAGGAAATTCTTTGCATCTCCAAAAAAGCTTAGCTTGATCAAAATTCTGAAGGACTAAGATCCAGTTTCATCATTGCTTGTTGTTAGTTAACGATGTTGTTTAATAAGCCTCATTGGTAATTACAGAATTCTTTATCCAGGTAAATACGTAACTTATGGTTAGTTATACAAATGTTGTCGTGAATAGTCCCACCCCATCTTTACTTTTCACTCGTGGATCACTTTCTTTTGGAAAATGAAATGTCTTCTGGTAAAGCTATGTATTGGTATTATCAATCATAAGAGTTATTGGTCTGCCCACTCTTTAAACAGATTATTTATTTTAAGTAAATAATTGCATTATGGCAGCATCCCATCCACCCTCAGTATTTTCTAGTAAAATGAGCCTTTACCATGGCAAAAGTGCACTTAAGCTCCCTGCTAAGTGTTTCTATTTATCATCCAGCATTGCCTATTGTTCCTCATACTTTATTTGTGCAAAGTGACGCAGCTGCATTGTTTTATGGTAGCTAATTTCCAGTGCTGTTTATCTAAAGAAAAAAGGCATATGTAATCTCATTTGAACAAACTATTGCAGGTATATGTAATGGGTAAATAAAGAGGTGGGCAGATATTAGAACATATGTGCAGGATCTAAGCTTTTTATTTAGAAATGGAAATTGGAGGCAAAAATGAATGTGCTCGCTGAATCAAGCTCAAAAAATGACCTTTAGTATTATTATTAATGATATTTCTAGTCCCTTTATTTGATTTAATTCAGAGAAATACCTTTTATTTAATCTATTTTTTATTTCATTGCAATGCCTTGGGTTTAATTCCATATATTTCCTTTTAGCCAATTCTGTTTTTTCTCTTCTAATTATCTTTCAGCTGCTCCAAAGCAAATGTTCTCTTTGGAGTTTAGATTTTCAAGAGCAGATGGATACTTTTTCCTCGATGCTTCAGGAGGAGATTTAGCAATTTTTTTTTAAAAAATGAAATTTGCAATTATATTAGATAAATGCCTATGTATTACATTTATAATATAAAAATATAAAAATATATTTAGCAATCATGAATAACAGCTAAAAACCCTCTGAATTTCTCAATACTCAAGTGCCAGAATATAATTATGTTTTGACAGAGTAGTGGTACAGAATAGAAACCCAGTAGCTCTCCTGCTTTCCCATCACAGGATCCGAGGGGCCCAGATGCAACTGTTTGCAGGAGAGCAGACTTGACCCACATCTAACCTCTGCTCAGCAACGCCCCAGAGGTTTTTCAACCATCACAGATACCATTTGAGCTTTCCTTGGTGTGTTTCAGCGTAGGAGGAAAGGCTCTGGTTATAGCTGATGACACTTGTCCTCGAATAGGAGAGAACCAATTACTGCACGTTCCTTAATTACTTTTTTCTAAACGTTCCGAGGTTTGGTAGGGTGACAATATCAACTTCAGAAGTGGTGGAACAGCATAAATAAGAGGGAACAGGCCAAATTTTTAAGCACTGTGTAGAAATATCTGATGCGGGATCTGTGGCTCTCCCCGTACGACACAGATAGTGGGGACAGGGAAAGATTTTATATTAGAAGAACAAATATTCTCTCCTTTTTTCAGCTTTCAAAGATAACCACACGCTTGGGTTAAAAATACCAATCTTGCTTTTCATTCTCTTTTCATTATTCAAGTCTTGTTCATTTGTATTATATTCAGATGAAAAAACTTGCCAAAAAAACACAAGCTGTTTGATAACTGCTGATTTCCCAGTTGTGAAGAAGTAGTAGGAATAGACCTCACAAGTATTTAAATCTTTCAGGCTGTTGCAGTTTTCTTCATAAATTACCTTTTTAAATATATGTTTAAAAAAACCAAAACAAAACAGAGGGACAGAATGTTGTCTTCTGGTTCATGTTTTGGCTTGGATCTGCGTGCTCACACCACATCTGGGGGTTTAGCTTGTCAGTGGAAGGATTTTCCAGACTGAGCATAAGGTTATCAGCTAAATAATTCATTCCATGGGCTTCAGTGTTATGAATAGCACAACTCCTGTGAGTTAGTTGAAGGCTGTCAGGAACATGTAAAATCAGCTCTACTGAGAGAGCTGAGGGATGGCTGAGAGAATCTTAAAAGATGATGGTGTCTGGACTGTAACAAGTGAAAACAGCTCAGCCAAAGCAGTGTATCTAGTGTGGAATTAAGTTCTGCACCTGAAAAGTAAGATTTTATCCTTTGTATGCACTTCAGATGAACAGCACCAGAAAAAACTGCTGTCATCAGTGAACTGCTTTGCTCTAGAGGTTAGGTTTTCAGCAAATTCAGGCAGCAGAACTAATTAAGAATTAACTCCGCCAGCCAGTGTCCCACATTGCATCAGGCACCTGCCATGCAGCTAAATCAAAGTGCTTCAGCAGAGAAAATAAAGTAGCTGTGCAAACAATATGAGTTTTTGCAGAAGAGATTTTGTTTTTTCCCTGTGTGCACCCTGCCTTGCTGCCTCAGTAAGTGTGTCAAGCGCCTTGGCTTCTGGTTTATATGCAGTCACGGCTTCTTAGGTACCGATCCTTGACTTTGCAGTTGCACATTTATGGATCTTCTCTCCATCGTTATGTTGTGGCCTTTTTTTAGGTAACATCTTTGGCTAAAGGTCATTAAAAAAAAAAAAAATCACAAAATGCCTTCCTTCATCTACTAAATAAAGCTTTTCATTTTTATAATTCCTTTCTTGACAGAGTAACACACAACTAGGATGCACGTGATCTCTCTCACCCTTATGAAATAGTGTCTCATTTTTCATCAAACATATTGTGCATCTGAAAGTATTAAGTGGAACAAAACATCTGCAGATTTTTGAGTCCTTGCAGATATTGACTGCCATTCCTGTTGTTCTTGGGCCACAAACTGCTTACCAGAGTATTTATATGCTGCAGCCACATCAGGTGGATTAGCTTTAAACTCCTGGACTGCCAATAATTTTTAACAAAATAGATGTCACACCTTCAGGCTGCACTGACAGATGTTTTACAGATGCATCAGCTGGGAAGTCGCAATCCTCACTTGTATGCATGAGACTTGAAAAAATTTTCTGAAAAATAGCGGTTTCTTCCCAAATTGCATGGCATTTTTTCATAATGTCTCGGCTGGCCTTGCCCTGATGATAATCCTCTTTTTCTGTATTTCTAGACAATCCTCTATGTTCTGAAGAAAATGGTATCACTGACAACTAGAAATAAAAAGGCACCAAGAAAATCTTTCCCTGTACCGCTCCCCTTCCTTCCTCCCAGTGCCAGACACCATTTAGGACCTGTCAAAAGTCTGACTTCTGCTGGCAAGAGCACAGGAGCATTTGTATTAATATACTCTGAAACCAGGAATGTGTCTGGACGGCAACGGGCACTGCACTGCCCCCTGCCTCCAAGGTCAGCGTTTTAAGTTCCTGAGCTGCCACAGACTTCTCGTGTGAAAGTTGCTTAAGGTTAAAGGCGCAAAAATTTTAGGATGTTTTATTCATGTCTCAGCTGTCAGGGCAATCTCATGAAATGCCAGTTCCACTGCCTTTCCCTTTCCCCTCATGTCTTCATCACCTTCTTGCTTCTGGGGATTTACTGTAAAGCAAGTCATAGAGCTGATCTGGTTTGAATATCTTCCTTTGGCAGGGAGGACGGGAGCATAATGTCAACAGCTCTGAAATATTCGTTGCTCTGTAGCTTGTCTTTTCTTGCCAAACAAGTACACATGGCATGTAAAAAGCAGTAGCTGGTCTGTAATAGAAAGCATGCAAATCTGTACGTTTGAGTGGGAAAGAGATGTTTCACACACCTATGGGATGATTGGTAACTGGACAGGCTGTGAGTCTTTTTCCTAAAACACTTAAGATGCTGGCTAGAATTTTCGCATTGCTAGCTACTTGAGAAAGCTCATAAAAGAATCCCTCTAATACTAACAGCCAGGCTCAAAGTCTTCTGGTGCCATTTCTTTCAACTCTCAAATTGCTTTTTGTCTGTTCAGGGCATGCTGCTAGTGCTGGGCTGCAGATCTACCCACATTTTTACTTACATATTCCCAGGAGTATTATTTTGGCTGGTTTTAAAACTAGGCTGCATTAATAGATAGGACAACGTATAAAGAAACGATCCTATCTAGGAAGGAAGAGCTATTGGACAACTTGGGAGTAGTTTTTCTGTATCGCTCTCACGTCCTTTTTTTAAGGAGAATTTTCATGATTTTGTAGATTATATCTGTGCAATCTGGCACAAAAACGGCAGGTTTGGCAAATTGACATGTTAAGAGCATGTAATAATCATCCCTTCTCTCTAGGGAGCAATACTGGTCCACATTGAATCCGTATCGAAACATCAGCTGACTTCAAGCACCACATGGCTTTGTTCTATCAAAGCTAAACTTGTTTCTATTAAAAGGTGCAGAACTTAATGTCCACGATAAAACAGTAAGAAACTTCCAGGCATTTAGCTTTTGTAGCCAGTCTTGTCATCTCCTGGAAAAGGTCAGCACCTTCTTCCACTCCCCACCCTGCTCTCCCCCAGGGTGCTAATGAGCAGGAAGCTAACACGGACTCATGGCTCATCACTTGTTGGAAAAGCAGATGGACCAAGAGATATACCCAATGGACATGCAAATGTAATTCCTCTCTGAGTCCAAACAGCCTGTCATCAAATTATGTGGGGAAAAAGGAGTCCCAGCAAGTCTTCTTTGCTGTTGACAAGAAGACACGGACACCAAGAAATCCTATTGTAACCTTGCAAGAGAAAACCTTGAAAGAGAAAAAAAAAAAAATAGGGGAAAGAAATATAAGGGCACAGAGAACAAGTTACTGCCACTGGCAGCCTTTTGAGGCAGTTAAGAAACCTCAGTCCCCTTCCACATCAGATTTTGGCTGCTCCTTTGCGTTGGTAGCTCCTCTCGGCTAGATAATTTTTGTTTAACGACAACTAATGGCAGTGCCCTAGAGGGAGGCAATAAACTTCACTGATCACTGAGCACAGTCTGGGTTATTGGTTGACCTCAGTTTAAAATAGATTCTGTTGCAGATTGCCTTTGTGATTTGGGACAAATCGGTCTCAAATATTTGCAGCTTAGGTTTCCCATAACAAAACAGGAAGAACTGTATTTGTTCCTATTTTAAAAGTGGTTGGCAACTTCAAATGCTTAGAGATTTCTTTCTAATCCTGGCGAAGGAATATTTGTCTAAAACTGTGAAGTGTGAAAGCACTTCAATTTCATTTTACTTTAATTAGTGTTAAGTGTAGTTTCCTGTTCTTTTATTAAAATTGTCTTTTGTAATAATAGAGAGATATTCATACTGGATTTATGAAGATATCTTTCAAGCTTGGAGCTGTGGAGATAAGTGGACACACTTAGAGATTCATTCCTTTTTTCAGAGAAAATGTTTCTGCTGTTAATAGCACATGGAGAACACCCAGGGCAAGTACAGTGACCCGTGTATTATGTGCTAAAAACCGAAGCAGCTATGCAGCGGGTATGGAAATGAAATTGTAATGAATGAGTAGAAATTAAGGCATTATGCTGATTGCACACTTGACAGCTTTCACCGCATGCTTGCTGACTGTGGTTCAGGCTTACCTGATAATGATCAGAGGAATGAAATACACCAGGAAAGCCACCACCGTCATGTAGGGTATCCAGTAGGAGTCATCAGGCCAGAGAGCCCAGCACTGCACTTCTCCGTTGGAGAGCTGCCGTTTCCCAAAAATAATCAGAGTTGGTATGGAAAACAGGAAAGAGAGGCTCCACGCCACTCCAATAAGCACTTTCGCCTGTCTTTCTGTGCAACAGAGTCAAACAGACAGTGTTAATGGGGTTGTTGGTGGGAGTGAACCCTTGCAGCAGTACTGACAGGGAGGCAGGGAGGAGGAGGAAATCATGTGAAGAAAGGGAATTTTAGGCTTCAGCTGGCTGATGCTGAAAAGGCTATGAAGGAAGAAAAAAGGGATTTCATCTCTTTCTTATGATAAATAATCACGTCATTATGGGCTTGCATTTTACAAGTTTTATTTAAGGATGCTTAGGGTCTGTTGAATCTGAAACACTATGAGAAAGGCACCGGTCAGGGTCAGCAAGTCAGAAACACGAAATGTAAATGGTTCCTCTATGCTACCAAGAGAACCTTGTGAACGGAAGGGAAGGACTGCAGGCCTGCCCTATTGCATGCCTATTGATGCACCTTGAAGTGAAAAAGACTGCAAAACCTTTCCTATCAGGAAAAACAAAATGCCTCAGTTCAGGATCAGAACAGGACTGCACAACCAGCTGCAACTTTATTGTCCCATGGAAATGTGGTCCTGAGGAGCGTGGGCACCTCTTGCACTTCTCTGTATCGTGGCGGGGGCCAAACCCAGCTCCTGTTGAGCAGTATATGCCCAAGCCATGACAAGAGTGGGCTGCTAACCATGAGACACAGCAGATGACGGCGCTCGAGTGCTCAGCCCTGTTTTAATCTGCGACAAGAGACTAGGAGATCCTGGACCTCATAGTGAAGAACAGGAGCCAGAACACCCAACGGATTTGGGCTACTGCTTCCTCTTGACTCCTGGCCTCCTCCACTGTCAAGTGGGGAAAACAACTGGGCCACCAAATAATGCCTGGTGGCACCCATGGGATTTCGTAAATATCAATGTGTTGGAGCAAAAAGTCCCAAGGCTTTCATTTTCACAAATCTGCATCTTCTGGCTAAAATCCAGATAGCTCTAGCCAAAAAGTGGGGGAGAAAAGGGCTGATCTGTGGAGTACTAGTAATTCTCAGTGACAGTTAGTCTTCCTCAGTCAGACTGCAGGAGGAACAGATGGGGACAGCTTTTTTGATCTGGGAAGCTTTAGTGTTCAAATACTTTATTGTCCTAAAAAATACTTGAGGCTGTGTGTGAAACAGCAAATCACTTTAAATTATGCATATCAAGAAGAATGTCTTTCCTCCTTGAAGCTCAAAGAGCAATACAAAAGCATGTGGGCGAAACATTCAAAAAGTAATTTTATGCTTTATAAAACATCGGTTGCAAATACCCAGTTATCCTGCTCATTTTTAAGTGCTACCCACGTTCAGCAAAATACAGTCTTGCTAATCTAGGGCTTAAGGGAACTCTGATGACATCTGCCTAAGTGAGAGGGTTAGATTAAGTCTATAAATATTGCACAAGAAAAGGAGAACCGTAAAGTTTCCCAAAGCATAACAGAATAAACTTAGCGAAAGGAATATTACTAATAAATTTTGCAAAATATTTCCTGACAGAAAGGATACTTCAAATGTGAGCTAACTATTTAAACTACATTCATACAAGGCTCAGTGGAGGCCACCTGTGTATTTTTAAGAGAAAAAGATCATACCTGGATAATATGCCTTCTTTTTTTTGCACTATGTAGTGATGACTGTAATTTGGACTGAAGTGGGCAATTTGGGTTGGACAAGAGTGGCATTATATCTTTGTGTTTTATAAAACATTGCCTGCAATGTTCATTTATTCTTGTCTTGAAATATCCCTTGTGTTTGGTAAAATATGGCCTTGCTAATGTGAAGGGCTTTACAGGGCACTGATAGCATTCAGGGAAGTAGATTTTTATTTTATCAGACTAATGTTGATTTGCTGCCTTACAAGCAGGTTTTGTGGTTTTTTTCTTTTTTTTTTTGGTTGTTTTGGGGTTTTTTTTGTTGTGTTTTTTTTTTGTTGTTGTTGTTGTTGTTTTGGTTTGGGGTTTTTTTTATATTTTTTTTAGTAGTTGCTCTAATATGCTCTATGCCAGAAAATCACATAACTAATGCTATGTCAGTTATAAGTGGAATCAAAAAAATGACAGCTTTTGAAATACAATATTCTATTCAACCAGTCTCACTATTTCCCTTTAAAAATCAACATTGCTGTTTAACTGGAGAGTTTTTCATAATGGGGTGGTCAAAACTAACTCCCACAGCTGGGGTGGGAATGTCACTTGTGAACACACAATAGTTTACCTATTTACCTATTTGGGTTTTGTCTTTTAATTAAGCAGTTCTTCTGTCACCTCTCGTTTAGTTTGCATGCTGTTTGCATATACCTTTTCAACATGATGAAATAGTCATGAAATGTCTCCTATAACTTCTCAGTTTCTTTTCCTTTCAATCTTTACTTTACAGTTTTTTATTAATGCCTCTTTTTCCTTATAGAATTAGGTGCCTCACAGTAGAAGTGTTAGGAGTAGAAGGCATACTTCTTTCACATCCTTCACTTTCTGGGGTCATTTATGTATTTGCAAATTATAAAATATTCAACTGTCAGAGTTTGTCTTTTCAAAAACCATTCAAAGTACAACTCATTGCACATGCTTCTTAACAGGACTTGAGGCTAGTAACTAAACCACAATTTTAAAAAAAAATTGTTTGGGATTTTCAAAGCTAAATGTTTGATCTTTTTTTTCCTAAAACGACACTCCAAGGCCACATGGAAACACAATTTTTAAAACCAGTAAGGAGAAACAACTCTTTTGTTTCTTGATTGAAGGTTTTCGAGGGGATGAGTGTTTAATTTTTGAAAGAAATTTGCCACAGGTTGACTCAGAACTGTTCATGAACTTTCTCTGTGTCATCCCCAATGACAGAGTTTTGTAAATCTCTTAGTTCTCTATCTGAAGAATAGCTAAGAGGGCATTTCAAAAGCCTCCCACATGGCACCTCTGCAAGAAGTAGCTGGGTTGCAAAAAGCGGTTATTTTATGAGTATTCCAAGAAGTTGTTATCATAAATATATATCTCTAGATTCTTCTTCTGGATTTACACTGCCTTCTTTTTGCCTTTGACACAGTCTTTGCTCATCCATCAGTGAGTAGCCAACCCCTGCCACAGGCAGGTGAGTTTTGTCAGTCCTTTTTCCTTTGCCCAGAGCTGCACTCAGCTGATGACTCTGGTACCGCTGACTGAGGGCAATGTCTGCTCTTCTCCAGTCTTAAAAATAAAAGGAAAAACACAATGGTATAGGTATAGTAAATGTGACTTTCATGAAAATCTGAGGTGAGTTTTTAAGGTGATTTTTGTAGAGGTTCTTTTTCAACCTCAAAGTGGTTTTTTTTCAAAGATTAACCGTCAAATTCTTTACGGTGCCCAGGCAGCAATTGAACAAGTGCTACTTTTCCTATACCGTGAAGAAGAAACACCAGCAGGTGTGTCTCATCTTGCCCCACTCAGCTGGTGGGTTTAGAAGCCTGGTGTAACATCAGCAGGAGCTGTAGAGCACACCCTGGTTCCCAAAGCCTGCTGAGAAAACCTTGATATCAATCTGCCCAGTCTAAAAAAGTTCGTCTGCACGCTGGGGAACATGAAGCTAAATTTCAGACAGGTATTTGAAGTTTTCAGGTCTTAACATCTGCCAAAGCTGCACCACTTGCTTGGCTGTGATCGATCGATTCATAGGTTTTTAAGGTCAGAAAGGACCATTAGTCTGATCTCCTGAATGGAGCCGTCTGGCAAAAGCCATCATGACTCCAAAACAGGAATGATATTTGCATTTGATTAAAGCACAGTTTCCAGACCTCATGGCTCTTGTACCTGTTCTTATTCTTTCCCATCTGCTAATTTTGTTTATTCACTCAGTGCAACATACTTAATGTCCCACTTTGGCTCTGTAGGAAAGAAATCGTTTTCTTTAAAATGTAGTCTAAGAGGACAGGAGATATTTGAATGCTATAAAAAAACCCCCCACAAACCAAAACAAATAGAAGAAATCGTAAGAAACAGTAGATATCCAAAATTCTATGCTATATCTTTTGAAGATCTTATTAAACTGTTGTATGAATTCTCAGTACCATCCTCTCCATCCAAGTTACAGAAAATACAGCTGTTGCAGCTCCTATAGTCAGTATAGTTGTACAAGAGATAACTTTTGCCTACAATTACCTTCTAAAATTGCTGAAAGATAATGAAAACCACTGTACTTTTTAAAATGTGGTTTCATTCTTTACTAACACAATACTTTGAAAACTGCTGAGGGCTAAGTGGAGTTTAATAAATCTTGAAATCAGAGTTCCTTTGTTGTTTGGCAAACTGTAATGGAGTTCAAATGTAGCTACAGCGGGAATAAATAATTCATGGCAACAAGATAAAGAATTCTGAAAACTAAAAAACTATCCAGTAATATCCATAGCAATAATAAGGCACGGAAATTCTCCTACCTCCTTGCAAGAACTTCATTGGGTAAACTACAGCATGATACCGGTCTATGCTTAGAGACACAAGGACGTAAGTCGAGGCATAGAGAAGGACCACCTGGGGCAGAACGTGTAACAAGACAGCAGTTGAGAGAAATTTCTTGCAGAAAATTATGTCATCGACAACTCTGAACTAGGAATATTTGAAAATATTCAGAGGAAAAAAAAAAAAGAGAAAACGCAAAAAACCCCCCACCTTTTGTATTCACACAGATAGTTATTCCTTTCCTTTGTCCACAAAATTAAAAAGATCCTATATGCTTTCGTTAAAGTGTTTCAGCTTTATATAAAATTTTTCAGCATTCAGCACTTTTGAACAATTCTATACAGCATTTCCATTGGGGTTTCCTGCTGTGGGGACACAAAGCCCAGCCGCTTAGGCATACAGGGGAGCACGAGGTTTCCGTACCTGGAAGTAGCGAACAACTCTGCAAACGATATCAGGAGCCATAAAATCTCCAGTGTAGCGCCAAATGATGTCAGTCATTATGTTTATGAGTCCCGTGAATGAGTCTGTGAAGGAAATTAACCACAGAAGCATTAAAAGAAGCAAACAACGACCCGCAGGTGAGCCACAGAGGCAGGTACGACCCTCGGGATGTACCAGCTCCCCCCCCCTCCTGAGAGCAGCCAAGCCAGGACTGGTCAGCTGAGAACGCTGGAGGAGCTGGGAAAGCTTCCAAACGTTTGTGTATTTACTTTCTTGCTTTCTTAATTTGCCACCAATCCGTTCAGGCAGACAGCAAGGTTCCTCTAAGCATGGGAGCCCACAGCTGGCTTCTCGTGAGCACAGCCTTCCTCTGCCCTCTGGCTTGTAGTTCAGTCTGGCTGGCACTGCAAACGGGTCAGGGGAGCTGAGCCCTTAAAGTCTTTTCTGCTCTCCACTGCTTACACAGGGATGCGAAGCGACCAGCCGAAATAGCCACGCCAGCCCTAGGCTGGATGCAGGTCCTAACTTATACCGGCATCTATACCAAAAATGACTAAAATTAACTAAGGTCCATTCCTCCTCAAATAACAAGTTGCCTTTTTTTTATTTTTTGTGAGTAGAGGTGCATAAAAATTTCCCTATGGGTGTTAATCCCACATACACCTAAACGTTTTAGGCTTGTCTGTGAGAGAAAGGGAAGGGAAATCAAGCCTGATGGGCCTGATCCTGCAGTGTGCCGGGTTCACTGCCATCTACAAAGGGTCACCAGGTTTTCTATGAGGTGTGGGTAGAAAATATAGCACTAGAGAAGCTGTAGGTTAGTGTCTGAGTGTGTCAGCTTAATCCCAACCGTGCCAAATATTGAACTACTTAATGTCCTTTTTTCTTTTTCTGTTATTTCAATAAAAATGTGTCTCCTGCAAAGGTACCTGGAGTGATAACCAAATGCTGCTAAAGTCAGAGGAAATTTTGTCAGGATTTAATTTGCAAACTTAATTAAGTAATGACCAACCCTGTCTTGTCTGCTTAAAGTTAACCTACTTATGCCTGTACTTTTACTTTCGCCAAATTAAATACACCTCGGGCTATTTTTTTCCCGAGAAAATCTAAGGAGATATTCCAGCCTTTGTTCCACTTACTGAACAAATGAGTGCTCACAGAGATGCAGGTTTTACAAACAAATTTGCAAGAACTGGTACTCCTGTGATATTAAGTTTTGCCTTTAAAACCAAGTTCTCTCTGTAGGACAGAACAAATGTTTTAAGGGCAATCCACAGAAGAAAAGGTGCATCAAGCAAGACTTCAAGTAAGATAGCATATTGCACAGATTACCATAAAGGGAGAGAGCAGGTTAGGAAAACATTTTGTGCAATTTATTGTGAGAAAACCAAGCAATATGAAGAAGTAGCTTCAATCTGTATTTTAAAAAATGTAGGGCAGTGAGGTGAAGTGTTTCATTTTGATATCATCATTTTACACATTTGAAAACCATCTCTGAAGTTTAGTGTGATGAAGGTATTCTAACACCCAAGTCAGAAGATTTTGATTTTAAATTTATGCCTTTGGAAACAGGATATTTCAACAATTTAAAAAATTGAGAAGTAAACAGTTTGAGCCAGTATTTCCAAGCAAACAGGCATGGGTTTTTCATAATGGGTTTCTTCTAAGCCCTTTGAAATTCCAGATACTTCTATCTGGAAACTGAGATCTCAGCTTAATGCTTCAGAAAAAGCAACCTGTTCTGCTTCACTAGAAAACCAGGATAATTTTTTCTGTATCAGCAATTCTTTATCTCCTCATTTTCTTCTTTCATTTATCTTCTCTTTTTCTTCAAAGCTCAGGTCAAAATTAAATTAGTGTAACTGTGTTACCTCCCTCCTTATGACTTTATTGTTCAATTAATAGCACTTTGCTCTTTATTATCATCACAGTGTTTCCCAACCCTCTCTTCCCTCTCTGCTCTGTTCCCCTGCCTTCATAGAGAGGCTGGATCAGAGGTGACCTCCAGAAGGCAGTTTGTGGTTTGAAACCTTATGTTAAATGTTGCTCATTGATTAGAGTGATGGGGCAAGGAATGATTGTTCCTCTGATGAGTATAGTGGCTTTAAGACTGCACGGAGAAGACTTTAGGTTATTATCGTGGTCTTTGAAAAAAACCACAGAGTATAAGTTTTTCAAAGGGTGAAACACATCCTCCAGCAATGGTTTCAACCCATCTCTTCCCCTTTCTTTACTCCTGAATTATTGATTCATGTTCTCTCTCTCTCTCTCTCTCCAATGGTGAAATATTCATTGGTTCAAAGCAATACACATCAATAGAACTTCACCTCAGGGTATCCTCCGGCTTTTGATGGTGTGAGCATCTGCCAAGCAGGTGCTAAATGGGGGCTCAGCTTTCCTCCGGAGGGAAGGACTGCCCTCCCTCCTGCCAACCTGACAGCTCTCCAGAGGAAAGGAAGGGAGAAGGGACAGCACCTCAGCTATCTGCTCCTTTCCCTCTTCTCATCACCATTTTCCTACACCTTTCCAACCCATCAGGATGGTGTTTTGGAGGTGCATCCTGCAGCTGTGGTGGGAGATGGGACAGCGTCCTGGTGCTTTCCTTCATGTAAGCAATCTGGGCAGTTCCAGAAGCTTAATGACCACATCGGCTTTTTAGTTTGCATCAGTACTGTGGTTTTTAACCTCTGGGTGGCCCCCACTTCACTGACTTATATGATGGAGAGCCACAGGAAGCCTCCACTTCAGCTGTTGCTCGACCCAAAGGTATTCTCCGGGGTGCCCTTTGTGAATCCCACACCATGTACCTGCTAGCCAGTGCTCAGGGCTGAGGGACCACGGAGGGGTTTACTCAGCTGAAGCAGACCCCTCCCCACAAATGCACAGAGTGAATATCAGCTCCATCTTTTTCGTGCTACAGGTCTCTTCCTGCTGCATAGCATTACCTACAAATATATCTATAGCCTTAAGTACTTCAGAAGCTTTCAAGACAACTCGAAATTGTCTTTCCCTTGAGAGCCATTGAGTGAGGTTTTTCAAGTGACTGCAGAGGCTTTTAAACGAGATTTAAACTTCACAGCTTCTTTGTGCTGTCAGCCTCAGCTCCTCTCCCCCAGCAGTACGTTTTAAGAGTTCTTTGTGCCGAGTTTCGGAATCGCTGTGAAGGGCTCAGCGTGCTCCTCTGAGCAGGTGCCCTGAGCACAAAACTCACGTGCGTGCCAAAGCCAAGGCAGACAACTGTGAGCGTGTGCCAAGTTTAGCCAGATTTCTCAATGCCCTTTAATTAGAGAAACATTCTTCCATGCAACATCCTCATGCCTTCTCATGCTTTAGAAATGCCTCGTGTCTTTTCGATCCCAAAAGCACCAGACCAAATTTTCTCACTTCTCCAGTCTTCTGCCGCCTGCTCCGAAGGTTGTTTCTTATCCCCTGAAGACATTTCTTATCCCTATTTCTTATCTCTGCAAAGCACCAGACTCTCTCACTATGACACAACCGCACACCTTTAGAGGATTCGTCCTGCAGACACATATTGCTTTATATAGGGCCACCAAGTAAATAATGTGCCTTGTGCAGGTGATCAGGCAGTATACAGGAAACGTTATGTGTAATTTGAATTGCTGTAATAAAAGGTAGTGTGTGTAAGTCATCTGGTTTCGGCAATGAGATCTCAGCAGCTCACACGTCCCTTGGCTGCTTTCGGCAAACTTACACGTGTCACTGGATGACATCATTGACGTCCTAAGTGGTGAAGGTCAGGTGCAGAAAACTAAGAGAGCTGGTACATTGCTCTAAACCTCGATGTCCTCATTACTCTAGGTGTCCTCACCATTCATTACAAAGCTGGTGGCTTGCATATTAGATACCTGTGCTCTTTCACTGATGAACTTGGGCCAAATGACACCAAGATCATTTCTGAAAACTGTGCTAATCAACCTTCACTCATAACTGTGTGCAAGCTTGCCATTGCAACTGCTTCTTAATACTCCTCTGGGTTTTTTTACTAAGAAGTGGAGTGTGTGGCGTGGTTCTGGGTAATCATTGCTAGGCAACAGCGTGGTTTTAGACTCAGTTATTTACTCAGAAAAATCGGTAGAAAATCAATTAATGAAATACATTGTCTCTTGATGCAAAATAAAGATAACAGCAAGTGCTAATTTGTGACTTTTAAGCCAAATGCATATTCAGAGAAGGATACAGATGAAATGATTCCTTGTTGAAGAAAAGACATTGCACTAGAGTGATAGGGATGGTAGTAGTTTGTGGAGTTTATATAAACTAATGTAAACAAAAAATGCCATGAGATTTCAATAGTAAGGAAAAGTAGAGGGAGGTAGGGAGGAAAGATGGCTTTGCCTGGGCAGAGGGAGGGACAAACAGCCTCTCGGGGTTTATGCTGGGCAAGTCTACAACTCTTCATCTTCCTCCTCCCTTCCACCACCATGGCCACAGCCAGTCCTCAGTGGTAGAACTAGTTTCTGCCTTTACAAACCTGTCAGCATTTCAAAATGTAACATTTTTAAACAGCATTTATCATAAAGGCCGAGAAAATGTCTGAGAAGGAGAACCACCCTGTTGTTCCCAGAGGAGACTGAAACACACCGAATATAGTGCTACAGCATCTATTGTTGGGAAATATGTCAGGTACTGAAACAACCTGTGAAAATCCTCAGCTCTAAGACAACATAACCCAAGCTTCTATCGTGCTCAGCAAAATCCCGTTGGATTTTTTAGGGGCATGACTGAGTGCAGGCATTGTCTCTATGAGCCCAGGAACTGCTTAGTTCAGCAGATGGTTGCAGTAGCTTGGGTGGTGGGTGCTGCCTTGTAGGACCAAGAAGCTCAAAAATGTAAAAAAAGGAAACAGTGCCCTTGCAGGGACAAATCTGAAAGCAGGCTTGCTGTTGATATGAGCGAAGGAAATTTTTATGTCAAAAATCCCTCCACAGAGATAGAAGACCATTATAGAAAGCAAATGGAGGTAATTAGCAATCTGGCGTGGGAATACAGACAGGTTAAAACTGTCGCAGTTAATATGTTCCTAGAAATTCGTTGACTTGATGGCATTGCCAAAGGGATGTGCCTTGTGTAGACTTCAGGACATTTCTTTCGTTACAGCTAAGGAGGTTAAGACAAAAAATCTGCACTAGCAGCTCTGCAAGAAAATATCTCTATCATTTGATTATTAGTACTGACACCATGACTCCCTGAAGACACTTATCCTAAAGATGCTGAAAGTCTTTTCTGTCAGAAGTGGAAACCAGATTGCTGGTAAGCTGTGCTGGGTTAAAGAGCTCCGTCATCTCAGCTGCAATTTCATCATTTCCCCCGATTAAAACAGTTCTATTTAGTTGGATGTGGCGATCCATGACTTTTTGGTGAACCTGTACCTCTTACTGAAATTTCCTCTCTCTTTTCATACCACTTACAGAGGTATATTGTGTTCTGCTTTACTGATGGCACCAAGCTGCACAAGGCACGTCAACATGGTATGCAAGGCAGAGGGTGCAAACTCCTCGTCAGGGCTGAGCATTTCACACAGCTTATTTTTTTTTGGACATCCCCATGTGCATTCTTGTCACCTACCACTCCCAAAAGAACATATCCTCTGGAAGGATCAGAAGCAGCAGTTTACTAAACCCTGCCTGCAGTGGGGTGATAGACACTTATAAACAGAAGAGGCATCGCTGCCTTATGATAAAAATAATGTCCCATCCATGATCTTTGAACTGATGAGGCAGCTCTTGCTGATCTGGCCCTGCTGGTCTGTCTCATGCTTGATGTGCTGTCAGGTAATAACAGTCCATGCTGCAAACTTGCCTTGCAAGTTAATAAAACTTATAGCTGATTTTTTTACAGACCTGAGGGTGCAAGCAATTTAAATTATGCATTCTTAGGGGTCCTGAATATTGGCTTGAGGACAGACACAGGGCAGAGAGAGTGGGAGAAGCTGTCCTGCCTCCTGCAGACATCCCTGCAGCTTGTTCCATTATTCCCACTGTTCCCATAGCCTGTGCTTTCCACTGAAAATGTCACATGTGTCTTTGCAAGTATTCACTGCACTAGAAATAATTGTGTGGTCACATTAGCTAGAAAATATGCCAGGCCCTCTGCTCTCATTCAGCAGCTGGTGGTGAAATAGGTTATGTACCTGCTCTGGCAAATGTAGGACAAGATACTTTCAAGATACTTAGGAGACACCTTTTCAAATTATTATATTTTAGCTCTTTAAACGCTGAGCCCCAAGAGCCTGGTGTGTTGCCTCTCCGTGCAGTCGTGGTGCAGAGAGGGGCTGCACGTGGAGCAGGTGTGGCTGCGAGAGTCACCCTTTGATAACCCGTTCATCTTCTCAACCCCTCCGGATGCGTTTGCCCGAGTTTGTGGTGGTTTGCAGCCCCTTGCTCCAGCGTTGCAGAGCATCTGGGCACCATGCTGGAGATGGGGCCAACGAGGGGGATGCCTGGCACCCCCAAGGGCTGCCACGAACCTGCCAAGCCTGAATTTAACTTTTTCAGAAGTGTTGATGGGAAGCAGATGTGGTTGTGCATGCACGGTGCAAGGATCCCCGCTCTCTGCCAGTGAATCTCTGGCAAAGGGATGGAAAGCGTGAGCTGAAATTTGGTGTGCTTTTGTGAGGAAGCTTTGGTGGGCAATCAGCAAGGACGCCCACAAACCCTTTGTTCCATTGCGGTGCTTGCATTGGAGCAGGGTGGTGAGGCAGCAGCTTTGCCACACGTACCAACAATGTGTACTGTGCCACTATTGGGCATTTTCTCCTTCAGGCCTGGCAGCCTGAAGCAGAACACAAACTGTTATGGAGGAAGCAAAACCCACTTGAAAATTGTCAAGAGGACACCATTTCAGTTCACCTGTTAAAGCTATGCAGATTTTCTTAGTGGCAGAAGTGGTGCTTTTTTTTTTTCCTCCTTCTGGCTCATAGGAAGTGACAGGAAATTTTGCTGAGCTGGGTGAGCATCTTATTTATTTATTGCGTTTCTTATCTTTCTGATCTGGGATCAGAAGAGACGAAGCAGGCCCTGTTAGGCTAGGTGTTGTAAAGGATGGATGCAGCGAGGCTCCAGTCTTTCTCCGTAGTTCATCCAGGTTGAAAAATGAAGGGCTGAGAAAACTGCGTACTGCACAATGACAACTTCTTAAGAGCACTTGCAAGAGAGCTGGAGAGCAGGTCTCCAGGGATAAAAATTCAACATGCCCTGCCCTTGTAAAAGACACTGAGGTTCTGTTTCATTTGCCTTTATTGACATATTTCTTCATAACATTACTTCCTATTGCATCACTGCTGTGGGGATACAGCTGGAGGGAGCTGGACTGAACCAGCTGTGCTATCAGGAGGGAGCACAGCACCCACCAAAACGGGGCAGGATGGCTGGAACAGCAGCAACATGTTAAATGCAGTGGGGGGTGGGCAAGGAGGAGACCTTGGTCACCACATCAGCAGTGGTCTTACCATTCAGAAAAACTGGTTTCTTCCACAAAGGTGAAAAAATGGTTGGAGAATTGTTTTCTTGTAAAAACCAGGATTTATTAGGACAGTAAAGGCAAGCGATTTTCATTCAAATGCCTCCTTCTTCAGACCTCTGCAGATACTGTAGTTTGGGTTTGGCAGTTCCCCTTAAGTGAGATGTGAGGGCTGATGAAGTTGATGATAATTCTGAATATTAGGACAAAGTTTCTGCTTCCCATCATGTGTTACTTGCATGCAGGTGAGACCATTGTCTATTAGATCAAACATAATTTTGTTGTATGCAATTGCCCAGTGGGCCGTTCTCTGTAAAGAAAGAAATTTTTTTTAACAGACTGTATAATATCAGCTGAATACAGTTTCACACTGGGGTTTGGAGAGTAGGCAAAGAGGTTCAGCAGCTGTTTCTGCAACAGGTAACAATATACCTGCAGAAATCATAGTAAAGGTTCCTGGTTTATAGCATCCTGTGGCTGTAGGTTTTGAAATAGGAGCCAAGCTTCTCATATGAAGGTGTGACTTATGCATGCCTGAATATGGAAGAAAAATTTAAGCAAGAACAAGTGTTTCATCGCTATTTTTTACCTATTAGGAAAGTATATTTCACGTGCAACTCACTTCTTTAACTCCCCTTCTCTCCTTCAGGCAAAGTAGAACGTGTAGAAACAACCAAAGCAGTGGCGGGAAAAACCCTTCATAGGGGAGTCTCAATGTAAATGTTGAAGATACATTCTTATGGATAAGTTTGTCTTACTTAAACACAGGAAAACAAGGATACACCTCCTTAAAAGACATAGGAATCATAGTGTTTCCCTTTCATGGCCTCTTTATTTATTTCAAGTGACGCCTGGCATTTTCCAGAAGAAAAAATACTTCTAAGATACCAAGTCCATTTTAATTCTTTCCTTCCCCAATATCTTGTACATAGATTCTTCTGCTGTTTCTTCTAGATCCTCCTGACTGATCCTTTTGTCAGCTCTTTACCTCAAGTATTTTAAGGACTTGCCATTCAAATCTTGGTCACTACTGCAACTGCACAATTATTCTCATCTAAAAACTGTGGACCATCATAAGAATATTTTCTGTTGCTGTAGTTCAGGCACTCTGGTGATTATAGTCACAGAATAACCACACTTCTTATAATGCTGCCTTAATTGGCTCCGATGCTGTTGATGTAGATACCTTAGTCTAAGTAGGAATGGTAAGGATAAAGCCTTCTTTCCTCCCTCACAGCAAACCGTAAATCAGATTCCCACAATGCTGAAACAGTGATATTGCATGCTGCAGCTCAATTTTTGTCAAACCTTAGGCTTGCCATTGCAGAATAGTAGAGCAATGTTCATTCCCATTCTTGTACATGCTTTTTCTCCCCGGGTGTTTGCTGATAGCATGCACAAAAGCATACTGGTCAGAATCATTGGCGAATTCCCTTGAAAAATCACCATGTGGAAAAGGTAGAACATGCAAATGTATGCTGAGCTGCTTTTCATTAAATATCCTACAGTGCTAGAACAGGCTGAAAATTCATTACATGCGGTCTGGATCTCAGTCCTATAATTGAGCTGAATTTGGCCAAAATGGACTTCTAAGTATTTGGTCTTACTAGAACAATTAAATCTCTATAATGCCATATGTGTATCTATGATCTGAATTCCATAAATCCTGTTAAACCTCTGTAAACATTTGGTAACTAGCTAGGCAATGGAGTTAAAGGAAGTGACTCTCCAGAGAAAACCTGTAAAAGAGACAAATGTGACTTGGACAGATTGGCAGGTGACAAAGTGCCGCATGAAAATGTTGGATGTATTGTCCTACAGCCCTTTGCATAGATGGATAAAAGGAAATGTGTGTTATTGTTGGTGACACAAAGACAATATAACTCAGAATGATGTAGAAATATCACTGCTTTAATATGCAAGAAGGGAATAGAAAAAAAACCCTGTCTTCTTCATGCAACTTTTTGTTTCAACTGCTTTTTTAGTGCATGCAAAGGCTACTTCCAGAATACTTTCCATTTGATTGCAATTACAAATGCTGCACAGCAGATGACGGACTAAAAGATGTTAATGATACATTGGTACATTTAATGTCAAAATTTAAAAGTCTTGTCTTTTAAGGAGAGCTAATGAGATCCTAAATGATGATTCCAAGTGCAGTCATTATGGCCATGCTGTTGGCAGCACCGTGCTCGTGCAGTCCTGTTTCTCAGTGTTTACTGCCAGCATATGAAGAAGCCAAATAGAAAACTCCACACACCTACCTTCATTTAACAATAGAAGTCAAACTCTTATGGGGACTAAATGTAAAATAAATGTCCCCTATGTTAGATGAAAATCCTGCCTGTAGATCCATCAGGGAATCAAACAGGTATCCGCACAATTTAGAGGCAACTTATTTTTCAAGCAATTCAGAAAGAAATCCACTTCCCCCCTTAATGCTGAAATGTTGGGCCCAAAGGATTATACAACTCATCTGCCAAGCACTTTGTATTAAAAACAAAAATAAAAACAAACATAGCACAACTGTCATTAGAATTTGAACGTTTGAAACAGGCTGAAGGGTAGGAAAATCATAATCAGTCCTTCAGGAGCACAGAACAATTCTGTAGCTGTCAAAACAAGAATTAAGGCTTCCTATAAACTGGCATAAATTGGCACAGCAAAAGCTGACTGCTGCCTATGTAGAAAATGCATGATTCAGTCTGTTGACTGCCAAATGTATCTATACAGCATACTCAGGGCTAATACCAGGCCACAGGAAAGGTTATCAAAATACCAGCCTGCTGGTAATGTCTGCTTTTTCTCTGGAACCTTATAGAAAATCCCTAGCTCACCTCTTGCCCATCATGTTTCCTTGTGCCTCATTATGTGCAATAGGTGTGATAAGAATAAAACCCCAGCTGTTCCTCCTGCACTCCGCCTTGCCCGAAAAACCTGTTGCTTTGAAGAATATAATTTATGAAAAGATGCATTAAACAGGACCAATGTTTTGTCAGCCAGACTTCGAGGTGCTGCTGCTCCGTTTTCCCAAAGTGTGTGGCTAATATGAATAAAGGCTGTGCCTACACCACCCAAGCATCATGTCTGTGGGCTGTGGAGCTGCATGGACCTGGTGCACCAGATGTTTGTCAGTGTGGCCAGGTCAGACCTCTCTGAGAGCACTGGATGTACACACTCTCCTTCCTCGAGGTCTCTGAGAGTTTAACCTGAGACTGATATGGCGGCACAAAAAGCGTCTCGAAAACCTACACAGAGCTCTGCTGAAAGGGAGTCAAAATCTACCAGTGTCAGATGTCTTTGGATTTCATGTGATTGTTAGTGTGAGGGCTAAGCCAGTCAGCAGTTGTGTCAAGGTTGGAATCCCAGCTCAAAACTGAAACCACAGCATTCTAAAATCATAAAGGAAATTAGTTTTTTTCCAAATGTCTGGCTTCTTTTTCTGACCAAAAATTTATGAGTATCTTTGAGATGAATAACCAGAAATCTGGATTTTCCCTGCAGGCAAGATTCACTGAGACTGATGAGTGTAAAGAGTATAAGCAATAACTCCAATTTTAAAACTAAAATCAATTTACTTGTGTCTTTTCCACGTCCTCTCAGTCAGCATTCTAGCAATGTACTTCTGAAATTGGAATATCTTCCAAAGTAATGAATGGATATGAAGTTTTGTATTTATTTACAATGCACACTGAAAAGGTAATTCTGAGGGAAAAGTTTCATGAAGATGAAAGTGTCTTTATCTACTTCTGAAGCAATGAATGGTCAAAAAGGGATGTGAGTACTTTTAGAAACCTCTTAGTATCACGGGATAATTTAGATTGGAAACTACCTTTAAAATCATAGAGGAATAAATAAGGTAATTCACAGGCTGTATAAATTCAGCAATCTGATGAATTTGTATCTTTTCAGGGACATTTTCTGCAAAGCACAAAAAATGCATTTTTGAAACGCTGTTTGCTGAAAACAGTGCTAACCTACCAAAGCACTCATTTGAAAATGTATTTGATATATTAATGAGTGGGTGCTTAAGGATTTGGAAATGAAATTGAAAATGTATAATGCTATCTTGCCAGAATGGGTAGTCCATTCTTGTGTGACATTTCAGGGTGATCAAATTAATCTTGAGCGGGAGGAAAATATTTTGTTTGTGATATTATCTTCACACGAAAAGGTACAATAAAAGAACTTCAAACCGTTTCCTCTTACAGATCCTTTCAAATCTACATTGACATTATGAACCATGTAAGTGAAGCACAGAGTTATATAAAAGCATACCTCGAAGGGGCATGGTTTTGGAAGCACTACTTTGTTTTTCTGATGGATCTTGTTGAATTGATTTTTTCCAGTCTATTTGTATTAGCTGGGTAGAGCATTCACAGAAGCGCAACTGTGTATTGTAATTTCACTTTGATCACAGTAATTTTCTTTCTTGTGTCTCCCAAGCAGTCTTCTAGAAAATACAGCAGTAATGGTATGCAGCAGTGGATATTGAACTGCTTGCAATCCACTCAGGCAGCTCATAAAAACATTATTAAAAGGCAAATGCCCTTTGTGCTCATAACTTCTAAACCACACAAGCTGAAGTGCCTTAATACTTGTAATGCATTTTAATATATTGAGATGTGCTCTGCTGGAGTTAGTGTCATGGCTTTCCGGCTGAAAAGTTGTGCTCCTCTACCAGTCACTGGTTTGATTTACCTCTGACTCTCCCTCCAGTTCAAGAAGTCAGTTGTCTAAGTGTGGGTTTCAGGTCATTTCAGTGACTGGCAGGTAGCATATGTATCTTTCTGGAGTAATCTCTTATCTTCTACAGAGGGAACATTTCAGAGCATCCTGAAGCATCTCCTTGTAGTGAGTGTCCTCCTCCCAAACCATGGAGGCTCTGGTGATGTCCAGTCCTGCAAGGGTGCTCTAGCTCTCCTGCTACTGTGAATCTGTCCCCAGAGTGAAAGTTCTGGGAGACCTGTGAGGGCCACAGAGGGAAAGAGCACTTCCTATGCCCACGTGCTGTGTGCGCTTTACCAGCTAGAATAATAATGGATCCATTTTAAAGATATCCTCGATGTTCACTGAGGAAGTGGCATAGTACTTCAGTTTCTGATTGCATTAAACAGCGATCTTCCCACCTCCTGAGGTTATCCCTTGCTCAGCAACATCCATGAGTGTGATGTTCAGAAATGTGAGTTGTCTCCTTTACTTAAAGAATTGAGAGCACATCTGAGGACGTGCTTTCTGTCAAAATCAGACACTGTGCAGGTGATCTGCAGCTTTCCCCAGAAAGTGGGGATCAACAATACTTGATGTAGAGTTCAACAGCTGAATAAATATTGCCTTATAGTGCACTGGGGACTTTTTCCATCATAGCAACTGTCCTAGGTTAGTGTATTCTTTTCCTCATTGTAGATTTTGGTTTTCTGTAATTTTTTCAGTAATTATCGTCATCTCTTTTTTTGTATCTTGTCTATTTCTCCTGTAAGCTAAGCATTAACTTTACATTGTCTGCAGGGTCCAGGTTTTACAGGCTAAGAAGTCTTTCTTCAAATTGCAGTTATAAAGGATGTTGGAATATCTAAGACCTTCACACAGACAACAAGCACCACTGTAGTCAATATCAAATTGTCAACATATAATTTATTTTTTCAGTTGGCCTCAAGACCTTTATTCCAAATAACAATTTCTCTATTGGCATATGATTTCTCCTAAAAGTGAAACTATTTTTCCTTTTGGTGTATTATATATTTCCCCTTTCATAATAAGTAAACTGTACTGCCTTTATTTTCTCCTCTCCACTGCTCTCCTCACCATCCTCCACTTCCAGCTCTAAATGTAGATATTTGATAATTGGACAACAGTGGTCTAAAATAGTGTGTGTGTGTTCCTCCCAGAAAGGGCACCTAAAGTTATTTTCAGTGGTGGAGTTCATGCTTCCAGCATAACCAAAAGAAAGTAGTAGGCAATGAGCTGAAATTCAGTTTTAAGTTTTAAGTACACTAGTTATTCCATGCTACACGGATGCCTTTGGAGGTGGTATGCACTTACAGTAAGGTTGGTTTGGAGTGCAATACATGCTGCTAGAAAATCCATCCTTGAGGCAATAAATGCTCACTTTTCCTTGTCCAGACACACTGCGAAACACTTTCATGCTGATTTGCATCCACCGCCCATTTTCTCCAAGGTGTCAGAACACTGAACACCTTTGTCTCACCCACTCTACAACCAGGCCCCAGTTAGCTCAGGTGCTACACGCCCACACTACTCAAAAACATCTTATTTCACAATTGTTTGCTGTAGAAGAGACAGCAAGCGTTTTTGAGAAATCCCTGAGGGGGGTGCAAGAGGGACCCTATTTTGAACGAACCGAGTTGGTTTGCTTACTGCATGGAAGGCAAACTGGGAATCTGTGAGGTACTTGGTGAATATCATGTTGTGGTGTTCCATCGAACTTGCCAAGCAGTAAAAGCTAGTATCCCCATGCATGGTGACTTATAGACAGTCTTCATTTAAAGCCGGGTTGCAAAGGTACAGGATACATTATTGATTTGTTTAAGAAGCCTCAGTGTTTGAGAGAGATAATATTTTACAGCAGGACACTCCAGAGAAATTAGGTTGATGTGCAACTGATGTGGTTGACACATATTAATATTAGATTAGACACCTCTGCAAAGCAAAAATTGCAGGTGGGTAATTTTATTGCTCTGCTGTCTTTTGTGCATTAAAATTTCATGAGTTTCTGTCTTACAGCAGTGAGATTTGCCACTAATAACTCTTTGACACAAAGCAACTTATTTGATGTTTGAGTACCACAACACTATAAAAACTCATCAGAGAAGATGATCAGAGATTGGAAATGTATGCATTGAATGAGCGTATTGGTGTTGCAGTACAGTTTTGATGGGTTCCATGCAACCAGTACCGTGAGAAACACTTCAAATTGACTGTGCCATCTAACAAGCTCAGTATTTAAAATGTGTCAGGCTTGCTGTGTGCCTGCATGGACTTCTGTCCGGGATAATCAAGAATCCAAATTTAAATTGATTCTGTGAATGAAAGATGGAAGATATGTCACAGTATCCTCCTTTCAGACAAGAGAATAAAACACTGAAGGACTCTTATTTTCCAGGGTTATGTACAAAGCTGCCCTCAGAAATGGTGACACTGGATTCCATGCTAAGGATGACAGAAAAAGTCGCTTTTGCTGTTCAGTCCTTTTAGAGGGGATCTGCTACCAACTTCCATGAATGAACATCTGTGACCTTGTAGTTCTTGAGAGAAGACTTTAAATAAGAATGTCCCCTTGATTTCTAAAAATATTGCATGTTTCATAAAAGAAAGAATACTGAGCAACAAATGACATTTCTCGTATTTCAGTTGACTTATCAGATATCATTGGAGAGAGAGTTTCCTAACGAGCAGTGAAATTACCGTATTTAATATACCTTAAGTTGTTTCTCTGGACTTCCTTGTAATAGAGCAGTAACTCCAGCAAAACCACACCACATTAGAAACCCTGTGTATATACAGTCCCTATCTCTGTAGCATGGGAAAGCCATTTTCCAAGAGGGCTTTCCACCCCTTCCACGTGTGGCATCAGCTCCTTTTTTTCCCTGTCTTTGGGAATTGGAAATGAAAAAGGATGGAAATCAGTTCTTATGTTCAAAACTAGAAAACATCCATCAACAGAGCAACATCATCTTAAAATGTAGAGGGGTCTTGGTTTTTTTCGGGAAATAGTTAAACTTTTCTTTTTTTGTCATGTATCTTCAAGTTCCCGCAAGTTCAAAGCAAACTTTTCCTTGGGCTGAAATCACCCTATTCCCCTCTGGTCTGCAGTTTGGATATTAGGGTAATATTTTTTCTATTGTTAGTTTACAATGAAAGTAAAAATGTCTTGCAAGAAAAAATTCTTGCCGTTCATCATCAGTAACCTCTAAGAAACTGGCACGATCAATTCTGTCTGCTTTTCAATGCTGTTATCGCTATTCCTTAAGAAGCAGCAAAAAAAGTCTGACTTGAAAATGAAATGTTTGGAAATTTGTCCAGATGTATTCTGGATCCATCCTATTTTGACCAATCATGTTCTTATTAAGCAGGTTTTCACTCTTCTCTCCTTCTTGCTACTGTCCGCTAATGTAATAGGAGTGGAAAAATATGTGATTTACCTACAAGTACCTTTTGGATTTCGAAGTTCAGATTACAGGGGGGTGTCTGTGTGTGTGTGTGTACGTTAAATGTGTGCAGAAACATGAACTGCTAAAACATATCCAGTTCCTTCAGGTTGCTCTTTTCACCAACACAGTAGGGCACAACAGTTACTGAACTCAGTGATCTTGGAGGTCTTTTCTAACCTAATTGATTCTATGATCCCGAAGGTTCTCCTTTAAGGCTGATCAGGCAGCTGTATGTAGTGTTAATGCACAGGGTTGGAGCAACTTTCTCACCTAAGCTACACTTCTATTCCAGATCCCATTTAGATCTCTGCAACTACCTGAAAGGTAGTTTCTACCTTGTAGAAAGGTGGGTGTCAGGCTATTTTCCCAAGTATCAAGCAATAGGACATGAGAAAATGGACTCAAGTTTTGTCAAGGGAAGTTTACTTTGGTTATTAGGAAAGATTTCTGAAAGGGTGGTCAAGCATTGGAACGGGCTGGCCAGGGAAAGGGTTGAGTCATCATGACTGGAAGTATTTAAAAGATGTGTAGATGTGGTACTTAGGGATATGATTTAATGATGGAGTTGGCAGTGTCAGGTTGGACTCAATGATCTTTTCCAGCCTGAGAAACTCTATGGTTTTATGAATAAATTGTGTTTTGGGCAGTGCCTAGAGAAGCTTGGACAAATTCCAGATGGCAGTTTAGAAAAGAGCTGAGCACGATAGAAATATTCCTGCACCAGGTAACATGTTGCTATGCCTTGCTGTGTTTAAAAATGAACAAATAAAAAAGGTGCTGAGAAACATAGCTGTAAAAGTTTGTATTTGTGGATGGGATTTGAATCAGAGCCTTCTGAGGTTTGATTGAAATGGAGGAAGATTAGGTTCTTAGTTGTCAAAGATGAATAGTAATCCTGACATATTTGGTGACGTATGAACACTGAAGGGATTTATATAGTCAACTTTAGAGATCTAAATTAGGAATTGAATCCTCCTGTACAAGTCAGTGAAACTGACTTGTAAAGGCAGATTAGAGTGTTTTCCTCTATTGGCTATAAATGGAGCATAGGGAGAGTGACTTCTTATCCTACGTACCTACAGTGAGGAGTCTAAAATAGATGGCATGAATAATCCCTAAAATGAGTACCAGTGTGCAAGAATACAGTTAGGAAATTTAATCCAATTATCCCTGTGACAGTTATGTCCCATTCTGCTTCCCGAGACTGTTTTCAAGACCTATGCTTTCATTAGACCTACTTCTGTGCACATGGCAAGACATTAACAGAGCATTTTCCCTCTACCTTTCCTGCTATTAATGATGCCGTGTAAAGCAAAAGGTGTAATGTTCCAAATAACAGTAACTTCCTCAGGTGAAGAAGGTCACAGATTAAAATCCCTTTGGCTCAAAGACCTGAAAATGTAAACTGTCACCTGAGTACTCAACCACTGAGCTATAAGAGAACAAAGATGTCCGAAGATACTTACCTAATTCACATTTTACTCAACTAATTAGAAAAGTTACTAAGATAGGAGTTTCCTTGTTCTTTTTACATTGTTTCTTTCAAATACCACATGGTCACTCTAACATATGAGCCCAGACCGCATTGCATTTTTGTTTTACAGCCCTCAAGGTGCTGTGGTTGCCCAGACAAACCTTTATAGTCTCCACATAGCCCTACTGGTATCAGCAGAGCTGTGATGCTGCTGTAATTTAGCTACACAGTGCAAGTCTCATCACAGGGTTAGAGAAAGTACATTGCAGGTGAAAGTGGGGGTAAAAAACTAGTAACAAAAAACCAGCTGAAAGGAAATGCTTTCATTTTAGTCACACAGATGTCTAGTCAGGAAAACCATTCGCATGCAAAGGTCTGAAAGAATGACAGCTCCTTTTGAAATAATACAAATAGTAAATGTGGATCGCCTATGTGGAAATCTGTAGGTAGTTAAGCGGAATGAAGTTTAGGCTCTGAGTGTGTGTGTCTACTGAAATGAGAAAATTATACCTTTGATAAGGATAGGGCATCTAATGTCCATTCATCATTTTTTAATCCTTTCAGAAATTACTTGTTAGCTGGGAAATAGAACAACTGCTTCCATCTTAGTTTGAAATTGTATGATCTAGGGTAAATTTTGGGAGATAGGACTATTACTAGGATGTTCCACTAATATTATTATAATTTCCATTCTGGGAATGTCCAGAAGCCTTAGGGATGGCATTCAAAAGCACTCCTGGGTGACTTAGGAACAGTGGTGCCTGCTTTTTATTTTAAACATACATATACGCTGGAAAGGAATAATCATTGCATACTGTATTGAATATTTATAGGCATGTTTAGAAGCAGGAGGATTTATGAACTAAAGCCTATTAAGTTCCTAGAGGTTACAGAAGGAAATACTCATATTCTTTTTACAGGAATCCATACCCCTACTCAAAATACGTTATTGCTCCACAAAATGCAAGTTAAAAAAAGATAGCTCCGGCTTCAGAGCGTTAAAGTGATCGAGATGCAGGTGAAATGAGGGCATCTCGTCTTCGTTGCTAAATTCTCAGGGTCCCAGATGGTCCTTTGCAACGTGACAAAACCCACATCCCCCAGATACTACACTGAAATTGATAGTGGAGCCACTGGCAAGAAAGGAGAGTGTCTGCTGTTTTGCAGTTGTGGAGGAGTTGCAGTTTATATCACCGGGTACTTGGAAAATCCCACTCTGAGCTCCTATGTATGAACACACAAACTGCCCCCTTCCAGAACAATTTAGTACAGTATTTAGGTACTGTATGTTGAGGACAGAAGAGGCTGTTTTAATGAGTTCTCCTTGCCTTCGTGGACCTCAGTTCTGCACTTGGGGTTATGCTGCAGAGTGGTTTTTGCTACCATTAGGGGATCTGAAGACAACTGTTCAGAGACAACGGACTAAAAATCATTTATTTAAAGATGTCCACCTAATGGCTTATGATTGCATTAATTACAAATCATGAATCATGTACATCTTGTTCCTGGATTTTTAGAATTAAAGTAGGCTATATAAATAAAAGCCATTACAGGATTTTTAAGTGAAGGACTATGCTTGCGTCCAGTGGAAAATTTGGAAAACTCATTGTCTTTATATTGTCACTAATGGGAGGAATATTGCATTCTGAGTTAAGAATCGGCTGGATGGCCGGGCCCAGAGAGTGCTGGTGAACGGGGCTGCATCCAGCTGGCAGCCGGTCACCAGTGGTGTCCCCCAGGGGTCAGTGCTGGGACCAGTCCTTTTTAACATCTTTATCGATGATTTAGATGAGGGGATTGAGTCCATCATCAGCAAATTTGCAGATGACACTAAGTTGGGAGGGAGTGTCGACCTGCCGGAAGGCAGGAGGGCTCTGCAG
>JAWMRA010000078.1:45629563-45711369 GCA_035584735.1 Pseudotriccus pelzelni | reverse complement strand
CCTGCGCATTGGATTTTTTAGGTGAGACACAGTGTGCGTGGAACTGAGCCCACCCTTTAATCCTAAGGTTCATCTGCTCTCTACGTGTCTTTTGAATTACTCTTCCTTCAAGACACTGAGAATGCAAGACATTGCAGATATCCTGAAGGACAACAAAAGCCATCTTTTACAGTAATTTAGTCTTATTAAACCAAATGTGCATTGAGTTCTCTTTTTAAATGGATATATCTGTTCCACAGTGTCTCTTACTCTGGGATCTTTGGAGTCACAGAAGCCGCGTAAAAGTGGTTGTTCCACAAATGCTTACCCACTAACCCACAAATGCTTACCCACAATTAGCAGACCAATTATCTGTCTATCTCTAGCTGACAAAAGATCCTACATCCTCAGTCCCATTTAACCACAGCCTTCCCTCGAGACCATACTCATCTGAAAGACCTTGTCTGGACAACAGCTGGATGTGACCAGCAGGTCCAGGGAGGTGGTCCTTCCCCTCTGCTCTGTTCTAGTGAGACCTCACCTGAAGCACTGTGGCCAGCACTGGAGCCCCCTATACAGGAAGGATGTGGACCTGTTGGAGTGAGTCCAGAGGAGGGCCATGAAGATGATCCAGGGGCTGGAGCGCCTCTCCTATGAAGACAGTCTGAGAGAGTTGGGATTGTTCGGTCTGGAGAAGAGAAGACTCCAGGTAGATCGTATAGCAGCCTTTAGTACCTAAAGGGGGTTACAAGTGAGCTGAAGAGAGACTGTTTACAAAGGCATATAGTGACAAAACAAGGGAGATACTAGAAAGAATTTTTTTACTCTGAGGGTGGTGACACACTGGAACAGGCTGTTCAGAGAAGCTGTGGATGCCCCATCCTGGACAGTGTTCAAGGCCAGGCTGGATGGGGCTTTCAACAACCTGGTCTAGTGGAAGGTGTTCCTGCTAGTGACAGGAATGTTGAAAGTACTTGACCTTTAAGGTTCCCTCCAACTGAAACAATTCTATGATTCTATGACTCTAGATTGGTTTGAACAAACAGCATGTAGGAGGGTCCAGATATAGCTAGCCTAGAGAACAGCCAGATAGTAGCTCCTCTCTGCGTATATTTAATCAAATCGTGTACTTTCCCATTAGTTAAAATGCTTCATTTCATTAAGCACACAGTTGAGACTCAGTCATCACCAGCAGCATGTGTTCAACTTAAACCATGTGTCTTCAATTGCTGTGTTTGGCTGTTTCCAGCCTTCATATCCCCAGTGCACAATACCGCAGGCATCTTGCACAGAACTCCTGTTTTTTTGACAGCCTACAAAACCTCAGTCATTAGCCTGTTATCTGCCTGTTCACCAGTTGCACTCCTGACAGTCACACTCCATTACCTCATCCATATTGTTGTAATAATTAGCCTTCCTGTTTACAGACATGCATAGCAAAATACAGGCAAGCAATAACAGAATATATCGAAACCTAATGCATAAGAATATAATAATCATTTGACCTCTGTATTGGATAATGTACTTGTATCAGTAAAGATAACAACACTGCATTTACTTTGATGGCTTTTCACATTTACGATGTGATCCTAAGGAACCACATTTATTTAATTCTTTATTTATAAAAATATCTGCTATCACGTGAATTGAATTTTCCCCTTTTTTTCTTTAGCATGTTCTAACAGCTCTATATCAGAACACAGAACTTGAAGAGGCAATCCTGAAGGGCCATTTTATCCTGTCTTCTTGCCGGCACAACCTCGTACTATTCCTCTCACTAAGTATTATCCAGCTCAGTCTTAGACACAAATTTTTGCCCTCACTAGTGTCAGAAAGGTGGTTCAGAAACTCCCACTTCTGGTGGTTGGAAATTCAATTTGCCTGTTAAGTTTATTCATGGCTTTTTAATAACCATTTGTTCATGTGTCACTGCTTAGATTTGTCCTTCTGACCGGGAAGTTAGCACTCTTGAGTGTTTACATGCTCACCTTCCACGGTGGTTTTATTTCATTTGACTAAAGAAACCGTGCTCTTTTATTTCCCCTACATTGACGTCAGGCTCCCTGTCCCACTCATTGCCCCTTCTGTAACTGTCTCAGTCTGACTTTGTCTTTCAAGAGGAAAGACTGCAAGTTTACACAATTATTCAGAGAAAATCTTTCAGTGCCTTCTTCCATAACCCAAATTCCTTCCCTGTCTTTGTTGAAACGCTGCCTCTGAAACTAGATTAATTATCTCAGTTGCTTTTTTTTCCCCAGCTAACTTCACCTTTTTAAAGTCACCATACCATGGCTGAACCACCTAAATTTTCCACACGAGAACCTGGCTTTCAGAGGTCATTAGTAAAGCCCTGCTGAACTTACAGCAGGGAAACGATTTCATATTGTGAATTCTGATCAGTGGCTTCAGCTTCCTCCCACCACCCAGACCATGACACACAAAGAATAAGCTTCTGTAATCATGCACAAAACACCAGCAAGTTCAGCACATAAACATTAATTCACCCTTGTATCCCATTCACCTCCCTCAGCTCTTACATGTTTGAAAGACTGTTCTTCAAATCTGTTCACCTTCAGCTGGTGAAAAAGCCCACAGTATAAAACATAGGAAAGTTTCAGTCAAGAAACAGTGGTAGGTGTTTGAGCTTGTGCTTCTGCTCCACAGGAAAACACAATTAAAGCTGATCCATTTGCTTCTGGATCACAGTTCCACAAGAGCCCCCTGGCAATTGAATTGCAGAAACACTGGCACAGAAAACATAAACCAGAATTTGGTTCCTCTGGCAAATTTCATTAAATGTAGAGTCACTTCCTCCTGTGTCTTAAGAAATTTCTTCAGTTTTTATGTGCCCTTAATGATACTTGAATAAAAACAGTAATTTGGCTCTCAAGCACACAGTCTATGTGGGCTGCTAGACTGCAGCAAATTGGCCTTTCTGAAAATCCCAAGACACATAGTGGGTTTTATAACCAATTAAATAAAGTACTTGATCAATAACTGGACATTTGGCTTGGAAAAAAATACTCTCCTTGTCAACACTGTGATAAGAAATACACGTGAGACCTCTGTAGAGCTTTCAGATTTGTGCAACAGTTTCCTACACTACTTACTAGAAATCCATGGCAGACTGGGAAAGATTACAGGTGCATCTGTGTCAGCCCTTTAGTTCAGATCAAGAGTGCCCTTTCGAAATGAACCTCTCAATTGTTCCCACTTCCTGTATTTGGGTTCACACGGCTGAGCAGAACTGGAGAACACAAACTCAACGCCTTTCAAATAAAACTTAGAAGCTTTCCACGACTGCCCATGGGGCACTCCAGTCACTGACAAGACACGGAGTCTACAGGACTAGACTAATGTAAAGTATATCCCCCTGAAACGTGCGTATCTTGCATGTTGGGTTTTCAGTGTCAGCTGTTTTGCTCTACAGATCCACCCCTACTACTCCACTGTACTTACTGATGCGGGCAGACAGCCCAGGTCAACCGAGATGTCGTGCTCCTTAGGCACCTCCTTCTACTATTTAGCTTCATTGCTGTGAACTTTCAGAAATTTCAGGGCTGGAATTCAGCTATGCCTCAGAACATTTGGATATTTCTTCAAATGCATCTGTGCCTCTTAAGGCAGCATACAGGGTCTAAAAATATTGTATGCCTTACCCACTTGCCAGAAATGTGGTTTTGCTGCAGGTAACATAAGGCAGGCAGACTCTTCTGAAGTCTGAGCAGTTCTTCTTCCACACCTGGTTGGAAACTAGTGACGAAAAGGAATAAACCCAAATCATTAACCAGAAATAACTAATACCCCTCAATCAACTGAAGAGTGTCTGTTTGGCTAGAATAAATCATAATACACAGTGAAGTTGGAGATGTATAAGCCTGCCCATGTTCTGACCCCATCTGAAAAATTTATGGCCATGAAATGCTTAAGATTGGCCTGAAGACTGTATATTTAAGTCAGCCAATTCCCTTACAAACATCTCTGAGCATTGATTTGCTTGTGCGGTGTTAATTTTTTTGACCAGAAGACTCAGAGGGATGAATGTACATTCTGGTGGGTGCAACACCATCATAAGGACACTTTTATCAGAGATCAATGGGGAGCAGTTTCGGGGGTAAGTAGTATAGCAGCTTGGAAGTGTACAGCAAAAAGCAACAGCTGGGCACAAACCATACAGCCTGATAATCCTTACAAGAAAGACTCAGAAAGGCAGCACTATAAGGCACTTTTAATGCCACCAATATGCCAAACTCAAAGCAGAAGGGCTTATTCATTTAAGCAAGGGAATACAAATATAACCACATATAAGCAGCTCACCAGTATTACTTCATCCTGTCCTGTCACACACACAGAGACTTGAGCCACATGCATCTATCCCCTGCCAAGAACAGTCTCCAAGGAGAGATTACCATGTGCTATCATCCTGACATGCATTAATTTGATCAAGCAAAGTTATTAATAGTGACCAACTTCTTTAGCAAATTTCAGCCTCATTTGTTGCCAGTATGTCGTCTGCAAACATCCATAAATCCCAAACTACTGATGGCTTTGCGAGTCTTGATAACATCAGAGATGCTGCCAGGGCCTTGAGGGTATGAATAGTCCTTAGTGTCCCTCCTTGACCTCCTGGTGACACCCCTTACCTCTACCACAGCCCAGGACCCCATTTTACCCCATGTCCCAGTGTGCAGCAACTCCAGTCTCCAGCTCCCCACAGCCCTGCTCTACCTGGCTATAGGACCTGCTAATCCTGTCCCCCACCCCTGGGCTGGTATCCCAACCTCATGGAGGTGCCCAATGCCCCAGGCTGGACCCCCCAGGATGCCCCAGTCCCAGTGAGCAGCTGCCCTGGTGGCCCACTGGGACCACTGCTGCATCCAGCACTTGTCACTCACAGTCAGGAGTCGCTCCAGGTGGTTCGCATGGATGACTTTTGCTCCCTCGCAGGGTTCTTCATTAATATCGCTGCTACAAATTCATTTGCTAACACATCTTTGCAAGATTACTTGCACAGCAGGGCCACGTGTCCCCTTTTTGCAGCATGTGATGAACCTTCTTAAAATAGTTTCACTAAGAATAAGTGAACAGATTTATTTACAAAACATTGAAAATGCAAAGGGAAAAAATAACAAGTAAAATTTAAGGCCCTGAAATATCATCCAGATGACAATAAGTATCTAAAAAATGAAAAAATGAAAATGTCTCTTTCACATCTCAGAAGCCACTGTATAAAGATAAGGGAGAGAGGAAAGCTTTCCACAAATAAAATTTGGATCTTAGTCTGAGAAACCTGTAGGCAAGTGCATACTTCTGTTTTGTCTGTTCAGCCTGAGCTACCTGGGAAGAGTCTAATGTTCAAAGAAGCTCTGCCAAATATTAAGAATTAATTCCTTTTAAAACGTCACCCTGAATGCAACCCACGTCACTCAGAAAGCACCTGTCTGTTCTGAAAATCCTGATTTTCATCTGTGAACTTAAGGACATGTAGAGGACACAAGCAAAGGTAACCTCTGACTGGCAGACCCATTAACTTAGTGATTTTTTTTTTATGGATGCCTAATATTTTTTTAACTAATAACATGAGAGTGACCAGGACTTGGTGAGACACAGACAGACACACTGAGTAATGTCACTAAAGCGGTGGCTCAGTAAAAATTTGTATGTATTTTAAATAAATTTTAAATAAATGGCGTGTCGGCCAGAATGCTGCACATAAGCTTCATGACAAAGCAAAGCTTTCTGCAAAGTCTGCAGTAGGATGAACTCAAGGAAAACATATAGCTTAGGATAAAATTATCCAGTGCGGTAAGTAGTGAAACAGATGAACACATTAAAAGACTTTTTGGGAATCTAAGCTCAGCTGGGAGCTGCATTTAATTCGCTTTCAAAATTTAAATTTAGCCAATGTTCTTCACAATTCTGCATACACAATTAGTGTATGCAATCGGGTAAAAAAAATACTGTAGGTAGATCTTTATGAGAAGACATTTCTAAACAGCTGAGTATCAAAGCAGCAGTGAAAGAAACAAGGGGACTTTTACCACGCCAAGTCTGCAAACTCAGTGCAGAGGTAGCCAAATGCCCGTGGAAAGGCAGTATCTGCTGGAAGACACCACCTTTGACGTGTCACTTGGCTGTCTCTTCCACCACCACCTCTCCTCTCCTGCTCATCTCAGGTTCCTAGAGTATCCCCAAAGGATATATGCATCAGCCTGTTCAGAAGGCAAGAAAATAAGCTCTCCTTTGAACTGCCAGCCAGCAGGATCACAGTAGCTAGAAAGGAGTGTTTAAATGAAAAGAGAAATATTTTATGAAAGAGTTGTCTCCAAATTAATAATGTCTGCACTAAAAAGCATACAGTAAAGGAAGTTATCTTAAGCCAGAGCTGTACCCTGGGGAAGGAGTGACAACCCATGCAATCACAGAATCACAGAATATTCGAAGTTGCAAGGGACGCACAAGGATCATCGAAGTCCAACTTCTGGCCCTGCGCAGGACCATCCCAAGGGTCACACCGTGTGCCTGAGAGTATTGTCTAAACGCTTCTCCAACACTTTGTCAGGCTGTGTGTGACCACTGCCCTGGGGAGCCTGTTCCAGTGCTCTGGGTGAAGAGCTTTCTTATATCTAACCTAAACCTCCCCTGACCCTCAGTTCCGTCACCGGTCATCACTGAGAAGAGACCAGTGTCTGCCCCTCCTCTTCCCCTCATGAGAAAGTTTTTACTGCAATGAGGTCTTCCCTCAGTCTCCTCTTCTCTGGAGTGAACAAGTCAAGTGACCTCAGCAGCTCCTCAAATGGCTTCCCCTCAAGGCCTTTCTCCCTTCTCTGCAGCTCCTGTGAAACCATTCCCAACTGGATAAGAACCAGAAAAGATTCTTTTCCCGCATCCCTTCTCACCCCTGTCCAACCTCAAAGCCATCCCATGAGGGTGCAGAGACCTGCACAGCCCTCACCAGCCTGGCCCCCTCATGCCCCAGGGATGAGGAGGGCACAGTGTCCTCTTCCCCTGCCTTTCTTTTGGAAGTGACTAAGTACTGATGCTCTCTTCCTCTGGAGCTGTAGGAGGTGAGAGGTTCCCAAAACACAGTGTCAGACAGCGCTGCCCTTCCTATGGGGCCCCTCCTGTGGGCTCGGAGTGTCCACAAGGTGTGCAAATTGATTCTTGTGCAGGAGTACATCAACTGAGCGAGAAGAGTGCTGTCCCTATGGCATTCAGTGAGTTCACATCCATTTCAAATCTTGCAAATAATTCAGGTTTCCAGAAGGTGAAATCACTCACTCAAGGCAGGACTTATGTATTCCATATTTAAGCTTTGGATCAAGTAGTGGAAAGACATAATTTTTAATGGATTAACAATCAGATTTTGCATTTGATTTATTATTTTTAATCTGATTTTGAGGGAAGCTCTTAAAAATATGTATTTCAGTGTTCGACACAAGCCCTTGCAATGAACATGGCGAAAGTGAGAGTGTTTCCTCTTCCTGTACAATGTGTTATTAACAATGAAATAAAATCTTCAAAGATTCAGTGTGCTAAACACAATGTGTTCTGTTCAAGAACAGAGTTGTATAAGAGTCTAAAATTTAAATAGGATGCTACCTTGGGCAATATTCGTAAGTAAGGTATTTTATAGAGAGACATGCAATCAGCTAGCTTATGTTCTTTGCATGCTAGGATGAATTACGCTTACAGAAGTTACGTGAACAGGGAGGTATACAGCTTACTTGCCCATATTCTCCATAACCACTCATTCCCCTCTCATAACCATAAACTTAATAAACTGAAAGAAGGACTGATGTAGCATAAGACAATTTTGCAGTCAACCAACAATGTACTGCACTTAGGATTCATTTTCATTGGAAATGGCGGTCATTCCTTAATGAAGTCATATTAAGCAAAATATAAAATGTTATCGCTTCAGGCTTGTATTCACTGTTGTATTAACACCAGGAACAATCCCATCATTACTACCACAGGAACACCACCAACTCATGCCCACACACACCAAGATCTCAAATCTCCATTTAAACTGTCTCAAAAATCCTTCAGACAGGCTGAGAAAAAGCAAGCTCATAAACTTGCAGGACTAGAGGCACAGGTCATGGCTTGTGCTAGATTAGTTAATCATCTGTTAATATTGAAGAATTCTGTCTTTCAAATATTCCTTCCATATGTAGTCCTTCTTTCTCAAGTCAGAGCAGCTCAAGTACAGTAATGCAGGATCAGGTCCCGAGCACTGCAGTCAGACAAGCCCTGTTCTGCACCTCTCCAGACGCAGGAACTGCAAGCACAGCTCACCTTGAATGAGACGAAAAACCGTCAAAAGGATTACCTGACTGTAGTCTGTGTAATGGCAAATGTACCTGACTAGAAGGCAGAAAACCAGTTTGTTATTCTTTCTGTTAAAAGGCAGCATTTTTATGCTAATGAGCAAGACTTAAAGACAGATCTTTATGCTTTTTGCACCAAGGAAAGAAAAGTCAATATATGCAAATGCAGGTTTTAAATCTGTCACGTTAACTGAAGCCTTCAAATATTAATCCACCTCAGTGTAGGTTTTTCTAGTACAATTGTCTTCTTTATCCCCAAATTGCTATTTATGAGTCAATATGTTACCAAGGGATACCGTCCAAAGGAATCTGCTTCGAGGGAGTGAATGTGTTGTTGGATCCTAATCTCGATTACCAGTGATGTGCTTCTGCATTCACACACAGGAGGAACAGCCAGCTTACACCCCTCTGCTAGTTTTGTCTGCTTGCCTAAAGGTAGGATAAACACTCTGTAGCAGATTAAAAGTAATAAAGATAGATGTAAAGACATTATAAGGGCAAAGGAAAGTTTCATGCAGGTACGATCTGCCTATACCACACCTCAGAGAGCCAGCAAACAGAGCCAGGGGCAGATGACTAAGCCCATGTCTGCAACAGCAAGTAATGTGAACCATGGGGATGGGCCTGTAGAGTGAAGCACTTGGTGCTGAGGACCTAATTTCCAGACTGTGCTGTGCTTGTTTTTACTTTCAGTTATTTCTCCTCTGGCCTCCTGGTCAAGATGTCCATTTGTGGCTGAAGTGCTGCCTTCCAGCACATATTCAACTTTCATTTCCTCTTGAAACAACACAGCTCACGAGGTCTGAAACCTCTCCATGGCACTGAATTAAGTGTGAGAAACCAGGAAGTTCACTTAAAACCTTCACTCTGATCCAAACAAAAACATTAATCTAAGTGCACCCTTGGTGCTTAATTGATGCTACCAAAATGCAGCTTTAGTCCGTGATAACAGTGTGATGGGGTGGGAAAGGGTGGAGAAGAGAGAGGCCAGAATAGAGGAATCCACTCAGAAGTCTGGCCAACTTGAAAATATTTCTGCCAAGAACTGAAGAACTAATCAAACAGGTCGTAATTGTACCATATATCTTTTCTTCTACTGAGCTGTCCAACTTTTTTTTCTTGTAATTTACTGCACCGAGTATTGGTTGTGCTGTATATAGAAAAATCACACCTGATTTCAAGCATTTGAAGACTGTGGGGCCACAGCTGGGAGGGAATAAGATTACGTTCAATAATCACACTAGAGGAAAGGGGCAACTAATTCTCCACCAGAAAGAAGAGCTTTTAAAGTAAAAGACAACATTGGACCCAGAGCAAAAGAACACAAAAGGGCAGTGAGTAAACAGAGTATGGAGAAACAAGGGTTTTATAATCATCAGAGATTTGGAAATGTGGAACTAGTATCCAAGCAGAACACCAGAGACATATTTTTTATGTGAAATTCAATAATTTGCTAGACATCACTTCCTGCAGGGCTGGACTACCACCGTAAAGTTCCTCCCAGTTCCATAAAGACTGCATCAAATCCCAAAGTCAGTAATGGCCATGAGGGACCATTCATTTCCATGCACAAGGAAGTGAACTTTCTGTTCTCACAGAGGAGGGGTGGGTTTGCATCCTGTCTGGATGAGTGTTGAGGACATTTAAAGCAGTGGCATTAGACAGAACTCTTCACATCCCAAAAGTCATTGCCCGCCCTCTTCTTTGGCTTTCAGATAAATATATTCATGGGCTGAGCTCCAATTTTGAATATACATCTCTTGTAACACAGTTTACTGCTCCAGCTTGCCAAGTAGCAGATTACTGTCTTTGGGAATGACATTACTATCCCGGGAACACGCAAATATCCTTCCTTATAAACTACCACATATCTGTTACGTTTTAGACCAGCCTCTCTCCGTCAGTACCTACCAGATCAGTGATCTGCACTATCTCCTGGTGCATTCAGATAATGCTGCCTGAAGACTAACTCATCTCCAATATTCTACTTGCTTTCAAATGCCCACATTCTCAGGTTTTAACCATATGGAAACCTACCAACTACTGCTTATGAATATATAAAAAAACACCAGCCTTTCACTAATGATTTACTGCGGTGTTCCTATGGAAATGGAAAGGGATCTGTCCTTGTGCTTGAAATTAAAGAGATGCACTGGACTGTTGTTATGGAAATGTTTTGCACTTTTTGTAAATGCCAATTATATGAAAACAAAAAGCAGGCTGAAAAAAGTATAAAATTATTTTCTGCACTGTAGTGTTTCAAAGAGGTATATTGACAGGCCTTGTGAAGTAACAGACAAAGAGAGCAAACCAGGAATAGCTAATTGCTAGGTTTGGTCTGTAGTAAATGTCAAAAAGGAATCAAAACACAAAAGGTATCAGCTAAACCATCATGAGCTTATAGTCTTGTTATCTTCCTTTTCAAAGCTGCTGCTCTTTATTAACTTTGTTTAATTCAGTTATTGCATACACACATACACTCTGGCACACAGAGCCACGATCTCTGTGCTTTGGTCAAGACAGAAATTTGTAAAAAATAGTATTACTCATATTTTGTTTTATATAAAATTGAAATGCTTCAGCACTATTTTTCACGTGCACACTAGGTCACTTGAAAGAATTACATTTTAAGAATGTAATTCTGAAGTAAGTATCGAAATGCTTTTACTTAAATAGAGCCTCAGTTCTTCTGCTTTCATTTTTCTTTTTGCTTATGGCTGAAACTATCCATTGACTACTGCACAAATTCTTTCAGCTAGCCTGAAAGTACACTTCTTTTAAAATTAAAAGGCTATTTGTCCCAAAATTTTCACCGAACACAGATACAGCACATGCAGTTCCAACACACTAATACCACAGATCTTGCCACCTCTTTGGGAGCACATCTTGCACCCATGGCAACATAGTGACTAAGCAATTAACTGCAGTGATACAATATTACAATCACTGTCTATTTCAAGTTAAAAGAAGGTTTAAGAGGTTGAAACGTGACAGGTGGCTTCAGAGTCACATCAGAACAAGCAGGTAATGAAAGAAATCATCACCATCACAGTTATGGTCACACTAATTACCATTCTCAACCTGCCCTTTGTAACCATTTCTGTAATTATTCAGCTGCGTGCTGATGTTTGTCTCAGTTTCAGATTTCAGCACTTTCAGTATCCCCTTCTTCCAAAAGAGTTAAAACCAAATCAGTGCACACCATTTCCTGTGCATGCTCACGCTTTAATGTTCTATCAGTACATTTTACTTTTAACTACCTTTTTAACTACCTTTCCTCTCCAACCCCATCACTGCTTATCATTTGAAAAAAAAACCACGCTTTTAAGCAGCCTAGTATTTACTGGCATCATTATCAGCGGAGGTTTTTTTCTATCATTGAAGTAAATATGCAAGGGAATATCTCAGGAAGAGAAAAGGATGTGTGTTTCTCCCTCTGTGTGTGTGTGAGTGTAAAATGAACCATGAATATGGCACAGGTGAACTTCCCACGGTCCGTGGTTACAGGGACACCCAGACCTTTCCGGCCTCTTTGACTGACGATGTGCCTATTCCCACTGACTATTTTTGCCGCGTGAAGGTGACTCTTTGCGAGTAGTTTCATCCATCAAGGGATCTCAAAACACCTTCCAAGAGGGGTGATATTGGACCAGCCAAGTAGAACAGGGTACCTGCAACTGGGCAGAAGCCTGCCTGCCCTGGTACCAAGCCCATGCCCCATGTGCTGGACCACATGTTACCCAGTGTCACCTTCAGGTCACTGAAAGGAGACTTTTCAAACCTGAGATCCACTTGTCTGACCGTAGCACAAAAGCACAGGCACTCCCTGCAGTGGTCTCAGAACAAACCCTCATGTTCTACGGTACACACACCACTCCTTCCCCCCTCCCTCACACTTTTGCAGTTGCATGATTTCAGAGCTTGTCTGCAACATACAATTATTCTTCTGATGAGCTAGAAAATACTCTTTTATTCCAGTTTGGCTACTCACTGTTGCATACCATAAGCCCACTAAAAGGTTAAAGGCATCAAGACAGTCTGCAGATCATTTTAATGGCAAATCAGTCCTTTTAATGCTTAAATAATGAAGTCTCTTTTTCAATAGGGAAATCATAGCAGATTTGTAAAGGCCCTCTAGTGCTTTAGCCCTTACACATGTTCCTATCAGGCGTCTTTGAAATAAGGAGGCACAAAAGCCTCATTAAAAATAATTGGACCTGAGCACATAGCTACTTTGGAAAAATCTTCCAAGTACCTACCTCTATCTTTAAGCATCTAAATACCTTTAAAATCTGGGACGAAGAGAATACAAGTAATCTGCATTTCCTGCCAAGTACCAGTTTTATTATTTAATTAAAGTGATGCTATTTCTGTTGATCCCATTGGCCTTTTCAGTGACCAAATGCCAGATACAGCAAGTTCTAAATCAGTGCTGCGAAGGTGGGATGGAGCAGCACCAATAACTTGCTTAATGAAAGCTTACCCCATTCCAATGCCTTTGGGGCATGCAGCAATCAGCAAAGAAGGCACAGAGGTCAGACTTTTAATTGCTTGACATAGCCCTGTAATATTCTGGGGTGTCATCTAAACCCTAACTCGTGGTCCAGAGTTTTCTAATATGCTGGTGGTCTATTTCTAATGTCTGAAGTGAGACAAATTGCCTGGACTCCACTGATAGTCTTATTAACTGTACCCATATATCTAAATATCAGCACTGACTCATACCTCCAGGTTTTTGGATCAAACCACAGACAGATGACTTCAGAAAGATAGCCTACTTCTAATTTACCTTTGTTCAATTATTCCAGCATATACAATCTTGACAAAGTAAGAGGAAAATCTTTTTCGGTGGGTAGAATTGCATTTTTTTCTAACTAACAAGAAACATCTTGCTGCTAGAAAGTTTCAGTGGAGTTGCCTGTAATAATGTTGGTAACACACCTTGTCACCAGGGCTGTACTAATTTCTAGAGGCTCATCTTTCTAGGTTGACCAGAAATATGCAAACAGTGCACAGTGACCTTATTAGCTCATTTTAAAAGACCCCGAGTAAAAATTCATTATGAGAAAAAAATGCTACTAGGTTGTTTGATGCTAATAGGTTAATCACACTGCTTAGAAAAGAAAGATAAGTTTTAATCTTTCTTAAGAAGGAGCTGAGAGCTCAGTTGGCAGATGTTTGCTGCCCATGGTAGCTACTGCTCCGGGAGCACACTGTACTGCCTCTGCACAGTATTTCCAGCTATGCCAGAATGACCTATAGGCACGGGAATTTTTAAGGGAAAAGCATCAGCCATCCCTCTCCTTCTCACCCCTGACATCACAAGAACCCTACCACGTGAGACTGGATGTGGCACTTAGTGCCATAGTCTAGTAAGCATGGTGGCAGTGGATCAGGGGTTGGACTTGATGACCTCAGAGGTCCTTTCCAACCTGGCTGATTCTATGATAAGCAAACAGTCCAGCACCAAACATTTCCATGTGCCTTAAAAACTCAGCAAATGCAAGTAGAGCTGATATAAATGGTCACGCTATTCTTTCTTCTAAACAGCAACCAAAAATACACTGCTGAGGTGGTTTGGTGCACATATTCAGATTAAAGCCTTCTCACTGCAGAATTGTTGAGGATAGTCTAGTAGGTAAAGAATCACTCCACTGAGTCCTGTCTAGAAGCATTAAGTGCCTCCAATATTTGCACAGCTCTACTACCTTAAATAAAGCTTTGAGAGGTGAATTCTTAAAATTCATCTCAGTCTTTGGAAGTGGATTTGCTAATAAGTAGGTTCAGATTTGTTCTCTGAACTTCCCAGTCAACTTAATCTTGCAGTAAGACATATTTAAAACTAACCTGAGTATCTATCCCTTCATTCCAGTTTTCTAACCTTTGCTGTAAACATCTTTCACCTGTTAGGTTTTGCAGGCTAATTTGCTGTAATCAGTAAAGCATAAGTCATAGTGTAAGCTGCAATTCAAAAACAAAGAATGAATTCACTATATTCAGAAAAAAACTCCAAATACATAAAATGAACATATGTTTCCTTTCAGAGACTTAGCAGCTTACTTGACTATTTCTGCATTTACCTTGCCTTTTAAAATCCATCTATCCAAAACATTGCAGTGCACATAGCTAACAGCCTTCAGCGAGTCCAAATTCACACCTCTTGGAGGGATGTGTAAACTATCTCCCATTCACAAGTGGGAGACCATCATACAGACAGATTAGGTAACCTTGTGCCACACACTTGAGACGTGCAGCATATCAAGAAACTGAGAGTGCTATGCAACTACTCATTATACCTCTGCTTGTACAGATTTCCTGCTGATCTACATGTAAAATCTCTCAGTATCTTCATTTGCCCCATGGGTCTCAAAACTTGACCAGTTCCATAGCTAACAACCTTGTTTTACTAGTGCCAGGTATGCTTGCAACAAGTAAATTATTCCTATAGCAGCTTTTCTTATAATAGTTCAGATTTAAATTTGTGGCTTTGAGAATGAAAGAAGGGTTTGCGTAACCAAAAGTCCTTTCCACCTTTTTTTTCTCTTCACCTCTTCACAGAAACTTTTCTGAAGACCTTCATGACTGCAGTGCAACTACGGTGTCTTCTACTGGGAGAAAAAGCTTGAGCTGAAACTAAATATTGAGATCCAAAAAGTGAACTGCGGAAACAAAAATAACTCTGAAGTTAACTCTGCATTTGTCCCTTCACCTCTGAGGCTGCCCGATCCCAAACCTCCACCGTGAATACACATGGAGAGAGCATCATTTACCTGCCAGAGAGGTGAGGGCTGAATAAGCACTCTTTATACGTCACTTCTCTATTTTAAATCCATCCCTGTTTTCCTGTCTCATAGCCCCGTCTCATCAAGTGGAGATCTGCTGATTTGACTGAAATACTTTTTGTGCCTTCACAGCCAAGGTGCTTGTATATTGAGATGGAATTATCTCCAGAGATCTGCAAAACTGCCTATCAGATTTACTATTTTCATCATTTATGCATCATTGCTTAATATTTTCCCATTCTCAGACAACCTATCTCCTTTCTTGCAAGTATCCCAATCAGGAAATCTTATCCTTACATTGTAATAAAGTAGCACTTCAACATACCAGTATCGCCTGGAATTGTTTTCATTGTACAGTAAGAAAACTTCTGGAAAAAAATAAAATCTTGCCCAGAAAATCTATCATCTCTAATAGTCTGGGTTTGAAAGTACAACCGTTGTTGAAGTGCATCAATGCCAAAGTATAGTGATAATAATTGGATACTATTATCTCCATTAAGATAAGGAGGGAGCAAAGCTAAAGAGAACTGAGATACAGGTATTTTTGTGCTGCTCTTGTTCATCAGCTCATTCTACTTTGATTGCACTGATGAAAGTAGTGGTACAGGTTCAGAGGAAACCTCAACTGAAAATCTAAAACATTTCTTTGTTCCATAACTCTGATGTAGGGCTTATTTTTTCCACTAATGAGGTAAACACAGTAGTTTCACTTGTTTCTCTTTTTGTTTCAGCTATGACAGATCTAGCCTAGCAAGGCTTTACTCGAGGACTGAAGGAACTGAACATTTTCATTTCCAGGAGATGCTGGATCCCGAGAAGAACAAACATTCATCCTGCTTAATTCTAGCCCGATAGGAAACAAAACCTCCAGACAAAAACCCATGTCATTAAGCTGGTTTTCAGGAAAGAGAAAGTTTTATAGAAAATTATTCCCCTTCTTCTATATTGTGTTGGATTACTTTTGAAATTGGTTTTTCTCTGCCTAGCTAAGGGAGAGGGTTTAGATGACAACTCAGACTGGACACCTAGCTTTTAAATGCCCAGCTGAAGAAGATTAGTCCATTCCTTGGACTCACAGCAACTCATTCCTGCCAGGACAGGTAAAGAAAGGAATTAGCTACTGTGCTACTTTCAGCTTCAGTGGTTGAAAAAACAAGAGTGGAACTATCTACTAGAGGGAAGGCTGCTTGACAAACTTGGCTGTTTTCTGTTTATTCTGTGGCAATACTGATGGGGGGGGAAAAAAAAGCGCCAGAGAAAGAGCAGGTAATTCACTGTTATCAAAAGGAGAGAATGAAATAGAGAGAGGGAATGTTGAAATGAAGACAGGATTCTAATGATGGATAACATGCAAGCAGGATTCATAAAAAATACCCATTAAAAAAAGTTTAAATCTAAACGTTAAACATGCACCCATTTCTGTTAATCTTTTCTTTCACCTGCAAAGGTGCAGCTGTTCCACTAAAGCAAATCACCTACCAAAGGAAACGGGCTGTGGAAAACCTCTCCCAAAAGGTAGGTTTTAAATCAGAAAAAAGAAGAGTTGATGTCTGGCTGAAGTCTCTGACTACAGGTATGCTTCCCTAGTTTGAAGCCACCATAGAGATTCAAATCCCAAGCCCAGATACCAAGGCTGTCAGCATCCCTGAACTGCACTGACAGCACTCCCTTTCCCCCATGCACACAGCAAGAACAACTTCCACCAAAGAAGAGCTCTGCCAAAAATAAATACTGAACTGACTGGCTTGCTTACCTCCTCCTGTGATTTTAATCTCACATTTTGGCAAATTAAGCAGAATCCTCTTGATTTCAGCAGGAACCAGATGAATCTCATTCATGAGAGCAGTATTTGAGTGTTAAACATCTGCCTTTCTCAAGTCAGCTTGATAAAATATCAAAGAGCATACGGGCCATTTATTCAAGCAAAGAGTGTTTCCTTGGTTATAGATGTTGCAGCTGTCTCGAGATTACCTAGAAATTAACAGTTTAGAGTTTGGATGATTTTAATTAGCCCTCCAGAAGGGAAATGTGTAATCTACCACCATGACCATGAATGAGAGACTTCAAGAAACAGCAATTTACGCCGGGCTGCAGCTGCAACGATAAAAGAACGAGTGTATGTATAACACAAGCATTTTCCTACAACAAACAAACACTTGACATTCTTATTTTAAGCCTTTGAACTTCATGGAGACACAGAAGAAACAGAGAGCAATGTCAAAACACCCTATATAGCTCAGATTGTTCCCGCTACTTAAACTGATTTGAAGTGTCTGTTAAGTTTGTTCTGACACTGCCTAATGATGCATTGCACACCTAAAACCCGCAGCTGAAGATGGGTCATTTCCTGATGAACATGGAACCACTCGAGGGCACTGAGCTATTTTTATAAGCTCTCGTGAACTTTCAGAAGAGCCTTGTGGCAGGAAGAGACAGGGAAGAACAGGACAAGACTTCCCAGGAACCATGACACCGCTGGGCCATGGGCAGGTTTTTTCCACAGTTTTGTTTTGGAGGTTAAGGCAAAAAAAGGCAGGAGTGGGGCACATAAAACCCTACATACATTCAGGGCCCAGAACTCTGTCCGCTGTGATTTGGGCGATAAAAAATTGGTAGAACTGCTAAACTCTCATTCTTTTTAAGACTTAGCATGATTTTTTTTTTCCCATAAAATTTCACTCTGGAAAGTGGAAACATTTGAAAATGATAAAACCTAGGAAAGGAGTCCAGTAGTTAGTCTCTGGTTCAGGTAGCGATTTTAGGTCTTGGTGTCATTTTCAAACTTCAAATTTTATTGCAATTTTAAATATAGGTATTTTACTTCATGTGTGATTATGATTATGATTTTCAAATAATAACATGAATTAAGCCACTAGAACTTTAGAAATAACACCAAAAAGTACTACACAAATACCACAGGACTAAAGATTTTTAAGAAGAGACCCAAGACAGTTTGCCATAGGCTACAGTAGTTGGGTTCCCAATGCAGCACTGCTACTGTATCTGGAGACTCCTCTGCTCTTTAGTCCCCAGTCCTGGCTGAGTGGAGAATCTTCTTAGTAAGAATGCACCAGATGAAGTTTCCTCTTCAAAAGAAATGTTTTTGCTAGATATTAGCAACCTTTTCATGACTGATCCACTGAAAAAAACCCTGTTAAATTAAGTTCCTGTGCCAAGCTCTAAATTGTTGTCTAGTCCAAAAAGGCCATTAAGATTGCCTTATAATGAGATGCTACAAAATACTTTTTCTTGGACTTGGAAACTCCTAGCAGTTCTAGATTTTAAAATTACAAATGTTTCAAAACATCTATATTAAAATTAGACTGTTAAACAGACAAAACTGGCTTTTCAAATAAATTTAATGTAAAAATTAATGAAATGTGCCACCTTTTTCTTGTTCATATAGAAGCCAAGCCAAAGAAAGTATTTAAAATCAGCCTGAACACAAAGTAATTTAGGACTCATCTTTCCCATTATGTTATTGCATGTATGCAAACTGTTGGACTTCAGCAGTTAAATTAGTCTTTGACTTGATAATGCGAATTCCTTTCCAGAAGCTCCTAATTCAAAAAGTCTGCCTTCCTATTCTCCGCAGGTCTAGGTCACTGCTAAGCAGGGACTGCTACCCTGAATTTCTTTACTGCAAGGATTCAAGGTCCAAAGCGATAACGCTCGAGTACAGGCAGGCATAAAAAACCAAGTAAAATCCACCCAGGAGCTGAGCGTTTGACTCCTGTTAGTTCTTTCAGTTCCTCAGACATTCAGGGCTGCATTTCCTTCTTGTCAGCATTCAAGGTAGAAGCTAATTTAATAAAAAATCAAGGCATTACATTACCTACCTGCTACAAACTAGGGTGGTCCCCGGCTGCTCTGACTTGCATCGGGCCAAGTGGCACAGGCCAGCCCGAGCAGCAGGGAGCCTGTGGAAGGTGTCGAGAGCCACTTCTGCCTTGCTGCTCATCACACGCAACTTATGCTTGCTGGAGTGTCTTCATCCCACTCCCTGGGTGGTCCTCCAGTGACTATTGCTCGCTCAGAGTTTCTCGTTCTGCGTTTTCAGTTGAAGGTGACTCAAGAGTAGAGGGCCTCGTTCCTGCAATGTATTGCCCGGTGAGGTAGCAAAGGCTGTTTGCACTTTCATGTCGTCTGGAAAAGGCTTCTGGAGGCTAATCACAGCCTGATACATCAGCAGTGGTTTGTAAGACCCCTGAACTGTGAAGTGTAAAAATTAAATACACATGCACGCAGAATCATGGCTGCACTTCAGGCTTCAAAAAGACAGAGAGGACTTAGTCATTAACAGAGGAAGCTTCTAAGATTAAACTGCATTTCTTTAAAAAATTACCAAAAGAAGGGAATGACAGATAATAAATAGTTAAATGTTTCCAACCATGTCTCCAGCATTCTCTCTTCGCATGACATTGTACAATCCAGCATCTGCAAACACTACGAAAAACCTGGAGACACAACCTTTCGGCCACCAAACCTGGAAATGCTAACCAACATCTGCTTACTTCTCATTTTTCCCCTAGTTCACTCTGCTCATTTTTCTGATAACCAAAGCCTCGTTTGGCGTTGATGCATTTTGCATGCGCAGAAAATCTCGCTGGAGACGGAAGCGTGTTCACCTAATTGAATCTGCCTGACAGATGTGACGCGGCCAGATAATGACTGTGCAGTTGACAGATGTCTACGCTATGTACATACACGTATTAGGACGCAGGGACATAGATTTCCTGCCAGGGAAAATGGAGAGAGCTGCTCGTGGAGTTGAGCTCAGAGTTGTTGCAGACCTGTTTCTCTTGAGGTAATGACACAGTCTGAGCCTAGGGAGAATTTGGGGGGGAGTTCAAGACCACCAGCTGAATGAATCAAGACTGTTTGATACTCACTGCTGCTTGAAAGGGCCTTTCCTCACCCCTTGGGTCACACAACCCTTCTGTCTGCCTTGCATGGCCTCAGACACTTGTTGCAACCCCTCCAGGCCGGGGCTCAGCAGGCAGCAGAGCCAGGACAGGGGCTCCCTCCTGCCAAAAGAGAGCGATGCTGCATCCCCAGCATTGTGTGCGGGCTCATCACTTCCTATTCCTGCCCATGTGGTCCCCCTTCCTCCCCACCTTCAGCTCTGCCACTCCTCAGCTCCTTTCAGGGAAAAATCTGTCCCTTTACAGCTGTCCAGCTTTGCAGCAGTACAGCACACGGAACGTGCCAGTCCGCCTGCAAACAGTGGTGATCGTTTTAACACTTCTGTGTGCCAGTGAGTACTTGATGGGGTATTCTGCAATTAACACCAGAGACTACAGAACAGCCAGGAGCAGCTGACAAGGGGCATCACTGCAGGTAATGATGGCAGCGGGATTTCCACTGGCAAATGTTGCAAACCCAGCATTCCAGTCCCATATGTCATTTGTGCGAACTCAAATGCTGTAGAAACCAGGCTCAGGCAAGGACTGCAGGTGAAGGCAGTATTTTAAACATCACCAACAATGTGCTAGGGTTGCAGCTGATTTCATACTAGTTTAAAAGCTTAGATGAAAACTACCAGAGGGAGTATGATTGTCACTGTACCTAGTAATGACTTCCCCATCCGATTTCTGAGCAGCGTCATTTTGATACTTGCTGTGCAAAAATTATGTCCACAGGCTGGCAGTCCCTACATTCTTTGCTTGTGTGTCAGTCTAGAGTTTCCTCTGAGACTCTTCTCAGGATTCAGAGCCTGTGCCAATTTCTTGTGTCAATGCCAAAGACATGAGAAACTTGGAGCTTCTCCTGAAGAATGTATTTTCAATGGAAATTGGAAAGTGGTATGAAATTAAATTAAAAAAAATCAGATCCGCATCTGTAGCAATCAAAGCTGAATATTATGTGAACAGAAGCTGTGATGGGCTGGTCTCTTTCTCATATGCTTCATGAAGTTGATCTGGCTTGCTGCCAGGCACGTCTCAGTACTCCCAAGTGCTCACAGCTTCCAGCAGCCTCGCAAGGAAAAGAAGATGCTTGGCACCTTGCAGGACCGCACAGCCCCTGTTCGGGAAAACACAGGAGAAAATGAGTGGCAGTTTCCTTTCATCCCAGATAGGATGTGCCTTGCAGAAGCCTAATAGAAAGCACAGGAAAATCTGGCATCATTTGCCATGCAGTTGGAAGTCCCCCATCAGTGAAGGCAGTGAGGTGCATGTAATTTGGTAATGGAACAGCAAAACCGGGACTTCAGGGACTTCTCAATGAGTCATATAGCTGTACTTCGTGCAGAAGCTAGCTGTGTGTTTCTAAAATAATTAAAAACAGACACATAATACCTTAATGATATATAATTCCCTCTAAACCAAGTAAATAATAAAACACCGAAAGCAAGTCTTTTTTTTTTTTTTTTTTTTTTTAAATGGAAAACTGCAGCAGAAAGATGTGAGACCTGTAACAGACCTTTCTGTCTTCAAAACTAAATTGGTATCTCAGCTTCATGCACAATGCAAGCCTTCCTCGCACATGCCTGTTTTGAAAGCGGTGAATCCCCCAAAAAACAACACTAACCAAAGGAAAGAGCTGTTGGTGGGTGAGCAAGAGGTAAAGCAGGAGCCCATGGATTTTACTGCTTTTCCCACCTGGAGTGCAAATGCAAGTGGCTATTACACGTCCCGATAAGGTGTAGGTGAGAAAATCAGCCTTGCTTCCACCTGTCTCTTTGTCCTGTGTGTTAGAGGGAGACACTGTTGTGTGAGTTTACTATTTTAGGAGATCCCTCTCTGTGGGACATCATGTTATTGGAAGCACCCACACTAGGCAGGCATGGAGAAGCACACACTAGGTTCCCACTACTGTAGTAGGACACAAAAGTTTTCATCAGGACAAGGTACTGAAATACCTGCATCTGCACACCCTTATACACAGGCTTCGTTGGCCTGAACCTGTAACATTTGTAAATTGATTCTGAGTCTCAGTCAAACTCTGAATCATGGATACTCAATTGTTTGGTCATTAACATCTTCAGCTACCTCCTTTTTTCTGTGAGTTTTCAGGTTGCATCTAACACAAAAAGCTAATACAAAAGATTGATTAAAGTTTGCTCATGTTTGATCAAAATGGCTCTGTGTCAAGCTCAAGCTTTGTCAAACTTATGCAAGACACAGATGCAATGCAAGCTGTTGTCCAGAATATTGTACTGGTCGATTAAGGCAATTATAATGGCATAACTACATAAAATGTCACAGAAGGTCAAGAAAACCAGCACACTCAGATGAAATAAAAAAAAATGCTGACTTACACAAGCTCAGATCTAGTTATCAAATGGCTGCATGGCATCACTTGGTGTTGTTTAATGACAGCATCATACAGCAGTTTCATTGAGATCAAGGAGTTTCCTCATCCATCCCTCAAAATCTCAGTTTGGCATGTCAGGCACTTTAACACCGTAAATATGAGTAAGGTAATATTGAAAGTAAAATGCACAGTAGACTGGAGCAGTTAATCAACATTTGCATACATCACTGTAATCTAAAATGATTTTGGATGTGTTCTGAGATTAGTAAAATGGAAAGATATAAACTTGTACTTCGTATAATTGTTTTCAAAGCTTGGTAGCATCAAAAATCAACATTCTGCAAAACTGCATGTTACGAAAAGTTTCTCAAGTAAAAATTTAATGTTGAAACATTATCAGTTAACTATCTGTTAAAATGTACGTACCATTATAAAACACACAGGGCTTTCCCTGTTGCATTTTCAGAAGGAACTTCAATCATGTTGCCATATTTGCACTATGTAATAGGTTTTTCTTTTTAATTTGACAAGGAACACGAGAATTTTTTCTATGAGCAAAGGATTTGCACTAGAACAGTTTTAATTAAATGTTTGGTGAATGTGTGCCCTGTCAGAGTAGTCACTGACTATGAAAAGCCTTATAATTACTATTTTGCAGGTGATAAGCAAACATGCCTTGAGGCTTTCTGGAAAAGTCAAATGGAAGCAAAGCATAGACAGATGACATTTCCTCTCTCTCAGAACTGTCCCATTCTGACAAGAACTTGAGTTTTAAAAAGGGTTAGCTTAACTCATCTCCCATTTGACAGGAAATAGGCAATCAAGACACCACCACAGCTAAGAAAGGAGCGAAATTGGCAGTAGTCAGACTCGGAAACAGCAAGATGCCACCCAGAAGTTGGTTGTAATGGCTAGCAGTAAATAATGAGTGGGTTCAGAGACACTCACTTCCAAAAGCACATGTCCCCGTCTGGTTTTGCACATGCAGCACTGGAACAGCAGGTATCTTCCAGCTGTATTTCTTGGCAACCATTCAACTTGTCAACTCAAGGCTGTGCACCTGGTGCTAGAAGATCAATTAAAAATGCCAGCATGCTGTCAACTGCCAAATTTCTCTTGTCAGTTGTGAAAAATCCACCCAATATAATTACTTTTTTTTCTGTTTAAAATTACATTTAAAAGAAAAAAAACAAACTACAGTAGCAGTGAATGGAAGGGAAGGAAATGTAGTTCAACAGCTAAAGCATCCCTCCTCCTCTTGCAATGTCTGTGTCTCCAATAGACACAGACTTTCTACAGTTTTGGGTTTCTTATATTTCAGATTAAATATCCAATTACAGAAAACCACAGATCTATGAAAGCAATAATTATCCTTACAGTTTTGCTTCTCAGAGTATATGTTTATAATGTGCTGATCACCCACTTCACAGATAATAATATAAAACACTCAAGTAGCCTGATTGAAGGATACTACTTCTGTATCAGCCAGATGCTGCTGGGCTTGTTGCTCCCACAGCCCAGGGGATGCTGTGAGGCAGCTGCCTGTTTCCTCCACGCTGAATGGCCCCGTGTAGTTGTGGACACACAGTGAAATGACCTTGCTCATCATCCTTGGCGTGGTACCTTTTCAGTACCCTGTCTTATACCGTTGGCATGTAGCACTTCAGACATGGCAGAGATCTCGTTTCTGTGTCCAACAGAGAACAAACAGAGGAAGGACTCTAGGCCTTTTTTTTTTTTTTTGTGGTGGCACGAGAATTTAGCTGAGATTATGGACGTGAGGAAATGTCAGGAGTGGGAGTTTTATAGAAAGTTCTCACAATAAAGAGAGCTGTAAAAATGCTGATAAGCAGTATTTCCTCACCTAAAAAGATGCATTCAACACATACATTCTTTTTGCCTGGATATTGTTGTTATTTCGTTCTGTCTCTCAGATAACTTTCAGGCTGCACAAAAGCAAAAAGACATAGAAATTATGTAAAAAATTTCACATCATACTTCAGTCCAAATTCCATCAATCAGTCTAGACAGGCAGATAAGAAGTTACCACCACCTTAACTGCCAATTAATAATAATAATCTGCTTGATTTTTATATCATGAAGGCATTCTACAATCCATTTAATACTCACAAATACCAGAAAAGATAAAACAAAGCAAAACAAAATTGCTTGAAGAGTATTCCAGACATTTCTGGAAGAATAAAGAATTCAGTCAAGAGTCAGAAGGAAATCCAAGCAATATTTTTTATATGTGCCCTCTCTTAAATTAATTTCTGGATATGAAAATTGACACATTACAGACAGTTGGACTACTGAAAGTTTAACAAACACACAGAATCTTTTAACTGCTAGAGAACCGAGAGATGCTTAAACCGATCAGTATTTCAGAACACTTAGGTTTCCCCTTTCAACAAATCTTTTACCTGGTGAATGAAAACCAGGGAAAAAGAAAGTGTATACTACAATGATTCAGAAGGGCATGCCAGTGACACCTCTTGTCTGCAGACACACCGAATGCAGCCTTGATGCCAAAATCAAGAACAAAAACACTGAGAAAATTCAAGGGCAAAAGCAGTCAAATTCTTCACTTCAGAATTTTTAGGGTTCAAATCACATGCACAGTCCCTGTAAACAAATAAAAAATTCAACATTTTTTCATGCAGAGAAATGTTAATCTTTAACCCTGTGAAACCAGCTGTCAGGGAACACAAAACAAGACCCTCCAACTCACTGGTAGCAAACTATTTCCTGAAAAAATTTACTTTTTTACACAAGTACTGCAACACTTTGGAAGCCACAACACAGCATTTCAATAAGCTGCTTGAGGGGAGGAAGGAATTCTCTAAAGACTGCAGTGCAGGTGTAATGCCAGAACAAAAAAATGAGCAAAAGGACTTGGACTGTTTTGTGGCCAGAAACAGCATTTCTTGAAGCATTTCTTATGTGTCAGAGAAAAAATGGATGAATTCTAACGTAATGCAAATTTACATTATGATTTATTCATATTGCATTATAATAAGAACAACAACAACAATAATAATAATTGTTATTAATAGTGTTAATGTTACTACTTGTATTATCCAAGATAACAGTGAGCACACATTTGGCTCCAACATTTTCTCAGAAGAGACACTTGCCTCTTCCCACAAGGTCTGCAAAATTCAGTGACGCCTGTGGCGTTTCACAAGGAAAACTGGGAGAAATTCAGCTGATTTTCAAATATTATTAGACCCAATGTGCACAGGAGCACTCTCTGTCAATAAGGTCAAGTAATGCAAAGCAGTCTGCATTTACAGTCTTGATCTTTCTTACCCTCCAAAACAAGACAGCCCCATCTAAATTGCTTCCTGAGAGTGGCCCCTGGCCCAAGCTAGCCTCTGGCCCTTGCTCAGGGATTGTTTAGGAGAGCTCTACTTGCCATCATAGCTGTTAAAGGCCTTCCTAAGAATTTAACCACAGTCCACCTACAGTGCCCAGGACTAACCCCCAGCACTACACACTGGCGACCGTCCTCTTTCCTGAGTAGTCAGGAAATTTAGGAATTTATTAGGAAATAAATCTGCAACTTCTGCATTATAAGAGATGACCAGCAGTTTTAGAAGTATTAGTATAGACTCTACCACAGCTACCACTTTAGATCTCTTTCAGTTAACTTATGTCTCAAAAATTCTCTTTCGTGATGTTTTGTATATAAGATTAAAAGCCTTCTGTGGGCATTTTATCAATGTTTTATAAAACAGACTTCACCTTGCTTTTTCAGTGAGATTTGATAATAGAGATCGAGTTTCAGCCCCTCTCCTTAGAGCAGTTTTTCAGGTTTGTTTTGTTAATAAGGAATGAGGTAAGCTGATAAGAAATTGATACCTTGCTCTGGAGAGGGGTTCTCCTATGGTTTGATGGCTGTTTTGAGCTAACCATTCAGGTGGTGAAGGGCCACATACACCCTGCAAACACCTTTAAAATTCCCCATCACATTACCATTTATCCTTCCTAATAGAAATCTCAGAGGTTAGAACTACAAAGCCATTGGATAATAGATAGCTCTCACACTGAAAACTCTCCTTCCACGTCCAGCAGAGCTCTCTGATTCCCATCCAGTTTTCTACACAGGGAACAAACATCCATGTTCCCATGCAGCAGGACACAGCACCTCCTCCACATGATATTTAACAGACATCTGATGGGAGCCCCAGTTTCACAGGGGAGAGGGCAGTAAGTCTGGGGCATGTCTTCACCTTCTGTATGAAAAGAGGCATGTCACTCCTTCAACTGCCAAAGGTCCATGTTAAAACTAACCATTCCCTGATCTACCAAAGTGTTAGCATCTTTCATGCCTCAAATGTGTCTAGCAAAAAACAGGGCATGTAGCACTGCAATCCTTTTTTTTTTCCCCCCCGCCTTTAATAGTGATTTCTTTTATTCAAGATACTATTATGGGAATATGACAATAATGGATGACTTTAGTGAACACAGACAAAATTTTTATGTTTCCAGTCAGAACATGGCAATACCCCAGTTTAACTGTAAGTAGTCTATTAAGACTCTGGAGAGCCACTTGGTCTTCTGGAGAGTCTCCAGAATTGCTCTGCACCTAACATCTAAAACTACACAAATCGAAAGCTTTTATTTTCCATCCCCTCTTAGTCTGAGCTCATCAACAACCTTATAGGATTGAGCTCTCTCTGCTCCTGTGATGATCCAGTGCAGTCCTACCAGAGCAACAAAATATACACTCTCAACATCTGGCATAAGCTGATCTAGCCCTGTGTACTGTCAGCAAACTCCTCCTAGGTAACTGAATCTGGTTTTGCTGCCATGTTATTCATCATAAACTAAATGTATGAGCAAGGGGCAGTGTTGTGCAGCACAGTTCAATCGTGTTTCCTTATGCTCTCAGTGCTAATTGACTTGCTCTCAGTGTAAGTCCTCTCAAAGGGTGATCTTGAATCAGACATGCTGGTGCTATGGACAAAACCCTTTCCCAGTGCAGTGCAGAAAGCCAGTCAGTCTGCTTCCACTTACTCCTATTTGCACACAAGTCGATATTAGTAGGTCATAGAAAACCTTGAGCAAGAACTTTGGTATTCGTTATCCTCTAATTGACATTCAAAAGTATCAAGAGTAACCACTAAAACCACTCAAGTTGAAGACAAACTCTGCATTAGGCAAAATGTAAGTGTTCCTGTTCAGCTTTTGGGGTTATGTGGAGACATCAACTTGTGAAGAACATGGCCTGTAACATCCCATATTAAAATTCTATTTGTACACTTAAAAAAGTCAGGGACCTTTTCCCTTTCAGCATGGCTATTTACACTGCCTTTCAGGGGCTTTGCCAGCCTATTATTCTCCCCAAAAGAAATAAAAAACCTGACAAAATCTAGACCTGATCAGATATACATCCCATTTATAAAGCACTCCCTTTATTCTGGTAGATGTTCTATGAAGCAGCAGGGACTGAGCCACAGCCAGTAAACACAGAGAAAAGCTGCACATCTCCCCTGTGTTGGGCATTATCACTCATTGCAAGAGGATCAGTCAGTACAGAAAGACTGTAGGACACTTAATTCTCACCGTTGATACACACACACCTAAGCAAAGAAAAAACTCCCCACAGTTCCAAATGACAACATAATTGCTATGTTTTGAGATTGGGAGTTTGAGAATACAACTGCATTAAAGCCCTTCTGGCAGAAAACCCATTCTTCTGCATAAACATTTCCTTTGTACCAGCGGAGATGAGACAGTACTTTTTCTCTCAATACCCTTTGAAATACCCTTCCCAGAACTGCTCAGGGTATGTCAGTTGCTGTGGAAGCTGCAGAACTGTGCAAGACTTAGAAACCCAGCCCAGACAACCCTGCAATCACCTTCTTCCTCCACCAGAAACAGGGAGGCTGCTCGAGAAGCAGCACTAAGGAATGTGCTCCTTCAACATACCTGATCACATCCTTCAGGTTTATCTTCTTAGAGCCAAAGTCAGACAAGACATGCTATTCAAAGGCAACATAAATCGGGAGACTTAAGCCTGAGATTTCTTCTTTCGTTATGAAAGGCAATGCTAATTTGACAGATCTTTTTTAGTACTTCTCTGGGAATAATCTTTGTCACTTTGTTACCATTATTTAACATTCTATTGAAGACAAAGGGAGAGAAAAAGATCTAGTATGTAGCTAAGATATATTTACCACCCCATCTCACCAACACATACATCACACTTCATGCCTTTCTTTTCTGTCTGTGGGTATTTTAAGCCTTAATTTAAGAATAGGCCTCAAAAATTGACTATTCCTAAATTAATACGCCTGATAAATGCCACCTAATATTTAGAAGAATTTTAGTGTTGTATTTTATGAAATCAAAACTCCAGTCTCATGGCATAACAGACAGATACCAGTGGCCTTAAAGGTTTATTTTAAACCTATTAGCCCACATGAGGTGAGAATCAGGCCTCTGAGATTCCCCTAGAAAGAAAACGCAGTGTTACGGAGAACAAACGTTTGTGATAAAGACAAACACGTTATGCACGTTTCCAAGCAGAGACGCCACAAGGCATCTGTGCCACGTGGGTCCTCTAGCTGGGCTGCTCTGGCAGGCATGCTTTGGGAACTCCTTGCAAAGATCCAGCCGACGGAGAGAAGCATTTTGAAAAGCTGCAGAGAAATCTGGGGCAGAAAAAAGTGCAGTCACTTGTGGGCCTATGAGGCAAGCTGGTGGATTGTCTGAACAATCACTGATACATGCGGTGATTCAGACTGCATTTTTGCTTTATCAAAATTGTTACGTTTAGCAGAATTTTTAATCTCATACCAGCTTCAAATCCATTTTTATCCGAAAGCATTCAAAACTTCAAGGAGACCACGACTAACAGATTATTGTTAGAATAGTGAGTCTTAAAACAACCAAAAACCTTTATAACGTGCCTCCAGAAGGAGAAGTGGGAAACAGCGGTGAAATCCACTGGGAAAGAGGAAAGCAACAACAGCAAGAATTTTTAGTTTAACCACAAAACATCAGTGTTAAACATTTGATAAGTCTCATGGTTTTGTTCTGAAAATAGATGAGAGGGAGTGTTTTCATGCATGACTAGTCCCACAGCAAATAAATTCGTGCTTAAAAATATAGCGTATGCACAGATGGCTGCAGAACAATTACTATGTATTAGTGTTTCTCATTCCATATTAAACTTCTGATGTACCACTAACTCCCTCTTCTCCCACTCTGAAGATTTCTCAGAGAGATTTTATTGCATCATTAGTTCAATAATTATGACATGGCCGTGTTGCGTTTAACCTTGTTTTATTTCTCCAAAGACATAATAAGTCTCTTTCTTTTTAACCAGTTTCTTTCCTCTAACACAGTTACAGTCTCCTTGTACTGATAAGGAAGTAGGCAGTCAGATGCCACCTCGGCAATACAACAACCTGGCTTGCTGTCCACACACATCATCCAGAGTAAAAAAAAAGAAGAAAAGTCAGGCTATCTACCTGCAGTTTAAACAATAAATATCTCAAGATACCATACCTTAACAGCAGCCTGTGGTTTTGGTACATGTACATTCAGCTTGACAAAGAATGCTCATCCTGTAATGAGGACATGCCAGATACACACCAAGAAGGATTCCATTTCCGAGAACTGACACAGTAATTCTGACAAAATGCAGAGCTGACATTCAGATTATAGTCCCTTCAACTCAGATTGGGTTTACAATATGGAAATAATTACTGGCACAATCAAACTTGAATATATAGGCTCATTTTCTCTTGTTCACTTCTAGTAGAGTGTGAAAAATAACACCTCTAATGCTATTATTCTATTTAACTCTAGAATGCTTCACTTTTTGTGTAAAGATTTAAATTTAGTTGTAAAAACATTTGTTTGGTTACGGGATCCTTTTTTTAATTCAGTTTTCACTTATCAGGATGGTTCTGGCACAAAATCAATTTATATCAGTGACTTTTCTTTCCATGTCTTCAAATCATAAGTTTGCCCAAGTGTTGTTTTCCCCATCTATCACGTTCTCTCCTTTTGTGATTAGAAGTCTTTGACAGAGGAGTGATGTTGTGTACATTTACAAAGGCAGCTGGAAAACAGCATACATTCTTCTTTTTTTTGGAAAGCTACACTAATATAGTTTGTTCTCCAAGATGGCATTATCAGATAGTGCTCTGGGTTTGTAAAACTGAGTAACTTTTATCAGATTCAAAAGAAAAAACCTATTTGACTATTTATACCTCTATCACAATTCTCTCTTCCTTTTCCCAGTTCTCAGGGAAGTCGAACATTAAACTCACGCTTGAGTACCATCTGATACAGCTCCTGGCTGACCCAGCTGGGTACTGCCTGTTCACTCGGAACAACCTGCAGACCCTCCTGCCAGGCGATACCTTCATACATCAGAGCACGATGTATCAAGTGCACAGCTGACACCCCAACGGGAGAGGAGGCAGATCCGCTGGAGGAAAGAGCCGCCTCTTAGAGACGCCTCCGCAGCCTGAAAAAGAGCAGGCCGACAAGACCTGTGTGAAGTTTTGCAACAGCTGCTTGGGAAAGAGGCTCCAGGATCTGGGGTTTTAGCCCATTACCTGGAGGGGAAAATGCTCTCCCCCTCTTCCCCACCACGTGGTCCCAGGAGCCCGAAAAGACTCACACAGAGACCACCAGAGGAGAGCAAGAGAGAGACTTTACTGTTTATGGGTAGGGGTATATATAGGTTTTGGGGGGATCAAAACACTACCAATTAGAAGCAAAGGGGGTTTAGGACTATTACCAATAGAAAGCAAGAGTTAACAAACAATAGAAAGGAGTAGATAAACTCCAAGGAGAAAACTTCACAATATCTCCCCAGGACATTCCTGAGCAGAGGTAACAGCTGCTGAGGGGAGTTTTGGGAAGAAGAAAGTGAACCAGCAAAAGAAACTACAAGAAAACCATTTTGTAGCATGCATTTATACAACATTAAAAACTGTTTTTAAGACATTTGGGCTAGTTTCTTATATACTGCAGATCCATTGCAACAAAGTTTAGCAAAGATAAATGCTAAATACTGCCCGTGGGATGCATCACTCCCATGCAGCAGCTGAAGGGATGTCTGACTGCCTGGTGTGCAGCTGGGGTGGTCCTGATGGATGGCAACCTGAATGTGTTTCAGCAGTGTGCCCTTGCAGCAATGAAAGCAAAAGCCTTGTCACAGATTGCGCCAACAAGAGTACAGACAGCTAACGGAGGGCTGTGATTATTCCAGTCCATTTAGCACTTGTCGGGCACACCTCTAATACTGGGTCAAGGTTTGGTCTCCTCAGTTCGAGGGAGACACCAAAAAAATTGGAGAGGGGAGGGCCACCAACACGATGAGAGAGTAGTAGAACTTGACAGATGAATAAATATTGAATGAAGTGGGTATCTTCAGTCTACAGAAGCCTTGGGAGAATCCAAGCACATTTTCCCAATACTTGAAATGTAATTACAGAGGGAAGACAGCAACTCCTTCCACAAAGATGCGAAATGGCAGAAAAGAAGCAATGGGTGCAAATGACCTTAGAAGAAATTCCTTATGATTGGGAAAAAAACTCGCACCATGAGGAAAAATGAGTATTAGAATAGGTTGTCTTATAGGATATCCCTTGCTGGAAAGAGCAAGATTTGACAGGGAGCTGGAGAACTCAATTTAAGTCTCTGCTCTCAACAGAAGTTTGGACCATACAGTCTCCAGAGGTCCCTGTCAACCTCAATTTTATGTGGTTCTGCAATGCTGTGAAGGCCTGTTGACTGGTCCATGTTCAAACCTGACAGATGTAAACTTGAGAAACTAAAACTCTGCAAAGGAACAAGTGTCAAAAGCAAGAAGATGCTGCTCCCATCTCTAACCAGAAAGGTGAAGTTCCTTGGCATGAAGAAATACTTATTTTTGTTACCTACAGCATTCAGTACCAGTACTTTTGATATACAGTCAAAAATAGACCAGTAAGTATGTAAAAGTTGCCCCATATCTCAGAATACAATATTTTATGAATTCAAGTAAAAACAATGTCAAGATAAGCACGTTCTTACTTTCCACTGCCTGTGAAAATCTGTGTCATGTCTACTTCCACTTCCCTGAGGGCGGTTTTCAAATTTCGGGAGTTAGGGATTGTTCTGAAACCAGTGTGGGGTCAGTTGTTTGGGGTCCCATCTCCAGCTGTGATAGAATGCCCACCTTGTCTGCCAGGCTGAGCGTTGCACAGCTGAGCATCGCCATGTGCCCTTCATCCTGCCTGCACACCATCAGACACAGAGAGGAAGAGAACCCGGGAAGAGGAGAAGGGAAATCAAAGAGGTTAAAGAGATAGTTCCATACTGGTAAATCACTGCTTACACAGTCCACCCCGTCTGCTAGGAGAGGTGTCCAAAAAAAATACAGAAGTCTGTCTTATGAAATAATTTATTGCTATTACACAGGCTCAGCATTATGCCAAAAAAATCATATTTCATAAGGCTGGAATTATAAAAGAAGAGAAAAAGAAATAACAGAAACCACTCAAACAGACATTATAGCTGTGGTTATATGCCACATTTCACACAACTACAAAAAGACGGACAGAAAGAAATGCAGAAGTGAAATAAAAATTGATACACAAAAGTAACTCTTCACAAAGATGTTTACTATGAGGTTTTTGACCAAGTGAAAACAGAATTACTGTAACAGCTACTCACGCGCACTCCCACCAGCACTGCCCAAATTACTACCTGTACTAAGTAGTTCCTATTCAGTGCCCAAATTTTGGACGCTGTTTGGGTGCATCATTTCCTTCCCCTAGGTGTATATAATGTAGGTATCCCACGCCAGATTTACCACAGGTCTGGATGCACATATAACCTACATAAATACTTTGGCATTGCTGTGCCTAAGTCCCCTCATCAATCTCTTCAGAAGCTTCCCAGCTTTTTCATCCACAGCATAATAATACTTGGATGTTTGCTTAAAGAAGAAAATCAGTTCAAACAAAAGAAAGATTTCATTTATTTTTTCATTCCAACTAGAAATTATTTCAATCCTGGAGAGAAAAGAACCCAGATATTTAACTGTCAACAATTAAAAATCCTAAGTTCAGCTTAAAAAAATTGCTTCTGGAGATCAGAAGAACAACACTTCGACATATGAATCTTACCCATGAAGAAAAAGGCCCTTACATTCCATCCCAGAGTTATTCCTGACAGCAATTAAAGCTCATTTTATCACTGGACATGCCCTTCAGTGCAGTCTTTCAACAACACGGTTATGTAAGTTAGAAAACAAACATTAGCCTTTCTTCAAAACCGTGTTATCCAGAGTGTTTCCAGAGCACTGACAAACCTCTGATTCCTGATTTAGTACACAGTAGGGCTTTCAGGAACCCAAATCTTTATTTAGTGTCCCAGATTTACACAAACGTCACTAATGGAATTTAAACGTCTTCAACGTTAAAACATTATCAGTACTCCCTCTAGTGGGAGTATCTAAATGAAGCAAATATTCCCTGCTGATTTCCAAGGAAAATATTTTATTATCTATAAAGTTACTCTGCAATTAAGCATTTGCAGCTATTAGAAAACAGGGTGTTACCCAGTATCTCAGGAATTTTTGTTTCTTTAGAAGTTGCAGGGAGCCAGAAACAGCCTACACTAGACCTTTCCTGAAACTAGTAGGAGCAAGCCAGACACAGAAAAAAACCTGTTCCTAAAGAAGCAGGACCCAAACACACCGGTTTCCTTTGGACTGTGCATCCTGCATCCCTGCACATCCCTTCACAAAGCTGTAAGCACTCTGCTTCCTGATGCACACACACATACTCGTCCCTCCCTGACCTGGTCCCTCCCAGACACTGGTAGCTGAGCTGGAGGAAGCACGTGCTCTGGCTTGCCTTTTTGGTTTATTTTTTATTTCTCTGGCAGAACAGGAAAAAGAATGGAAAATATTAGAAGACTCACAGTGCCAAAATCTGAATGTGGGGGAAAAAAAACCTTCTCCCCCTACCCCACTCCTTTGACCAGATTTACCGTCCATGGATGAAATTCTGACTGATTTAAATGACTAAAGTAAATGACACAAGTCTTGCTGAAATCTTTGCTTTCTCACTAAGAGCAAATGATAGGAAAGTGGTGCAAAATTGGGACACTAATTGGAAGAACAGTTTTGATTTATGTGATCATTTTATATACTTTTTGAGTCAAAATTTAGGTTCCTTTTCCTCCTCTTAATAGAAAAAGAATTACAAATGCACACCAAAGACAGAGAGAAACCTTCTGCATGTAAATCACTCCCAGATTATGCAATGGCAGCAGTTATTTATGAATACATTACATTTTTCCTATGTTTTAGACCAGAAGTTCTGTTGAAAACATCTTTCCAGCTGATTGAATAGTTTGAAATGTCATCTCTAAAAGATGATCCATTTCAGAGGGCTTAATATATGCTTTTAGAATAGGAAAAAATTATGGGCTACTTTATAAAAATAGCTGTATCAAGAACATACTCGTGTTCTTCCACATTTCAGGGCTAGCACAGCCCTGCTAGCACAGCACATTCCATCAGAGAGAAGCCACTTAAGACTAAAGCAACCTGTTCAACGAGCTTAGATGTTTGTGTGATCCCTTTCAAATTTTTTGGGAAAAAAAAAAATCTCTAAATTTACTGATCAGGAAACAATCTTGTTTTCCCTGTGCTGCTACTAGTCACTTTTTTCGTTTACCTTGCACCCACTTCCTTACCTTTAAGGACTCTGTATTTGATAAAGTTGTTTGCACGGCCATAGACCCTTTACAGATCAGACTTTAGGAGGGCACTCCTACTGCCACATCCCTCACAATACCTTTTTCCAACTAGGAGATGGAAATACTCCAAATATAGATATTATCCTTATTCGGGGGGGGGAGGAGGAGGCTGCTAATGTAGCTGCCTCAGCCACGCTTGCAACTATAAAACCAGCATGGTTTATCTGACTGTGTATAATGACAGGCCACGAAAATTAAAATGGGAAACTAAAAAACTTTGCTTTAGAAAGCTGCTATTTACACAGCAACTAGGCATACAAGAGGAAGGGAAGATCTACCATTAGCTGTTGCAGAAAACTGCTATGTTTGTATTTTGAATAAACTGTGGGCAAAATGGCACAACAGGAGTTCAAAAGCTTTACAAGAGAAACAGAGTAATTAAACAGATAAAAAAAAATCACAGGAATTAATGATTTTGAATGCGAATGATTTCTAAAATCCAATCCGGAGTCTTACACTCTCTAATTATCCTAATTATCTAAGCATCTATCCTTCATTAGTCATCAGACATCAGACCATTACCATAATTCCTAGATCTTGTTTTTTTCCCCCAAGAATTACAATTTGATGCCGAAAGACATGGAAAACTATTGCTTTTTTGTACTTGCACTTCTCAAATTCTGTTACGAAGGTAACTGAATATGTTGAGCTAGGACCAAGAAAACCAATGGTTTTGAAAACCAGGCTTTTAAGTCCTGGTGTTGTTCTCGGTCTCCAGAGGTTACAGGGCTTTAAGCACCTCTCACCTGCAAGTGGAAGGCGTTCCTGTGCACGTGTCCGAAACTGGGGAGGATCGGTCTGACCGCCGGCACGGGGTTCCAGCAACCGTGACATCAGCAGAGGGATGTATTTAAACTTCCAGTCAAAGTGACTAAAAAAATCCTAGTAGCCTAATAACAAAGAAAATGTGGTAGACCATGGAGAATCCTTTTCTAAGCTGCATTTGCCCAAGCTCTGAAAAGGTACTTGCTATTTAGCCTGCAAAGCTGAGATGCTGCGTTAGTTGTAAAACCAGAAATGTTGTAAAACACACGTCAGCATGCTAACAAGTCTGAATGTCAAGAATCAAGTAAAAATAGAACCGTTTCATGAGCAAAGTGGTGACATTTAGAGCACATCTCATTAATTACAGGCCATGGGGCTCTTTCATGAAGCTAAGTGTGGGAAATGTTAAAATGACCATGAAGCCTTCAGCCACAAAAAACAAACTAAATTATTATCAAGATGTAAAGAAAAGTGATACAGCTTTAAATAGGGCATTTTACCTTTCCAAATGGCCATTCCTCTGACCTTTTAGAAACACCTATGAAGTTAAGAGAGATTCAAGACTGAAAAAAATAATTAAAGAGACAAAAGAAAAGCAGGGCAGTCTCCACCAGGTTTTTTGAAATTTTTTTATAATTCTTCATGATCTCGGAATTCACAGTAAGGAACAAGCTGACCTTATGCCGAAATCTGAAAAAAACATGACCTAGGAGTGTTTCCCTGCAAATAGGACAAAAAGACTGCTGGATAACAGGAACTGTGAGACAATTATAGAATCATAGAACCTTTAAGTTTGGAAATTACCTCCAGAATCACTGAGTCCAAATGTTAACACAGCACTGCCATGTTACCATTAAACCACGTGCCCAGGTGCCACATTCACAGGGTTTTTTGAACAATTTTAGGGACAGTGATACTACCACTTCCCTGGGCAGCCCATTCCAGTGCCTGACCACCCTTTCAATGAAGAAATTTTTACTATTATCCAATCTAAACCTCCTCTGGTGCAACTTGAGGCCATTTCTTCTTGTCTTACCGCTTGTTACCTGGGAGAAGAAGCCAACCCCCATCTTGCTACAACCTTCCTTCAGCTAGTTGTGGAGAGTAACAAGGTCTTCCCCAAGCCTCCTTTTCTCCAGGCTAAACAACCCCAGCTCCTTCGGACATTCTTCATTAGCCTTTTGTTCCAGACCCTTCTTCAACTCTGTTGCTCTTCTTTGAACTTGCCCCAGCATCTCAATGTCTTTCTTGTAGTGAGGGGCCCGAGACTGAGCGCAGTACTCAAGATGCAGCCTCACCTCACTTTAGTGTTGAGAACAGTGGGGTATCTGGTCTCTGAAGCACACAAGAAACAAGTCACAGTCGCTCAGAATTAAGTCTGCAGTCTGCACCAAAAAGGGGAAGACACCATTAACTTCCTATTCAGATGTAACTGAGCAATCAGTGAAATCAGAAGGAAATTGTCCTAAATAAAAGGTCTGAGTAGTAAACTCAGGACTGAAAATCAGATTTACTAAACATAATCTGCCACTTACTCAGAGTAAGCTGAAAATATGTATGCATATATATGCATACACACAAATATAGATATTCTCACTTGCACTCCAGAGTAACCAACATATATGCATATATTGTGAAGGAATTAACCAGTTTAATAACGGGTAAAATGAAACCCTTTAAGTTGGTATTTCTAAGTGCTTTGTGCATTTTTCTGCAAAAACTAGACTAATGTTTCATGTTTAGGGATTTTTATTAAAACAAAAGATAATTCCCTTTATCAAAATGGAGCATTTAATTTTGCAGAGAACTACTTTTGGAAAGAGTATGCTGTTACAGTGTTTTGCATATATTAATGCAAATCACAGAGGCTAGAGAGAATTAAAAAAACCTATTCCCCAGGAGATTAATCCAAAAGTAAAATTTATTCTGCATTAAGTTAAATAGGCCATACTGGGTCCTTCTTTGCTGATTGTAAATAAACTGTAATTCCAGACTGTGAATCTCTTGTATCACTGTAACAGTGCTGAGTAGTTTAATATTTAGGTGGCCTAGTATTTCTAGGGAACTCTTGTCATGTTCTCCTGTGTACTGCATATGCACACACCAACTGTACATGTTCCAACAGCTTTATATCAAACGGGAACAACTTATGAGAAATATTCTGTGTATGATGGTGAGCAAGGCAGCCAGGACTTTAAATACCAAGCTAACTAACTGCAGCAAAGTTTAATTAGCTACCACTGATAGCTTTTTAGTTATTCTTCATGAGCTTAGATGCCGTTTAAGGTTATAGTTTCTGTGATACCACTTTTCTCCACCAGTGGGGAGGGTCATCATGCTGTTAAACTGGAGAAAATCTAAGCTGGGAGATTTTGCCACAAGCATCATTATAGCTGAAGAAAAAAGCTTGTAGCAAGAAAACATTACTGAAACATGGTTTAGAGAAGCCATCCCTAACAAAGTCCCTTGAGATGAACTTTGTGCATGTGCATTTTCAAAAAAAACCCCAAACAATGTAAAAAATGCATACATGGTAACCATTTCGTTCTGGAAACCATTTTTGCCTTTTACTTCAGACATTTTGCTGTTCTTAGGAGCCCACCCTGCTGGAGGCTTTTGACTCATGAAAATAAAATGAGTCATACTGAAATGCTGTAACATCCCTTCACCTCTACAGAAGCACTTACACAAAATTTGTCCTTCAGTATCACACAACCTTTTCTTTTCCCCCTTAAGGAGAAGAACATTGTGATACATATTCACAGTGACCCTGAGCTGAAAGAAAATGAACATGTGCTGTAGCTGGCAGATTTACAACTGTTGGTCAAAGCACTCCAAAGTAAAATTGCAATAATATTGTCTAGAAAGAGGATCAGTCGTCTTCCCTCTGAGGCATCTGCTCAAGCTCCACATTTCAACCATTACCAGCAGCAGAAACCCACAGAGACAGCTGAAAAAGTGGACCAAGAGGCCTCTCAATACACAGGGAAATAAAATTGTACCGACTAAGAGAGAAGACTGAGTTTTATTCAACATGATCAGAATTTTTAAAATATTCACTCCAGCTGAAAGCTTGGGTAAAGCAGGATTCATTAATTTCTTGCCAGGGTCTTTAAATTAAAGCAGTCGAACTCCACAGGACAGACGAGTTTTCAACAAGGTGTATTTTCAGGCCAGCAGAAAATCAGCCCAGCAATTATTTTGCACTCTCTTATGGAGTTCACAGCAAAGCAGATGGCAATAATCAAGAGAGAAGACGGTGAATGTTAGCTCTGAGGGCAGGTGGGGAGAAAAAAGGGAAGTCTTGCCACAGCAAGGAGAAGCAGTTCTGTATGAAGAGACAGTGGAAACACAAACAGCTGTGTATGAAGCTACTGGCAACACCTTACCCTCCTTGTTCCTTCGGGTAGATGTTTCTGTCAGCCTCGCTGGCTGCTGCCCTGGAGCCCCCCACACATCCTGCCCACACCACTGTGGAGGAAACGCCGTGCCCATGGCACGAGGGAGGATATCACTGGTTACGTGAGTACCGCTGGCTACATCAACCGGGGAGAAACGTGCACACCTCCTCCGACACCCTGGGGATTCACACACCCCGGCCAGGCAGCTCTGCTGACAGCTCCTGTCTTAGGAGCGTTTCTGACTTACCGTGCTGTCTGTAGCATCCAGCATCCCTTCAGCAGCCCTACTGTGTTGCCTGCTGCATCCCTTCACCTGCCGGAAGAACCCCTGAAGTGAAACACCTACCAAACTGGCAGCTGCTTCTTCCTGAGATGTGACCACGTGTAAAGATGTGACCATCTTTTCTCGAAGGAAAAAACTTACACACTTGACGTACAGCCGAAGATACAAACTTCCAAACAGATTACCTCAGCTTACTGCCTTCAAAGCAAAATCTCCCTAAGTATTCAGCCCTTCTGAACCAAGACACTCACCAAAAACCCCACAAGAGATCGACCGTAATCTCTTAGTAATTATTACAACTTTTCCCCCTTGATTGTTACCACTTATTAAGACCTAATTGGTTTACAAAGAACTTAAACTGCCTTTTAGCATTCAGAGCAGTTTGTATAGATACAGTCTTCCAAGTTTTCCATCTAAAATTTTATTTCTTTTTATTTTTTTTCCTGTGCAGTAAGGGAAAACTTAAAACTTTAAAGCCAAATTCATGGAGGAACTGTGTTCTAGAAAAACACTTTTACCCTATTTTAATCAATTTTTTTGTACAATCAAATACATGGCTATGAAATTCTTGTGTACAGCTAATGAAAACCATTTGCAAATACTAATTTGCAAATTATCTTCAAAATAACAATGAAAAGTCTTTTAATTTTTATTTTAAATGAATGTATAGTATCTTACAGTTCAATTGAAAACTGCTCTGTTTTTTTCCTGCTAGTATAGGTAATTTAGCAATAGTTCCATAGAGTTCAGTTACAAATTCTTACCAGAAAATGTAGTTGCTGTGTAGAGCTTCAGTTAAGCTTGCTCATGCAATTACAGGAGGATATACATTTAAAAGGTGTTTGTAGTCAATATTTCATACCACTCTAATAACCTTCTTCATTCCACTATGGACACGAACATTTGGCATTGTCCTAGGTTTTAGTCATTGATTGTAATAAACTTCAGAAATCTCTCCTCATGGAAGCACCCTGAACTGTGAAAAGCCTTTTGTCCCTTTTTTCACTTAGCTGTCTAGAATTAAACTTTCTAGACTATCTGCAACAGGCTCAGGAGTTCAAATAGCTGAGTATACTTGCTGGGAAGTGGTGCAATACAAGAATAAACAATCTTGATGTATAATATACTTTTTATGACTACTAAAATAATATTTTTAACAGAGAGATCAGTTTTGAGAATAATCTGAAGTTTGCACTTTGTGTGTTGTATAGCAGCAGGGTAGTAAAAGCATATGGACAATTGAAGACAGCAGCTTTGGAGCCGGACCTAAACTTCCTGATTCTGATTCAGAGCTGCCTGTAGAACCTGTAGGGAGTCAGTCCCACAGCACTATAAGCAGGATTTCTCAGTTAAGTTCTTATCAGACCAGTCTCCTGATCCAGCTTGGTTATTTGGGCTGCTTTAAAGACAGATTCGTAACTGCTTTCCATCCAAATGGAATTTTGCTCCTTAAGACAGGAAATGTGAGGAGGAGTCAATATTGCCTTATAGAATTATTACTGATTTATGCAGATAAATTATTTGACTATTTGATTATTTGACATTTCTAAAAAATTGGGGTCTTTTCTTTCAGGAAAGTAATCTTAAATACATCTGTTTCTCCCCTGTTCGTTGCCCTGCTTATAGACAATCACAAAGGAGAGGCCTGGAAAAGTTTCTCTATCATCTTTTCGGAGAGTGCTGCTACAAAACCTTCATCTCTAACTCGCAGTGGACGCGACATAGCACTGATCTGAGGCAGAGCTGTGAGCTGGCTAGCTACGCCTCCATCTTCCTCCTCTCAGCTCAAATCACAGCCAGTAAACACAAAACACAAAGTCACAGCAGGCAACGCAAGATGGGAGTTAAAGAGAGGCCACGCAAAGGAGGATGATGGATTAGGGCTTGTGAAAGGAAGCCTTGTGCTTGGGAGGGTTGTAGAAGACACATGAAACATCAGAGCCCCAAAACTGTTGTTCTTCTCCTGATTCCTGATTATGAAGTACCCCTCGTGGGAAGAAGATCCTTGTTTTGACAGGTTAGGTGCATTTATAAGAGTTAGGTGGGGCCCTAGATGGTTTTCTGGTTAATAATGAAAGGAGCTGAAGGAATATGTCAGCTGCTAGAGGCTGGTAGAGTTTCTAGTATTACCTGGAGCTGTGCTAGAAACACCTTATGTGAACTCAGCTACTAAGCATTTAGTTGAAAACTTGCTTGCGTAAATTTTAGTCCCTAAGCAGTCAGCCACAACAGAAAGCTTCTTAGAAAGTGCTTGTGTAGGACATGCTTGTCTGCCTGGAGTAAGAAGTTACTGATTTTGAGTCTCTAGTCCTGCTTACCTGCAGAGACAGCAGAAGGTACTTATTCTAAACACCATTCAGTCGAGTTTTTCTTACCCCTCTTCAGTCTTGCTCTCACACTGCCTTTGCTTGCTGTTCACTCACTTTCAGGTTCCTGTCACACACAGTCACAATTAAACCGGTGCCCCAGTCCCTTTCCTTGCTGCCAGATTAAAAGGCCCAACAGCAGAGTTCCCAGTCAGACCTTAACCATTCCACTCTGTGCCTTGGGACAGGAGCTTCTGTTGATCCAAATGACCTTAAACAAAAATCTGTAATTGCCTTTTTGTCTGCTCTGAATAAAAAGCATGTGGCATATCTACCAGTGCCCAGTGAGAACCAAACTTGGATGTAGATAAAACAGCAACCACCCACAGCCTGACAGGGCACCCCAAGAGTCAGTTCAGTGTTCAAAGCAGTAGATGTAAAAATTAATTTCTATCATGTGCCTCCAAGCCTGATGGGGTTTACATTTACCAATCTTCATTGAGATAAGTCACTTATGTTCGGTTTGATTGATGCAGTTCACAGTGGTGGAGTTAAATCCAAAGACAAGAAACGGCAGTTCTTAAGTCTTTAAATGATATGGCACAATACCTTCTGCTCCTGAGAACACTTGTATTACACCTAACTCCACGTTACCATTTCCACTTTTGAGAAAATAGGGTAAACTTGTGAAATCCAGCTACATTTAGGCAAGCATTATAGAGACCAACCTTCTAAACAAGAGGACAACTTTTATATCTTTCTAAATTCCACCTGCAGCCAAGCACTGCCCCCTCTCACAGTGTCTGAACCTACCTTTCTCTGGCTAAAGGGACAAGTTTTAGACTACAAGTGGCGCAACAAACTTGCTTGGTTTTACCTTAATTTTCCCCTTTTTTCTTCCCCCCAGCTGGAAACCGTGGCACTCAGTACACCTCCCTTTGGATGGAGGCAGCTTTGAAATTTCCTAAATATGAAATTTTAGAATGCAAGTTCTGATCAGGTACTGATAGATACAGCAGTAAAATTTGCTCCTTTCAGCCCCATTAGGGATTTGCTTAGTGTTTCTTCTAATGTTATTTTGGTATTAATCATCCCTTGAATCAGATCTGTGGAGAGCCAAATCCACGTTTCCGTTTAGCTCTCAGTAAGACATTGCTGACAGAAGTAGCAAGGAGGACTTTGGCTAAAGGTGTGACTCTCCTGGTTACCTCGGGAGGACTCACAGTAGAGAAATACTGTAATTCTCCATACCAAAAAGGAATATTCTGATTAGTGGAGGAAAGGAGAAACATGGACAATGCATTCTACATCACACGATGCAGTCACAGTGACCTTACTTCTGTGCTTTCCCCCATCACATCCTGCATGTACACACCCAGAGAAAATTTGCAGGCACACCTGGGCTGACATGACTCCACGACCAAGAGCGCACCCTTTTCAGGACTGGGTAAATCATGCTTTTTTACTGCAGCCCATGAAAGATTTTTGGTTTTTTACAGTCTGCTTTGGCATTTGCCAAGTACTCTGCAAAATGAGACTCATGAAGGTGGAGTAGATGCTATAAATTTGTGACAGATTAATGTATCGATGGATCTTTTCCCTACAGCTTTAAAATTGTAATGAAGTAGCAATTTAAACAATACAGTTTGTCGCCCGAGTTTGTTTTTAAAAACTTCAATATTAAAGTTGGCTTTCTCAGTGGCAAGCAAGTTAAAATGAGAGCAGTATTGATTATTGTCTCAGCAGCACTGTGATCTGCTCACAGCAGCCTGTGGAGAATAGAAATTTAAACAAAAGCAGAAGGTGGGCCAAGAGATGCAGATGGTGGTTAAACAGACACTTAGTTGCACACAGGCTCCCAGCAATCTTGGCTGTAATTGCTTACTCCTCAAAATGTTCTTAGGAACATTAAACAGAGGCTCCTTTAATTGTCTGTTATTATAAAGGTTTCAGAGAGGATTTGGCCATTTCTGTTTGGCAAGACTTCAGATAAATACACATCATTTCCCATTGCCCATACACATTAGGCTGTCATACGCCAGAGAAACGCACTTTCATTCCCTCCTCAGCTCTGGAGTAAGGGACAAGGGCCTCAGCTTCTTTGCTGAACTGGTGGCAGCTTTTCCACTCAGGTCTCAGGGGCTCTGAGTCATTAATGAATCACTCACCTTTGCTCCAAAGCCTGGATTCTGGCTTGGTTTAAGCTGCAAAGCTGACAGCTGTTCTTCCCTATCTGGACTAGTAGGCATGATTCATAACATCTCATGGCACCACGTATTTTCTCTGATTTCGTCTGATCAGGTCTGTATTTGAAACCACTCTGGTTTTGGAGCCTAGTAAATCTACTGCAGATGTGAGACTTCTACACCCAAGTCCAACTGGCAGGTCTTCAGGTGCATCCCTATGCAGATGTGCTGGAAAAGCATCCAATACGTGTGCTCAAGCTCTTAAAGGAGTCTTAACACCAGCACCAGGTCTGCAGCTGCATTAACTTTACTTAAAGGCTGGCTTGCCTTTAAAACTGCTGCAGGTAAGGATGAGGACTGCATCCCCCACAGCTGCCCATAAGATCTACGGGTTTCCCATCCCATTCCACGGACATCCAGTTGTCTCAGTTCCGTGAGGGAATGAAGTTTTTGCTCTAGAAAACTTGGGGCAGCATTCTGGCATAACTGCCTACTTAGCAAGCAAGCAGAACATCTAAAAGCCAGTGTAACTCCAGAGATTTTAGGCCAATTACGTGAGCGTGAAATGTCTTCTCAATGGGTTTTGCACAGCTGGCTGTCACTAAAGCTTACAGGATGCAGCCAACTCCCCTTCAGGCTTCAGAAGAGATCCAACAAGGTAGGGGTTGATAACACCACTACTAAAGACTGGTGTACATGTTTGCATTCCTGCTGTTCATACCTTATCAGTGTTTGTACAGGAGGAATTTCCTTCTCCGATATGTTAATTGTGAGGCTTTTAATCAGTAATATAAAAAGTGCACTTTTAAATAAAAAGGAATAATGCTTTTTGAAGGACAAAACAGGCCTAAAAATAATAAAGCCTAGCTAAAACTTCACTAAGCACGTCAGTAAATTCTCTTTAGCTTTCTGACTCATTGCTCCCCTTCATATTATTCCCTTGGCTCATGATAGCTTTTGCTTCTGTATAATGACAGCTGCCTTATCAGAGATAAATCTTGAGGTTTTGACACTGCAGAACGTAAATAGCATCCCGGAGTCACAGCATGCTCGTTGTTTTGCTAATAGGATACCAAGAGGGGAAACAGTGACGTAGGTTCTTGTTTAGTCCTGAGACAGGTCCCACCCACGCTGGGAAAGGTTACTCAGAACCACAGCACAGGCTTCTCTGCTGATGACAGAAGAAAAACCATTTCTTTCATTGACAGGTATACGAATGAGAGTTTAGTGATATCAGATGAGGTCACATCACACCATGTCCTTCAGATTCTTTTGTCCACGTAGGAAGCAGTACCTGGGAGCTTGGATCTTTATCATTAGTTAAGTGAACCATGATGAGCCTGGAGAAAAAGGGTAATGATCAGGAGTGAAACAATCCTGCTAATGCCTAACTCCTTTCCAAATGTATAGCTCCTTCTAGAACACAAGAGGCAGTTTTTGAAGACCTGTTGTTGTATCCCCAAGGTTCAAACATTGTGCACACTGCGTATATTGAAGTAAGTCAATCCTCTTGGGGTCCTTCCATTCAAACTGCCTCTTCGAAAAGACTAGGAAGTATGATTAAAATTCAAGTTGCCAGCCTTTGCAGTTTTGAGGCATTGGTTGTAAAGCATATTTGTTAAGCACCATCTGCTGTACATTCAGAAAATAGCAACCAAAATTGCTATTCTCTTTCCAGCTTTTAAATAAAATTTAAAATATTTAAATTCTGTCAACTATCAGATACATTATTTCAGCTCTGGAATGCTAAAACTGTATTTATATAGTCTTTGAAATGCATTATCTACCCATGTAAGGTTACATATAGAACACAGACTGGGACAGACACTTGGGGGAGAAACTGCATTACAAAACACCCTGTCCTATAACAGAGCAGTGGAAGAAGATGGTGAAATAATAGCAGTGTTGAGCCTGATTTCCAGATGTACTAAATAAAAGAGGATGAATACTACTGAAGGCAAAGCATTGTCTTTCAAGGACAAATTTAATGTGTGCTAACCGCAGGACACAATGATAAAAACAGAAGTTACGCATCAGTTAAAAATCCTAAATGAGGATTATTAGCTTTTCAGTATGGTCTAGTTAGAAAACAATTATTACCAATACTCCCAAACATTAAAACTCCATTGATGGTGAACTGTAAGTGATGAAGAAAAGTACTGTAATTATTAGCCTGAACTGAGTGAATAGCCTGAAATGTGTAAATAATTCTAGAGATTGTTTAAATGAAAAACAGACTCCAGACTTTTTCTCATTTTCTCTGTAAGCTCTTCCAAATTTTTCTCAAAGAAGATTTTTCTCTTTGAGCATTTTAATTAAAAAAAAAAAAAAATGTTAGAAGCTGTCCAGCTCAGAATAGGTCATACAGGAGTAGAGAGGGAAGGATAATTGCTGTGACGTGCAAGGCACGGGCTGCCCAAATGAACAAGGTGGCTGAAGTGGAAGAGTCCACCAAATGCTCTGCTAGAGGTGCCCATGAGACCTATTCTCTGCCTCCACAAACAGTGCAGGTGCTCTGCAAAAGGTCGGTCCGTAAAGTTCTTATGCTGGGCAGACAAAAAGTTGACTATTTTTAGGCTTAACCTCACCAAGAGCCAAGTGAAGTCTGCAAGAGAGAAGTGAAGGTCAAGTCCATAACTGCACAGTGGTTCTGGAGGAGAATGATATTGCAGCGTTCCTGGTGAAGATGCTGCATCCAGAATGGGTGGGGAAAAGAGTATGGGTTAATTCCGACCGCTGGGTGGTTATTCTGGGGTAAAAGTTATGTGTGACCATGTAAGCAGTCACCAGACACATTAGCTTGTGTCAACCACCCCGCCTTTGAACGACAGACCTTGCCATGTTTGCATTGCCCTCACCTCTCAGCCTTGGGACACAGTCTGAAGAACGAGCCTGCACTCCCTGGAACGAACATTCAGCATCTCACGATATTGAAGGAGCCTGTCGCTAGGGGCTTCACAACAATTTAGTTCATAGAGACCATGCAAGGGCTCCTGCAGCTTCAGGGCATCCAGTAGTCCTATGAATTTCAGGGAAAGTGCCGAATCTCTTACCTTCTGGGCTCTCCTCATCTTGGTACAGGAGAAAGAAATCCATCAAGTCTTCTCACTCAGCGCACAGCAAGGCTTGCTCTCAGTACAGGCCTTTTGGATTCATCATCTACCTACCTTTTAGCAGCAGAAAGGTAACTCTTTGAAAAAAAAACCAACCCAAAAAACCAGAAAACTTGACAATTGTTAGGCTTGATCTGGAGCCCAATGGAGATTAGCAGGAGCCTTGCCCAAACACAGACCAGAGGATTTCTAAAGAATTCATTGTTCCTGAAGTTTCTCTGATTTTCATGAAATATCATCATTTCTGTTCTACCAGTGAGAAAACTACAGAAAACAGCGGTGAAGCAACTTGGCCGAGCATTACCACATAAATGAGTCACCAGCTGAACAAAGGGTTCCCAAATCCCAGCTCCCTCGTCACAGGTAAAAGTAAAGGAAAACAATTTGCATGGCTCCTTCCTTCCATCCCAAGAAATAACAGCATCTCCAGTACCTAGGAGAGCACATCGTGTGGGAGACATTGCTTTTCTGAGTCAGACCTTGCAAATCATAACTGCAGTTTTCATTGACACCAATGAAATAATCGGGCATCAATATTTATCTGCATAAGGACAATAAATATTAAATTTATAAGGGAATGAATAATGTCTTTACAAACACACTCATCACAATCCTGCTTTTTCAAAATTATATTAGTACAATATTCTCACAAAAGCTGTGTGAACCCTCAAACCACAGCAAGGTTACTGCACAGTTCGCAGTTTTGTAGGAAACATTAAACGACATAATGATTTTAAATTCAACAGAGTTATAAACTGAGATATACTGATGAAGACAGAAATTTAGAAAAACTTTAAATAGATTTCATTTTTACATTAATGCACCTCAAATGAACTCCATTAAAAAATTAGGATGAGTAGGCAAAGCAATTCTAAACACTAAAATATAAACATTCTGCAGCCATGCTCTTGACATTACAGAGCGTTTTCCACAAATTGCATACAAAATATTTCATGTAACCCATCCATACATTAATACCTTCAAACATCTAATATATGTGATACACACTGTAATTTCCCCTGCAGCTTCTATTCCTCTTGATGATTTGCAGGGTAACAGTTAATTTTAATTAACAAATAAAACAAACAAACAAACAAAAACAAACCCCCAACCAACCAAAAAAACAAATCCCCCATATCTTTTGACATAGATATTATTTCACGGGCTCCTCTAGAGTTATTCTTGATGCACACCAATACGAAGAAAGTCAGGGCTGAATATTCAGTATGGTGGGATTCAAACACCTGCATATTTACACCCAAGCTAGCAAACAATCATTCAGATGACTAAGGCAGAATAAATAATTTCCTTCAAACTCTACTCATTTATATTACTTCCTTCAAGACACACTGCAATTTTAACTGTAAAACTGCACCAAAACATAACCACTTCTAAGTTTTGATTCATATTCTGTAGAACCCAATCAAGTTTTTCCTATGGGTTTTGAAAGCCACTCAGTGACTCTTGTTAAGTTGAATACTTGCACTAAATATTAAAAAAATAAAAAGTGTCTAAGTTCTCTTTTCTTCATCAGTTTCTATAGTCACAATTTCTTCTTCCTTGTTAATACCATTTATAAAAATTATCGTGAAAATAAGTTAAGGACAACAAATTAACTTTTCCCCCTTCATTTATAAACTGTGATCCCTTGTAACAAATTATTTATGGTGACTTGGACTGTGGATGTTTTTACCCTAATACACTATTATCAGAGTTTTATAATGAACTATAGCTAGAAGCAATTATTCTAAACAATTGCGGGCAGCCACACTGGGATTATGGAACACTTTCACAACTATAAAGTCATGATGGTGCTAATATGACCTCAATGCAATTTAAAACCAGTATAGCTAGCAACAGTTAAGCCACTGAAAATGTTCCCTACTTTTACCAGTGCAAAAAAAATTTTACAAATGAAGTCCAGTATGAATTTTTGTTTTAACCAGAACAAGAAATAAGATAGAGTAGGAAATTGCAATGTGATGTAAGAAATTATTATGCTGACATCAGAAATCAATATAAAAAAAATCCTCTAGTCTTCTAAAGTCTCCAAAAAAAGAGCTTCAAAAGCCTTAACTTGTACAGTGTTCTGGCAGTAGATAGCAGCATGATCATAAAATAGATCTATGCATAGAAATCATGAAGAAATAAAAAATATCACAAGGTTTAATATTTGATCCTGCCAGATGCTGAACTCTCTGGCCCTGACCCAGCAAACCGTTTAAACATGTGGTAAGAAGTCAGCATGCACATTGCCCCATTGAAGCAAAGGAGGTTATTCGAAGTTTGAACACAGTTAAGTGCTTTGAACGATTGGGTCATTAAAGGACCAACCACTTACTGCCAGAGTATAAGGCTAAATTACCGCTGTGAACAGGTTGTTGCATAGCTGTCTATTATGAGCCTTACAAACTGCTCTTTGAAGCGTGCTTTGAAGTGTTTCTTCACCACTGGATAAGAAAAAAACCCCATAAAACATGGGTCTGTCAGGGCAGGAAGTTCCTACATTCCCATCAATTCACTTTCACGTGCCAAGCCAAGCTATACTGATACCCAGCTATAAGCATCACTTAGGGAAATAGAAAACACTAACAACGATAATGGCAATTATTAATTGCCACCTGTCTCCCACCACACGTCCACACTCCATTAGAGCCAACTTCCTCCTGTTGCAGGGCTAGCATTACATCATAACTCGCAAAGAAAAGGGTAAAGTCATGCCAGTAGAAAATGCTACATGTCATATTCAACATTGCCTGAAGTTTCTAAAATGCTGCTTGATGCTGAGTAATCTCACTACCTGGTAAAACTGGTGTTGTCAAAAAGACGACTTGTGCCCTCTTAGCAGTAAGTAGAGCTTGCAATTTCACCCCAAGGCCTGGAACAAGACTAGTTGTGGCAGTTGTGATGATGTGTGTTCACTAAAACATACATCCTGGAGGAAACCAAAGCAGGTTTGTTGTGCTAGTGGACTCAGAAGAAGCAAATTCCTCGTCTCAGCACTGGAAATAAAATCCCTTTCCTTAACTTTGGTGTCTTCTTCAGAGGTAATGTAACAGTTGCGAGAAAAGTAGGAATAGACTCTCGTAACTTTAATTATGGATTTCTATACTTAACAATACACATCTGTTCTATTCGGGTCTCAACATATGATTTCACTGTCATTGGACTGGGTTTTTGGGTGGTTGCTGGGCGTTTCTGTGCTCAGGAAGTCTTAGTTCTTTGCCTTTGTCAAAGAACACTTTCAGCTTAGTTTTTACCGTTTAGAGGGGAAATATCCACATACAGAAAAAAATCCTATGACTACTTTCTTAATTCTTATTTTTCTCTTACCCTGCCACCCTGCCACCCTTATTCTGCCACCCTGCCTCTTTATTTCCTCACATTACTGTACCATCTTAATTCAAACCCAGTGCCAAGGCCATGTGAGGGATTAAGAACTACCTTGCATTCACAGAAGGAGAATCTTATTTTGTTATTAGAGGCTCTGGTGCTCAGGTGTCAAAGTTATTTTGTGTAGAAATACTAATCTGTGCAACAACTTTTACACTTTCTTAGACACAGTTAGGCCTGTGTCCTGAAACATTTGCAATTGAAGACTAGAAATGTTCCTTGAACGGAGCAGAAACACCTCCCTTGCCACAGGGCTTTCTAAGAATGCTGAAATCATGGAGAGCAGAACAAGAATTTGATCTCTGCTATGTAATGTAAAGTTCCTGTTTATCAAATACTCAGACCCTGGATAATGCCCCCTAAGTTGGGACTGTTCCTGAAATGGTTAAACACCTCACCACTTCAGTGCTAAATGCTCTTGACTGACTCTCTTTCCAGCCTGTCCAGCTGAATATGCTGGACAGGCATTTTGTTATTCTCATATCTGTTAGCTCTGATTTAACCTTGTCCAGTTTTGTTGAAGGCAAAAAAAAAAGCAAACCACAGTACCCTTATACAGTCACTCAAGATCAGTCCAACTATTGCAACTGCCAGGTTCTGTCAGCAGGAAGTCAGGCAGTGTCAAACTGTATTTGAATCCCGTGTTCAAAAAAAGCAGAAAATATGAGACGAACTTACTTCTTTTAGGTTATCTGCTGTAAACTCCTTATGTGATGCAAGGATGGGTTCACATTTGGGTTGGTTGGATATCAGGAATCTTTTCTTTCCTTTCTTTTTTTTTTTTTTTGTCCAAGTGCATACTTTATAGAAGAAAGTGTTCTTGGAAGATGTGGGACTACCCTACAGGGTCTTGGGCTACAACTCAAATTGCTCTGTTTGGCTATGGCTTGTCTCCATGCTCTACAAAACTCAATATATATGGCAAAAATAGACACAACTGAAAGTACACGAGAAGGAAGTAAATAGATTTGGCCTCCCCATATGCAACTAAAAGCTGACTTTCAAGTGATGGTGATATGGGAGAGATGGGACAACCTGATGCAAAGCAGACCTGAGTAGATTAGTAAAATACCAGCTGACATTCCCCTGGTGACATACGGCATTTGAGAACATTTTCCATCCACAAACTTTAAAAAGATGCATAAATCCAGAGCCTCCTTTTCCCAATGAAGTACAGAGCATTAAATAACTGGCCAGGGAACACATAGCAGGTTACTGATGACACTATCGATCCAAGTCTTTTCTTCATTCTATCCACTGGATTACAGAGATGCTTCTCAGACTTTCCTGTTGGATCGTTCTTTGGTTGGAACCTCTGCTCCTTCAATTCATTTCACCTTACAAACCAGCACAAAGTTATATGCACTGATTGATATAAAAATTATCAAGATCAAAACTTACACAACCATCAGTTTTGCATGGTGAATATGCCATACGGATTACCAACTTTATGCTATTATTAAAAAACATTACTGCACACTAAACACGTTTAGCATGCTAAAATTGGATTACCAGTAACTTTTGTCAAAAATAAATCCCCAGCAATATACAGGAAACTTCCAGCTCTAGCATCCAAGGGGAAGCATTTCACGAGCAAAGAACAGCAGGAGGAAGACAAACTGCAATCCAAGCTCTATGAGGCTAGTGGTAATGCTGTTATTGACGGTATTGGGGTAGACCTTCAACTTTTGAATACCCTTGAAGGAGAGAGGCAAACAGAAGAGCGAAGTGAGACAAGCCCATCTGGACTGACCTGGTCTCAATAGCTCAGCTAGGCACAGGGTAACTAAAGATACAGATAAAAAACCTCTGTGAAGTTGAAACTTGGGGACAAGTTTTAAAAAAGCAGAACTCCTTTATCTTAGATGGTACATGTGAACTGAGCATTCAGATGATAGCACTTACTGTTGCCTTGAAAACTGTGGAGTTTGGAAGAAAAAGCTCCACAGCACCACACGGCCACGATTAGTCAGCTTAGAGGTAAAATCAGTTTCCTCTCTTCCTCAGTCTGTATCAATAAAGCAAAGAGTGTCTACCCTCAATTAGTCAGATATGAAAAAGTTAAACTGAGGAATGAGTCCTCATTTTGAGATGACCTATAGATCAGGTTTCAAACTGAACCATTTTAACATTCAAAAATAGAGTTCGTCCTACAGATAGACTGAGTCATTTCTTCACCTCACTCAAACCTGGCATCAATTAAGCATTGCATGAATGTGATCATTGGACTGAGAGAGATGGAGGGCTCCCCCTTCACCTTTCACTCACCTCCATCAGTCAGGAGAAAAGAGAAGGGCAGATCTATACACTTCTCATCAATGCAATTCACTTTGTCTGTACTTTTATTTTGGAAACAGTAGGCAGTAAGTAACGAAAATCTGTTCTAAACTAAAGCTAGGCAGACATTCTTTTTAATGGTTTGGATCTCATATCTCAGAAATGAAAGCTCAAAGGCTGAAACGTTCTTTGGTCTAACCGGCACTTTAAATTATTTTAATGACCTTCATTTTATGTTTTAACTCCTTGAATCAACTACAATTGTTCTAAATTTCAGTTATCACATGAGCCACATAAAACTCTTCTAGTTTCTTGCTCTGATGGGTTCTGCACATTTGCAATTCTGCTTCCCAGTGCACTTGTGTCTGTGTCTTCAAAACCCCCTCTGCCAGTAAAACTAAATTATTTGATTGTTCCCAGAAAACGAACACAAAGGGGACATAAAAAGATCAAGCTGCGTTTATTTAAGATTTGGATGAACATCCATGGAACACTCTTCGCATTATACGCCCAGCTCTTTTTAACACTGCGGTGGCATAGCATTTAGGTGCCTCAGTTAACCACGTTCCCTCAGCATCTTCCTCCAGGATGAGATAACGGACAGGTTGTATAACGCAACTGTGTTGCACCCACTCACTCACTCCCTGTAAACTCAGACCCTGCTTAGCTTCCTGGAGAGTGAAGAATTAAAGGAGCAAGTTGTTCAAAGCATTACAATGTGCAATTTCAATGCAAGGCATGATGGAAGTAGCTGTGAGGGAGGATATTACTTCGTTATGAACCTAAATCAGATGCCCAAAGATTTCTATAATCTCCAGAGACTGTTCCATCAGGCTCTACAAGAGGCTTTCCACTGGAACAAAAAGCCCCTTCAGGCTTGAGAAAGTTGTATGGCTTTTTTAACAGTTTCTAATGAAATCCCATATCATTGCTTCTCCCCTGGGAGACTTCAAAAGTCACGTAAACTTCACAGAGCCCACATGCTCAGAAACTTCAACCGAAAGACCACTAAGGAAATAAACTGCCGTTCTCCAATTAGCATTTGACATTCTCTACTGGTTTTTGGTGTGGTGAATTTGTCTTTCTTCTAAACCATGCTGCTAAATTAAATGAGTTACGAAACACGGCATTATTTAATGTTTTAAGGCACACTGAAATCAAACACTTCTCTGTGGGATTTGCTTTCTGCATAATATTTGGAGGAAATACGAAACAAACGTAGCAGTTTCAAACATGTTAAAGGGGCTAATGTGTACATGAATATTTTATTCAAGCTCCTTATTGTGTATTCACAGCTACTGCCAAACACAACAACAGAGACGAGGTATTAGGATATGAAATGGGAAGTGGTCAGATTTTCAAAGCAAGCCGAACACTTTTGAAAATCTGGCCCCTGACTCTTTGGTGCCGTTCCAGAAAGAAATATCCCCATGATGGCAGTTGTCCAACGAGCTTTGGAAATCATTTTGCACAGTTATTTCAGTAAAGCATAAAAGCCAATCCCTAGCTTTCTCTGCCTGATTAAGCACTGTCACCAATCACTATGCAGCTCTAAGGTACGCATGGAATATTCCTAGATAAATCCTCCATCTCCAGAGAAATGTGTTTCCTGTACAACTGTAAATCCAGGTTCTGTGTTGAAACTAATCCAGTTTGGCAGTGCTATGGCCCTAGAAAAGTTTCCTTGGAAATGACAAACTTATGCAAAGGCAAAGTCATCCAATCTTTTCATGCCACTATATTATATTAAAAACACCTGGTTTATTTATACAATGACTCAAAGATTAGGGTCCTAGAAATAATAATACATAAACTTTATAGCAAAAAATATACATATTATAATTCATCCTTCTATGATATATAGAAATTATGTATATTTGTGTGTGGACATATATATAAATATATGGATCGTACTTACGTTTAGGGCACTTGTGTGTGGACATGTGTATCTCCATACACACAGTATACATTTATATATCTTTCTAGGTGCCGTGTGTGTATACATAAAGACACATAAATATACACACAGGAACATATTTACACTCTTGTGAGTAGACATGTACTTTGCAGAACCTGCGCACAAACAGCTGGAGTCCTTCACTGGCTGTGAGCATCACAGGGGGCAGTGACCACCCGCATTAGTGTCCACGGAAAGAGAACTGATGTCATCGCTGCGGGCACAGGACTGGCTTGATGCATCTTCCTTTGTGAAGAACTAGATTTGCCGGACAGTGGCACCCAGCAACGCAGGGCTTGTTGCACGGTCCAATCTCATTCCAATTGTCACAGGTTTTGACACATCCTGGACCACAGGTGTCGTAAACCGCACCGTGTTTACACTGGGTAGCTGAAAGGCAGTTAAAAGGAACAAAATATGCATATTATGCAGAGCCCCACACGGGAAGTTCCTTGTCTGTTTGCTTGGTGTCTACTGCAAATATCAAAAAGCATGTTTCGGTATGGCAATTATATAGAGGCAAAAATTATTTGTAAAAAGATTCCACCATCTTATATCACAAATCTAAAAGCAGCAAAATTCCTAGTCAAAAAGCCAAAAAGTCCACAGCAGTCTTGAACTTTTTGAGAATTTTAACACAGCTGATGGTATATAAAGCTTTGGGAGTGTTTCTATCTATAAGCAGATCTATGCTTTATATTAAAGGAATAACATTGTTTATTTATTTATTAAAATGCCTTTTATGCAATGTTCTGAAACATTTACACAGACATTTATTATCAGTTCCACTCCTACTGAAAGAAGAAGGGAGAGTAATTCATCAAGTTAGACTTTCTGACCCTAAAATTGTCCTTTCTGTATTGCATATTGCAGCCAACCAGATCATGCTGTTAACCCAGCAGCATCATTTCTAAACAAAAAACCAAAACAAACAAACAAACAAAATTAAAAATCAATTATGCTTTGGGCTATTTTACTAAGGGATCACTGAGAATGAGGATTCTTGTACTTAATGATTTCAGTAGCTATCCATTAATTTATGTAGCTGACAGTTCAATGCATCTTCAACATAAAAGACCACTGAAGGCTCAGCTAAAAGCACTATAACCCCTCCAGATCAATATTTACACTCTCTACATTTTATATGCTGCCTTTTTAGTACGCAGAATAATACATGGTTCGATAGCAAATAAAAGTCTGTTATTCTTCTTAACGGCTGTGCTGATGGCAAAAACAAGTACTGATAAAATAGGTTATAGACGGTAAGGGACTCTCAAGGATCCAGATTCATCTCTTGCTATTTTCAGAGAGATGATTGCATTATGAAGGTTTCTTCAACTTTGAGAGAGTATGAAGGTCAAGATTTTTTAAAGAATGGTTCTTTAGAAAGGCTGTTTTGTCATGAGGATTGGCCTACAGTGTCATTACAGTGCTGCTTTTATTCATACAGAGAAAATAGAAATAAATTGATTAAATATGTACAAGAGTGTATCAAAGAGGATGGAAGTTTTATTGCTAAGGCATCATAAATTTAAGGGGTTCCTTTTCATTAATAACAAAGCATCAGCTTCTTGCAAGTTTTACTTCTTGTGCATTTTATGGAACTCGTGCATATCTGAAAAGCAGCCCTGAAGAAGGAACTGAACCAAGAATGCACACACAGTTCTCAGGCCACAAAGTTGGAAAAAATGTGTAGTACATAGAAAAAGAAAATTACTCTGGAGTTACAGAGAATCAGCAGCTAAATATTGGCTGGATATTAGATATCAGGGGAAAAAAAAGCTTTCTACCTTTAAGCACCAGAGCAACCTGTCTAAAAACTCTGTGAGACATCTTTAATTGAACATTGCTTTAGAATAGCTTGGAAAAAACCATATTTCAGCAATGTTTAAGATAGGCTTGTTCAGCTAGTGGACATAGATCTTTTGAGAACTTTTTTTTCCAGCTTTACATTTCTATCTTGCTCTGCATGAAAACTTTCAAGCACATTAAAGAAGGGAAAAACAAAAGGAATAACTAAAGGGATATTTAAATGAAACAGGAAGTTTAGAAGGTAAAAACATGCAAGCAATATTGAGCATAGAATAAGATGTCAGATTCACAAGAAACTCTACGTCTCAGACTTGTAGAGTGTTAAGAATAGAGATTGAACCTCTATTATCTTAAGGGGGCTGTTTACTAGAAGCTTTTCTATTTTTTCTCTGAAAATGAGCTTCCCTTCAAAGGATTTCTAATGGACCAACCAAAACCAGCCATTAGACTCCAGTACACACAGTTTCCATACCAAAAGGTTTACGAGCTTCAGTTTTAAGGCTGCACAGGTTTCATCCCCCAAAGCTCTACTGCAGTAACAGCTGGCTCATCATTCTACTTGAGCTCTGGTTCCTCTGCTGGTGGGTTTGAGCAAAGTTGGCCAAGGACTCCTTTACACTTCCTCCTCTCTGCCCCAGAGCAAATGAGAACCTATTACAGCCCTCCCTCAGCAGCCATGGCATCTGTAAGTACTCCCCAGCTCTGCTCTACCACACATGAACGTGGTATGTCAAAACACCTCCTTTTCCTTCAGATGATGCCATGTAGAAGATATGATGACTTGATTTTCTGCTGTAGGCAGCCTATAATGACATTATTAACATGGTGTCAAGGGAAAAATCAGAAAAACACAATGGCTGCTGTTTACGTTCCCTGGATGGCTTTTATTGTTGAGTGATTCAGTTGTTAACATGTGCTGTGATTGATCCAGAACATTCCACTTCATCAACAGTTTAAAAAATAAAAATAAAGACATTCTGCAGTAGGCTTCCCAGGGACTGCTGAAATGATTCAGTACCATGCAAACATGGAAAACAGCAGTGATGCCTTTGCACCCGTCTTTTGAGGCAAATTCCTCTCTCAGAGGACTGAGTTCTGTTACTAATAACTTCCTTAGTACACTGGTAAAAAAAAAAAAATTCAAAAACCTAACCCCAAAGTACAAAAGCTACTAATAATACTGTATTTTGCAACATTACCAGTCCCAACAGGATCTTTCCACTCTTTTTCTAGAACATGTGTTTGGCATGACAGATGTGAGCTTCCTCAGACCACTTTCTAAGCTGGTGGGAAAATAGCCAGCTCCAGTCCAGAAGCCATACAGTCACACAAATACAGCACTGTGCCTGAGTTATAAACCCTGCCTAATAAGGCTACAGTTTTCAGACTAGACCTGGTTTATTCCAGCCACCTTTCCAGTTTCACAGAGGAGGCTTGTATCTGTCTACGCCTGTCTTTGCAGACATGGCTGTAATTATATAGGACAAAATACGTAACGTAAAACTGCTGAAGGATTCCCTTAGTGGATGATATCCAGTAAATCTAATTCCACGTAAAATTTTGAACTAATATTAGAGCATCAATGATTCTTCCTGTTGGTGTTGCACAGACTGGACTTCATAAGCTTTTCGTAGGACTTTCAAACGGAATGTCACTCATAGTGCTTGGAATTCACATCTCCTTCTAACACAGTAAAAGGCAGTAGATCTGGGCACTGACTGGCTGTTGCAGCATGTAAGCACATCAGTGCTACCTTGTGTACTTTGCACGGTGTTAGAGACCTGACTTGATTTTTCTTCTGCCATTGGAAGCCATGCCCATGGCAGGGAGTTATTGTCACCTACCATCCTTGAGTCTTCTTCCTCTCAGTGTCCTCAAAAATGTGGTCTTAAATTACCGTGGCCCAAGTTCTTTCACCACATCAGTTTACTTAATTGCACTTTATAAATTGCTTGCTTAGCCTTTCTTGGGTTAAAAAAAAACACCTGTTTTTCCTTTCTCCTTTCCTTTTCAAACCTCTTCCTTCCATTTGTATCTCTTCCTTTTGCTCTTGCACGTATGACTTCCTCTTATTTCTTCTTTCCCTCATGCTGGGTCCCCTGGTTCTCAATTTCTCCTTCACAAGTAATATTTCTTCCTGTACCCATTCCAACAGGTCTCACTCCCCTCTACTTCCTGTGGAAACCTGTATCCTTTTCCTAACCCTCTCAGTTACCATGTGGATCTCACTGTCTCTTTCCTAGCCCAGCCATTTTCCTTACTCATTAACTTCTACCTTCACTCCTGCAGTTAAAGGAGAGCTGATACTCCCCTTATCTAGCCAACCTCCTAGGACAGCAAACCTTGAGCAGCAGCATTTTTGTGTCAGAATGTAGAGGAGGATATGCTGTCACACGGGGGGAGAGAGAAGAGCAGGAAAGAGGACATGTAATTCAGCCTCCTGAGCACCCTGTTTGGCTGGCCCTCCAGACAACACAAGTTTTCTGAAGATTATAAAAATAAGCTGAGAGTACAGCAGTCGGGGTAGAGAAACTGCCAACCCCACAAGATCTGGTTTTAAAACATACAAAAGTATAATTAAACCTGACTTTGCTAATAAGTATAAACAATTGTCATCAGAACACAACTGTTGCAAGTATCCCACCAGCTATGAAATGTCAGGCAGGAAATGAAATTTCACAGAATGCTGAAGTTTTATTACAGATATATCGTTTTTTACCTAGGAACTTTTATCTGTAATTGGGACACAATAACTATAACTACTAGTTTTGGAGAGAAAAAAATAAGTTAAAGATTAAAATCCTGATGCTGGTCAGTGGTGCCATGTAGAGTGCAGTGGATGCACTTTAATTTAATGTTTACCGTATGATATAACATAGAAGATGGTGCGACTTGTTTGACACTGGATACTTAAGTAAGTGTTTTGAGGGTACTTGGCCATATACAGCTTATCTATATTTTCTGCTTAACAAGATTTCCCATTTTCTTCTACAACTCTGGACTGAAATAAAAAACTCGTGTGGATTTAAACACTTCTTTCATTAGCTTTAATGGAAGCTGTGTGTTTAAATTCCATCCTAACGTTCTCTCAAGGACTGGTTTTGCCTCAGAAACTTTTCTTGTCTTTGGTAAGATGCCAGAAAAAATTGTGAAATGAAGCCTCAATTAGTTAAGTCGTGATATGTCAACACTTGTATAAACTCCTTAGGGCAGGGATTGGAGTTTTTATTCTTTTTACAGCATCTGCAACAGTGAAGTCTCAGTCTGAAGTGCTTTGGGAAAAAAAAAAGTCACAATGCTTGTTTCATGTTCCACAGGGATGTGCTACCACATCAACAGATTAAAATTATCTATGTTATTAGTGCTACCTGAGACCACATCCTTGAACAGGGTTTTCACTTAGTGACACCGTTTCCATTGTTCTGTTCCCAGGTATGAAAAAAAAAATAGCCTTTTGGGAACAGTCAATCAAATGTAATTTTTTCTGTCACTCACCCATCCCTGCTAAAATGCCTTCAACAGAAAAGGAAATTGAAGGTGAGAGAGTAGACCCTGAGCCACTCACAATCACCAAAATGGACCACAGACTAATAGCTCTTTGACTAACACTGAGTATCCTCTTCTCAGAGGTTTGCTTTTTTTTGTTCAACTACTGTCAATTGTTTTACATAAATCTGCATACATTTCCAGGCAAACCGATACCATTACAGAATGTCCTAAATTAATGAGACCATCATCAGGAGAAACGTTCTTCTGCAATATTGCATTTTACTTCAAGTGCCCATTACCACAGACCACTGCTTCTCACAAAACAATTAGTCATAATTACTTGCAATTAATGCAGTCCTAATCACAGGGCAATTAGGAAATTAATTATTAGGAAATTAACACAGGTTTGTATTTTTATATTCTCATTAAAAACATTCTCTCTTCTTGCCTTGTTGAAGGACCTGCAATCATATAAACATGTTGTCTCTGGAAATATAACTGTGTTTTGACAGGAGGTCAAAGGAGTTTAAACATTATCTGTAATCAAGGGTTTACATATCCTGAAAGAAAAACTTCCAAGAACTTCCAGCCTGGTGCAATACCAGTCCTTTCTAAATGGTTCATTTTGATCTTCCTCCATCAGTAAAAGGATAGTTAGTTTGTGCACTGGCTTACAAACAGGCGGTCCCAAAATTCTTACCTGCACAGTTCTGCTCTGGCACCCACTGGACTTTCAGACCTTCCCTCTGGCAGGCTCGGGCATATGCCAGGAATGACTCACAGTAGCAGTTTTTATGGACTGGACACTCGCACATATCTGTCACACAGGACCTGCAGAACAAAGCCCCAAAACAAATAAGCAAGGAATGCTTTGGCAGATATCTGCCTGAGCTTTGGAGTTGTTTACTTTCCCGTCACATGGCCTTCAGCGCTACAGCAACTTGTGCTAAATGGCAAGAAAGTTAAAAGCATCCCTGCTGTTACATCCCAGGCACTCATCCCTTTTTTCTGATGTGCTACTCTGCTGCAGGGAAGTCTCAAAAGCACCAGGGAACCACACAGAAGCAGGAAGGTGAGGAGACCCAAAAAACATCAGGCAGAGAGGACAGAGATCACAGCGGGAGCATGAAAACTCCATTTTTGCAACGATTTTGTGTCAACATAAAACAAAAACTTCTTTATTCTCTAGAAAGTAATAATTTAATAATTTTACCAATGATAATACTGCCTTCTTTCCAGGTTACTTCCAGACTCTCCCCACTCTGAAGGCCCTAGAATTATATGCCTATTTTCTCATCAGCGTCATTACTAAGTGACAGACTTTAAGAGACTCCAAAGGAGCAGGGGTGGTGCAGCATAACTGAGCAGTTTCACGCCAGGAAATCCCCCGGGGCACTTAATAATACCACTCACCCTCTTCTTCCGTTGCATTCTTATGTGGAATCACCACAAAACACGACAGGGAGCAAAGCTGCTAACATGGCCCTACATGAAACTGCTACTGCTTATGTCACCACCATATTTCAAGTCAGCTCATCCAGAACATGTGCCCATTTGGCACAGACCTGAAATATAACTGGCGGATTTGCAGTCAGTGGTTTCTACATATGCAAAATGCCTAGACGCTTCTGCAGATGCGGCAATGGAAATTCAGAAATGCTGAGTATCTACTGCTCTAAGCAGAATCATTTAAAGGCAAGGTACGGCGGAGACATAGTCTGAAAATCGTGCCCTCGGTTCATCTGCTTTGCACTGAGGGTGCACTGTGTCAGAACCTCGGGTGTCAATGGGCAAGGCCCCTGCTCCATTGATGTTCCTGAAAGAACAAGACAACATTTGTGAAAGGCACAAATCCTCCAGAAAGACCAAGGGCTGAAGTAAAAAATGAACTCTTCATGTTAAATGTTCTTCCTGTGGATCATAATTTCAGTTTTCCATAGGAGAAGGATGGATATAGGCTTAGTTTCCCAGAAACTTTTTCCGCAGCTGAAGGGATAATAGATTGGAAAAGATGCAAGCACCTCAGTCAAAGCAGTCAGGAGCCCTAATGCCCATACAATGCTTTAGAGTCATTAGGAACTCTTTATTCAAAACTACAAAACGGGATTAGTGGTCCCTTGAACACAGACGAACCTGTTTCTGCATATGCAACAGTGCCCCTTAAAGAGGAGTATTCCCCCTTGCTAAAGTCACTGGCTAGTTCAGTGACTATTCATTGGGTTAAACCTGGCAGTTCTGCTTGACATTTCCAGGAGCTTTTAACAATTTTACTCTCAGTGGACCCCCAACATTAAATTACCTAAAAATTCATGTAGACAAATGAGTAACATAAGTGCTAAAAGGTTACCTGTCCTGTTTTTACTGATATTTATGTGCTGTGAATAAACAGAATTGCTTTGGACCAAATATATGACATGCTCATATTTACAGAACAGTTGCTTTCATTTCTTCATTTTCTAGGGAAAATGTAATTTTATTTCACTTTAGTTCTGTGGTAGGTCCCTTTACATCTTTTCCAGTAACAGATGTTGGTGTATGCATACCACAGCTGACAGGTATCAGCACAACAGATCAGCAACAGACCAGCACAACATCCTTGCCATGGTTTGACGCTGTAACCTGATAAAAGGCCTTGTATAAGCACAAAGGGTCACCTTTTTATATGACACACTAAAAAACTGCACACAGTTTCCCTTGGCCACAACATCTCTTTGGGATCTCCTGGCAGCAGGCACTCCATATGCCCCATGCAATTTAGGAAGTTCACGTCTCATTTTACAGTGAAGTAGATGCTTCTTTGCTACTGCAGCAAGTTATTATCACAAATAAAGTCTGTAATAATCTCCATAGATAAAAGTTCATTATCGCGATACCATTTTGCCCTATTTTTATTTCTGTGCCAGCCTCCTTTATCAATCACATTTTACTGTTCTACACTCAGATTTAGTTATTATTGATGTCCATGGTGTCTAGGGATGCTTGCCAGTGTCAGGTTGGTTACATTTTCACGGACTTCCTGCCTTAGAAATGATAAGACCCTAAACCTGAGGTACTTCCTCTGCTTTTTAGAGCGAAAATACATTTTTTTTACCACTGTTCCCAGCCCGCAGGAGGGCAGCCATGCTCTTTGAGAGCGCAGAGAGGTTAGTCCCTATCTACACGTGAACTACACTGTGCCACTAACCCTTGGCATCGTAATGGCCGTGGACATCCACACTCCACACTCCAGGCTCCAGAGTGAAACACCTGGGTTTGGCTGGGATCAGCACTATTTGTTAGTGTTCAGCACGGGCATCCACGCCCCGTGCAACACAAACAATCATTACATACCTAATTGCTTGTGTCATTTTTATTTTCCTGAAATGTTTCACCCTGGCGACAGCTGCTGGACTCAAGCCCTAGGCTTGGCTGAGGCGCAATCATTAGACTGCAGCAGTTTTATTAATAAATTACAATTGCTAATTATTTGTTAGGTTAATTAAATTAATTCACATTAAATCAAAAATTAAAGAAACCTATATCCACAGCCACCAAGACTAGTGAATCAAAATAAAATCTTCTTTCCTTCCCTAATGAAATTCCTTGCTGGTGAGTTTAATGTATTAATATTAATTGCAGTTAGGAGGATTGATGGATAAGGGAGAGGGGTCTTTTTATATTACTTCTGAAATCAGCAGGAGCAGATATTTGCTTTATTTGATAGGCACTGTAAGAGTCAAAGAGCAGTTCTGGGAAAGGACATGGGAAAAAAAGATGTCTGTCCTCTGAGGGCTGGCTATGAGGGGGGACCTGCCGATGGCCCATGGGCAAGCTTTGACTTTGGGTCTGTACTTTTATCAAAACACATTTACTTCTTGTACTTAATTACATTTCTCCCTGTTACTATTGTTACAGTCGTGTTAAAGGGCTATTAAAGGATGATACACTAGGTAAATTTAAAAACTGATTCTTGTGTGCTGTCCTAATCACTTCCCCTCACAAAAATCGTTGGTGTGCCCATAGCTTTTAACTTTTTACCCTCTCCAGTGAAACATTTCAAAAATTATTCTCTCCTGCCCCAGATTCTGCTTTCTCATCATTCCTCCTTTGAATCTGACAAACAGATTCGGTGACACTAACTGCATATATCAGAGGCTTATCTCCACTCTAACCTTACTGGACTGTTCAAATAACAGGAAAATACGCTTTAGTAAAACTTTGAAATTATGCAAATAAGGAGGGTGTACTGACAAGTTACTGTACTGCACAGTAACAGAGACTTTGGGTCTTACAAGGTATTGTGACTCTTTACCAAGAACAAAACATTTGCTTAAATGAAGCAAAAATATATTAGAAGCTTAAACATCAAAACATTACAGTCATATAGAAATAATCCCATGAAAAGACTGCAGTGCACGTTACTTAGAAAATGAAGCTATTTTACAAGCTATGAAAATACACACACAGGCAGTGTTAGTTCTGCCCTCAGTGAAATCATAGAATAACACAGAGATGCAATGATGTTGTGGTCCAAAAGAAAACTACATCTCTTTTAAAGACATATTTACATTTCTAAAAAATACTTGGGTGTGATGGCGCACTTCATCTGGAATCCTTGCTCCGCATAAGCACCGGAGCACGGCCAACCTCACAGTCCTTGACTGGCACCAAGTGCCTCACTGGGATTCCTTTTGAAGGCGTCTGTGCTGCCTGCAGGGTGTGTGTCAGAGATGGTGCTAATTGGGTGAGTATAATCACAAACTGGTGCAAGGGGAAATCCATGAAAGTGAAGGCATCCGGCAGCTGTGGGACACACCCTTGCAGGAGACAAACACACACTCTGCTGCCACATCTTCAAAGCAAACTGGATGAGCACACTCCTTCAGCAACAGCCCTTTTTCACATTAAACCATGGAAAGTCTCCAAGTCCCACAAAGGGCAAAGAACAGAGTCCTATGATACATGCAGCATTTCAAAGAAGAGGAAAAAAATCACAGCAATGAAGCCTACAGCCTTAGTCTGTGCCATGCAGGATTGAAATCGCAGCTGTTCACTTGCTGAACAATAGCAGTTCCTTTTCCTTTGCAATATACACAAATACAAAACCAGAACCATCCATTTTAGGAGAGGCTCTTTCTTTTTGCATTTTTCTACCCCCACTTTCACAACAAGAGAGTGTTGCCATGCATTTTTCAAACACTTTGAGTACCTGGAGTGTCTCTACACAGATGGAAAACACTAACATCTTCCTCTTGCCATCAGTAGATCTCAACCAACTTTACAAAAGCAATGAGAAATAGTGCATCACTGCATACATTTTATGTATGTGAAGAGACATCAGGTGGTGGGGGCGTTTGTCCTTTATACTTAGGAAAGCTGTACTCTCAAAAACTTTAAAGCCTGAAGGGTCATCTGCCTATAGAGGAAGACTAAATTCCAGCCCCGCCATCCTGTGAGGTATGACTTCTTGCAATAACTTCTCATTATCTATGCCAAATCAGTTTTATTACAAGCTTGGCCTAACTCCATATAGGAAAAATTAAAGCCTCTGTCAGTAGCTATGTTGTTACAAGAAAGCTTGTTTGGGCTCATTTTTTGATAAAGCTTCAATGAGTTGCCATTATTTATGGCCCCAGACAGAAAAGTCATTTCACAAAGTAAGAGGATGAGAAGATGAGCCATATTCCAATGCATAATGGAAAGTCTCATGCTGTTGCTATCACAAGCTCTCTCTTGTCTGTATGTACATGTTTAACCTTATTAAAGTATTGAAGTGTAGGATGTAGAGCTGGAGACTTTTTATAGCTTTAAGGCTTGAGATCAAAGGCTTGAAAACATTCTCTCTTTCTCCAGAGTTTACTAATATTAATGCAAAAGCAGCAAATAACTCACATGGACGGTAATTTTGGAGGCTGCTGAAAACACAGAAACCCTTACATCTATTGAGTATTCATTCAAAGCACTTGCCTGGGGAGCAGACTGCTTCATGCAGCAAAGTCAATAATTTTTGAGGATAATTTCTTCCCAGACCAGGTAACTATAGCTGTACTCCATCTGTGCTTTTCCCACACATCATAACAATGGTAACATTGCCTTAAATTGGGATCCGATAAAGGCTTCAATAACGAAGCCAAACCATCAGTTCCCCGACTATTTTTTTCTGGGAAGTGCGAAAGTGCCCAGAAAAACTGGCATGCAGGATATGTGTGCTTTGTACTGGAGACTCCCCCTTGCTCAAGAACTCCCACACTGCTGAACTGGCTCCAAAAAATCCCTTAAAGTGTGGGAGCAGAAAGGGAACTCACAGTTCATCTTCGGTGAGCAGTGCATAGCAAATCTACTGCAGGCATATCCTTTCCCTGGGGAAATCTCTTTCCTATAAAGAAAGCACTGGCCATAAAGCTTGAGAATATGACTGTTGTTTTTGGCAGATTGCAGAGGAGGAGTTTGCAGTAGTAGGCATTTGAATCACGCACTAGAATTTCATCCCTATTCCTGACTTTCACGCAACTTTGAGTCAACCATGGACTGTATTGCCACACTGAGCCAAGCAGAGAGAAGTTATAAAATACAAAACTCCATCAAAGGGCAAGAGCTGCTTATATTCTAAGATTTCTAGGGTATAGCAGTCATGTTACACACACATTGTTCCTGGTCCAGATATAGACTTGGTACTCAGATAATTAAACAGCATCACACAAGATATCCACATTCATTCCTCCCTTGCCAAGGCATCCTTTCAGAGCAGTTATTTGAGGATTTCAGTTGGGAAAGGAATGCTTTAAACGCAAGTAGTAATTACTGTTCATAATTTCCAACACAGCAGAGACATACTGCAATTCAATTTTGATTTCTTTGTATATCCATCTTTTTAAAAAGAAATCAGAAACCATACTTCTCTCATGAAGGGTAAGCAAAAATGGTATTTTCAAGACACTGAATAAATGGAGGTCCATGTAGACCTCTGGAAAAATCATAGCGTGCTGCACAATATCACCACAAGCCTATACTGCGTGCTGCTAAAAATATTATCCAAAAGCCTTTGGACAAAGCCAAAGAGAGTGTTCTGTGTGTATTTTTAACCTGGCATGCTGTGCCAGAATTGTGTTTCATTGCCGTAACAAACATTACCCACAAGAATATGGCAAAATTAACAATGAAACATTCTGGAACATTTTCTAAAACCATATAAAATACAAAATTGTCAGGACAGCACTACCCTGACACCTATTTATAATCTCTCTGAATAAGTAGTACAAGTGGTAAAGGCACTTAAAAGGAGGAAGAACCACAGAAAGAACAAAACAGCACAGGAACCTTCCCTCCTTCTTTCTTCATGATAATTCTCCCACTAATGTGTCAAGTATCTTGTGCTTGGATCCTTACAGGCATCTGTGGCTTTAATTGTACTTTCTGGTCCTGCGAATGGAAAGGCTGGCTAAAATCCCTCCATGGGGAAATAGCTGAACCATGACTACGGAAGACAATGAAGTCCCATGCTGGACTCCAAGAAGCATCTGGTATGACTCAGAATATTTCCTAGAGCTGAAATTTACAGTACAGTTGAGTGACTGACTTGCCACCTTTAGAAAGACTGGACTTTTGCTCAAAAACTCCAACAGAATATGGAAATGGCACCCAGAGCTCTGAAAGAGCTGACCCCTTGCACTCCCACTCACTTTCAGAAAGTGGAAGAGATTTGTCGTCTCTTCTTCTAGTTCACTTGTTCTGTGCCACAGAGAGTTTCACCTGCATTGTGCAGCCATGGCATTTGAAATAAATAGTCCTGGCATTTGAAATAAATATCTGTGTACAGGGCAACTCAAGTGGCTAGAGTTCATATGTAGCATACACCTTGAAGTGAAGTAGTTAAAAAACCACTCTTCTGTGCACATTACATATGACTCTGTAACTGGAGTTATTGGAATAAAGAGGAAATACAGCATGAGTTTCTTAACCTATTTAAAACAAGTGCCCAATATCACACTGAAATGTACTCATCAAAAATGCTTTCATTTTACTTGCTTACTGGGGTGGTATATATACAATTTGTTCCACCCTCTTTGATGAGATTACTGCAAAACGGATTTGGCTGCCTGTACATTTTATGATCTGTGGTTTGCATATCTAGCTGGAAAATACAAGCACCATTATAACTCTGCTCTAGAACAGACAGAGTTTCCAAATCCTTTATAAAGAGGTCATTTGGAATAAAATGTTTGCACCAATTAAAAGATAAGTTAAGCAAACTTAGGAGTGGTACCAGGAATCTGACACTGAAGGTTCAAAAGCTAGAATCTGGTTTCTGAAGACATGAGTTTCTTCAGTTAACGAATATCCATAGTCGCCCATTTGCAAATATCCATCACATAATAGGCAAAGATAACAGTAGCTGCAATCTCAAGCTGCATGATAGGGCTTATCATGCATTTACAAGAAGATTTCTGATGGAAAAAACCCTTTAGATGCTCTATGGGTTCAATGTTCAGAAACAAAGTCACCTCCTATAGGATTTTCTACCAAAGATCCAATCTTTCATAGGTTCAGAGGCCTGAGGTCTACAACCCATGTGCTCATCACTGATTTCCTAAGGCCAAATTGACCTACTTTGTGTTTTCAGAACCCCATCATTTATCATAGAATGGCTTGGGTTGGAAGCAACCTTGAAGATCATCTAGTTCCAGCCCACCTGCCATGGGCAGGGACACCTGTCACTAGCCCAGGTTGCTCAGAGCCCCATCCAGCCTGGCCTTGAACACTGCCAGGGATGGGGCATCCACAACTTCTCTGGGCAACCTGTTCCAGTGCCTCAAACCCCTTGCAGTAAAGAGTATGCCTCCCTAATATACAATCTAAGCCCACTCTCTCTCAGTTTGAAGCCACTCCCCTTTGTTCTGTCTCTACATACCCTTGTATTAAATCTCTCTTGTAGGCTCCCTTCAGGTACTGGATGGTCACAATTAGGTCCCTCTAAAGCATTCTCTTCTTCAGGCAGAACTAAGCAAATTCTCTCGGCCTTTCCTTATACAAGAGGTGCTTCATCCCTCTAATCATCTTGGTGGCCCTACTCTGGACTTGCTCCAACAGGTTGACGTCCTTACTGTGCTAGGGACTCAAAACTGGATGCAGTACTCTAGGTGTGGTCTTACAAGAGTGGAGTAGAGGGGCAGAATCACCTCCCTCCCTAGCCACAACCTAGAAAAATTCCTCAATTTCAAAATTTCCTATTTAGAATTTCTTAAGCCAGTAAGGTTTCTTATTACAGATTCTGTTCTGACACAACATTGCAGTATTCAAGTTACTTCGACTGGCCACATTGCATGTGTCAATCATGTCTTTCTTATGAGAGGAAAAGAAGTGGAGGATGTCTTAGTGGACCTTCTTAATATCTATATTAGTATTCTATGTTTCCATTCACTGCCTGCAGATGCTTAGCTTAGCTCTCACCCCGCTAAAGTGCATTTGCCTTACGACAGAGACACCCCATCATAATGGAATTTTCAGTGTCCTCTGGCATAGCTACCAAGGAAAATCCATCATCATTTTGATCTTTTGCATTATGTAACTGACATAAAATTTTATCTTTTTCTCCCTGTCTAGACTTGATTTTTAAAGAATACTTCCCCCAGTCTCCAGTTCTTTAGGCATAATTGGAGACTGAGCTGCCATATCTTATCTAGAGAGAGGAAAAAACCAATCATTTAAATTCAATTTCAAAAAGACAGACATGCTTTAATATCTAACTTTATACATTAAAGTGTTACTTTCAATCAACAGTTAAACATCGTTATTATGTTTCATACAGTGCAAAGGAACATGGCACAGACTAAATGGTTCTAGTACGACTGCATCAACTTTCTCTCTGGTAGACAGAGAGCCCATTAGTGTATTCTGTGTGACAGCCCTCATCTGAGAAAAGCCAGAGGTTTTTCATGAGCTTATAAACATCCTAGATAGAGCCTCAAAAACTACTGAGAGGTTTTGAAGTCATGGCCCTACAGAAACATAAACCATGTAGATAAACCAATAGCATATTGCCATAGTCATTAGATAAACATATAAAATAAGTCCAGTTTTAAATCTTCCAAAATAAAAATCCAAACCAGATCATCTCCTTCTGTCCACTGACAAAATATATTGTGGTCCTGCTATTCTATGTGTCATAAAAATATGTCATATCCAATAACAAGCACAATGAGAACATGAAGCAGGAAATATTTCTGAACCGTAAACATAAACTGAAGTTATCTTCAGCTTTTGATGATGATTCAGTGTATATATTTCCAAGGAGGTCTTGTGATATAATAATAAACAGGCTGGCTAGTTTAGAAACTCACATTCTTAAGCCCTGCAGAACCCACTCCCTGGCTTAATCCATATAAAATTAACTTCAATCAAGCGTTTTTTTTCCTCTAGGTGGCTGCAGAGCATTTAAAAAGTTACTGGCTCCAGAGGGAAAAAGAAAGAAAGAGAGCAAGAGAAAGCATAGATAGAAGACCGATACTCAGAAAATAGCTTTCTTCCTCCTCTTGCTGTCTTTAAAAGCAAGAGCCAAATTTTTGTCTCAGCAAAGTCAGAATCACTGAGTGTGGTGTCTTCCAGCCTGTCACATCCTCACAGTGCATTTCACCTCAGAGGTCTCCCTGTTTGCTCCTCATCAAAGTAATTGCTAAAAATAGGACTTGGAAAAAATGGCACAAAAGCCAGCTTACCTAACTTGAAAAATTAAAAAAAACCACCCTGTTTCTGGTTTTTATGGCTTCCTGTGTGGTCCTGGCCCAGACCCATACAAAGACATTGGCATGTAAAGCATGATTTAGGCAGGATTCGGACACGTGAATGCAAAACTGCAGTGCTGGCGTGGTTGCCCTGACTCCGGTGAGATTGACCTTTTCGTGCTGGATACTTGGTTCCTGCCTTCACGTTTCCTGAGGCACCTCCGCTTTTGCTCTGCGTGTTCGCAAGACGCCGTGGGCACTGGCAAGGCACGAGCCTGACTGGCGCCCCAGCAGTGAGGGCCACCAAGGACGGCTGTCTCCAAACAGCGGCGCTGATGCCGTGGTCCCGTTCAAGACTCAAAAGACCAGAGGGAGAGGGCGAGCACAGTGATACAGGGTTCAGCCAGGAGGTGGAGACCTGGTTTCTCCTCTGGTAGGTTTGACTTAGCCTGCCACTTTACACCGAGAAAGCTTTGTGTGAGATATGTTTTGCGTACTACCACAGTTCTTTAACTTTCCCGAGTGCAAGATCTCAAATGCAAAACGCTGTACAGAGCACGAAAACACGGTGGATTAAATGCTGGCTCCAGTAAAATGGATGGGGATTTTCCTGCTGACAACACAGGAGCCAAGACTCAGAACTGTCATCAACCTTTTTTTTTTTTTTTTTTCAGTTCTGTACTTCCAGGCTTTGAAGGATCCAGACTCCTTCAGGACACAACTGAACATTAAATTCAAGCTTCCTGAATTTAAAAGCTATAAATTAAAATTTCCTGTACTAGACACAGTGACTCCATGACATATCAGCCTGGCCTGGGAACCACAGAAACCCACACAGATGTTATAAAGCCAGAATGACCTGGCTCAAACTTACCTTTCAGTGTGTTAGTTTGCACACAGTCGTTTACTTGGCTAGATACAAAGACAATTCTGATGTAAATCAGCAGTCTTTAGTGAGAAATGACAGCAAAAACCATGAGCAAACCCTCCCTATCACAGAACAATCATGGTTGTATTTTCTGCTCATCCGTGGGTCACGTCCAGTGGCAAAGATGCTAAGATAAATTTCTGGCCTTAGTCTTGTTATCCTAAACATCTAAATATGTCTTTGCCTCTTTTTGTTGGCTGGGCAGAGGCTCCATGGAATAGATCAGTGCCCTGTGTTGGCCATTTGAACGTGCTGCCTGGTGGAGCCACAAAGCAATTTGTTCTCTCTCCACCACTTTTCACTCCATAAAATCTTCCCTGGCCTCTCTACAGAAGCAGTGGAGAAATCTCGGAGCTGTACCAGTTTGTTATGAAGCTTGCTGTCAAACTTGGCAGTGGTTGCAAGCTACCATATCCTTTCTCACCAACAAAGTTTGTGGGTTGAAATGTGCCTTTCAGTCTTTGGGCAGCTGCAGCAAAGCAGCCCATACAGTATGACTGCTGAAGAATCTCAGCTGATAGGAGATAGGACTCCCAGAAGGCAATAAAAAAGGGAAAGCTGTTCCTGGAGGTTGTGCAGGAGGAGGTTGTGTTCGCGTTCTCCAAGGGTCCTCGGGAACTACAATGTTTACAGTCCATAACTCCAGGAGACCATTGATTTCTTCCCTTTGAGGTGAGCATGTGGCACCCCATAGGAGTTTTTCTGCTCCCGTGGATCTTTCTGCAGGTGGGGTGCCTGAAGGCCCTTATGAAAGCATGAGCAGATTAGCTCTGTCAAAACAAAGATCCTGTTTTTCTGCCAGTAAGGAAAAAGAAGGAGAGAGCGGGGAAAGCGTAAAACACAGCGTATAATATGCAGGAGGAAAATTGCTTTTTAATAGAATCTTTTTTTCAAAGTTTTCCATTAAACTTTGCTCACTTGCAGTGAAAGTTTTGGAATGCAACTCCCTCATCCCCTTAGGATGGTCTGAGTTTTATTATGTTAGTAAGGAAGCCCAGCTTATTCCTAGCAGAGCTACTGCATGAAACACTTCAATCTCAAGCCAAAGTGGCAGAAGTAAAAGCCTCTCCTGACTGATTTTCAGCCACCATTCTGGGGCCAGTGATTTTTATCATATGCAAAAGAATCTTTTGTTACCAAGTAACAGTAAATCACAAATGATCACATCATAATGAACGAGATTATACAAACCCAAATGTTACCCATACGATAACTAGATTTCAGCTGAGGTACATAACCAGAATGAGCAAAGGAATATATCAGAAGAGGAGAGGAAGTATTGGTCATGAAACAGGGCAGATGAACTGATGAGTAATGAGAGAACATTAGAATCTCTTCCTTCCTTCCCTTCCTCTTTTCTCCCTTCCCTCCATGCTCCCCCTTGACTTTCAGTGATACAGGGCATAATAATATTAGAAATAGCTGCAATAGAAGAAGAGGAATAACTGCAGTACCAGCAGTCAAGGAGAAAAAAATATGGGGAAAGTAGTAATACCATAAGTCTAGCCCCTTGTAGCAGGCAATGGTGGGGAAGCAAGGTGGAGTAAATCCAGTTACACACACATGTAGCAATTTTTACAGTTCAGGACACTAGGCAGGCAGAATGAAACCTATGCCTACCAAGATGAACCCAGAGAAAGGATGAGACACTTCAGTAAGATCAGAGGGGCGTAAAAAACCCTTGCGTGTATCTGCATAAGCCCTACCAGTTCTGTGTACTAAAGGTAGCCATGGTCTCCAGGAATGTCATTTAGAAGATTTCATGAGCACTGACAAATCATTACACACTTAAAGATCAGGGGAAAGGACAAGGTCTCCAAGGTGCAATTCACCTCACAACATAGCTAGGGTCTAGCCTTTTCAAGGTGCCTTACTTTCAGATCTATTTTCCCGGGTAAAGACTGAGCCTTTTGTTTTGGTTCATGCTGAATTCTGCATAAAACGCTACAGAAAGTGATATAGAAAGTGACAGGATTTCTCTTCACTCTCAGAAGTTATTTGTCTGAACGCAGTCTGCTTTAAGTGTCTGCCTTCACACCAAGGCCAGGACTCATTCCTCTAAGTTGCAAGATTGTGGCTCTTGAACATGCTGTTGAGAGAGCTCAGTTCTTTAATACGCTTCAGAAGAAACACTCCAGTATATTGCACCAAATCCTCTCCGTCTTCCATGTGAATCTTGTAAATAAGGTCTATGTTAACCAGAACCAGCACCATTCTGCTGTATTTTCCTCTTTGTGTACGTGTGTGTATACAGATATGCTCCTTTTCTATTCTTAGGTCAGTAATTCATTAGGCTATGCATTGCACTCCACGTTAGGCAAAGGTCTCGTTAACTCAGTTGCTTTTGTATTGCACTGGATACCTTGCCATTTGCTGGAAACACAGAAAAACAAGAGGAATTTAAATTTTAGCATTAGTTCTCTTGCCAAATAGGTTGATGAAATCATATAGCCATGGAGATTTGTGCATGTTCAGCACACTCCATGTGGATGTCAGCTGCACTCAGACCTTACTTCTCTCCACGTATAAGAAAGACTAGCACAGAACATGCACAGAAATTAGAAGTTCGTCTTATCCTGAAATCTTTTCAGAGAGATTATATTACTGTGAATGGCAAGCCCAGCAATTCTTAGAGATCTGTTTATGTAACAGTAGCAGCAGCCAAGGAAAGAAAGAATCAAGATGCAACAAAGTTCTTGATCCCATCTGGGCAAAGAGTACAAAGGGAATCATCACGTCTGCATGAAGAGAGTGATGGTGATGGAGTATTAACAGAAGAGGCCGAGTCCCCAGAGTCAAACACTGTGGGAATGAGTAAAAGCCACAGAAGGAAATGGAGGCTAAAGAGAAAGGCCCACAGTAAATATCTGCAGATGCTGTTGTTTGCAGTGGGGGCTGAACCAACAGGGATGTAGTCATACACACACGTTGCACCTCACCAGTGGAAGAATATTCTTTTCAAGATCAAAAGTCAAGCAGCAATAAAATCCGTGTCAAAAAACATAGGCAGAGGAGGTTGTGCATGCTCACTCATGAACATCTGCACTAAGAAGCCACTTAAGTAACCATGCAACAGCATGGAAGAAACATCTGCAGCGTGTAGACCACCAGCTGTGCAGCAATAATACTTTGAATATCCAGAGTGCCTTTCATCTGAATACTGCAAAGCATTTTCCAAACAAATTAAGCTTCACAACACCACTGCGAGCTTCTTATTTAATGGTAGGATTATTTCATCCTGCACCAAAATGCCATTGTTGCCAGAATGAAAAGTAACACCTGTTTATCATCGCACAGAAACGTACAATTTTCACGATGGGAAATGACAAAAAGGGTGTAGTTAAGTTAAAGTGCAGGAAGACTTGAGGTAGTCAGAATTAAACATTTAGAATGAAACTCAGAAAAACATAGTATTAACCTCCACTTTACTTTTTATGCAGACTGTCACATTGATTTTTATGCTCACACGCTCCTTGGTCTTTATTTCACATTGGGAAAATAGAACTTCCTTGGGTGTATACTTATAGAAGTGTCTGCAGATGTGCTCAGTACAGAAAAGTATTTTTCTTGATTGTGTATGCTCAATAAAATGTATTGCTGTGCATTGCAAATAGGCTTCCTTTGTAGTCCTTTAGATCTGCTTTTATAAGGCATCTTGATGATTATACTACAGCATTGCCTTCCAAGGCAGCATGCCATCTAGTAAGCCCTAAAACAAACTTCTTGCTGTGTGTGCTTTCAACCCCATGGGGTACTCCGTGTAAGCTGCATTCTGACCTGACTCTGCTGAGTTACTGAGATGTGACTACGTTTCTTAAGGACAAGAAGAAAGGCTGGAGAATATGACACAGACCCAATGAAGATAGGAAATACTACAGACTCCCCATTATCATTTCCTCTTTCTGCTTCTATCCCACTGAAATCTTAGTGGAGGAAGCAGTTTGACAGGGAAGTTGTAGCAGTGAAGCAGATTGTTTCTTTATCAAATGAAGCTCAGTACTGGCAGAAAAATGTATGGGACAGGCTGTCCTGACAGCTAAACATACATATATCTTTAAAACTTAAAATTTTGAGGGCAGCAAGGAGATTCTGATCTGTGCTTGACACCAGCACCTTAGGATCCTAACCTACGAGTAAGGCTTTTTGATCTTATAGTTAAATAAAAAGAGTAGCCAGGACTTTGAAATGACTAACTGCATTTCTAAGCAATTGTTAAGGGTGTTTGGATATTAAGCAAATAGCTCTAGCTTTGGCTGAGTATATTTTAAGCATTTCTACATTCACCATCTCTGAGCTGGTCCCAGCTGCACATGTGGTGGTTAACCTCAGGCCAACTTCTCCCTTCTCTCAAAAAGCTGGTTACAGGAGGACACAGCCTGGCTTGAGACAAGAAGGCTCTTTCATGGTTAAGATTTTCCAGAAACACTTCATGTTGGTATAACTCCGTCCCTGTTGAAGCCCAGGGTAAAATTCTGCTTGTCTGTAATGCCAGGTATGGTTGGCCAGCACCACCTGCTTTTGATGTCTCATCCTACACAACCAGCTCTGAAAAAGTTCTCTCATACTCACAAACCGACTTTTCTTCAGAAAGAGCTGTTTCTTTTCTCCATCGATGCAACCAAACACATGTGCCAAGTAGCTCACTATCCCGCCAGGACTGACTACTTCATTTCAAATAAACCATAAAATGGCATGAATTACTTGGGGAGAATAAAATGTTCCCTTTCATTATGTACATTCATTAGTTTTTCTCTTGTGTGCCCATTTTGTCCGTTTGTTTCATATAGGATTTTCCTTAGCCATATTTCAAAATGGTAACCAGAAGGATTAAGTCTTAAAAAAAAATTTCTCATTTTCAATTCTATCACACACAGGATTTTTGATATGAGAAGAACAGTAGTAAAGTGCTAGGGACTTTGAAAGGTTACTGTCCATAGAAGTGTCAACGTCTGTTACCAACATCTATTTCCATTTTGGTTTTCCTGATCATAACATTTGAATTGTATTTTGTGTTTCAGTTCAGATAAACCTCAGAGCTTGGAGGGTAACACAGCTGAGACCAAAGTGGCACACCAGCTCCAACTCAGCCATTGAAATGATAGAACTGCATTGTTTTCACAAGACAAGGAGAAGAACTGAACTCTCCAATCCCAAATCCAACATCTGTTCCAATTTAGTAACAAACTAAACTCATTCTCCATCCCCCATACACATATCTGCACATATGCACAATGGAACACTCAGTTTTAAGAACATTTGCCTCTGGATCTGGATGCATGTTGGGCCATTTCTTGTTTCCAGACCATAAATCAGTCAAGTTTCACTAGAAAGAACGAAGATTCACAGAGAGCCCCAGGCAAGGATCTCTACCCAACTTTCCTATCCCAAAATCTGGCTCTGCAGTGATACATTATATTTGCTTTCAGCAGTGGAATAATATCACATGTGATCATAGCCTCAGCAGTGACAATTTACGAGTCTCTTCCCCCTTCCCTTCTACATCTGGTCCTTCACAGAGCTTGTATCCATCTTCAGAAATCACACAAAACCCATGTCTTTTCCCAGCTTTGCTTTGAACCCCTATTGTTTTAGAAATATGGTAGCAAGAGGAACAAGAAGAGCTGTGAAGGACAGCAAGGTTGAACCGGGGACACTGAAGCCCATGACTATGTGGCTGGAGTCAGTCCCCTGTGGGCCAGCTGTGGAGCAGCTTATTACAGAGTCACAGAATGTTGTGACTTGGAAGGGACCACAAGGATCTTCAAGTCCAACTCTGAAGTGAACAGCCCATACAGGGATTGAACTCAGAAGTTTGGCATTATTAGCACCAGGCTCTAACCGACTGAGCTAATCTCAAGCAGCACCAAGGAGCCAGGGTTGAAGCATCTTCCAGGTAGGCAGCCAGTCACTTTGAGAGACTTATAAGGAAGACATGGTAGTCTCACAGGTAACTAACCTCAGGCCTTGACTCAACTGCTTCTGTGGTGATGTCAGATAAAGGAGTCCCTCTGCCCCCTTCTTACCTTAGCTGGCCCTCCTTGACTCAGACAGAGCTCTTCTCTTTACATCAAATAGAATCCCAAAGTTGAGGAAATTGGAAAGACATTGCTGATGTGCTCCCAAAGACTGCAAACTGCAAGCTGGGGAGGGAGCCGGTCACACACAAATGCTTTGTGGTTTTGCATCATGAACTCCATGCGGGTAATGGTCAGCCTACCACTTGGTGGTTTCTATGCCGGTCAGAAGCTGCAATGGCAGCAGGCAGCCCTGAATGCTTGAGATCAGCAGGTAAAGCCTCAGAAGCATTTTCATTGTTCCATAGTCTGTTTTCATACTTCATTTTACACACAAGTACGTGGGCAACTTGGAGCCTCAGAAGTGAATGCATAGCACAAGTCAGTGCATAGTAAAAAATACAGGCCCAAAGCATAACTACATTTATGTGCTACTACAGTACATATTTTTAAAGTCAAAGTAACTTCAAATACCATCTGTTTCCTGCTAAGCTTGTGCAGCTTGTGTACTTTTTAACTTGTGAATAATCCTAAATTTTGTACTTACAAAACACTGGCAAGGTAAGAGCCACAGCAGTAAAATCTTCTCTTTAACAAGAAATCCAGTGAAGTAATGTATTTTCACAGACTATTGACAGTACAAGTGGGGAAAGACTCCAGCATCTTTACATAACTTCTGTTGAGGATACCATTTTGCTGCTAATTATTTATGTAATTGTCCAATAACAGAGGGAATTCACCATCTCATTTAATCCAACTTGCGTACTGCTCACTGAATGCAAACAGCTTTTAGCCCCAGGTTGAATTCAAACCAGATGCAGTTGTTAAACTATTTGCATTGATGGTCAGATCTCACATCTGTGTGAATGAAAGAAAGCAATGATGCCAAGTCTTAAGTTTGTTCTTAGCAAATTCAAGGCAATGGGCAGACCAAACCAAGGAACCTCTGCTTTCCTCTCTGGGACTCAGTTATGGAAAGGTAACAATTTGGGAAGTGATTTGTCCCACAAAATTTGCAATTCATGTCTTCGGCAAGAGGAGAACCTGACACCATCTCCTGACCTCCCCAGTGCTCTGCCTTGCAAGGTGCTTCATTGCTATCGAGCCTTTGCTTCAGACCATCTGAGTCGGAGCTCCTCTCGCGTTTTTTATTTCTATTTCCAGTACGTTCCAGAGGATGAACAAAATGCACAGAACACATTCTGTGACCGCAGAGTGATATATAAACCACATTTCTGGGATACACGTGCTTCCTAGGGCTTCCTCTGATGCTGCCTGAAGCGCTGCAGACCTGTGTTAGCCGGCCTTTCCAAATCCCAGCCCTTTACAAGGGGAAGTGTAGCGCACAGTCTGCTGCATCTGACTTCCAAAAGCAATGGCAAATGTGCACAGAGGTGGAAGATGCCTGTGCCTCATTGCTATTATCATATTACTTGTCTAGCATTGACCAGATTTTACAGACATACGCTCTCTTGGCCAAGGTCTTGGCGGCATCATTTTAGATTAATCAGGCCTGAGCTATCCAGGTCAAAAATGGGGTCATGAGGGGTGACATTCAAAACAGAGAGTTTCTCTTGACAACAGAAACAGCAAGTGCTGTCCCATATTACAATCTGAAATAAAATAGCAGTTTTCCAGTAACTTTGTGAAAAATCTATTAAACTGACTGGACCCCATCGGCTGTGATGACAATCCCAGCACGGGTTTTTTTCCCCTGTTTTCTGTGCAACAGTGACCCAGAGATGTTTTTCCATTCATGAGACAAATAGGAAAACAGCAGGTTAAAGGCTGAAAAGAAGAACTTGGCTAGGAGCAACACTTCTCCACTGTTATAATTACTTATAATTACTGTTAATATTATTGCAATACCAAACAAAATAGCTCTATGGTTTTATGGGGAAGTCGCGGGCCCTGTGATTCACTGCATGCAGTTGTACAGCAGCCTAGGGTAGGCTTAAAACACACTTCCCTATTAATGCTGAATAGGCATGTGAACCTGCATATACGATTTTCTGGAGTGGCCTCAAGCAAATCATTTCACCTGCAATCAGACAGATGAAAACTGTACCATTTGGATTTGCCCCACAGCTGATGTAAAGTGGAAGAGAGCTGCAGAAATTGCCATGCCACAGGCTTGGACAGAGAGCATCCCCTGGAGCCAGTAAAACTGGCAATACATGGTCCTAGCTCTCTGCATATCCTGAACCACAAAGGGACAGTTCCTGTAAAGATATCCATTTACACAGCAACAGTCAAAATAAATTTCTCCATTTAGACATCCCCTTTGCATTGTCAGTCACACTCATGGTCTTATCTCCAGGGAACTTCCAACAGTTCACATTCTGGTTGGAATGCAAATTCCATAAACATGAAGCAAACACCTCTGGCCCCTGGAGCAGCCCTTTTCCCAGAAACCTACATAGGAAAACCCGTGGCACTCTAAAAGACCACATGGCAGAATGGAACCCTTGCATTCTAAAACCTTTTATTGCTGTTTCCAACCATCACAGGAATCACACAGCATCTGAGTCAGACACCAGGGATCAGCTAAGTGGCAAATACCTCTCACTTGTGAGTACAGTCAAGATCAAGCACCCAGCTGCTGCCCTCAGACTGGACTCCTCTCTTATCCCCAACTCAAAGGAACTCGGAAATGTGGTGCTAACCTCACTGCTCTGGTCACCAGATTGAAGAAGGTGGCAAATCTAGACTCTACAGCCTGCTTCTCCTACTTGCCTTCCATAAAACACACTTCCCAGCAACACTGCCATAAGCTCAGCAGAGAACACCAACATTAGCAAAGCTGTTGAGTTCATTGGAGAACTAAACCCAGCAGAGCAGACCCCTCCACAGGGACATTTCTGCTCTCTGCCCACTAACTGGGCAACGGAGACAAAGTGAAAACCGCAGTGTTGAGCCAATGGATAAGCTGCCAGGAAACTTCAAACTGCACCAAGCATGACAGCCAATGGAAACCGTGACATAAAGTTCAGAAGAAGGTCACTGCTTCAGAATCTCCTTCTAAAGAGAGATTTTGTCATGTTCTTTCCTTTGCAAGCATGCATCAATACAGCTACAGTACCAGAGACAGAGAAGAAGGGGGTATATAAAAGAGAAGCAAAATAAATTTTAAAGTACTTTTTGCCTGGGTGGTTCAGGCACATGTTTTCAGCTTTTGGTACAATGTGTGCATCTGCAGAAATCTGCACTAATGGGCATGGCAGTGATTTAATGGCAGCCCATGTTCTGCACAGCTGATAACCCACTGTAAGGTCAATGGAGATGGACAGACTCTACAGCAGCACTGGAAAATCAGTTCTCTCTGATTTAGGAGGTTTTATCTTGCATACTCAAATACTGCGACTTTGACTGATGTATCGCTGGGCTGGTTCATATGTGATACAGGACAGAGCTGGGACCAAGCCTCACACTTTCCATTCACCCTGCTCCAAAACACAGCCACCTCCTGAAGGTTTCAAAAAAATTTTATGTTTACTAAAAATTTCTGAAGATTCAAAATGAAAGACCATGGCCACCTGAAGAAAAGGGATTACTTCCTTGCAACAGTACTCTGGTCTTCTCCTGTGTCTAACTACACTATCACTGCACTGCTTACAGCTTTTCTATTTAATATCTTAATAGCACATAGAAATATTACATTTCAGCGACTGCTCTCCACTGGGATTGAATCACCTTTGTATTAAACAAGGGGGAAAAAAACCACAACAAAAAGCTCTGGGTTTTCTGCCAAAAGCTGTGTGCTCTGCTTTGACTAAGGTCCTTTAGGAGCTCGGCACAATCTAATGCAACTAATCTAAGGTATTTTATCTTGTGCAATTTGGATATAGTCTTTAGGTTTTTCGGAAGTAAAACAGTGTCGTGGGTTTGCAAAGGCTCCCCCTCCCTGCGGGGCTGTAGGTGGTTTTTCCAGGCGAATTTCCGGACCAAAGCCAATCAAAAGTTTTAGTGGCGCCTTTGCTAATTACATCTTTAAGAAAACAGAAGGGAAGGCTGGTGGCGCAGATGAAATTGGGAGCCATGAGAGGGA
>JAWMRA010000078.1:45250019-45629210 GCA_035584735.1 Pseudotriccus pelzelni | reverse complement strand
TGCTAGTAATAAATCCTAATATTATTTCTCCCCAGTCAGATCTCTTCTGTCTGCATAAACCTTCTCTCAACTTAGAGCAATGTTTTTGGGGGGTATGGTAAAAATTGTCCCTAGGCAAACCCAGGACAAACAGAAACATGACACCAGTTCAGCCGGAGGTGTTTTCCTCTCTCCTTATGTCATGTTTCATGGCAGCTTTCCATATTTATAGGCTATCATACATGGAACCCCATCTCTTATAGCAATCCACAATCATTTATGTGACTTCCTAGATCAAGCCAAAGTAAGAAACATGTGGACTAACAGAGTCAGAAAGCAGGTTCAGAGATGATCCAAACAACCAGCATGGCTACACTGCTGGGAGAGCTGTCAGTCAAGGCCACTTCTAATTCCACTGGACGTAAATACCTAGTCTGCTAACTAGCTGCTAAAGAGTTCTTGATGAGCAGTTAAATTATTTGCATGTAGCTTGTTGTGTAGTCCTTAGCAGGGTCCACTTCTCACAAGGTGATCACTTGAAGCTTCTATAAAACACAGAGTAAAAAAATTCCACTTAGTGTTTTCAGAAAAATGAACTCACAATGAAAGGCCAGGAAGAGAGACCAGCAGATCTCTCCCTCACATCCACCAGATGTGCAACTCCAATGTAGAGGATAAAAAATTAAAAGACTTGTGGGTAGGAAAAGACAAAGGGCAATTAAAAGTATATAAAACTTTCTCATGGCTTTTCTCTGGTGTTTTCTGCAACATAAATGTCAGAAGATTAATCTGTTTACTATCCACAGATACAACAATAACCACAATTGCTTCCCATAGGACATTCAGTACAGCAACACTCCAGGTGCCTCTCTGCAACTGGAGTTTTTCCACAGCATCCTCAGGGGACTGGCACCAATGAAAACACCAGTGCATGGTCCTGACAACCCAAGGTGTCCTGCCTGGCTCAGAGAGCCAGGTCCAGTGTCGACAGGGGAGGAGAAAACCCATTCAATCTGCTAGAAAGAGACCAAAGAGAGACATCATGCAACCATGAGCTAAAGTACACCTTATGCTACTAAAGGCAAAACTCTTGCTCCTAAATCAGTACTAAACTCATGACACTATTCCTGACTTAAAAATATTATCACTGAAAGAAGCAGCATGTTACTTAGATTAACCACAGAGATGTTGGCACACACTGAACGACGATTGTGTCCTTCCACGCAGGCATGAAAATTCACACGAGGGTTTTCAGTGAAGCCCATCAGAGATGAGTCACCCAAGCAGCTGCCTGTTGCTGCAGATACAATTCTTATCACATCACAGCCTGGCCCACCAGCATATTCAAGGAAGAAGGCAAGTGATTCCTTTTGGGCTACTTCCATTTCTGGGGCACAACTTCAATCTCAGTCATTTGTCTGGGTCGTTCCCATTACACTTCTCTTTTCTAAGTGACTATCAAAGTAGTCAGAATAGAGGGAGAAAGATCTTCTGGGCATCACAGGAGCTTAGTATGTGTCAGACAAATGTATCAAAGAGGAGATTATTCCTGAACACTAAAAATCCACTGGAAATATATATGACAGCCCCAAGGCAGTTTGACACTAGTATCCCTCACCTGGGGTGGTTAGACAAACAGCTCATATTTTACTCAGAGTGAAAAAATCACACACATTATGGTTCTCTGACACTCTTTAATCTTAACACAGCTGCAAGCTTATTTCAGCAGGGAAACCTTCTGGGTGAATGTGACCTTTGGATAAATCCTTGCATGTTCTCTGTGGTGGTATTTATTGTTATAGTCAGGCTAATGATTCACTTTGTGAACAGCCCTGAGAGGGGTCTTTTTACCAGCAGCCCCACAGACCTGTAAACGTGTTCCTCCATCACTATCACACCCGCAAAAGGTACTGAAAAAGGGGAAAACAAAGGGTCAATGAAAAAAAAAAAGGTATTCTTTCACACTTTCATTTGGATTACTGCACAGAAAGACAGCATTCATGTTTACAAGATATACAAGGGAACAATAAAAGCTTTTAACATTGGGACAACTGGCTTCTGGTAAACCCTGTAAGAAGTTGTAACTATTTTCTAGAAGCCCTAGCTACCTGAATATAATGCATTTTCCTAGGACAAGGCATCACTGAGCTTGCAGAACTTTCCCACTCAAAGCAGATAGTGAACACTACAAGAGAAGAGGACAAAATCAATATAAGCCTTGAAAACTAACCTATGTGTCTCCGCCAGCTTTCAGAAATACCATTAATCTTAAGATAAAGTCGGTTTTGTTGTAGTTGACACTCAATAATACAAAAACTGTTTCCGTTCCTATTGCACATAAGCACAGTAATCCTTTCTTGGTGATTCCACACACAGCTTACAACACAATTCTTTTAGTGAGCCACCAAGAAGCCTGAATTTGGTCTGACCGTGTAACCTGATGAGCTCCAAGCTGCCCAGAAAGGAAGGTGTCAATAATTCCTGGATAAACTGCTTCTCTGTATCCAACTGTTGAGTGGGCTATCGGGATTCTTCATGAAATACCATCCCATCTAGAGCCCTAAGAGCTGAACTAGGTCCACTCTTGCTACCAACAAAAGATGAATCAAAGACTTGGTTCATGTCAATCTGGAAGACTTTCTCACATCTGAATGGAAAGCAGACTTAAGAATTTTATTAGTACCTTAAGCCTGAAAATGAAGGATGCTGCCAGGCACAAGCCAGCATCTGCAAGAGATTAATTTCTGTGTTCAGATCTTCAGCAATGCATATAATTCAGGCAACAGTCAGGAGCAGGCAAAAATGCATATGTCGTGAATGTAGGAACAATAGTCACGTAACATGCTGGTTTATGAGATCAGCCTCTGATCTCTGACTTTCCTGGCTCAAACTCTCTTCTTTCAGGCACCTGATGTTTTCAAATGATAAAACTTTGACCGCTAAAGCATGAGTAGTGGTGACCTGGAATGAGTTCAGATGTATTCTCATGCTTCTCAGGAAGGAGCAGGCCATGTCATAAGAGCCATTAGTTGTTCAGTAATTCAGAGACAGTCAAGGGCTGGTCAGATAAAGGGATGGCACCATGGACTTCAGCAAGCTGTGCTGTCACACCCTGAGCTGGAAATGTAACAGCAGGACACGGCAAGAAGCTCCTGTTGCTGTTGTTCATATTGTATCTACTCCACACTGTACCAACTCAACAAATAGTTCTCTCTCCCTTAGGATGCCAATCCAGCATTTTCATGCACTCCACATAACTGCAAAAATTGTATGTCAAAGGGGCTTGTCCATATATACTGATACATGCTGCAATACTAAGTTTTCTAAAGCATTGTAATAAATATTACAACAAACTTTAGAGTCTTTCAGAAAGTCAAAGAAGCAAGTTCCTGTCCTTGGAAAAGGTTACTACAGATGTCTAAACCATATAACCTTCTGTTGTTAGTCACCATCCAGATTTGGTAGGTCTTAAAGGAAAAATCAGGCTTACTTTCCCCTCAGTCAGTATCGGTCCTCAAGTCAATAAATCTTAATATTGACCACAACATAGAAACCAGTAAATGTTTAAAATCTTCTTCTGCATTATAATTATAAACACTGAGGAAATTTGTCAACTCCTGACTCCCTAGTCATATGGAAAAGCTTTTAAACATTCTGCATAGACCACTGTCAATCAGGCCCATTGCAGTTATGGAAGTAAAACATATTTCACCAACAATTCTCTGAGCATTTACATGGGATCTTTAACCCTGGCATGACTTTGAACCCAGGCTGCATCTGCTGCAAGGACAGTGAAGATAATAAATACCATCATTTTATGTCACAACAGTTATTACTTCCAGTGCCACAGTTAAATTTCCTCTGCCTATATAAAATTTTAACTTCCGTAGATGGAGAATGTTGACAAAAATCCCTATGGTATTCCATAACTAAAAAGCATTTCTGGCCAAGTACTTTATCATTTGGAGAGAAATATGAACAGCACTGAGAGACAAAGAGAAATAAAGGAGGAAGGTGAGGAAAATTCTTGGGGCTACAGTGCACAGTTTGCATGCAGCTGATAAAAAGAACCATGTTGCGTGAATTCCTCACCTCAAAAACCAGATGGGAATCCTGGCTAGGGATATGACTGGCTCCCCTGTAACACAGGCTATGGAACAGATTATGTCAAGTCAGGCAGTGGTGTAGACATCGGGAGAAAGCAGAGACTCACGAGAGAAAGCTGAAGAAGTTTGCTTCCTCACTGCCTCTCTGCCACCATGTTTTGTGTGATCTCACCAGCCATGCAGTTCACGGATGCCTGTTAATCGTGTTCTTCACCTGCAGGGGTTGTCTGAAACAACTGTATGGAGATCAAACTAAGCAGACAGACAAACTATTTGGAAGATCAGCACAGGTGAGCTAAAGGACAGCTGGAAGATGAACCAGATATCCTTTACTAATCGTTAAAATGCCTGCATACTCTGTTTCAATTTTGCGCTCATGGGTACTTTTGAAATCAGATATTCACTGCTAACGGTTGCAGTGAAGATTTGGGCCTTCTATAAAGTGAGGAATTGTGATGCAAATAGTGGGAACTGTGTATTTCAGATGATGACAAAACACAGCCTAATTAACATACAGAATCTGAGATCATGTTAACAACCTCAATGACAGATAAAACAGCCACTTGTTTGTGCGATCTGGTTAAGTTCTTCTCGGATTACGGAACAACATTCAACCTCTTCAAGTGATATCTTGGTGACCTTTATATTGTCATCAAATCATCTTCACCTTCATAAAAAAGATCAAGAAGGGTATTTCTCATGACAAGCAGTCCATAAGCCTTTTTTTGAAAACATTTTCTATAACCACAGAAAACCCTGAAATTACTGAAAGTCCTCTTTGAGGCCATCAAGGACATCTATGATCTATGTCATCACTTTGCCATACTGCAGGGAGTATGAAAATTTTTTACATGAACAATGGGCTGAAAAGTTCACACAAGAAAAACCATGTAGACAGACTGATGAGCGGAACAACAAAAGTGAGCTTCCAGACCTCAGCCAAATCCTTGATATCTGAAAACAGAGTATGGGGTTTTCCTGCATATCGACTCCTCCTGCTCCAAAAGAAAGTGTTTTATAGTCCATGCCTCAATTCACTACTAGGGTTTGACTTACTTTTACGTTCTTACTTGCCAAAGACACATTGCTGCATGGAATATTAATGAGGTTGTCATCTGACTGGGCCTTAAAGGAGCAGAGAAGATTTAGTACCTTCTTAAAAAGACTAGCAGCGCTTTTTTCTGAAAGTTTGAGAATTTCTGCTCTGAGAAAAATAAGACAATTCACTTCTTGTGCGTGTGAAACCTCTTAAATCCCATCAGAAGGACTTGAGCTTGAGGCCAGGAACCAGATATTTTCACATTTTAATCTCAACTCCGCTCTTGGCTTCCTGTACAGCAAAGAAGTCTTTCTTCATTTCAACAACTTTAAACCAGGGTACAGTGAAAATTAAATGTTTACACTGCAATTTGAAAACGTAAAGCGCTAAGAAGGAGCACTTAGGAAATGAACTTTGTAAACTTTTTCTTTGCTGCCATGGTATCCACCATCCTCAACAGCCTCTTCCTTCATGTACCCATAGACTACATAACCTTAAGCACTCATTCTCTGTAAACTACATACCTCACTTGAGAGCTGATGTACAAAAATCAGCTGTCTGAATACCTTAACACTTAACAACAGCTGCCTCTGGACTGATCATAAGAGAAATTACTTGTTATTAATTTTCACATACCAGATTTATTTTAGCTTTTATGTTTCAGGAATACTATGTAAACAGAATGTTAGTTGTAGGAGTACCCAGGAATGCAAGCAAAAATATGGCTCCAACTCCCTTCAGTATTCCCAGCACATTCCCCAGCAATTTTAATTTCAACTGGCTGAAGTGGGGGAGTCGGGGAGAGACTTAAATGCTCTCATCCTCTGCATATCATGATGAAGAGGTGGAATCACAGCACCTGCTCTCACATATGCAGAGCCTTGCATTTGGGTGAAAATATAACCCTACTGCTCCCTGTAAGTGAGGAAGGTACTCTTTATAGTGTATTTTGGACCCAGTAGCATTTTAGTTCTACCCTTGCTCCAGGATGGCACTGACCATATTCATAAGTCTGTGCCTGCTCTGATGAATCCACCAGAGACAGAGTTAATTATGGGAGCAGGGCCACACACATGTGCTGCTAATCATCAAGAGTTTGCAGGGTGGGTGAACCTGACACACATACCCACACACCCAGACTGTGCCATGTACCCTATCCAGGATTAAGTGTTGCGAAGGTAAATCATAAAGATGGATAAATGCATATTACTGACTAAGAACAAGTATCTGTGCCACCCATTCTTGTCTTAACTTCCCACTGAGTCTGCCCTTTGCTCTGGTGGTGCAATACCCGAGGGTACAAAAATCCTCAGGTGCCAAGACTTGCCACAGGGGGTCATGAGCCTTTGTTGTCACAGCCCAAGCCCTCACCAGCACTTGCCCCGGCTCTGTAAGACCTCTGTGCTCGCAGTTAATCAAGACCTGCATCTGCGTCTTGTCACGTTGCTGGCGCCTGGTGCTTGATCTGCTCTTGCTCTCAGTGCTCCACTGCCCAGGGTGTGAACATTTTGCAGGTTGAATGGCAGCAGGAGAGGCCCCCCAGAATGCTTTGTGCTGCATTTGTTTGAGAGATTGTGTAAATCACCAGTAAGGCGAAGTGCCAATTTCTTCGTGTGCTGTGAAGACTGAAAGAAAAATGAGGCTTGAAAAATTAAAAGTTAATTGCTTTACACACTAGCAGTTGCACACTTGAGAAAGCAAGTGTGGAGTATGGGACCCTCACATGCCTATCAGTACAGCGAGCCTTTACAGGGACAGATAGAAAAGAAGCAGATTTGCTTATACCCTGGATTGCTACCTTATACCAGACAGCTACTTAAAAGCTGACATAATGCAGAGGGCCATGGAGATCTCAAAAGACTGGAAACACCCCAAATTTTTTGGATGCCCTGTGAGACTTAGAAAAATAAAAAACACCACAAAACTGAAGGAAAAACCTATAGCTATTAAAAACACCCACAAGAAAGCTTTCAGTTAAATCTAACCTGTATAAAGTCTCCGGAATGCACCACTCGCCTGCATCAGGCTCTCCAAATGACAGTGAGAGAAAGCTTGATAAGCTGCTTGGAGCTATCAAAACCTTCCTAAGGCAAACTTTTTACAAAAAATTTTTTTTGTGCTGGTCACAGCTCACGTCTTGCTTTGTCTGGTTATCCTGCCAGAAGCATAAATGAACTCATAAGAAAAACAGGAGGATTAGGTTAAGCTTATTTTTAAAACGTTTCCCACAAATTCATCTCATTTTCCTGCTTATAAACACCCTTGTTCATCTCTGCTGTGTGTCTAATTAAGCAGGATATACTGCAGGTGGCTTAAACAAGGAGCTGAAATATAGTAGCTTTGCAGTTATGCATGTTAAAGGAAAGGTAATTAAAATTTCATGCTATGAGATGTAAACTGATCATCTCAAGGGCCTGAAAGGGATTTCTCCCCCATGTATGACATGGCACGGTTGGCCAGATACAGCATGGGTGGGTTTCCTCTTCCTTGCAACACTTCCTTGCCTCTGCCCCAGGCAGAATATGAAACCTGATGGGTTGGTTTCTTGAATTATTTATTTACGGAAACAGACCTGTTGCCATCAGCTAAGTATTTCTGAATTTTATTTAAAATCAATACTGCAATAAAGCTTAAAACGTAAAAAGTTAAAATTAAATTAAAACAAACTAGCAAAGAAAGCTCCACCAAGAACCCGTCTTAGAGGTTAATTAAAATGAGATTGAACAGAGGTGCTGGATTTTGTAGCAGCTGTAGTTAAAAATCTGTGGTACCTGACAGAGACATAGCGTGATTATCTCTCATGATGCTGACAACTCTTCCAAACAGCATGTCTCCAAAAATGAGATTTATTTTTGCAGCCAAAAAGAATACTTCAGTGTAGCAAGCACTTTTTCTTTGGCAATGGATCAAATTGCACCAAATGGCAGGTGGTGTCTTTTAAAATATTTCCACAAGGGAGGATATCACTCTACTTTTCTACCAGTTCTTCTCCACACCTGCTCTCCTCTTTTCAAAAATCATGCATTGTATTGTAAGACTGAAACATCGGTGGTGCTTTCCAGAATGGAAAAGCGCCCTTTCAAAAACTATTTATTAGTGTTTGCAGCAGGGATGTGTTTGTATTTTGCTATGGTAGTCCTAAGGCACGCTCATATTCACTGTGAAATAGTGGCATTTTGATATTGATGCTTTAATAAGGATATTTACAATGGGGAATCCTAAATTAAAGAAGTTATGCCTAGGGCATGTTTAAAAGCCTATCAGACAGGCTTTGAAATATGCAAGGGACAGTAGACCCAGCACTGCAGGCTTTTTCTACAAACTCCTTACAGCCAAGAAGAACAACAAGTGAACTCAAGTTAGTGAAACACCGAAAGGATCTCTCAGTTGCTTGTGGCCAGACAAATTAGGTCTTCTGCCTTGGAAATTCACCCCTTAGTTTTCCCCTTAAAAAAAAAAAAAAAAAAAAAAGAGGCAAGCAAACAGGATCTGGGTGTTCCAACTTGAATACGAGGTGTTTTGTCCAACCCACTAAAGAATGCACCTGCTGTCTCTGAACCAGCTGAAGTTTTCTTACATTATCTGTGGTGCAACACATGGAGGGAAGGTGAAACAAGGATTACTAACTGGTGCAAGAGATTAGTTCAATAAACCTGCATGGAACAGGAAAAGTCACAAGGATGAAAGCCTGTCACCCAAATACAGCAAAATTCCCACTGACTTAAATGAGTCAGGATTTTACCTCATGACTCCAAGGCACTGCAGAAAAAGAAACAAAACTAGCCTACCAAACCTCTGTTAAAGGTAATCCAGGAACAACAAGTTCTGAGAATGCAGTCCATATTGACAAATAAGAAGGATATTTAGGGTACCCTGTTTTCTGTTAGATGTCTCTCCCACTCCTCCCTATCATCCTTCAGGATTACTTTTGTCTCAGTCAAACTGACCTTACATTTTCACATGAAGAGTCTCACATCTGTCAGACGCTGGACAACGATAAAGACAGATTTTGGTTATGAAACACCTGACTTGAATTTCACTGAACCACGTAATAAATCAGAAAGAAATGAAGTTCTACTAGGCAGAAGCAGGTTTTTGTTATAAGTCTCTATATACCTGCATGCACAATAATAATAAATGGATTTTTTTTTTCCTGGAAAAGTGAGAAAAGAAGCCTCATATTGCACCTAGAATCAGTAGGAAATAATTTCTCATTCACTGTAAAAGGACAGGTAGGGTTGTGATCATGTATGTAGCTAAGCAAAACAAACACATTCCAGACATGCCATCCTTTGAAGGAAAGGAAACTTTCAGGCTTTTAATCACACAGTAGTATGCTGCTTCATCTGTTTTTTCTATAAGAGATCTCTCTTTGTTAAAAACAAAATAAAAAATCATTAACTTTCCTTATAGGGAAGCACAAACTGGGTCATTGGGGAAGCATGCACTTCCCAGCTGGAAGAAAGCCACCGACGGTCTCAGGTGAATGTGTCCATCCAACACCACTGTTTTGTCAGATTTTGGAGCCCTCTCTACCCTAATCCCCACCCACAACACCCCCCCCACCACCACCACCAATTCCCAATACCTCAACAGGAAAGGAGACATCTGTGAATCCTCTGGCAGTGCTTCAATGTTTTACAGCTGTAATAACCACTGATACAAAGAAAAGAATGCTTTCTAGCCTCAAATTCCTAAGGTATTTTTCTGAACAGACAAGTGGATGGGACTTGGTTATGTGAAAAATACCCCACCAGGGGCAAGGGTGTGGAGAAAGATGAAGAGGAATCATGATCTGCAGATAACTGAGCTCAGCTTGGCTTTAGATTTATCTTTTCTGACCACTCAACCCCATTTGTCCAAATCCAAACTTCTAAATCTAAACAGTATTCTTCTGGCACCTTGCACTCCCTCACTATTGGCTTTATCAGACGAAAAATACTTCAAGGAGGGGATTTAAAACAGTGGTGAGCCATAGATTTACATATATGCAGCATTTCTGCAGTACTCCTTACCATTAGAACATAGTCACAACAATTTGATGCTTTTTGCTAGAAACCCCAAAATGCACCAGACCCTACAAAGTCCATCTTTTCTCATTTGTTAGCACTGTCAGTCACCAGCACTGTCCTGCTGCCTCTTATCTGTGTGTCAGCAAGTTCATCACAGCCTTAAACAAGGTGCACAGATTGACATTTAGTGGTTTGGGGAATAATGTCAATTTATATGGGGGCATAAAGTAAAGGCAGCAGACAGCCTGGACAGATAGGCACAGAGAACTGTTTCCCAAGCACCGGTGTTCTTGGAAAGGGCTGGGGACTCAGTGGCTGATAAGCAATAGGAAAAGAGACAATGGGCACAAACCGATGGATGGAAAGTTCCACCTGAATACAAGGAAGAACTTCTTCACTGTGCATGTGACTAAGGACTGGAACAGATTGCCCAGAGGGATTGTGGAGTCTCCCTCACTGGAGATATTCAAGAACCATCTGAATACAATTCTGTGCACTGTGCTCTAGGATGACCCTGCACAGCAGGGAGGTTGCACCAGATGACCCCATTGTGGTCTCCTTCAACCTTATCCATTTTGTAATTCTGTGATTCATAGAGAACTCATATCCTGGTGCAGATTTGCTTTTAAAAAAAAACTATTATTATTTCAAATATTTTTAAATTCCTTTCTAACCAGAAGATCCCTGGGTTGTACAGCTGCTCAATGACAATTTGCCCAAGAAGCTGCATAAATTGTTTCATCCTGAGCTCCTCTCTGTTGTGGTTACACTGCTGCTAGTACCCAAACTCAGGGCCAGCTTTCAGGCAGGCAGCCTGACAGGCACAGAAACATCCAAATCTTAGCACGAGGGCAAGTGGAAGCAAGAGCCATCCCCTGCTCTGTGCCAGGTCCGCAAGGGGACCAGTCACGGCTTCATGCCATCAGTCCTTTCCTTAAGTCAACACCACTGGCTTTGTCTTGAAGGGGGACACAAGCCAGCCCTGCCCTGGGGTGGTTTAGGTGCAGGAGCCAAGCAAAGGAGCCCTGAGGCAGCTTGGCCTCAGCAGAAACAGCACAGGCAACTGCTCTGCTTAAATGCACAGCCAGGACCAGAAAATCTCATGGGGAGAATTTTGCAATATGTGCCCGTGGCAATAAGCTGAGGGTTCCAGAGATGCCAGTTCCACCCACCCCTTAAACACTTGAATCAGGATTTTCTGAAGTCATTCTTCAGCCTACACTTCTTTTGTACCATCCTGCTGAGTGAACGTAGGGGCATAACCACATGAATTTTACAGCTGTAGGACATCATTGTTAACAGGGAAAAAAACCCTTCAAACCTTCTGCTTCAAAGCCACAAACCCTTGGTCCAGATCTTTTAAATAGAGTTTGTAATTAACTTAGCAGTGCAATGGCTTGTATGCTCTCTGCAGCCATTTACAGCCCAACTGCCAAACTTAATAACAGAGAACCAACAAACCACACAACACTGCAATTTATGCTCTAAGTTTAAGCAGTAATCTTTTATCTAGTTAAGTAGAAATTTTTAAAAAAACTGCAAGACTGCAGCGGCTACCTGCATAAAGTTATTTGGCTAACTGAAACAGGAATTCATTAACTAGATGGAGTAACATCAACACATCTCAAGCAACGTTTAAGATGAGAAATGTAATAAAGTAGATTTGCAATTCTTGAATGCATGTGATTAACAGATTCAAACAAATTATGCTATTACTATGTTAATTAATCCTTGCCATAAAATATTGAATGGGATTAAATTCAAGTGTTTGAGAGAAAAATAGATCTCTTAGGACAATTACAAAAGAGAAAAAGAGTAATTAACTATTTGGCAGGCTATTGTCTGCTAAAAACATAATATTAGCAATAACAGCATCAATAAAAAATATATAATAGTAACAGGAAGAGTAATACAAGTAAAAAGATTTAAGCATGAGGCACATAAATTTTCCAATCTGAAATAGAGAAATCTACTGCACAGCAAAAGGAAGATACTGAAATTTTTTCCTGAAGTTATGGCAGTAGTGAGAGTCTTGAGTGCTGTCTAACTGGTCATTCATGAACTCAGCTGCTGTGCAGGTATATTAGAGGCAGGTGATATACCCACATCATGTTGATGTCATGTCCCAAATCTGTTGATTTCAGCTTTAAAGAAAACCCAACCACCTACTGGAAGACCACAGATGCTGATGAGGGCAGGTGTTGTAGGAGTATTAGTCCTGTGCAGCGCCCCTCTCGCTGTGGTCCCCACACCCCTTGGGGGCTGCCTGCTCCCGTGCCTCCCAAGGAGGCTCCTGAGAGGTGTCAGGCATGACCAAGCAAAGCAGGCATGAGGGTACGTTGGGGAACAGCTCCACGCGGCCTCATGGGGCTGGAGTCACCTCCAGGCCCCTGCTCCAGCCCTGCTCCGAGATACACTATGAGATCAGCCACGGAGTAGAACTTGGGGAGCACAGAAAGTCCCCTTCTGCTTCCTCAAGTCCTTTAAGCATCCCAAATCCTCATCCAAGAGCTTTAATGGTACCATAGTATTTCCCAAGAACGTGATAGAGCTTTTTCTGGTAACAGCAGCATGAGCTATTGAGATAGCATCACCTACTTTTATTGCTGCTTATACTCAAGAGCAGCTTCAGGAGTTTGAGTGCAAGCTTAATTTTATTTTTCTTTTTCCAAGGACCAATCCAGGATGCTTAACCATATTGAAATACCAAAATAGACAAGGGGCAGTGGTAATGACGCTAACTGCTAATCAGTTCCTCTCACAGGCTTTACCAAAATGTCCTGGAAATTCAAAATTGTTTCCCTGCTTAATGAATTTGCCTCCAAAAAGTTAAACCCTGAGGGTTATTTTTAGAGTATTACTCATGAGTACTGAACAATCAGTAATACATTAAAGACAAACAAAAATTACCAGCCCAAAACTAAACAAAGCAAACCACAATTAAAATCGCATAAAATGTGTCTAGTTACAAAACAAAAATTACAAGAGTAGCATAAAATTAGATGCTAAAACTGTTCATTTTCAGTAAGGACTATTTCAATATCCTTTCTTGTACACTTACACTGTGCTTTCTTCTACCATGTGCTTTGTGGGGAAATGCAAGTCACCAAAGTCACAACATCAAAAAAAAGGATTAAGGGCAAGGTGGACAACCTAAGGCGTCAGACATCTCTCAAGGTCAAGCTCAGGAGTCAACACACAGCTAGGCCTCTACTCTTTAAAACATGAACTATCTTATATTCACTTAACAATCATGACAATCATGCTGTATGTTTTTTGGATCGCTAACAAAAGGAGAAACTACAGCTGTAAAAAGAGCAAGACTTCAAATGAATTTAACACCATCTTCACAGAAATCTCCTCAGTAACACAGTGTCAGGCGAATGTTTGCAATGTGTTGTTCACTGCCTCTTTTGGTCTCCGGAGAAAACACACCCTAATTTGTAATGTTCCTGCTGAGTTTATTTCTGTTTCTGAGAATTTTGGTTAACAGCAGGTCACTACCCGAGCAGCATAATGAAAATGAAGCCAGGTTGATAAAATAGGCAAAAATGACCAAGAAAGGTTAACTTTTGAGAATGCAGTATTTCAAATGGAAAAATTCCATAATACATAATGTTGGAGGGTAAAAACTGAGAAGCTATCCAATTCAATGACAAGATGAATAGAAAATGAAAGAATCTGACCCTATCCTTCTTCCTCCTCGCTTTTCTTACTGCTAGCAGCTTGTTCAGAGTTAGACAAGCAGAATTTGAAAAATTTTATTTAAATCTAGCCTGAAATTAGAGAACACTGACTAAATATGCTTTTCCAAAAGACCTCAGAAAAAAAAGCTGTGCTAATTTAAATTTCTTTTAATGGTAATTTAAGTTTTTTGCAACAGTACATCACCAGTAATGTGTTTTTTGAACAAAAATTAATGAAAAAAGCAAATCTCTGAAATACTTAATACTTACACATGCACATACTTATATCTGCAAAGATTAATGATAGAACAGTTTCCAGAACTTTCTTGAATGTGTGTCCCATAATCATTACGTCCTCGAAGAAACTGTCTAGTATGAAAAATTATGATGGTCATTGACTACATTTCTTGCTGCAACTTTATCAGTTTCTAACAAGAAGCAGCGTTCTGCTACATACCATTATTTAAATATACATTACAGTCTTAGTGTTGGGAGCTGAGCATTCTAACAGTTTGCACCATCTAAATGGAAACACGAGCAGCTCCTGACAGAATATGATGGTCATTTCAACATAAAGTTTCCTTAGGAAAAAACATATTTTTCTACAAAAGAACATAATCAAATTAAATATTTGCTTGATTTCATTGCCTTTCCAGGACAAACATTAGACATAATTTTAAAGGAACAGAAAAGCTCTACGGTAATTCTCGTCTGGAAGCATGTAGAAAATTTTTTTTCTGGCTGCTGTAGCCAAAATATAAATCATTTTCTGCAGTGGTGTCAGGAAGTGTATTGCACTAAATTAATCATGAGCTACTTTTAAAAAGGGACAAAAAATCCACTGCAAAATTAAACAAATCTCTCTGGGCCTGCTTTCCATTTGCATTGTCATCACTTACCTTGAAAAGACGGTGGAAGTGAGATGGGAATGCTGCTGAAATGCATTCAACAGAACCTGTGTGCGTGTTAGCTTCTCTAGTGCTCTCTACCGTGCCTCCAGCCATTGGAAAAGATAAAGTATTATAACCTGTGCACAATATAATTTTTACTCTTCGCCAGGCTCCTACCTAGCACAGGAATACACTACAGCAAAATAAATACACAGGCACGCAGACTACAGGCCAAGCTGTAGTGCTTCTTCTAGCATTTCCCAGTCCCAGGTGTATTCTGCTGGAGTAGATAAAAGTCATTCTATCTCATTATAAAAGAAGTGGAAAGGCAATTCTTAAGGGAAATCGAGTCATTTTAGAAAGCTTTTCCTAATAAGTCCAATAGTTTAGCAGATGTGTCCATGTGGGGAAAGCTGGGAGCACGGAGATCAGGCAGCTCCATCCGCCATCATACAACTGGGACTCGGCTTGCTTTTATCTTTTATGTCAGGCAATCAAAAGAAAAGTCAATTTTATTTACTAAGTGAGGGGTAAATAAACTCAAGCCAATTGAAGAACAGAAAATATGTCTTTGTGGTTTAGACTGGAAGCATTTTAAAGGTAAAAAATCTTAAATAATTCACTCAGACAAGGCTTCTAGATCTTCGTCTGAGTTTCTTTTCTTCCAGGGCAGGATGGCATGCGTGGAACCTTTTGTTAACTCTCTCTTTTCACACTCCCAACCCAAAACCTACACCATCCAAGAGGCACTAGTCATATCTAATATCCCTGCTTTAATAAAGTAATTTTCAAAATATTTCTGGGAAGACACAGAATATCCTGAGTCAGAAGGGACCCACAAGGATCATCGAGTCAACTCTTAAAGCTCAAGTAGCCCAAATAGGGATTGAACCCATGAACTTGGTGGGAACCCATGCTCCAACCAACTGAGCTGATCTCAGGGTCACACTTCTCTGGACCACAAGCAACAGCAGTTAAAGTCAGTCTCAATTTTACAACTGACTTCAAAATCACAGTTTACAAAGGTGTTCTGAAGTCTCTTCCCCCTCTTTCCTCAGTCTCCAAAAGCACTTTTTCTCTAGATGATCACAACTCTGCCTGTCTTTCTCGCTGGTTGGGTCTATTAGCTCAGGACCCTCTTCTTCTGATTCCAGCCTCACAAAACCTCCCCGTAATATAACTCTAAGCCTGTATATTAATTCTTAGCAAAGGCAGTTCAATGCATGTGCTCAAATGCCACTGAAATCGGGCCAACTGTGTGGTTTTTTCTCCTCGCACAGTAACTTAGTATCTCCCTCCAAAGCAAGCCACACTTACCGATAAAATGTGGTATAATCCACTGTTGAATGGCAGCTCTGAAACTCCCATGCTTTGAGCTTCTGGCATTCCCGGTGAGCTCGGAGTTTCACCCTGACTGTCCCATGACAGAGCTCAGGTACAGGTTTTCTCTGCGGGCGGCTGCAGAACTCATTGGACTCCACGCGCCAAGACTCAGCAAAGTCGTCCACATCAAACTTAAAATTCCCATCCCCCCCAATCAGGTCATCTCGCTTGTGCCCGTTGTAATTGCCACACAGACCACAGAGTCTGCCTTTCAGATGTGGTGCAGCCGTGACTTCCACAAAACTGTCTCCATCCCATGATATTTCCAAGCCTAATAAGAAGATGAGACAAAAACAAGCACACACACACACACAAAACAAACAAAGAAACAAAAAAAGAGAAGAAGAAATTGAGGATAACAAACCGCACCTTATGTTTGCGAAACAGTGTTCAGGGGAACCTGAACAAAGCCATTGGCTTTGTTCTGATAATGCTGTTAGATTTCTGTGTATCTTTCAGTAACTGCCTCTGGCAATACAGTGATTCTTAAATCACAGTCAATTACAGCACATTCTTGCCTCTGTTTATTTTTGTTCCCCCTTCCTAATGAATGGGGTTATCCTAAAAAATACTAAGCCAAGTCAGAACTATTCTCGACACTGAAAGAGGGTACTTGCAGAATTCTGCAAATTGAATTTGCTAGGGTAAATTTCTAGCTTTCATAGGGGGCCCAGAATTTCAGCCACCGTCACCCATTGCACAGGTCATGAACACACAAAGGTGTCCATGCCTCATGAGACTGATCCATCAGTGACCACCTTGTGGGACACATCCTTTTTTTGCCTACAAAGCTAACACTGCTCTCTTATTTGGGTGAATACAAGTGTTCAAATACAAGTACCTTACTTTGTGGGAGTAAAGAGAGTTAAAGAGATTATAACAAAGATATGTCAGATACTTAAAATTGTTGTGAGAAGTCATTCTGAATTGGGCTCAAACTGTTCATTCAAAAGGCATTAATTACCAACCTTCTGATGTTGTCTGCCCACGTTAGCAACACTGAGAAATGATGCTAAACACCTGACCTTCATCTAGTGGCTGGGATATAAGCCCTCTGCTACAAATTGTTTTACAGGAGGGTTTGGCACTTCTGGTACATCAAAATCAAAGTTATTCTTTTTGGCTGAAATCCGCTTTATCTGTCCATACCCATCTAAAAGCTAGATGTCTAGCACAAGTCAACTGTCTGAGCCCACTCTTTGATAGTGAGAAATAGGCAGCTCTGGATCACAACATGAGTGACTAATGCAGAGGGAATGAATGAACTACCTTCTGAATGGCTTTCTGTTTCCAGTGATATTTTAGAGGTCTCAAAGATCAGGTGGAGAGTAAACTTCTAGTTTTTACCTGGGTGACTTTAAATTAAATTAATTCCATTCTTCGAGGAGTAAACATGCATTTCGTAAGGGAAAACAATTTTGGTATCATATGGGATAAAAACACCAAAAATCACTGCTGCTTAACTTCTACCCAAAAATGTGGGGTTTTTTTCTTGTAATTATTTCCAATGTCTCATGAATCCTTCTGCTTCGCATGTCTGCAGTAACCCCGCCTCTGAAGACCACAGATCACTTTGCTGATGTTGATTTACTCTCACGAGGTACCTGTGAGCAGTGATTAGCTACGGATAAACACAGGACTCCGGTTTAAACAGGATAATCCAGATTTTACCCTCTTCTCGCTGCCTGGCCAAGAACACCGAGAAGCATCAATCTGCGATGCAGGCCCGGGGCTTCGCTCCAGCTCTCTTCATTTGCTGTGTGGGCTGGCTTAGCGCCACCCTTTCCTCTTGTAAATCAGTGCTTGTCACTGTGCGATCCAAATCCCGCGCTACCCTCATGTAAGTAATTAACATACCAGCGATTCAGTTCAAAGCTGGAACCCTTCCTTCAGCAACACATCCCACTGTCTCCTACGGCAGCTCCTACCCGGGCTGCGGAGAAACAGGGGGAGGCTCAAGAGGCAATTATGGCCGTGTCACCAGGAGTTCGGGGAACGATTTATTCGCCAAGGCTGTGGAGACAGTTGTGCATCACCTCTCACTACAGTCTGTTACACCGTGTTTTCTTACCACTCTAGGTTAGCAATGATAGCACAAATATGTCCTGAACTGACTAGGCCTGAGATCAGTTTTAAATTACCTAATAAACCCCAGCATGGATGGGACCACTGTGTCCTCCTCCAAAGACACTTTACACCCAGCCAACTGAGAAATTGTGCAAGACTACGACTGCTAATGAGGCCAGCACAGTGGCAAGGGGGAAAGCTGCCTTTTAAGATGCTTCATGCATTCATTATCATTGCTGGACAAATTCAAACTCCAGCTGTCTTTGCTTCTGACTGTGCTGAACAAAACAAAACACAGCTTGACTTGCAGACACAAGATTAATACTGCCGTGCTGGCATTTAGAGAAAACTTGCCATTAACTTATAAAACCAGGATTTCTTCAGACTTTAGAATTATATAAACTTTCTCAAAGTTTAAAGCCTCAAGATCCAAATTCTCAGACAGTTCTCTCCAGCTAATAACTACAGCTTTTAAGGTGGTGTTCAATTTCTTTCCCCAAACAAGCTCCCTCAGAACCTGCTCGCTTTAAACAAAGTCAGAAAAGACTGGCTAATGATTCTATCTTAATTTTCCTTTTATGACTACTTTTTTTGCTCAAGACAAGACGTACTGACCTTCAGTGAAAATACATTAATTATGAAAGGTTAACTTTAAAATTTTCCTGAGTATTTGTGTCCCTTTCATGAAAGTTAAATTAAACTAATTGTTTCATGTTGCTTTTGTAGCCCTGCAAAAAGCATGCAGGTATGCAGACAAAAAAATAACATAAAATTATGGCTTTTCATCTCAGCATATAAAAATGCACATTTTTAAATCTAGAGATTCCTGTGTTGATTACTGGATTTGATTCAAGAGACACACTGTGTAACTACCACAAAAGGATGTACATTCCTTTAGCTGGGTATGGTTTAATTACATTTTATTCTGCTGTAATTGCTCAGATGGAAGGGTAATTTCTAGCTTTGATGAACAGCCTAAAGTTTTCTGTCCATAATGGAGCTTATTCCCTTTTGGAGTAACAGGGAAGGGTATTTACTCCTACATGTATGATAATTTTGTTGGAGCCTGATCTCACTGTGCAGTGTGTGCCTTCTGTTTGTTCACAAGCAGAAAACTCAGTTTCTGTAAAGCAACAAAGAGCTGTGACAGACAGGATTATGCTACGAAGCAATGTTTGAAATCGTCTCCTCGGCAGACAGAAACTCTGTGGAAGAGTTTCTTGGTGTCAATGACCCCCTTTCCCCTGCTAAAAATGGATGAGTTTCCCATTCACTTGGACAAGGATCAGAATCCAAGAGATGTGAAGCCAAAGGATGCAACATCTGTCCCATCTGGGGATGTGCAGAAAAGGAATATTCTCTGAGTTACTTTTTAGTGTTTTCCAATTTTCCCTTCTCTTTGAAGGATGCTTAACCAACTTGTTACTTGATTTCTTAATTTGGCACACTATGTACTCTACTGCATTTCAAAAAAAATCCTACCAAATTTATGTACATCATACACTGAGTTCCCCAAGCTGGGAGCTCTCATCAATTGTTCTGCATAATTTTTTATGGCAAAGGCATCATCAAGAACTGGCAGGCCATTCTTCCCTAAAGATTCAGCGTCAAAGTGGTACAGAAAACCTCAGCCAAGTGGCTTCATGCAGAAGATCAACACAGAAACAACAACAACAATAAAATGTCTGTGCACTAGAGAGATAGATAAGTAATACCAGCCCTGTGAACCTCCACTCTCTGGTCTTCGCAGCGCACAAATTTTAGATAAGGACTCAGCACCACCCCAAGTACACCCATGATGAGTTCCTGCCAGTGCAGAGCGCAAGGATTGCTGCTGCATGGCATCCAGGGCTACAGCTGGTGAGGAGTTTAGCAACAAAACAGGTTTTCAGTGGAAAATGCCAGTTTGTCCCAACTGAAATGCTTCAGGGAGACATATCATATTCAATGAACTTCCAGCACAGCACAGGCAAGGCTCCAAGCTGGTTTCCTGCCAGCTCGCCTGGTGGGCTGCCTGGAAGCCTGCACAATCAGGGTATGAAACTCCAGGACTGCCCTGCCATGCACATTGCCCTGTAGCCAGGGACCACAGGGCTTCCTGAAGCTTTGGGCTTCCCTGTTTTATCCAGGGCTCAACTCCCAGCTCCGCAAAAGGAAAACCAAAAGCCGTGGGAATGCTGGCTGAGCTGTAAGCACCAGACCCTGCATTTCCCAGCCCAATTTTACTTTGAATTTTGCTTCTTGTGCAGTGGTTTTGCTTATTTTTCATTACCTCCTCCCTCCCCCTCTTTTTTCACCCTACACTGGGAAAGCATATATTTTTTTTTAAATCCCTGTTTCCTTTTGAAACAGAGAAAATTCTCCAATTTTTTCCCCCCCGGCACTCAGAATTTCCTGTGGAACAAAATGCTTGTGTTTAAACCAGTTCTACTCAGCACATTCTTCCTCTCTACAACCTCTCTGCTGCTTGTCCTCTCCCAGCAAAATGGAGCCATGCTGTTCTGCTGCTTTCCAGGCCTTATGTGCTGAGGAAAGGAGGACTTGGCCCAACGTGATGCATTCAGTGAGAGAAACCCGATCCTGCTCCGTTAAGGGGAGGAATTATTTAGGCTATAATTTGCAGCGATTACACACTGTTTGGTATGTTGTCATATGCCATGTTTGCACTTCCTCTGCCAACACATGGACACGGATGTGTGTAGTCATTTACTAGGCTTGCACCAGAGGCAAACGGAATAGCAGCAGGATTAGCTGTCATTCATCTTCAGTTGAAAACCTTTCCCTGGCCTGTGGTTGGCTAATGAAATCCACATCGCCAGAATTCATGGTGTTCAGCTGGCTGCAGAGAAAAACCCTCAAGATGCTTTTAATCAGAAGTTGTGAATAATGGTCAACTTGTGTGCATTTTACAGACAGCCACAAAAATCTGCATTGCCACTTTGAGGAATGAGCCTAGAGCTGGGATCCACATTATGCAGACTTACATTTCCAGGGGCCGTATGAACAGGTGTTTAAATTCTCAGCTCAACAGTAGGTGCTAGTGTCCCTCTTGAAAAAAAAAAATTATGCTAGATAACAAGTATGACTATGTGTCATGCCTGTGACCATATTGCTCCATAAGCAAGAATGGTTTCAGTGCTTTCACATGGCATTTAATTGAATTAACAGCAAATAGTATTCTCACTGAAACAGTACTTCACTGTGCAAGTGAAATCTCTCAGGACTACAGGAGTACCTAGCACATGCTAATGAGAAACTTTTAAACTTCCCCTCAGTATTTATCTATGCAAGGATATTATAGTTTCAGAACAGTCTATCAAAACAAATGAAAGCCCTCTGGTTTAGCGTTTTGGCAGTTAAAGTATTTTCTAGGACTCAAAAGACCTGAGATTCTGGTATCTCCCTTCCCTGGTTCTAGAAATAAGGTACCAGATTCTCTTAAGTTTCTAATCTCCTTTTGCTTCTGGTGCTGTAGACTCTGTTTCTTGCAGACAGCTTCTTATTTGGGCACAAAACAAGCCCAACAAGATGGCACTGAGCAGCAAATTAGGCCTTGGTTTTCAAACCAGGGCCTCCATTTTGCCGGGTAGCCCCGGTGAAATGTTTCCATACTTTGACAGCTTAAGCTCATTCCAGCCATTACTAACTGTGATTTTGTATAATTGCTGACTTAAACTGCAAAATATGGTGTTGCAACTGTGAAAAAAACCCTGAATGTTGTGTTTAAGAACTGATCTCTCCATTGTTATCTGTAAGCATTAAATGATGATGCTGTGTATTGAGTTTGCATGGCAAGATTTTGGTAGGGGAGGGGTTACAGGGGTGACTTATGTGAGAAGCTGCCAGAAGCAGAATGAGGGTCCAATGGAGCCCATTCAAGCTGGCTCCGAGATGGACCAATTCCAACTGGCTCCAAGGCGGACTTGGCCAAGGTTGAACCCTTCAGCAACAGTGGTAGCATCTCAGGCAAAGTATTTAAGAAGGGGGAGAAAAGCCCTGTACAAGTGCTGTCATAAAGTCCTGTACAAGTGCTGTCATAAAGTCCTGTACAAGTGCTGTCATGAAGAGGAGTGATAATGTGTAAGAAAAACAACCCTGCAGTCAGTGGAGAAGGAGGGGGAGGAGGTGCACCAGATCCCACAGCTGAGATTCCCCTGCAGCCCATGGCAACAAGCATGGTGAAGCAGCTGTGCCCACAGATGACCCCATGCTGGAGCAAGAGGATGCATGAAGGAGGCTGTGACACCGTGGGAAGCCCACCCCGGAGCAGGCTCCTGGAAGAGTCTGTGGACAACAGAGAGGGGAGCCTATGCTAGAGCAAGTTTGCTGGTATAAGTTGTGACCCTGCGGCAGACCCACCCTGGAGCAGTGTGTTCCTGAAGGATTGCACCTTGTGGAAGGGACCCACACTGGAGCAGTTCATGAAGAACTGCAGCCCGTGGGAGAGAGTCACTGGAGAAGTCCGCAGAGAACTGTCTCCCATGAGAGGGACCCCATGCTGGAGCAGGGAATGAGCATGAGGAGTCCTCCGTCTGAGGAGGAAGGAGTGGCAGATACAATGTGTGATGAACTGACTGCAACTCCCATTCCCCATCCCCTTGTGCCACTCATGGCAGAAGGAGGTAAAGAGAATGAGGTGTAAAGTTAAGATTCTGAAGAAGCAGGGGTGGGGGGAGAAGGTGTTTTTAAGATTTGGCTTAATTTCTCATTATCCTTGATTGGCAATAAATTAAACTAATTTCCCCAAGTTGAGTGTCTTTTGTCCGCGACAGTAATTGCTGAGTGATCTCTCCCAGTCCTTATCTTGACCCACAAGTCTTTCACTGCATTTTCTCTTCCCTGTCCAGGTGAGGAGTGGGGTGACAGAGCAGCTTTGGTGGTCACATTTGGTTGATGTCCAGCCAGGGTCAACCCACCACACCCTGCATGAGCCATTTTAAGTTACTGGAAGTGAAAATCATGGCACATTGATCTATTCAGGCAGTTAATTGTCAGCCACAGAATGAAACACAGCTTAGCAAATATCCTGCAGACTTCAAACTCATAGGGGGATCTCTGTCTGCTTGTGGGCTGTGGGAACTTTGAAAGCACCCTGGGTTCCTAAGATCTCTAATGATTTATAACTATATTTATTACCACTATCGTGCTTTTTCACTGACTACTGTTCACGCTGAACTTGAGAAATTCTTCAGGGAGAAAGAAGACACACACACACAAACATACTCAGACACACACATATACTTGCCCTACCTGCTTTGGTTGTCACTTTCAGCAAATAACCATCCAAATCGATCTGAAATTGCGGTGTCTCGCAAGGTAGTGAGATTCGGGTCCCATTCCACTTCACTGTGAGGTGCTGCTGGAGGCTGATTGTGCTTCTGCCCAACACAAGGTCCACTGACTTTGTCCAGGAGAAAGAACGGGTCCGACGGGCATCGTTTTTTACCAGCACCTGAAAGGGCGAGGCAGAGGAGGAGCAGTCTTTTGTCAAAACGTACTGACATGTTCCCTGAAAGTTAAATGTCCGTCCATCAAAAGTGTTGTAGTGAGGGTCTCCAAATACAGTGCAAACTCCAGGCTCTGCAGGTGAGTGAGAAACAAAAGCGCCATATCAGGATCAATCAAAGTCTGAAAAAGGCAGTTGATAAGAACTTAGAGGACACTGCTCTCACCTAACCTACCTGCTCTACAGAGCAGATTTTGGCTGACACCCACTAGGAATATATAACATCTTTTAAAACCAAAAGATTCATGGCTTTAGTAGAAGTCTTTCCAAAGAGGGTGGGAACCAAAGGCCAGCTGATTCCTGGGGCAGCATAGGAAGGCTAACCTGCACTTTTGTCCCTTAAACATATAATAATAATCTACCATCAGAATAGTTTAGGTTATTACAATGTCTGTGAAATTTTTCACATTTCAGTGACTCCCTGAAATTAAAAGCCATCAGACTACTTTAGCATGACCTGGTTCTGTCCGTATTTTACATTTGCACGCTTATAAATATCACACTTTTTTAAACTAGGCGCGTTTACTTTTTCCCCCCAAATCATCTGTAGAAACAACATCTTTATTCAGTTTTACAAGCTACTACATATGTTGTTTATACACAACTGACTTGTAGTAGTTATTGGTACCATGCCACCAACTAGAAGTCAGTAGTACATGACTAACATGAAGCAATAACTACCTAAGACCATGATGTCTCTACCAATCATTTGCATTATTACAAATGGATGGAGATTTCTTGTGGATGTTTGCAGCCATACACTGGTTGGAGAAGTCACAGCTCATAGGCAAAAGGTTTCCACACTCCTGTCAGTGATGCTGAGTTACCCCGCAGCTACCCATCAACTGATTGAATTGCCTCACAATCAAAGATAGCAATAAATTTATTTGCCTTGCAGCCTTCTGGTATAACAATAGGTTCTAACCACATCTCACTGCTCCTGAGAAGGAGGCTCAAGGCAGACAAATGCACACTGCTACTGCCAGCTGGACACCCACAGGCTAAGGCTGCTTTTGAAAGATGATGCTTGTTTTAGAGGCAGGACAATTTGACCCAGTAATCAGAGTGTTGCATCAATTAAAAAAAAAATTTAAAAAAAAATTAACAAGGAACAAGGAAGACAATTTATTCACTGGAGGAAAAAAATGCAAATAAAATGGCCTGCCTGAAAAAACAGCTTAAAAAAGGCAAAATCAAATCTACAAAAAAAAGAAGACCTGAACGTTATGGAGAAGGGGAAGAGAATTCATTCAGTGGAGTGGAATGCAGTTTTAACTACACAATACACCTTTCTCAGCAGGGTTTTTCAGCCTAGGCAGAGCGTTATGCTAAAGCAATTATAATCTTCCTGGAGTTTCTCCAGCTGTAAAGCACACCCAAGGAAACCTACATGGAGACCCAGAAAGCAAGGCTGAAGGCGACCCCAGCTGCAATGCAGAATCACCTGTACCTATATTATTCCTGACAGACCCATCTAACCTGCCCTTAAAGAGTAACAGCAACTCCACAGCCAACTCTGGCAACCTGTAGCAGTGCTTGGCTCTCCCTACTGGGAGAAAGGTCTTCCTAAAGCCTAATCTCAGCCAGTCTCCCCTCACTACACGGTGCAGTGCTATCCCAGAGCTGGTACCCGGGTGACTTGTACTTTACCCCTAACTAGCCACATGCATGCTGCTTTAGCTAAGACAGTAACTAATCTTGGCATCATTATTAGCCCTCTTTACTATGTCTGGCAACTAGGGACCAAAAGTTCCGATTTCTCAAGGACATCATGTTGTCAGCTCCATTAGAAGTCAAAATGAACCATATTTGATCATCCCCTCTGGAAAACAGGAAAAAAGTCTGTCACACTTTAGGCAGAGCCTGAAAACCGAGAAGGGTGCTTTTAAAAGTTTGCATTTCTGTGAGTTTCCTTTTGCCGGTTGATACCAATAAGGATGTTAATAATTGCTTTCCAAAGTTCATTAAAAGCTCAATTGATTCTCCATAAATTGGCATAAATTTTAATCACCAATGTAATTTTTACCAATGTGAAAAAAAAATCTATAAATTTTATATGGAGACGATCTGACTTTACCTGTTACTAAATCACACTAACACGTTTCTGATTTCCTTATGCATTCATCTAAGTATCTGCATGATGAATATTAAGATATATGACATTACCAGCTCAGATTCTACTTCAGCTTTTCCATCTCTAATTTTTCTTCTAGTGTAATTGCAACTTTTATGAAAACAAGGAAACTATCAACAACAACAAAAAAATCATTCAAACATCAGTAAATATTCAAGAGGAAAGAACTGGGTTTTTTTGTGTTTCTAAAGGCCAAGAATATGTATGTTATATATGTTATTAACCAACCTATCAGGAGGGTGAGGCTGATTCTTCACCTAAGCAAGTGGCTAAGAGGCAAGACATGAGAGGAATAAACATAATTTAGAGATGTGCAAGTAAAATTGATAGTCCCAATGGGATCCAAAGGAAATATTTATTTTTAATTTCTCATGTGCTATGCAGAGTAATGTTGTTTTACATTATGTTACATCGTGACACATCATATGTCAACTTGATGCAATGCAGTTAAAAATGTATTTTGGACTGCACAGCTGAATGTCTGATCCAAATTTCGCTGTTTAATAACCAAGGAAATGGAGGAGGGAAAATCCACCTAAAAATAGTCTGAATAATTGATTCTCTGATATCACTGTGTAAAACATTCTTGAAAGGTTTGCTAAAATTGTGAGTTTTAAAAAATAAATCCACACCCTGAAAGAGTGTGTGCAATAACTCAGGCACTGCCAGTAAGACAAGCTGGCTGGCCTAGAAATAAACCTTAAATACCGGGCGTAACAAGACTGCAAAAGACAGTCTACATGAAAAGAGTTCCTGCCATATTTAGCTTCTGGGTTGTTGTTTATTTCTCTCTGGGAGAGCTTCAATCACATCATATTTTATGGTTTGCTTCTCTTTTTTTTTTCTTTTTCTTTTTTTTCCTTTCCTTTTTTCCTTTTCTTTCCTTTTTCTTTTTCTTCTTTTTGCTTTCTGAAACAAACCAGTCTTTCTGCTTGGCAGTTTTTGCAATCTATTGGAGCCACCAATTCTCTGGTTGGGACTGTGTGTGACTTGCTCCTCTGTTGGGACATAATGGAGGGAGGGGTGTTGCTGCATCCCCGCTGTTCCCCAACACTGGAGTATGAAATTTCCCAGCTTATGCTAACAAGACATATAGCACATGGGTGAAGATCTTTCCCTTTCCTTCCTACAGTAAATTGTTCCCAGCTTATTGCTGATATTCCTTATCAGCTGTCTAGGGTAGAATTAGAAAAGGGCAATTATATACAATACTTCCCCCTAAGGCCTCCCTAGACTCCAATTACTTTTAGCTGAGGGACTTTCTGAGCTAGACATGATTTCCCCTAATTTAGTAACCTTTGATAGACTTATTTTCTGTGAATTTGTCCAGTCTTTCCTTGAACTCAAAAATGTTATACCTCTCTATCCTAAAAAAGCACAGACACAGAGCTGTGTTCAAGCGACTGTGATTTTCAAAACACCTCAGGCTCTCAACTCTGATTAAACATTATTGGGAACGGGATGCAAACACCTTTAGACCTCTTTTGGAAATCCTGCATGTCACTCCCGAATCAGTATTGAAAACTTCTGGCATTCATAGAAGCTTCTGGGAGCTTGGCAGTTTTCACATTTGTTTTTTAAGCAACTAAATACGGACTTCACCCTTTAACATTTGACAATATCAAACTATATGTGTGATGAATGCAGTTTGTTCAACTTCCACCCCAGGCTCTACAGCTTACTTGCAAACTAATAATAGCATTTAGGTGCTAAAGTGAATGCTATAGAACTCTTGGCATGCTTTCCTTGCATTTACAAATCATGCTCCCAACTCACATGAAATAGTGGCTTTCATTAGAAAAGGTAATGGTGAAGGTAACTGTGGGCAAGGAGCACTGTTTTTGAAAACACATTTAGCGGTACAAAAAAAGGAAGCTAAAAAAGCAACAGTATGGAAAAGAACACATTAGCATTTCCTAAGTTTTAACATACTCTCCGAAAGAAAAAAAATAAAATCTCAACCTGTTTGGCCAATACGGAGGGATAAAAGTCTGAAAGACCACTCATTTCTAGTAAGTAGTACGCTGAGAAAAGGGAAGAACCGCTTATTGAAATAAGTGGCTGCCAAAACGTACCTTTCTGCCTTCTACCCGATGCCCCCATTCCCCCAGACAGTATTTAGCCTTTTTTAGGAAGGCAGAATATATATACTGCTTGGTGGAGGCCAGACAGACAGTCAGCACACACATCCTGACCAGCCGGAGAGCAGCAGCGTATTGGCTGGGCAATTAGCACACTTGTAGCTCCAGACCAGCCACAGGATATATTGTCTCTAGCTGGGTTTATTATTTGTTGGGATATAAAGGAAATGGGACACAAATCCATAGGAAACCAGGCTCTGCTAGCTCTGGTGTTCATGGAATAGCTTGTTTTGTTTTTTCAGGAGATCAGAGCAGTCAATTGAAGTCCAAGATGTCCAGATGTCTGGTCACACTCTTCTGGGCTTGTAGGTAGTTAAGAGTGGCCAAGAAAAATACACTTTAAATTATAACTTAAATTGGTTTGGACACTTTCTAAGCAAGGAGAGGGAGGAAAAAATACAAGTTTACCAGTTAAGGGTGTTCTGGTTGCACATCTATAATTCAAAATATCTCAGCTTTTTAAAAATAAAATGAAACTTTGAATGCAATTAGCCCATATGCTGAATTAAGCACTAAATCAAACAGAACACATTATTAACTTTTGAAAACTAGCTACAGAACATGCATAATAGAATTTCATTAGGTTTTCAGTAAAAAATGCATAGCCATAGAGTACTCTCCTCATAACTACTGCATAGTGCAGCTTGATATAATACACATTACAAGGTGTGGTGTCAAAAACTCCACAGGAGTCTTTATGGTCTATTTCATAAATAAAAAAGCTATTCCAATTTGTCCAAATACATGCTTATACAGTGGACCATCCCAGCTGAAATGGGAGGTAAATCATGAACACTATTCCAGTATGAATACACAATTGCAGTCTTTTTCTTGATGTATTTCTCAATGGAAAGGAAAGGAAATAACACAGGTAACAGGGCCCTGTGTGGTCCTTTCGTCCCACTACCTGCTCTCACAGGTACCTCCAACGCGTAACCCCTTTTTTTCTGTTGTTTTCTTTGTTTGCTTTGAGGAATCAGTACTTTTTTTCAGTAATTCTATAAAAACACATAAAAAGGATGCAGGAACAAGTGAAGGACCAGGTGAAAGTACTTTTCACTCCTAAGGCTGGGTCCAAATGCCCTTGGAATTTTCTTTAGCTCCACTGATCATTTTGTCAATTAAAAAACCTGCAGAATGCTTTGTAATGAATGAAATTTTCTGCCCCAAAAGAGGCCTTTACTGCAGAATTAATCATGTGTACTGCTACACCTAGATGACTGTGGTCAACACTTTGAAAAAACTTCATCCACAAAATCTCACAATGATTTGGGTAAGACAGTGTTAGGATTATTATTGATCATGATTAAAATACAACTGCATGGTTTCAGTAGGAAGTTTTCATACTGTCTGCTGTAATTTCAACAAGGCCTGTCAATTCTTCTTTGTCAACAACAAAGACTTAACCTTCACTGCAAATTCCTGTCTTTATCTGAAGCTGAGAGCAGTCTGTTAGTGTTATTTGAACTCAGGTTTAATGTTTTCTTATTTTTAATATGAAAATGACCTTGGTCTAACATAGGATTACTAATTTATGGAATTGACGTCAGCGGTGATTTTTCTAAATCAAACCCAAAAGAGTACATTTCATTACATTTTTTTTTACAGCAGCATAAACTAAACTGTTGAATTTTCCACTGGTATGACCACTGTGTTTAATTAGTGATAACTGTACGCCAGCCGTGGAGCTTAAACAGCAACATGCCAAAACTAACTATAGTTAACTTCAGCAACAGTGGACAAAAGAGACCCTCCAGCCCTTAAAGAGATGAGGTACTTTTTCTCTCTGCAACAAACTACTTTGAAGTAATCCTTTGATTATTTTTTTTTTTCAGTTTAAAGTGTATCCTTTCACAACGTGACTGGTTTTGACCCATTTCATAGAAACTGGCTGCTTTTAAACCATACTCAAAGCTCTCCTGTGTACAGTATGTTCTTGTACCTCCCTATGTTGTTTTTACTTTGGAAAATTAATATCTGCTGGACAGAAATGTTTGGTGTGTTAGTATGTGGAAAGAGGATCAACACGAGAGGCTGAGGGAAAGGGCTATGCACGTACATCTTTTATCAGAAACTGGCTGAATTAGCAAAGTTCCTAACTACTACCTGAGATTGTGATCATCACTGAAATACTTATGCCTTTTGCTTGTCTTATGTTGCGATGAGATTTATAGCAGTTCTGGTGCAAAGGTGGAATTAAGTTCCTTGCACTGTTAAAATGCTAACGTTAAAACAGACAGCAGTAGCCACCACTGCTGTATGACAGCAGATATTTAAGCTCTTCGATTGCATTACCTGATAAAAGCTGGGAATGCCCTTTTAATCATAAAAGCTTAGGGACCAGCTCTCCCCCAAATGCTAAACAGGTCCATAGTGAGACAAATCTCAGGACCCCTCTGTTTCATGTGCAATGACGGTACAGCCAGTGCAATGCAGACAGGACCCACAGGTCCCTTGGTCCCTTCCTCTAAGGGAGCAAGGCTGTTAATCCTGAAGGCTTTGGAGAAACCTAAGAGCAGTCTGCCAGCACCCAGAAGGAGGTGACTGGGAAGATGAAGCCAGGCTCTCTAGAGATCTGCATGGCTGGGGGACAAGCAACCAGTGGTCTGCCCTTAATTTCACATTGTGTAATCATGACTATTCCCCTCTTATATCATCAAGAAGTTTGGAATTTTTAGGTAACCTGGTTCATAGATGAGTTATTTTTACTTTGAAGATGTCTGCCGCCTTCTCCCTTGAAACAATTATGAAAAGTCACCACTCTGGCAGCATTTCTGAAGGAATCGCTGTACTGTCTTCTTTTTAACCTCTTACAGCAGAGGGTCTCCTGTGTTTTGAGGGAATGGCTGGCCCCATTATTTTCCTCCACTCTCATATTACAAAAGAACACACGAGAAAGGTTAAGTGATACTGAAACAAGAAAAGAGGCAAGATAGAGATCGATAAATCCATGATACTAATGATATGTCATATCTGAGCAAAGGTCTATGCAAATTTCTTCTCCCTTGAAACTGAGCTAACACAAAATCAACTGCTAGTCAATTGAGTCCTCTTTCATTTCTTCCTCTGCTCAGCATTATTTCAAGTGTTTGTGAGGCTGTCAGTTGTATTTAATTTCATTTTGATAATGAAGACTTGCAAACTAGATTTATTTTATCCCAAGTTACACATTTCAAAATAATTGAGCTGCAGAGTGGAAAACCAGATATTTAGCATATGGAATCTGTGCACTCCAAGAAGCACCCAGAACTGAGGTGATCAGCAAAACCATTTGATTTTAGACAAAAGAACCGGAACACTCTCCTTAAAAACCAGTTCCTTCTCTCAGAAGCTTTCCTATAGATTATAAAACCCTGTTTTAGTAGTCTATCCCTATTAGGTAAAATGCTCAAACATGTACTGAAGGAAATATGTAATGGTATTCTGTTAACTTCAGGGAAGACAGGTCTCCCTGTTGACCTAAATAGACTACTTTAAAGATAAGTATTTGTGCAAGTGCTTTGCTGACTAGGAGAGAACACAAGTGATATAAAAATCTAATGATCATTCCTGAAGTGAAAAGGGATAAAAAAGAAATAGTTGAACTAAACAACACAAAGGAAGAAAGATAGTTGTCTATTCTACTTTCCACTGCTGCCCCAGACTGTTTCTCAGATTTCTACACACCTTTCTTTAACTCTCACAAATCATCTACAAAGGTGTTGGATTATATATACACATAGATGGGCTGTTAGTTACAGGTATAAAAGGTGCCCAAGTCCTAACAGTTATAACTCTATTAATTTTTGTGTTTTATTGCCTACAAATTTCACAGGCCAATTACATTCTTCAAAATGCAGCACCTCAGATTTGAAAAAATAGTGTCATTTTGAAAAAAATAAAATACCCAAGCATTTTATTTTAAATTTTCATATTTATAGGAGGCAAAATCCATGGCCAGCAATAATCACCTGCCCCTTAGCCACCTCTAAAAAGAAGGCAGAAAAGCAGACATACTTCTACTATATTTATTTTCTCAGAAAGAATAAAAAAGAATTTAAAGAATGTGAAGAAAGAACTTACTTTCAGTGCAAATAGGACAGCATCCTTTTCTGTTCAGGATTTTACCCTAATAGGGAAAAAGACAGGCTGATTTAATGAAAGGGTTTTTGGAGCAATGACTGTGTCATGTTGTAAGACTGGATAAGTCCTTGAAAATAGTTCAAGTTGTGTTTGAACTCAGTACCCTGGTTACAGCTTCAAATATCAGGTGCTAAAAACAGACAGAACTATTCAAAGAGCTTCCTGGCAGTCTTATAAGAAATTAAATACTAAAAGGGTTCTCTGTTACCACTTTTCTCTTTAGAGAGAGTGTGAGAGAATTGAGTAGTCATTGGGTTAACAAGATTGCTAACCTTCCCCCCACCTCCCCAAAATACATATAATACATTTCCCATGCATTCCCTTTCAGTCATGACACAGAGGCAATCTGCTCCACCCCAGGCCCCTCCCAAATCATTCATTATTCACACAAAAAGGAGGGGAAGGAGGAAAGGGAAGGGAGGAAATGGAAGGGAGGAAAGAACTAATAGAGGTCTAGTTTTGCTAAATCTTACGTATGTCCACCAAATCACATAGACCTACGTCACCTGTGAAGTAAATGGGCAGGCATCCAAGGATGTGCGACATTGAAAAGCAAACAATTTGGTCTCCTCATAGCAATACAGATAAAGGGTTTGAGTATGTATCTACCACTCTGCCCAGGTCAATTCTACTTACAGTTGTGTCTTATACCAGGATGACTAGAAGCAGGAGGCATGCTTCTGTGTGCCTAAATTCATGCTCCTTTTCAGTCTCCATTAACTTAAAAGATGTTCTACCTGATTTTTTTAATTTAAATTCCCTAAAGTTAACCATCAAGCTAGTGGATACACCTGGAAAATCTCAGCCTAAACAACGTGTTTTTCCAAGCAAATACTGTTGTTAGTCCCTTATGGTGACATTTGAGCTCACCCGTGTTCCCATACAGGGAAGGAAGAGGCATACAAACCTTTGCTGCACCCCAGCACTGACCCTTTGCTCCAACAGCAGCTGAAACAGAGAAAGTCCGCTCTGTGTGATTACTGCTCCTGTTCCCAACCAAGCAGGTGAGCAAGGCAAGGCCAGCAAGAGCAAGAAACTGGAGCTGTGCTATCCTGCCCACTCAACAGCACAGAAAACTAGCGAAAACAGAAAAAAATAGGTGGCAGGTCTATGCAGACAGCAGGGAGGCTCTGTTGCTTTCTGCCTTGCTTTCTGCCTACAGTGATGCCCAGGTTTGACAGTGCGCACGGGGAGAAATGAGCTCCAAGTACCTGCTGGCGGACTGGAGTGGAGCACGCCCCATCCTGCCCTTGCTTGGTGTAACGCACTTGGGCACATCATCCACAAGGCACAGAAGAAGCTCAGTGTAAGCTTGTCTTTGAATGTGCAACTGCATGTGAAGAGGCTGGGGGCACATCTGGACTTGAGAGAAGGGCTGGATCAGAGTTTCATTGGCAGCGTGGGCAGCGCTTAAGATGTTTGTGAGACAACCAGGCCCCGGAGCAAAGAGAATAGACGAGGATGAGGCAGCAACAGCGAGGCCTATCCAGCACCTGCTGGAACAGAACCGCTTAAAGGAGGACCCATTAGAACCACACAGAAACAGGGAGCTTGGCAACACGTATTTCTGTGAACGGAACACATGCAGCTGAATGCCACACACTGCACTGCACGGCCTTACCTCGCCGTTTCCAATAAAAGAGTTGAAATCATCAGCCGAGCTGGAAGTGGCAAGAATTCAAGTGAAATTGGATTCTCCAAGGCAGCCTGCTGAGGCTGGTTACTTGAGCCACCATGTTGGCCCGAGATCCTGTTTTTGTCTTGTAGAATAAGGAAACCCATTATTGCTAACATGTGCTGCAAGAGTTCGTTAGCATTGAGGGTTCCCTTAGGAGCGGGCTAAGTGATGTGATCCCATTTTTCCCTATGAATATTTATAAGCAGACCACATTTGAGTCTATTTATTTTCTGGGATTTTTCTTCTTTTTTATGAGGTTTTCAATTTTAATGTCTGAGGTTTTTATTTTATTTTTTTTTTTAAGACACAAACTAATTGCTGAGGGGAGGGGGTTGTTTAGTTGTGCAATAGCAACAGCTGTTGTTTTTTTGTGCCTCGTTTGGCACTAGAGTAAAAACAGCAACTTTTTTGTTTGTAATAATAACAGATGTGTATAACATTACATGCAGTCTGTGCTAGAGATGGGAGAGTGTGTTCTGAATAAATTTTCAGCTCACTTGAAGTTCATGGGTTCAAAATTTACCCACAGAATCAAACTCTGCAAATGTCTTCACATTCTGTGAATATAATTCTACTAACTTTTCACTTGGAGCTCAGAAGAGGCTGCATGCTGTAAAATTCACCAGGCTCTCCTATAGCAGTACAGAAACAGACACGTTCATGACCACTGGTCATTACCATAGACTTAAGATGTTAGTGAGGAATGGAAAGGCACAAGGAGAGGGGGCAGGCGAAAAACTGTAAGGATGGGTAACCAGAAAGGAGATGACACAAAGCAAGAAAGAGGCTCGAGCAGAGCTAGAGCAAATTAGGTATGGAGAGTTCTAAAGGACCTCTCAAACTCAGTCTTGCCAAGTGTTGAGATTACTCCCTTTCTTTAAAGTGTTTAAGCACGTGTTTAAGTTTAAGCACACATGGAGGGCCCATAACCAACTAACTTCAGCAGAACTGGACACATGCTTAAGAGATTTGCTGGATGGGGGCCAGCACGTACCGCACCTTGCAGGCTGACACTCCAGGTAACTTGAGAAAGGGAATATCTATTTGGAGTCAGTGGTCAGAAGGTAAGAAACAGTAATCACAAGCCACAAGGCTCACTAGCAGCCCAAGGAGAACTAATTTTACTATAAATGTGACAGGAAGGACTGAATTTGTGAGATGCATTGCCTCTGCTGCAGACGAAAAGTAGCTAAGAAAGATACTTCCTGTAATTACTGATACAGGATTAAATGCCCCAAAAAGAAAAGAACAAAAGAAACAGAAAAATGTCCGTAGCCCTTCCTTTGAAGAAAATTAAAGAAAAGTCAGAAAGAGTCTTTAAATGTCTTTTATGTCAGCCTGCAACCAACAGATTGAATAATACAAATGGTTGCACAATACTGGATATTTCTGCAGAACTGCCACTTTGAAACCCATCCTTTCAAGAACCAATTGGCCAAAATTTATGCTGAAAAATAAAATAAAACTCTATCACTAAAAAAAACCCACAATATCATGCAAAGAGTATTAGGAATGCATGGTAAAGCATTTAAGTCATGGAATAATACTCTAAGTTCTTTAAGAATCTTCAATCCCTTCCCGGTTAGTTGTCTACACCATAATACAGTTTTAATGAGATAACTTTATGTGGCCTGACACGCGAGGGACACTAAACCACAGCAGTCTCCAATAGTCAGTGGAGGCTGCTTACTGTCAGAAACACTAAGAAGAGAGAAATAAAATGGAGAGCACACCGCTACAGTTTGCGGAGGCTGTGGCATAACTAAGCATGATATCCATATTTCCAGTATCAGAATCACTAATATATCTGTATCTTGAATAATGTGGTGTGCTTAATTGATGTTTATAGATTTGTGACAGAAAAATCTCATTAAAGAGAGTGAAGCAGAGATGAAAAGTAAAAGATTTAAATCCATTAGCATACATTAGTTGCTTTAAAAATACTTGGTACCCATTTGGAATAGGAAAATAAATCTTACCCTAGAGTTTACATTCTTTCTCCTACTTGTCCTTCCAATTTAGCTTGAAAGTGCAGAAACGCAGTGTGTACCTCAGCAGTTTAGGACTTCACATTAATCTTGGAGTTTCTTAGTCACTTACGCTGCTGCAGGACTGTGGATGGTGAATTTTTACCCACCACTATTTTCACTTTAGAAGCCACTGCAACTGATCATCTCAATGCTCAAATTCATATACGGACACTGCTGAAGTGATGTACTTCACTGAAGATCTATATTAAGCCATGTTAGCTACTTTATCTCAGAAGCGTCTTAAACATCAGTAATGCATCAGCACAAGGGAAAAATAAATGAGATGCAGTGTGTGCCAGGTTCTCAGTCAAAAAAAAAATTTGAAGACACCTGAAGAGCCCAAATTCTTGCTGCTTACACCGTGAGCAGCCTGAAGGTGGCAAACCTGATCGCCATGAGCCACATCACGTTCCCAGCAGAGCAGCTTCATTCGTTCACCCTTCCTAATGCGTATGCAGCATGTCAAGTGAGGCCCAGTAACAGAACTGCCCTCTGCAGTGAGTGCCAGAGGATGCAAGCAGCGTTCTCTAAGCCCACTGTCACAGCAGAACAGGGAGTACCGAGGTACAGGCTCTCTATTCTACCGCTGCTTCTGGCTGTCAAAAGTTCACATGTATAAAATTTTACAAACTAGAGTTTGCAATTTGAAAATTTTATATCTAGGTGTCTGTGACTCACATTTTCCCCACTGGCTTCCAAAATGGAAAAGGAAACACTGAGAAGGTGTAATCTATTGACCTGGCTCTCTCTTCTGCAGTTCCATTCAAAGATCTGCCCCTACATGAGGTGCCATTTAGAGCTCCCCCTTGTGAAAGCTTGAGCCATTAAAACAAAATAATTTGTCGGAAATCAAAAAAACAAAAGCTGACTTTAGTTCAAGGTTTCAAGTAAAGCTAATTTTTGAAGCAATTAAGTAAAGTTACAGTTACACTCCTCTTTGGATTCACTTCAGACTTTCAGATAAAAAAATACTCAGGCCACAACCTTAGACAAAGCAGCATGGCTTGGTTGAAATCGTTTGCTTTGCTTTGTCTAATTTACATTTGCAACCCAGTATTAAGCCTCACATGCACTGAGAAATGCACATACAACAACCTAACTGTGGCTTGCCTTAAGAATATGCATGCTCTTGAAATATTAACATAGTCATCTCATCAATAGTTATAAAACTATTAAATCTAAGTGGAAGGGGTGTTCCAGGGCAGATACTTGGGACAGAGAAAGTTAAACGCAGAAGGAGAAATGGAGCAGAGACTCTTCAGAGCGAGGACAGAAGTGGAAAGACCATATTCAGGGTAACAGTAGCACACCTGGGGAATGCCAACCTAAATTAATATGCCAGAGTATCCCTTCTTTCCAAACTGCATGCCCCACTGCCTTGCACACACTTCCAAGAAACACTGGAAAAGATAATGGTGGAGAAAAAAAGAGAAGAAAACTCAGTTCTTTTAAAAAACTCACATGAGGACAGCTGCTGACTGGAATGCACTGTTTCTTGCGACACTCTATCTTGCCTTTCACACAAGCACAGATGGTGCAGTTCACAGAGGACCACATCTCTCCATCCTGCAAGAGGGAACAAAATATAATATCAGCTGGAGTGGCAACAGGAAGCTATTTCAGCAATGTATCATTGCACAAGGAAGGATGACTTTCCCTGTTGGCACTGTCTCATTGTTTAGTCTAAATTATTTTGAGGTATCTGTCCATGGCCAGTTGGATTCAAGACAAAGACCAAATTCAGCAAGGTTTTCTTCCCTTTGGCCCTCTTGGTCAGAAATTCATTTTTTCAGGGTTAACCTAATCACATTTTCATTTTTCATCAGTGTCCTGTTTATTTGCATTGCTTTCTCTCCAATAAGAGACTGACATGTGATCACACCCACCACACATTTTCATTTAATCAGAAAAACTTGATTCACTCGGTTGAGTGAAGTCTATAGGTTGTTGCAAGTGAAAGTATTTGATTAAAATGTCAGCATACAGTGAATTTACTCCCAGATGCACCATCATTTTGACTTAGGGCAGGAATGGTTGAATAATGAATTCTAATTTAGATTACTAGAGCACTTTCACAGATATTTGATCCGCTAAACATCTGAAAATGTTTAGAAGAGATACAGCGCTGAAATTCTCAAATGCGGAGCAGGTAAGACAGCCTATGTGTGGCTCTGAAAGTATGAAGTGCAGAGCAGAAAATGCCTCATGGTCTCATCCCCACTTGGGATGAATTGCTTGTGGAATTGCCCTGGCTCCATTTTTACATGGTGCTGCATTTGCCAAGTGTGGTTTCTAAAACATTCTGTCTCACCCACTTACAGTCTTGTGCTAGTCCACTTAGAGCCAAACTGCGCATGTTTTCTGTTTACAGGGCTGCTGGGAAGGAAGGGTGAGGATAGACCGGACAGGAACAGGCAGCTCAACCAGACAGCTGTGAATGATTATGTGCCCACCTCAACATGATGTTCTGACCAAAAAGAAAAACAGCCCGTATCTGAAATGCAAAGGAGCCTAACTGATTCAGCACAGCACGCTTGGCCAAAGGCTGTCTCTCTCCTGCTTTTTGTTTCTAGGCCATGTTACTATTGCCCGGTGTTTCTGATGTTCTTGGGTCTCTGATAACCACTCACCAAGCAACTACTAATGTACCAGAATACATCACAGCTGACTGCATGCAGCTATCCTGAATTTTTGTGTCTCTCAGCTGGCTTTGCATGGGAGTGCAAAACCACACTCGCTGCGCCCGCTCTACCTGTGTTAGAGAACTGACCTCAGCAGAGCGACACTCGATTCACATTTTTGCACACGAGGCCAGAAATGGATGTACAGTCTCATTATTTTTTCACACTCCATATAACACTAGTAATATAATAAAATCTTCACAAGAAGCAGAATATTTTAGTTGGGTGCCTAAGAAGTAGGCATTTGTTCCTGAAGCACAATGGCGCCAGTGTGAAAGTGCCAATCAGATGGAGTATGGTCTCGGCGTACAGTAGGTTCACATGTAATTTCCAGAATAAACACTTCAGCTATGTACACAAAAGATGGAATAAATGGGAAGCAATTCTGGCTGAGCAAACCAAGTATTCACAAAGGACTTAACATTTGATCTGATTCAAGGGTCTCTTAATTCACAGATGGCCCATGAGGTGACAGAATCTTTTTCTGACACAGTGTGAAAAAAAAGCTGCACCACTTGGAAAAGCAACAGGGTCTCAGCAATAGCAGAAGTGTTCTGCAGGGAATCCCTTGTGATTTGAAACCATTGGGTGAGAGTGGAGTAGGTAACAGTTACTACTTGGCTACCCCAGCATAAGATACCGGGGGTGCTGTCCTTAGCAGGGGCGTGAAATGAAGTCAATTAAGATGAGTAACTTTCAGCCAAGACGAGCTTCACAAAGCTCCGTTGGCTCAGCTATGGAAAAGACTTTGATTCAGCAGATTAAGCCTACATGCCATTCAGAATATCTCCTCCATGAATATCAGTGTTTGCTTGTGAAAGCAGAGCATTAATATCTCTTACTAAGAATGCATCACTTGTCATGAAACAGCAGCTTGAACCTCCACATATGGAAGGGTAGGCAACATGTAACATTCAAGGAGGAACCATAACCTTTAACTGCTGTGTATCAGCCAGAATTTATACAAACTCAGAAAAGAAAAAAAAAAAAAAAAGGCAGATGGCAAATTTTGCAAAGCTTTGCCTCCATCATCAACCAGAATGGTGAGGATTTAGCTAAAAAACCAGTCACAATTCTAATCCTCAGTAAAATCATGCTGTTTTGGCTGTTACAATGGCATCTACTCTTGAACCACACCTGAAGCTTTACCTGGAAGATCTTATTGCCAAACTTGCACACTTTCACTTCCTCAGGAGAGATATATGAGACACACTCCTTGCAGCAGTGGTCCTTGTTTTTATTGCATTCACCAGGAAGTAAGCACCTCTTCTTACATATCACAGTTGAATCCTACGTAAAAGGATGAAGTGAAATCATAAAATCATCACCAAGGTATTTGTGCTCCTGTGTGTCCTTACAACAGTATTCTTGCTTGTTCATTCATTGCATCCACCCAAGCTACAGCTCAACTGCTTTGAATAGGTCAGCTTAGAGAAAATAAAAATTATTTATGCATTAAGGGAATCTTTCATGGTCTATGAAGCTACAGCCCAGCTTGTACTTCCATATGCCTGGAAAATCTTACTGATTTGGTGACACTTTCACTTTTTTGCCTAGGTGCAGAAGTGGAAGTGGTCACATTCATGCTAGGGGACTAAACAAATATCACTGCCATTCGGCAGAGATGGGGTGATTCATGATTTAGAAACTCCTCTTCCACTCTGATGCAAAGTTAAAGACGATCATATAATCTGAGCAACTTTATTTTGCATCACACAGAGTCAGGCATCATGTCTCAGCTGAGGCAGTCGGTAACTTTCTTAACTTTCCTAGCACAACTGCAAGTGCTCTTCAGATCATATTCTTTTGGACCACACAAGATGCCATAGAACAGTATCAGGCTTACAGTTCCACGGCCTTACAAATTACTGCTAAGCCAGACAACCATCAGCACACAATACCAAAGCACTATGGACTTACCTTGCATGTACACACTGTGCAGTTGTCATAAATAAACGAGGACCCATTATCATACACATTGCTGTGAAAGAGGCAGCTTCCAAAGGGGAGGTCAAACACTTTCCTCTGTCCTGGATATAAATAAACAGTAATAGAAACAGAATGTGGTTGAAAATATACCATATTGTCAACAAAAACAGAGGGGCTTATTGTCACCAGAGCAAATTCACATGCAATGTGTCATTTGCTATCTCTTTCCACTTTGGTGTGAAAAAAATGTGTACTTTTAACAGTTCACTGTTCCTTTAGTACAGAGTCATCTGTACAAATCCTACCATGGGAGGGAATATAAATATGATTTATAGCATGTTTATATTGGAAAAATCTTTCTTCTCCTTCTCATCATAAAGTGCACAGTGCAGCTAAATGGATAAAAAGTAAGCACTGCAAACTCTTAAGGTAGGCACACTTAAACTAGTTTAAACAGTCTTTAACTTAATGCAATAACTTATCAAATAAAGCAGTCTTAACTGGTTTTAGCATATCTACCTCAGGGGTTCACAGCAGCCAAGCTAAATCAACTCGGTGACACTGATGCAAAAATAACATAGATGTAGTCCAGTCTCATTAAGATAGCTCAGTGTACCATGTTCACACTAGACTGCAAGAAATACAGGCATTTCCATAGTTTAGGAACAGAATGAAGGCAATAGAAGATATTTAGTTTCCATAATCCATAAAATATTCAGGCTTAATGAGAGTGAGGCAAGGGTTTGGAGCACTGTACAGGGAAGGCATCATCAAAACCAAATCCTTCCTGAAGTCCTGCAAGCACTTTCAGACCCAAGTTGCAACAGAGTTTGTGGTTCTGGTAAGCTTCTCTCATTCTTCAGCTTCTTTCCTGCTAGGTTATTTTAAACAAGTGACCATTATGATACGTACACGAGCTCTTCACAAAAACACTATACTTACTTTCCTAATTTTGAAGTGCCCTGTTTACTTTTGGTGGCAGCCAACTAATAAGTTCTTTTATCAGTGGCTGTCACTTTCCTAGATTATTGTTTCTGAGGTCTAATGTTTAATAGAGATCAATTCCAAGGCAGTGAATGGCCCTTATAAGTACATACATGAAGTACTAAGTACTAGGCAAACACCTTAGCTTTTAAACCATCAAGTCTTGGCATACTGTAATTCCTTCCTTTTTAAATAATTCTTGATAAATGTAGAACATCTTACAAGAAAGAGGTTCCATTTTCTTTTGAGATATAAAAAACCAAAAGGATAAGCACACGGCAAAATCCATTGGATTAGCCTTGAGTTTTTACAAATCTAATGTTAAACAAAAGTTAAGAAATAATTGCTTTTGTGCAGTTAAACACAATCTGAACATCTCTCTCTTGCAAATTAGCTACTTTGAATTACTCTGTGCTTGCATAGCCAGCCTTCCATTTACTGGATGTGCATCTTTCTGAAAAGGCTTGACTTCTCTTGCACGACTGATATATGAAATCAGCTGAGGACACTTGGTAGCCCTAAAAGGACCTGCTGTATATCCATGCACGGCTTACGAGTAAAGCCCAGCCATGGTCCCGCCTGTAACAACACTTCTACTGCTCCATGTGGGGCCAGGACTTCAATAACATAGCTTGTGTCAACAAGTGAACAGAAGTCCAGTTCTCTCCCACACCCTCTTGCCATGCCTTGCAAACCACTCAGCACAATTCCGGGTGGCCAAGTCCGTTCAAATAGTTGGTAAAAAACCACTGACACAGAAGCCACTGCTTTAAAAGATGTGGTGATGAAGATATTTGGCTTAACGGTCGGCTTTGCTGGCTCATAACCACTAGTTAAACTAATAATTCAAGTCCCAGTAGACTCCACAGCATTCTTCTAAGCTATATAAGCTGAGTATCAGGAATTCGACTGCAGGGAGGTCCTCCACATGATACTTTAAAAACCATGCCTCAGCATCCCTGGAAACACTTCCCTTTCCTGACAGCCATGCAGCATGCTAATCATCCCTGGCTTTACCTCCACTCCAAAGCTTTTAACACTTCCCTGTGAATAGATGTTATCTATTCAGAGGTATATGGAATGCTTTAAAGGCCACATAAAATGAAATTGACTATTATTAGTGAATTTGTTTAATTCTTAGAGGGGAAAAAAGAATCTGTAGAAAGATCCTCTTGAAGCAGTCAAAAATCAAAGATGCATTTCAAAGGCCTAGATCCAGGAGGGGAAAGTTCAGTTGAGAAAAGCATGGGAAGGAGAGGACAAGGGGAGTTTACGGAAGAAAAAGAAAAATGTCCTCAGCCAAAACAGAAGCTCAGCATTTGGACTGTTCTCCTCTCCACTCCATTCCTCTACTGCATTACTCTCTGGTCCTACGGTTAAATGTTCCAGGCAGATATTTATCTGTAGCACTTCTCAATTAGCAAATAAATAAACTCAGGTTTATTTCCCTTGAACTCTATACAGATTGCTGACTTCAAGGCCAGACCTCTCTGTATCCCTAACCTATCCTTGGAAACAGACTTTGGATAATAGCAAAGACGTAGTCAAAATTACAAAGTTTCCGTTGAAGAACTGGGAGTTATTTGCTCTCAAAATTTTCCAATCCTACTTATAACCTCATGGAGCAAATTAAAACTAACTTACTTAGTAGGATGTAAGTACTCCTTGTTTATGAAACAGACAGAATGTTAACCACTGGGATCTGTGCCTTATTTTGTCACTGCCTTCTTTGTCATGACTTGGAAGAACTAGCCCTTCTTAGAGGCCTCTGACTTCCAGCTTTAAAATGCGTTGGAAAGACGTAATTGAAAATATTCTTGGATGAAACTGGGATTCCATCTTAAGAAGACAACCATGAGGCTGACTCCTGGCTCCGTGGTGCAACTCTGACAACAGTTTGCAAGAATGCAATGTCAATTCAGAAGTTTCCTCTGGCCTGCATTTCCTCAAAACAGAGAATGCAAATGCTCACATGAATAATAATATGAGAGGTCAAGGCGTTTCTCTTGTGGCAAAGTCCAAAAAACATCTCCTCCTGCCTCAACCTCCTTTGTAAAACATAAAATGAAGGTGGGAAACATCTCTGTATTTGTCCCCTAAGCAAGCCAGCTGGTCTACATCCAAATGCTCTTCCGAAGCTGCTTGCTTAGTACCACCCATCAGAATCCTACACACCAACCCTGAGTACCTGTTCAAAACCTGTAGATTATAAATTCCACTTAGCAATAGAGCCTCTTTCACCTGAAAGAATCTACCAGTATTGTGAAATACTGGTATAAAAGATGCTATGTACAAACACGTCATATTAATTGCAAAATTCCTAGGGAAAAAAACTCACTCACCTAAGCATTTGGGGCAACACCGTCCAGCAGGAGTGTGACTGAGGTGCTGGGGACATGAGAGAATGGGGCAGACTTCTTGGATACACTGTGTCCTGCCAGCCTGAAGGAAAATAGGCTCAGTTAGAAAAAAAATTAAAGCAAAATATCAAGTAGATGTGCGCACACAGACTGGTAACAAGGTCTTGAAAAGCCTTAGCCAAAGCTAACAGAAATTTCTGCTTGCGTCAGGCACAGGACATGTATATCTGTCCTTCAAGACTTCCTATGTTTCTTGCAAAGACCTTGAATTATTCATCTTTTGTTTAAGCTCTCAAACGATGAATGTAATAGCTGAAGAAACACTGTCTTTCTATCTCATTTTTTGGTGTGGATATGAGAAAACCAGGGAAAATAAAATCATTATCCATGAACGTTTCCGGATGTTCAAAAAAGTTACTAAGCAATTTTTTACATTATTCTTCATCTCCTGTGTCGTGCCCTTCTAGGCTTGTCTGGGACAGGGATTAAGTGCTGAAGCAAGATGAGAGCAGGTGTTCTTCCACTATGTCCATGACCTCAGAAACCAAATAAGCCAAAATCACTTAAGAAAGCACATTCTTGTTAGCCTCCAAGTCCAACTATGCAAACCCAGAAGGTCTGCTTTCTTCAGAGGACTGAAAACCAAGAACGTATATGAAATTCTGAAAATGAATGAGGAAAGAAAAAAAAAGAAAAAATATGCAAACTAGACTGGATATATCTTGGTGTATCAATGAATACCAGAAACAGGGGCAAAGGCAAAAGCACAGAATATATATCTAAGCTTAAGTCAGTCAAAAGAGATTTTTGTTTTCATTCTGCTCTGTTGCCAGACTCCTCCATTGTGCTTTTAAAATACTGTGTTTAGCTCTAGACCCCATATCAACATGTGCTCCATATGCTCATGAGAGGTCCAGGTTGTCAAACTTCAAAACTCAGTCCACCTTTGTCTTAGCCAGAAAAGTCAGTTCTTTTCATCTAACTGTCTTGCCTTATTTATCACTCAGAGCAGCAGGATCATCCCAGCAATAAGCTTTGTGTTCCTGAAAGCTGTGATTGAAGACTTATGAACAGTCTCCTCCCACCTACATGCTGGATGGCTCCCGGGGCTCCCTGGGGAAAGATGGAAAAAGCTGCTCATTTTGAAGAGCTCTGTGTCTGAAACGATCGTATACCATTCCACTCCTAATGGCCTCAGTGAATCACGTAAAAGCTTTTACATACAGGCAGACCCACATATACACTGTTACACAGAAAATAACCTGCTGACTGTACCCCCATTCTTTTCAGGCACTGAAGTCTACCTGTCCCAAGGGGCTACCAAAGCATCCTGAATGCACATGGCTAAGGACCGCTCGTAATTCTTTCACTGCGGCATGCAGAAACACAGAGTTTATTGTAGACTGAAATGACTGCTCTAAATTAAGGGTCAGACCAGAAACTCGACAAAATGAAATTAATTCTTCACTGATGTTCCTTAGTATGCTCAGGGAATAGCTCTGTGAGAAGAGACACAGGTGCAGAATGAAAGAAGTGCTCTTTGAAGCAGTGCAGTCTCTCACCCCAGGGAAAAAGGCTTTGAGAAGACAAAGTTCAAACTCCAGAGACGGTTCAGAAAAAGAGAAAGTAGGGCATGGAGGCCTCAGCCAGTCTGGTGACAGGATGAGGAATGTATCCATGGAAGTAAAAGGAAAAGACTAAGAGAACTGGGCTTGTTCAGCCTGGAAAAGGCTTCAGGATGACCTAATTGCAGCCTTCCAGAACCTGAAGGGAACCTACAAGGAAAATTGAGAGAGACTATTTACAAGAACATGCAGTGATAGGACAAGGGAGAATGGCTTTAAAGTGGAAAAAGTTTAGATTGGACATTAGAAAGAAATTCTGTACTATGAGGGTGGTGGGGCACTGGAACAAGTTGCCCAGAGATGTTGTGAATGCCCCATCCTGGCAGTGTTCAAGGCCAGGTTGGTTAAGGCCTTGAGCAACCCGATCTAGTGAAAGGTGTCCCTGCCCATGGCAGGTGGGTTGGAACCAGGTGATCTTTAAGGTTCCTTCCAAGACAAGCTATTCTGTGACTCAATGAAGATAAAGCAAAGCTCCAACACAAGTGAATACAGGTTCTTTTTTGCAGCCTTGCTTCTGTGCTTAATACTCACATATCCTATGGCTCTGCAGAACTGCAGTGGAGTTTTGCTTCTCTGACAGACTGAATCGAAGCACATTTTTGAAATGTTTCCTTTTCAGCCTCTTGTATAGATATCTTTATAAATACAAAATGCCATGGATAATGTAAAATATGTCTTCATTTCAGCCTTTTGTTTATAGCTCCTTGTTTACTTTTTGTACTGGTCCTTTGTCTACACAAAACTAAGATCAGTTGCATCTCTCTCTTTATCCCACTGCTATTCCTGCTTTCAGCTGTAATGCTGCTTTTTAGCACTATTTTCTAACTTGTTCTTGTCCCAGATAGGCTCTTCCAGGCTTGAATATCATGATATAGTGCAAGTTCAAAAACAGCCTGAAATAAATCAACCTGCACCATTTAAAATAAGAATAATTCCATTTGCCCTACTGAACTTGGACGAATAACTCATTGGGCACTCATTGAAACGTCAAAACATGTACAATATTTCTATTTTCTTAAAGGCCTCAGTCATAATTCAAGACTTACAAATATCCAGAATACCAGTTTTCAAAGCAGCTAGTGCAGCCAGTGTTTTAAATTGCATGGAATAGAGCTGTGTAGGGAAGAAAAAAACCTAGTACAACAAAGTTTAACCAAAAAAACAATCGAAAAAATAACTCTGGAAAAGATTGGCTCTGGATGGCAGAAGCTAGGGTGGGCACTGCATGGTAAACAGCTTGTCTCCTCCACCTCCCGATTGCATCTACAAGCTTTTAGCTCACATTTCCTTGCTAAGCACAATATCTCCAGGCAGCCAGAATACTCCAGGTCTGAAGCAACACCTTCCCACTGTTGCAGTAAAACCAAATGCGAATTGGAAGCCACCACAGACCAACGAAGTACAAGTGACAAACACCTACTTCTTGTGAGAAATGCTATTCAAGAGCTAGGTAAATAAATCCTGGAGTGTTAGTTAACGTGAAGCCTTAATCAGGGGATGCTGCTGCAGGCCACAGTCTTCTGGAGGGAACAGATATTGTAATACAGTCTGCAGTGAAAAGATTCACTCTGCACCTTGGAGACGAACTAAAACACTGTAACTCTTGCTCCAATCTGCAAGACAAACCAAGAGGCTCCCTAGCATTGGGTCAGAGGGTGGTATGAACTGAGCTTTCATTTTGTCTCAGCAGTTTTCTCAAGAGACAGAAGAGAAGGGAAGATGAAATAGCACTTCCTAATGCTCCCACGAGAGGTCTGTCTTCAAGAAAGACAGATAACGAGTCTTCCCTTAAATGAAAGCATCAGTCCAGTCCAGCTAGCCGTCCATTTGCTTCTGCTAAGCTCCTACCTCCATCATGACGTTATGCTGCTCGATAAGGACACCAGTAGCTTGGCAGAGTTGAAAGGCACACCCCTCCAGGCTGCACCTGACTTTGCTGGACGCACGGGATGAAGGACAGAGTGCAGTTTCTGGGTAGGCTCCCCACATGCCTGGTGCACAGCATGGATGCAGCCTGTCTGCTAGGATAGATGGAGAGGAGAATGTCTGCAGAAAAAAAACTGTCTGTCCAAAACTCCCCAAAGGTTGGGACCTTGCTGCAATTAATCTCCAAGAACCTTGAGCTTCATCTACCACGAGGGTCAGAACAATGACTACCGCCAACAGCTTGTCTTTAGCAGACTTTTAAAGCACTCATGAAATCCCAGGAGGACAGAGGCTTCCATACTCCCAGTTTGTTTGTTCCTGATAACAAGCATGTCTAAACTTATTAATATTTTATATACATGTTATTTAAGGTTAAAAGTTAACGTCAGTATTATCAGGAACCATGTTTCTTGTGGGCATCTCATTTTCTATTTCTCTTGCGGGTTTTATCTCTGTGCTTTAGTGAAGCCATAAATCATCTAAAGAAGATTACTCCCTAGTTTTGCCCTATGTTCACCTTGTGCTTGAAAGACTGCTAATCCTCCAACTGAAGTAAAATTTCCACTGATTTTACAGAATAATTTGTTTAAGTGCTGGCTGGCATTAGGATTCAATCCACAGTGGATTGTAGAAATTTATTTTTAACTTTCATCCTAGAAGAAGTGCTACCAGTGAGGCTATCCTTACAGGGGGAAAAAAAAAAAAAAAGAAAAAAGAAAATATCAAAATTACATTTCTCTCAGCTCCAGGATACATATTCCAGACATTAAGAGCAAGGTCAGACACACGCCGTAGACTCAGCAGGGATTGTTGTAAGAACTAAGACAGATGTTCAAGGTTGTCTCCAGCTATGAGTAAAGATTTTACGCCACCAGCACGAGAAAGAAAAACTTTGAAAGATCAAAAGGGTCACTACTGAGCAAGTCTGCCCCATGTCAGTGGCAAGAGAAGCCAAATAAAGACACAACTTTGTGACTGTTTGTCTTCAACCACTCTAGCGCAGTGCAAGTAACTACAGTCACCATGAACACATCAAGAGACAGTGTCATTTTTGTGGCAGCAATGGCCTAAAGGCAATAAATAGAAATATACCAATAAAGAGACAGGCATATGATTTGGGATTCAGATAGTGAGTGTTACCATTCTGGAATTAAAAAAAAAAAAAAAAATGGGGGCATTCAAGTACACCTGTTTCATTACACCGTATTGGCTGATACGTATAGGGCTTTTTATGTGAACTGGATGGTATATTGGCTTACATACACTTGCTGGCCACCAGGAACTCTGTCTGAGGTATTAACTGCTGTGTCATGGTAAAGATTTTCACTAGTTCCCAAACGTGTACTAAATACATAAACCTGGTCAGCAACACGTACTATGCTAACATCTCCAAAACATCCCTGGAATCACATGCTTGTAAACCCACACCTTGAGTTTACAATGAGGTTACCGTCCCTGATGTGCCATGTTAGTAGACTTCAGGTACAAAAGGGAGAGGATACTGTATTTAGAGTGGGGATTTAATCTGGAAATAAAATAGGTGTTCTCTCCGTGCTCTCTCCCAAATCAGACAAAAGAGACTCCGGTTCTTATAAGAATGCTGGTGCAGTATGTGGTGGACAGCCCCTGGAAGTAACTTCAGCCCTACACAGTATTCAGAGTCCCTGGAAGAGCCATGTCATGCATGGTGAGAGTACCCTGGAAGGGTCACAGGAGGAAGATTGCGGGAAATGCACAAAGGAGCAAACCAGTTCTCAGCATAAAAGCAAACAGTGCATCAATCAGTTCAGCAAACAGACAGACAGACAAGCCAGAGCTTCCCACATCCACGCAGCCTGATCTATTGTCTAGACTAGGATTTTAAACATCCCTCTTTAGAAAGTATTGGATAAAATTCAGAACAGGGAGATCTTGAGCTTCGGTTCAAAACAGCAGATATTTATACTGCCTTGTGTGTGCTAGATTTTTAAATTCTGGATCTAGATTTCAAACCCTATTTTCTAAGATATCTCTGCTATAGAAAGACTTTAGAAAGTGGTCCCAGTGACAGTCTAAAGTGATGTTCTGAGAACTGCATGCGAAGCAAATGCTTATACTTATTTTAATACCAGGCCATACAGATTAGTGTAGATATAAATATTCTTCTTAAATGTCTTAAAACTTACCTAAAATCTATACAGATTAGAAATGTTACACTAAAAGATTCTTATTAATAAATTACTAAAGCAAACTCTGGGGCAAAGCAGAGGCATAATTCTTAAAACTACCTCAGTCTGATGCGAAGGCTTTCCTGAACACAGTGAAAGAAGCATAAAGAACTCTGTGAATTTCCAGCAGGTAAGAGTTTGACTCCACCATCTCTCCTCTCATGTGCATCCTTAGGATACAGTTAGTTAGGTGTACGGTTTGTGTCATCAACAAGCTGCAATTACAACAAAGTTTGATTCATTGTTTCCAACTATTGTAAACTCACGTCCTGAGCTCCTAGCAATTTGGAATTGCACAGAGTTTGAACATCTTGACCTAAAACCAGGAACCAAAGAGTCTCCCTCTTTTGGAAGTCAATGTGTATGTGGTTGTGTACAGCTGCTGAGGAATTAATTATAATATTCATTAATTAGTAATTTAGGATAGAATGAAGCCTCTAAACACTGTTATGCTTTCCATCAACCAAATAACATGCTTATAAAGTGACGCAAGTAAGTACCAAGCCTATCCAGTCTGCCCATCTATTCTACTTCTGAAAAGTCAACTTTCCTGGGATGGACTAGATTAAGAAAATTAATATTCTCCTTTGTAGAGGTAAGTGGGTTGCTGTTTGTTTGTTGAAATGTCACAGCATCCTCCTAAGGACTGAAGTATGTTGTTCTGGGATATAGCTCTCCACTTTGAAATTTGATTGCTGGGGAGCTGCTGGTCCTGCTTATTTCAAGTTTCGAAACATGAGTTGCACTGACTCTCCTGCGGGAGGAGGTAAAGGACCAGGGTGAAAGGGAACATTCTGGAACATGAAATTATGGGTTGTACAGTAGCTTTCTTTAAGGCATACACAGGCAGAGACACTGCTCCTAAATTTCACAGTTGCTGGAAATGCAGAAGGGCTCCTTGGGGAAGGTCACGTAGAGCTCTGCTCTCAGCTGGGGAACTCAGCACAACCTTCGTCATATTTCTCCAATCTAATAGTGCTATGCAGAAGTGCTGCTGGGATTATATTGCATCTGGCTTCACAGTCCAGCTGAAATCAAATTGTTTGCTGACCCAACAGCTTAGTTGCAGAGTCAAGCAGCTGAACAGCCAGCAGCCCTCTGCCCTCCAGAGCTTACACACTGAGCTCTTGGCTCTGTTGAAAGCGATGTTGTAAATAGCCCTTCATCACTTGGAAACCTTGAAAATTTAATCATGGAGTGTACTTTTCCCCTTTCAGGCTGATTTCCTAAGGAAAGAAGGCTTATGCAGGTGGAAAACAGGCACACCTGTAGCTTATGAACCCCTGATCAGCTTCAGCCACAAATGATAACAGACTCATCTGAAAAAGGTATACAGAGATAAAACAGCAAAAATCAAAGTGACATTAAGATCTCAAAGACATTTAGTTCAAATGTTGATAGTTTTTGTTTGTTTCTTTCTTTTTAAAACAGACTGCTGCAGAGATTAGAGAGCTCCCAGTTTCTATCCCAGAAGGGACCCTAAAAAGCATCCTACAATGTTAGGAATCAGCTGGACTCCCAGCCAGCATCTTCCAGGCCTCCTGCCCGTCATTCAGTGCTTGTGTCATGGAGGTGATGGAGAAAAAAAATACAAGTTTTCACAGTTAAGGCAGATAAGGAATCAAGTGTCATACATCTACAGAAACAAAGCTTCGTTACTTCTGCCCCTAAAACAGTATTCCTAGGTTAGCAGAAGTGGGGGGATGTAAGAGAGGTAAGACAGGTCTGTGTCCAGTACCTATTGCACCCTTCCCATGAGAAGAGGCATTTTTCGTCATGTCTTTCCTATGTTTGTGGTTTTCCCCCATACCTACAAGGATTCATGATACCTGTTGTTCCAGTCTAGCCAGCAACTACCATAAGTGCTGGATGCTTTCAGCTGGAGCCCACGTATTTGTTCTGCTTTGGGAGCCATTGCTTTATTGATCCTTCTCCTGGACAGTTCAACAGCTGAAGCTTTTCCAGGTTAGATCTGTTTCTCTCAACATATCTCTCCTCCAAGCAGAAGTAATGTGTCTCACAAATTATTTTATCTTTCACGAGGTACTTTTTAATGTCTCTAAGGTTACATGCAGAAGGCAGAGCTGCTTCTGTAACAGAAGTTATTCCTTCTTCCGCTAGTGGATAGTGAGTTTAAAAAAAAAACAAAACCAGTGTCTCTCAACAGCTCAGAGATGGTCGGATTCATACTGCAACTCGAACAATTTTGTGGACTGTTTAATTATCCCCGGCACTATTTCTAGCAACAGACCATCACTTTTCTGAATTTTTTTCCCAGTGAGAGACTATCTAAAAAGTTATCTTAATTTTCTCAGCTTTATCAACAACAATTAATGCTACATAGCAGTTTAGTTCTTGATTTCAGCATGCAGATGATTGGCCAGCATCTCAAATCCAGCTTTTCCTCTAATCTGAATCCTTTCACATCATCTCCATCACTTGCTGCCATTTTATACACTTACTAATCAAACTCTTTTCCTTGCTGCAGTTCTCATACTGATTGCTGTTCCTGTGCTATTACTTAGCTACATGCTGGGTAGTAATATCAAAAGGCCTTAGACTTCTGAAATTAAAAATAGCTCATTTCTTACAGACAGCTAGTTAACAGAAATGCACAACCACAGGTATCACTGCACATATCCTCCAGATATCTTGGTGTTTCCTATAAATCAGACATCTTTATACAGGCTACACTTCCCACTCCAATCTCCCCACCAGCTGCTCGACAGGGCACACTCAAACAGTGCCAAGTCATGTCCCTGCTGCTAAGGAAAAGCAGGATAGGGATCTAGCACCATACATTACACACCACAGCACAATACCTTTCTATAATGTTGGAGGTTATAACCTAGTGGAAGAGGTGGATTTTAAGGTGGGATGTAGGCAAGGACTGCATCAAACGTCATATATACCCGTGGGGATCTTTCCGTTGATTTTCATCCGCTTTGGATGACAGCATTTTGAATGGAAGTCCCAGAAATTGCATTGGCAATGGCGAAAAATGAGCCAAGATCACCATTTCAGCAGGAAAGGGCCACGAGGGCAGCCACACGCTGCAGAAAGGGGCTCTCCACCAGCTTGGGGTTAAAGAGCAAGAGCCTTGTGGGGACAGCAGAAGGGAAGTGAAGACATTGGCAAGGAAACAATTCTGGCACACTACTGCAGAAGAGAGTTCAGCTATTCATGATTAATTTAGCTGTTATACCAGAGGTCTCCAGTGACTATGGAAGCTTTGCTGTGAGCCACATGATTATTTATTTCTCTTCTAAAAAGAACTGTTTCTATGAAAAATTGCAATAAAACATGTTAAGCTGGAAACTGTCTGTGGCCAGCAAACCTATTAAAAACCACTAACAAGCTTCTTCAGCTTATTCATGTCCTATTCCAGATAATAAGAAAGTTAGGGTTAAATCCAAGGGACTTTCCTAACTTTGGTTATTAGAAGCAGAGCAGTAGCTCTGTAAAACAGGTCCTGGCTTCTTGCAGCCATGACTTTTCCCCTGAATCAGTTGGAGCCTGCTTTGTTTTCATTGGCATCAAGAACACATGAAGCACAGTCCAGCGGCTGTACGGTTGTGTATACACCACCAGTGCATTTGCATAATGTTTCAAAGTCCTAACTCAATGCTTACAAAATGACAGCCACTGCCACAATGTATTTACATAAATAGCACTTGCTTTTCGTAAGATAAACTTGCACAGAGGGTTTTTTCCTTTTTCTTTTTTTTTTCTTTTTCTTTTTCTACATCATGAGCTTTGCGATACTACCTCACAAGTTTTTCTTACTATGTCCTACAGTAAATGGTACTCTTATAAACCCCGTACTTTGGCAGCTATCAAAGACTACCTTCACCCCCACTTCCAAATCCCACATTACAGTGCAGTACTGGCCTCCCTTCTGAGAACAACTTTTCCTTCTAAACAGTTGGTTCGCAGAGATACAGTTATTAAATCCCTCCACTGTCCCCAGTGTGTTTCCTGCACACAGAAAATACTGGTACCATTGTGGTCCTGAGAAAGGTGACAATTCTGACTCTCACTTCATCATCATTCTTTAAAATACTTGGTCACAGCAAGAAACTCTACAGATGTATCCACACAGCTTTGCCTTAGAGCATTAATTTTAAATAATTCACCTTAAGTTATCTGCAGGAATAAGTTGCAAGACTTCAGTGAATTGAATCTCCGAACTCCCAAATTCTGACATCTGGCATTTAGATACAAAATAAAGGCTTTCTCTTCAATTATGCAGATGCTTTCTTGTAGACAATAGGAATTTCATTTCAGCACATGTTTTGAAACTTCACTTTTTGGGGTGCAAATGTATAAACAAGCTCATAAATAAAACAAACCAGTGTTGTTTTTGGAAGAGCAAAAAAGCGCACAGTTTAAAAGAAGGTGCCTACACACCTGAATTTTGAAAAGCTGTTACTAGCTCAAAACATAGCAGAATAGCTCACACCAAATCATTGTTCCATTCACAAGCAAAGAGAACAAATCTCCTTCAGTGGTTCAGGGCTATGAGGTATTGGAGAAGTTGAGACTTAATCCTTCGACAGCTGTTTCTACAATTTATGTATGACCTTGCCTCAAGGTCTGATGATAAAGCACACTGATATCTGTAGAACATCCATAATAAAATAAATCATACTGTCATAGTAGTAGTAAGGACACTACTTCTAACTTTTTACAAGACCTTTTTACATGCACGTACCGTCCTTCAATGTTCTGCTCCACGTATACTGCTGAGGCAACCTCAGGAAATATAGGATTACATACACACTGCTTCCTTAATGCATCCATCACAGGTTTTCATTAGCAGGAGACCCTAGTTGTCCTAAGCACTTAGCAAAAACAGTTAAAAATACACTTTAAAATGTCATGTAAGGAAGAAGTAAACTGCAAGAAGAACTACAGTGAAGTAGTCACAGAGGCAGCGTCAATCTACCTGAAGTGGTGTAGGATTAAACTCACTGTCAGTCAACAGTACCTGTCCACAGTAACATCCCTAACACCTCGGTGCATAATTACACAGCTCTGCCCTACCTAGAGCTGCCCAGCCCCAGAGATATGACCTGGCTCGACTCCAGAGCAGGGCACACTCTGCCTTGTGATGAAGGTAAAGTAACATGTATTAGTCTTAAACACAAGTCTGAGCGAGGGGTGCTGAGGAATCTGCACTTCTCCACAAATAGCCTTGGGAAGCACTTTGATTAGGAATCATTTACAAGTCACAGTTCCTCTACCACTCCTCCTTCCTCTGGGGGTAATGACTTACAGAAGCATCAGCAGCAAACGCTGACATTTCCTAGTCCTGCCTAGCAAGACTGATAGAAGAATAACAGGGGTTTTTTTTTTTCTCATTCCTAGCTTGCAAACAATCTGCACATGCATGGGGAGAGGGTGGCTGAAACACTAGGAAATCCACTCCTCCTTCACATCCCTTCATAGACCATGACACACGTTCAGATCTCCCATGTCTTTTCTTCCAATTTTTTCCCAATAAAGTACATATCCAGGTACTGCTGCTACTTGATGAATGGGATTCTATTGCTAATTAATGTCTTCTCACTGGCAGCAAAGCACCTGTAAAAGGCTGATGCCCAGATTGCAGTTTCCTCAAGGACAGCTTAGGCATGATGAAGAATCTACAGCAATATGGTGCCATGTAGGAATCTTCAGCACACCAGGCCTGGCTATATTTTGGGCAGGCCAGCTCTTTCAACACCTGCCTAAAGGCCTGCTGCTGTTCCTGGTCTGGGGTCAGCCCCATTATGGCAAGCAAACCAGGCTAAGCTCACATGACACTCACAAAGGGGATGGTCTCATATCTAAATCCGTTGCAGGGCCATATACATAGGCCACGTTCAGGCCACAGCACATGACCAACTTCACCCAAAAAGACAGCCAGAGGAGTTGGAAACACTTGTATAACACCCTGCTAACCTAAGCACTTCAAAATAGAAGCACAGCCTGAGGCAAAGGTACTCCATCATCCTCTTGATAAAGGAATACCACGGAGCAGTCAAGAATGAAAAGAACCATATGAACCATTAGGTTGTCTAGAAAGAAGGAGTAGATCTTTACAGTCTACTGAAGAGGTCATATACCCCAAGAAGAATTTTTCAGATCTGGGACTTCTCACACAGGAAGACCTTTCTGCATTTTACATTTCAGAAAATGCTGACAACATATTAACACTAAGAATGGGGGTCACACCACATGCCACTGGAAATGCAATTACAATGCAATCCTATGTTTGGCTTACTGCCTTATCATCAACAATCATGAATAGTCCCTAAGAGAGAGAATAAGCAAGCAAACAAAATCTAGGTTTGGTTGCAAGTGTAGCTGTTTCCTTGACCCTGTTAAGTCTCCTTTGTACCTGTCTAATGACGTAAAATGGTCTTAAAATCAGCGTAAAGCAACTCATTAAAGACTCTCATAAGAAACAGAAACATACATTTTTATGTGTAGGATTTGCTGAAGTACTGGGAAGTAAGTTAATTAGACAAGCAAAGACATTTGAAAAAATGTAAATTATTTATATTGCAACCCTCATCCCATAGGCAGTGAACTTGGATAATTTAATTAAACTCTTAATTTTATGGAATATAAAATGTCTCCTGAGATTACAATCCAGAACTCGCTGCTCAGAAGGTTTTCAGCATTTGTTGTGTGTTCTCAGCTGCATGCACTTCCAGTTATCAACCTTCTCTCTACTTGCTCTGGCCTTGCAGAGTGGTTCTCTGATAACGCAAGAAAGTATTCCTTGAAATTATTCTAAAGCAGAGAATAGCTACACACTCCAATCCGTTATTGTAAGTTAACATTAATCGCCGCTATACCTTTCAAAATGATACAATATTTTTTACTATTTAAAAAACAGACCCATCATATGAAACAGCTGCCATGTTTATTTAGATAAGTGCTCCTCCAACTCTTTTAAAGCGGAATCTGATGACAGATGCGTCTTTAAGGCAAAAATATTAATTCTAAAAATGTCAGCATCTGCTTCTTTTCAGCCTAGCCTTACAGTTCACACATCATTTTTCATCCACAAGAAGAGTTTCTTTTTTTTGTACAGAGAATCTGAAAACACAGGTGTAAATTACTGGTGCTGAGGCCTGACGCTTTTATTAGCATGTCACTGGTACTACACGTGTTAGGTCTGATTAGACATAGAGAGTGTTGGTTTCCACAGTCCACCCCCTATGCAATGGCGAGGGCTTGCACTTCCCTGACAGGAATTTTCCACCTGACTCGTAGTTCCTGGGGTTAATGGAGATTAAAAGACATTATAAAAAAAAAAAAAAAAAAAAAAAAAAACGAAACCACAAAACCACAAAGCAAAATTTTGTTTCTGAATTCAGTAGGGAGTCCAGCCTCCTGGCTCACACAGCTACCATTCTATAATTCATTTTCATTTATCTGGTAAAGTAATTGGTGTTGTTTTAATCATGTACATAGAACTGTCAGTAGGTAGAGCAGATGAGGCCTTACTCACTACACACAAAGAACACTTCCTGCATCTTCACCCTATATCACAGAGGAGCTCTGCAGTACTCACGTTGCCTCCCAGAGAAATGCATGCCAATAGAAAGCATCACTCAAGAATAATCCTTTACAAAAAAGCCGAAAACAGACGTATGAACAAATGGCAATCAGGTGCCTGCTAACCATCAGCAATTCTAGATAAAACATCTTTCAATTACTGAGCAGTTAGAACAAATTAGAGCTGGAAGAATTACTGAGCAGTTAGAACAAATTAGAGCTGGAAGACTGGACCACACTAGCTAAAAAATTCATGTACGTGTCACTAACCTGTGCTACCTCAGCCCCACTGAATATCCAAGACATTCCCACAGTGCTGGCAGACATGATAAAGAATTTACCATTGGAAATCCATACCTACCTGACACAACAGTGAGCACCCGGGGTGCTATTCAACAGCACAAAAATGCCTGTGTTGAATAACCAAAAGCTGTCCTACCCCTGGGAGCTGATCTCCATAGGGAGCTATTTTTGTTTCAGATGACACTCAGGTTGTCATCCTAAACATTTTTGTGACAGTAAGACCTCTCCAGCATGGCTGCACGGAACGGTGCTGACAAATCTCCTTGTTTCAACAATTTGAGCTGGCCAAAGATGAGACATCACTTCTGGCTTGCCTGCAGGCCACACTGACCTCTCAGCATGGCAGTGTGCCTGGGTAATACATCTCACAAAAAGCAGACCATGAGCTGAGAACTTGAGGCTGCCCACATCCATTAGAAGTGCTTCTATGAAGTGCTATCACTGTGTGACTTAACCAATTTTCCCAGTTTTCCTTAGAGTGGGGAAGTGCAGATTGTCTCCTATAAAAGTAATTTATTTGCATAGGTACAAACAATGTGCTGCAAACTTTGAGCATAAACAAAGTTCTTGCCTGAGGAAACTTATGATCCAAATAGGTAACACAAAGCCAGGGAACAAATGGGAAGCAGCTTAACAAAACTGAAACTGTGACCGTCCTGTAAGCTTTGTGATTTCTTTGTTTGCTTACATGCTTTCTGGAATTTATCCTGCTTTTGCTCCTTGGCAAAAACATATTTTTACAGATGGGGCTAAAAATAGCAAGGACAGAAACAGAGGACTGAAAAAGTTAAGTGTTGCCAAGCGAGCCTGCATGAGGTCTCTGCAATGCTGTGTCCAAATTAAACTGATTTTAGAGCAGCCATTGCTAAGGGCTTTCTATTTCACTGTTTTGTGTGGGTGATAGGCACTTCTTTTATTGGCTATGCTTAATATTCCTGAACTCTTAATTATTAGGATTGATCATGCATGTAATGTAAAAATAAATTAAAAGAAAGTTATTTTGGCTGACATTAAGCTTGTATTTTTTCAGTAACACCAGGGGAGTCTGACTGGTAACATCATTTTGTTTGTAGTTCAGAGACTCTCCGGGGATTTAAAAAATATTTTTATGATTCCTTTAGGAGAAAATGTTTTTTCTCTCATGCATTTTCAGATGGCACGAATAGATCACTTAGAAATTTTTGCAACTGTGAGCACAACTCTGCCAAGTCCTATACTCTTGTAAGTCCTGATAAGGATTGGCAAAACACCATGTTTTGAGATCAGACAAAAATGTTATTCTCAATCCTGAGACTTTCACTTCTCCCAAGGTCTCTGTAAAAATCATGCAGTAAAGTTATTCAGATGGTAACCTGCAAGTGCAAACTGCAGGCACAAATTAAGACTTATGCAAAGGGAAGAAGAAACCAATTTTACTTCGAAATCTATGCTGTTTTTCAAGGAAGGATGGCCACCAAATTCCATGTGCCAAGTGTTCTTGAAGTGGCATAAGCAAGAGAGGTGTCCTAGGAGAGGCAGTATAGAGCCCTTTATTTGATACAGGCATGACAGAGCTTATTCCTTTGACATAAATGAAGTAGAAAAAGCAAAATAAGGATGACGGGAAATTCCTGCTGAGACCATCCCTCAAAATACTGCCTATTCTTCTCATGTCACCTAAGCGTATTACCAGAAGCAAGAGAATTGTCAATGAAGTGAAGACAGAGATGAAAATGCATCACTCTAAATAACAGCACTATAATTTGTGGGGGAGACACCTTCCTCCTCAACTCACTTCTGTTTTAAACAATCTGGAGCAAGTGAAATAAATGTAATGAGAAAGGGATTATTTAGCAATTTCATTCTCTTCCCAAATGTGAAACACTTGCTTAAGAAGGCTCATCATCAAAGCTAGATGAAATCTTCTCTGTATTATCCCTTCTATTTGTGGCCCTCTCAAACTTTCCTAATTAATTTTACTGCTGGTTTCAGAGAGGTCTCCAAGTTGGCTCAAATCCCTTTAGATCACGTATCAGCGTTAGCAACAGAAGATATATTACTATTTTCTCTTTCTCTTTTTCCCCCCCTTCTTTCTAAAAGGAAGCAAGAAAGGATAATCAGTCACGTTATCACTCTAGAGTATGAGGCAACTACTGCATCTGAGACAAACTCTAGACTCCTCATAATTTTTATACAGACTACTAACTTACTATACGATAACTTTGGTTTCTCCTTTTTTAACTTTTTTTTCTTTACTTCTATTCTGGAAGATCCTAATGGAATCAGTCTATTCCATAAGAATCTCATTCAGTAAAGACAGGTCTGAATTATGTTTCTTTTTTCCACCTTTACTGCAAAGCTCAAAAAAAAAATATTAACTTGGATTTTCAAAAGCACTAGAACCCTCACACAGATACAATGGACTCTGTGTGAGAGCATGGACAGGATATTTCCTAATTCAAGGATTTCTGAAGAAAGATCCAAGAGCTTTCCACAGCAGACAGGTAAGCTTTTACAGCCAAATTCACACACAACATAAGGTAATGACACTCTAGTAAAGGCAACTTGAACACAGTGAAAGAGCAGTTCCTCAAAGCTGAATTTGATAAAAATTATTTTAATGGATTCTTCTTCTGAAGTAATTATTCACTCTTCATTCCTAAAAAAGTTAAAGGAGAGGAAGGGAATAAAAAACCTTCATGGATGCAGGCACTCATAAAGAGGGATTATTCTGTCTTGGTGTAAATTCTTTGCAGATTGCACCATGCATTTGCCCCATTTGCAAATTCATTAAAAGAGAGAGAGAAAAAGCACTTTTGTTTTTTAACCCAGAGTGAAACTTTTTAATTCCAAGCAGTGTTTCAAACTGGTATTAGAGTGGAAGACAATGAAACAGATATCCATTATTTGTAGCTATTTTTAAATGCAACAAAACGAGAAAAATCTTTGCTGGCAGTATGTGTTGAAGCAAATTACTAAAGCCCCTCTCCATCAAAAATTAGAAGAACAAGTGCAGCACAAAATAAAGTATTATTGTATTTTCAAAACAACATTGCACTTATGAAATTTCAAATGAAAAGCAGCAGTTCCTTCCTTTACTTGTTCCCACTAGCAATGCTCAAAAAGAAAACTTTAATTTCCACTTCTCCATGTTTGTAATCCACGAAGACTTTTCTACAGAGCATTTTACCAGATGAAAATTAAATCAATGGAATGGAAAGGATGGAAAAGTCTGAGTAAACTCTTCTCTACATAATGTTTATTTGGACTTGAAATTTAAAAACAAACAAAAAAATAATGAATTGAGACATGCCATGTGGCACTTCCTTGTTAGTAATCTCCAAAACTGGCAAAAAATTCCTCTCTGATTCATCCTCACAACTTTTCTCTTACATGAAAACAGAATTTCTAATGAACCTTTCCGTTTCTCTGATCCTTCTTGGAAATCTCATTCTTGACCAACACAAGGAAAAGCATAAGCATTGGTAAGGGCAGCAGTTGTGACTCTAAGACCACAAGCTGATGGTTGCCTTCTAGATCCTAATGTTGCCAACTGGAGGCTATCCCATACTCAGAGGTTTGCCAAGAAGGGCTGCATGAGCTTCAGGAAAAGACAATCAGGTTCTCTCAAGCCACTTATATCAGCTGCTTGAGCTTATGCAGCCGACTTTGCCTGGAGCCCATTTACAAAGTGCTTTCTGGCTCCCTTCCACTGACAGAGCTCAGGAGACAGCAACGTATGGGAATATCAAACATCTGGGGATGGTAACATCTTAACCAGCACAGCTGCCAGCAAAGTGAACATCTGTCTGTTGCCCAGTTCTCCTTTCACAAAGGAAAATGCTCTCTCCCACAGGTTCATCTGCGCTCTATACAAGCACACGCTGCCTCACTAAGGAAGTATCTTGTCTGTAGTTAAGTTGGTCCACACCGTAAATTATCCCATGCAATGGTTCGTGTCACCATGGCCGGACTGCTCTGGATATCAAAGCTAACTTCAGTATACTGCAGCATCAAGCACGCTAACTTATTTTATTGCAAGTTTACTGTAAATGAGCCAGAAAAAAAACTGAGAGGAAACAAGACCAAGGAGAATATAATCTATGTCTTTTTGTATGACCAGTACTACATATATATGTATACATATATGTATAGTTATATGGATAATAACGATGCAATTTCTTCAAATTACTTCTTTCCTAAAGGACATAACATATGGCTCAGTTCCTAAAGCGTTTTCCACATACAAGCAGTTCTCCTATACGTAGGCAGGCAAAGCCATTGTTTATGAATGGTCTGTGGCCCACTCTGAAGTTAAAGATTTAGAAGCCTCTCAGACTCAGCTAACAGTGTCATGTACACCCCTTTGGCACTGACCCATTGATCATGCAGAAGGAAACGCTGCCACAATCAAAGGACGTTTGTTAAGGCAAGGAGAAGTTCAGACTTTGGAAATTTAGAACCCCAGAGCAGGTCTTAAGTCTCATGCCAATTCCACACGAGAATGCAAACTGAGTTTACAGTGTCGCTACAGCAAGAGCAGTATCGGGTGGGAGGGAAACACTTATCATCCAGCATTTATCATGAATCTTTCTGGCCTGGAAATACCCTGTTCTCACGCCTCCCAGGCACTGCTGGCTTCACCCAGCATGAAATCACCACTAACACTGCCTGTCTCTAGCAGTAGTTCACTCTTCACTCCAAGGTGCAATCAATTCTAGTTTTAGCCCAGCTTGCGCGTTCCTACTGGTTACGTCTTTAGGCTCTCCTATCCTCATGACATCAACAAGAGACTCTCTTGCTCGTATTAGCCAACAAAGCTTTCAAAGAACTGTGTCTGGGAAAGGGAATTCCTACCTGAGAACATAAGAAGCCACTTTTTCCTCTGGCTGCTTCACTACAACTTCTATCAAATCCTGTTCACCTCCTGCCTGCCCTGCCTCCCTTCCACCTCAGTACTGCATAGCTCAGGGCATCTCTTAATTCCCTTTCCACCATTGCAAATTACAAACAAATTATGTGCTTTCTACCAACACAGAAAGACAAACACATGTTATGCCCCGTTTTTTACAATGCTTTGCTAAATACTCCTCTGCCATTGCTCCTAGCAGTCTTATATTGCAAGAGGAGCAGCAGGGTATAAAAACTAACCATTCTTTTACCAAATTCCGCAGGATAATGATTCTTTCTTCCAATACATTTCCTGTGTTTTGAGAATTTTCCACGTTTCAGGGGAAGGTAAATAAATCCTGCAACTCACATGAGTGTTCTATTTTTGACAGTTCTCAAGGATATCAGATTAATGGGCAACGTTCAGTATCATGAAAATACTGTGCAAGAAAAGGAAAAAGCCCTGCTCCCTGGGAAAACGCACAGAGATTAAGTGTTCCAGCTTGAAATGTATTTTGCTGCTCTCCTGCTGGCTCTTTGCCTGCCTTCATGTGGGGAGAAAGGATAAGGTGTGAAGTCAGATCAAGCTTCCTCTTTTGTCTCCAACAGGACAAGCTACAACCAAGGAAAGAGTACTGTGAATAAGCCCTGCATACAGACGCTTTTCAAGAAAGCAGGACAGGCAGTCCCAGTGGAAGGTGAGCTCATACTTAAGCCTGGCTGGCCAAATGCCCATTTTCTCCAGAAGTGTTAGCAGTCCAGGGATATAGCTGTAGTTGAAGTCATATGGAACTTCCCCTACTTCCCAAAGTTCTTCTTCATTAGATCTATCACTAAAGTAACACAAAAACATTTATCCCATTTGTAACAGCTACAAATAACGTGTTCCACCAAGTCATATATAATTTTAATCCCGCTCCTTCAACATGAGGCAATGCTCTCTGCTCACAGAATGCAAACTCCCAGAACTTGTCGTGTTTGTCCAGTTTTCATTTGTAGCTGCTTAATGCTAGTCCAACATCTGTATGTCACATTCTTCCCTTAAAAGCATAAGCGCTTTTCAAAGCCTGCCATATGCCAGAGTTTTATCAGTTATTGCTAGTTGCTGGAAGACACTTCTTCCTCTCCTTGTTTTCGGAATGTCATCTCTGTAAGTGACCCAAGATGGTGCTGCAGAGGCAAACACTGCCATGGTCTGGCTACACTGTAGTAGCTCACTGGAAAGACGACATTTACTGAGAGCATCCTACCAACCCAGTTAAAAGGACACCATTGTACCTACCCCTCTTCTTCCCCTTGTGAGGATGTTGAAGAGCACAATGAGGTCTCCCAACCAAGAGAGCCGCTCCTCATACGCCTTCCCCATACATCCTTCCCAGCCTTGCCAAAGTGGAAGCATGACCAAGTTTAAAGTTGCAGTTTTCATTTGTCCCCTCCACAGTGACTTCAGTGGCAATATGAATGCTGCCCAGCTGACCCATCCTGCTGACCAGCCACCACCTCGTAAGTCAAGCCCTCCACGCAGGAACCCACTCATCTCCCACGCTCCTGTCAGTTTGCTTCACTGCATGGGCACACCCTGAACATCAAATTAGCCAAAGAGAATGGACGTCCAGTGTGGATAATCCTGCAGCAAAGCTGTTGCATCCTATTAACTGCTGCAAGGAGGTAGAGAGGCTGCAGCAGCCACTTGAGAGTCCGCTGTGTGTGAAAAGACATTTCAAAGCTCTTTACACATTGTGAGCTAATGACTGGTGATTTCATTTATCTTAATTCTGATAATAAATAACAACTCCAACTTAGCACTTGCAGATGACTGGACTCCAACTCAGTACTGCCTTTTTTAACTCCCCAGCAGAGCACAACTGTTCAGTTTTCATTCCTTTTTATTCTCCTATAATTTTAATTAGGCTGAAACCCAAAAGCCGTATGTTAATGCCTGTTATTCCAGTATTGCCAGTTTTCAATCAGTCTATAAATGTAAAAGTTTAAAAACTGCAGTGTCACCAGAAATCAAATCCAACAGTTTTACCCTGCTGCCCCGTGTTTCATTACCTGAAAAAATTATGCTGGGGAAGAGGTGAAAGCAGAGAACAAAAGCACTAGTAAAAGGCCTCTCTCACACAAATACACACACGGTAATACCACCAGCTTGGAAGTCAGCTCATACACAAAAAAAGGTCAAGTACTTTCAGGTTCTGGGAAATTATATTTAAATTGGTGTTTCACTGCATGCAGAAACATTGCTGCTGGAATCTCTGAATACGGCTCTTATTAAACGTCTGTTATTAATTGTCCAGTTAGTCATAGTTGGCCACTTCTCTGCTTTGGAGCTGCTGAACTCGGGGACAGCCTGTCAGGCTGTTGTAGCACTTCAAAATGTCTTTCTACAGATAAGTTATCTTTGCATGGGGTAACTACTCCTTCTTTATCACTCTGAATTAATCTAAATATCACTAAATCTATCTAAATATCTCTAAATATCACTTTCTGCAGCTCCCTGTACTGCTGGGAAAGGCCGTTCAGCCAGGCTGGGTGGCCAGCAAGGCTCAACCTCTCCACTCCCCGCACAGCCCAGCGTCACCCCACATGTGGCTTCACCAGGCCTGGCGGGATAATTCGGTGCCTGTTTCCATTGCCACCTGGTGATGATCTCCTGTGCAATCGGTGTGAAATATCCCCTGGCTCGGGCTGAGCCCGCTAAGGCACCGCTGCGGTGACCCCACCAAGTCCCAGCAGGGTCAAGGTCACCCATCTTAGCAGATCACCCCTCACTCAACGAGTTCCAGCACTCTGCCTCGCTTTCTCACGTCACGGCGCTTTACGGTCTCTTTACATAAATCCACCACTCCAGGCACAAAGCCTCCATACTATTTTGGGGTGGGGTTTTTTTGTTTGTTTGTGGTTTTTTTGTGTTGTTTTGTGGTTTTTTTTTAAAGTGGCCTCCCCCCCCCCCCGCCCCGCCGGCCGCCAGGTGGCGCTGGAGCCCTGTTGGGTGGGGACACGCACCCGAGGGGCGTGGGGACCCATAAAGAAATAAATAAACAAATTAATTAATTAATTAAGCCATCTCTCCTTGCCCATCCCCCCAGACCCTATCCCCCGTTGTATTCTCTTTTTTTTTTGCAATACGGCAAAGCAACCCCGTTTCGACTAAATTTTCCGTTCAGCCTCCATCCAAGCCATTATGCAAGGATGTTATGGTGAAGTCTGCCAGTGTTCGCTCTCGTGTAGCAAAACAGTAAGTTTCCTACAAACGCAGGAGGCTCAATCTGTTCCTGAGTTAACACCGCCGAAATGAGCCTAATTAAGCCAGGAAATCATGGATCATGTGGAATTACATGAAAAACATCTTTGTTTTTCAAAATTTTGAGATAGCACATAATGATCTCCAAAGACAGCAGTCTGCTGTTTTGACAGCACTCTACCGAGAGGTGACAAAATTATGCAGTGGACGTAATTAGTTCCTCATTTTTCCCACCCAACCCAGCTCCCAGACTCCATTTCTACAAACAAAGTAATCTTAATTTTATCACGGAAACCCCCATTCTTTTAAATATTTGTAACTTTTTAAGTTCAGCGTTGTTTAATTCAGATAAAAGGAGGAGACATCAAGTCTAAATGAAACTGGGATTAAAAGGACTAGAACAAACTTCTTGCCTAGGGCCAGGGTTTCAAAGGGTTTCAAAGCCAGTGCTGTCAAGACTTTCTCGCTTGAGAATGAGGTGGTGGTATTCAGCACGGAACTGAAAGCCAAAACTAAGAGCACAATCACAAGCTATCATGTTTGAAACATTCCATCCTTTTTCTTTTCATTGCTTTGCTTTCTGCATTGAAATGTTGAAGCCCTGAATCCTGAAAAAAAACTCCACCAATTTCATTTCTATCAACAGACTGGAAAGAAGCATCTTGATAATATTTCATAGGGCTGACACATCCTCATTCTGGTGTTATGGCTGTTGAGGACAAATTGTTACACTCCTATGCATGTTCAACTTCTTGATTCTGATATATTAAGCCTGTAGTTTTGAAAGCTATTATAGAAGACTAAATTTTATCCAAACCACTGTTCAGCACTGATGAAATGGGGAAGCAGAGTTTAATACATTTCATATTACACACTATCCAGAGATTGTGTGCTTAAATAATTTTTTATTAATATTAAATTGTTGTTTATTCTTTAGCTGAACCACAAATATGCTTGTTGCCATGGGCACATGTGGTATGCTACATTTTATTTTATTTTACCTTCTGTGGGAATCCATCATCCCTAGAAGAAAGTCTTCTATCTGATCAAAGTTGATAGGAATTTCAAATGAGATTTTCGAATTATCTTTGTGATACCGACCTAAAGCTCCTACTCCCATCATGACTGGTTTACTTTGCTTGCAAGAGCACAGATACCTTATAAATCCTGCACACCAGAAATTATGAACTCTTATTTTGGCTTTGCTTTCATCTGCCCACTTCCAGGATGGACCTTAAGCGTGCTTACCCAATTTAATAGACAAAAGTATTTAGAAAAAGATAGACTCCAACATGAAGGAGAGAGGAAGGATTTTGTGGAGAGCTGGAAACTGCAGATTTTAATCTCTGCACCATTTGAAAACCCCTGGGTTTCCATGGGCAAGCTGGCACCTTTCCCTTCTGTAGCAGCTCCAGGGTGCCAGCGCCTTTGAGCTGTGCTTGCTTCCTTAGAGCACCGTCCACTTCTCACATTGATTTGCAACCACTACGTTATGAAGGAAAAAATTATTCCCTGAGCATGACTTCGCTCCCTTCCCCTATACCTTGTCACATAATGGGAAGGGAACATCCTCTCTGCTTGGAGCCCATTGCCCTACAGGAAAAATCAGGCAAGGGATCAAACATTTATTATTATCTGAGCGTACCAGGCTACTCGCTCAAGGGCAGTATCAGGGAACAAGCAAGTCAAATCCAAGTCTGTTTTGGTTACTTTGCCACCTTCTCTTTCCTTTTCTCTTTTCTTTTGAAGAAAGTCTGAAATAAAGGATTTCCCAGAGACTGTCGGGAAGGTGAGGCAGACGGATAAGATATTTGGAAACGGAAACAGGCACTCATTATGAAAACTGCAAAAAGTACTTTTGGTCATTATTAGATATATTAATAGTATCCTTATTAGCCTCCTATCTGACTCAGAGAGACACTGAAAAATACTGTTCTCAGGACATCAACAGCAAATGTGTTACACAGGTTGATGATATTTCTGCCAATGTACAAGCATGTTTCTTCTCCCTCCATCCGCCTCAGTCCTCAAACTAGCCTGTAACTTACTCCTCATTTTATGTAATTACTTGCTGTTCTCCCTGCTGCTCTGGATATTCGGGGAGCGAGAATGTGTCCTCCAAATGCCACAAATGATGCCCATTTTGAATAGGGAATAAAACCCCACAGCCCATACTTCAGGAGGCAGAGCTATTACAGCTGACCACAAGGAATGTAACACCACCACAGGGAAAGAAAATGCCTCCTTGGCTTAGCTTCCATGAAGTGTCAACTTTTATGGGTCCTACTCCCATTTAGCAACTTTATAAAATGATCACCAATTTAGAATCAGGCTCAGACAAAAAGACAAAGTCACAGTAGCAGATGCTGTGCAAGGACTAGTGATAAGAGATTCTACATGTGCATGTCAACTACAAAGAGCAGTGGAGAGTAGAAGATATAATAAACATAGGATTTTTCCTCTCTGCATAGTCCCAGACATACCCATACTTGCTTAAGTGCAGCACTAAAAAACCTCGATGGAGGAGGAATGGTAATTGCAGGAACCTTGGGGAATTAAAAAAACTGACCTCAAAAGAGAGAGAGCAGGGCAGTTCAGCTGTCTGCTGAAAGAATAAATACGACATCAGCAACTGAGATCGCTAGGAAGAATTGCTATTCAGCTGCATCCAGGAAAAGGAAAGCTATGCTGCCACTAGGAGAGGGGGCATTGAACAGACTGGGTGCTGAAAAGCACAAAATCCTTACAGTACTTGAAATTAATTATTTTCACATACATTATCTCATTTTCCAAACTTTCTGGTGCATGTTGAATACCTGGGTGCAAGGCAGAGGATGGTAAAAGGAATAAGACTCTCCTCGTTGTTACACTCTCAGAGCTGAGGCTGGCTCTGTTTTTTCCTGTGAAGAAAGATACTATTGGCAAGGGCACATAAGCTGCTGTCCTTCTCTCAGAAAATTCCTGGTGCTGTGTTCTGGACAAGGAAAAGAAAAAAGCGAAAAGAAACCATACAAAGCATGTAAGCTACTCAAATCCTTTCGGGCTCCAATGCCTCAAACATGAGATCTGAGCCTGCTGGAAATCTGGACTTTCACTTGCATTGATTCTGACACCCAAGTAGGGGTGATAAAGAAATTTCCATGCCAATGATTTTAGCAGAAATTACTGAGTCATGCCACTAAACTCCAGCTTAAAAAAAGAACAAAACAAACCCAAACCAAAACAACGCACCGCACACACATCTGCTTTCTGTAGAAAATATCAATGCTTAATTACAAAGCTTCTGGCAGAGAGCTGAAAACTTCTTGGGTTTTCAATGAACCCTGGAATTGTCAAGTTTAATGGTGTTCTAGCCATGTTTTGGAGAGAAGTTTAGGTACCATGGGAGCAGAACTTTCTGGAAGACAGCTAAGACACTCAGGCAATTTCCATGACTAGAGTTTTCTTATTCAGGCACCCACAGTGGAAGCTGGGTGTTTACGTCCCACTGCTGCCTCTAATCCTTCGCTGCCTGCAAGGATTTCTGAATCTTTCCTTCAGACTGATGTAGGCACAGCAGAGTGCCAAGGATGCTAAGATAGTTTGGCACCTAGTCAAATTTTATTTCTGACAGGTTAAACCGGAATAAGTAAATCAATGTCATGTCTCATAGCACTTTTTTTCCCCCCCTTTTCTGTTTCCCGTGTCTATTTTGACAGCCAATGAATTATTCTGCCTATCCTGCTCTCAGCCTAAAAGGATGAGCTGTATAAAAAAGTTACAGCCTCTCACAATCTTGAAAATAATCTGCTGGATATCATTTTCCTCCCCTTAACTAACTGATGTGTTTGTCTCTCATCATTAAATAACGCACCAAAAGTAGTAAGGACGCTTGCTAGCATTTAAAAGGTTGATGGAGTCCAAGGAGCTTTGGCTAGCCTTTCTATATGACTGGTTTGTTTTAAGAAATGTTAGCTTATCACATATCCCAGCTGGAAAATAGTTTATCAGGTGGAGTTGAGAACTTGCTCCCTTATCAACACAAAATGTTTCAAGGGCAGAAAACAAAAACAATGCTGTAGGATGCAACAGAAAGAGCAAGGAGAATTTAGGCAGAGTGACATTAAGTCAAAATGGAATTTGGCAACCACACTAGAGCTCAACAGCAATTCAAACTTAATGATGCCGAGTTTTGCTTTACGTCTTCTATCAAATACGTTAAATATGAACACAGTGAACAACAAAACATGATTAACTAAAGAAATTCAATACTACAGTATCCACAGTGATGCGAGGTCAGATTTAAGAGAGAAGGAAAAGCTTCATCTTCAAAGCCAGCTTGCATAAGGCCTTGAGCCACCTGGTCTAGTGGGAAGTGTCCCAGCCCACGGCAGTGGGGGCTGGGACTGGATAATCTTTAAGGTCCATTTAAATCCCTTAATATTCTATGATTCTATGACAAAACATAACTGAAAGCCCCTCTCGTAACAATGTATTGTCTCTAATATTTTAGGTTTTGCTTTTCAAAACGGGAGGAAAACAAGTAAGTGCTACTCAATTAATTAAGCTCTCATGTAAATTCATTTAGCAGGATTGTGTATAATAAACCATCTTGTCCAAGGACATGGAGGGCTGTGTGCAAGTTTAATTAAAATCATGAGCTATTGTTATCTGATAACAAGCCCCAAACCTGTGACATCCAAGTTTATTAAAACTGAAAGGGTGACAAACATGAAATACAAGTGCTCCGACTCTTCTCAGCCTTTCCTTCATTGTAGCACCAGCCAGAAGGGTTTTGGACGCTCCATAAAATGTTTGGCAAACAAAGACCCTGTTAATTGACAAGCTATTGCTTTTACTGCTTCCTACCGCAACTTGTGGGAATCTTTTAGACCCAAATCAATTCTGCACACAAGCGTTCCCACGAGATGCCACACGCATTCACATTTAAAGCCACTTACGAGAAGTGCTACAACCATCTCTGGTAAAACCTTTGTCTTCGCTGGGCACTTCAGAAAACACGTGCAAACCTTTCATCCCCTGCTGGCCAGCAGGTTCTTTTTTTGCTTGCTTGTTTGCTTACTTACCAGGTTCTTTGTTTTCTGCCATCTTACTGCTTTGTTTTTCCTCTAAGATAGATCCTTGCCTTTGCACGGAGCGATTTACAGCAGAGATGTTTGCAGTCTTCACTGCACCCCAATGCCAATAAAAAACAGTCAGAAGCTGCCTATTAACAGTTCTCCTTTACTATTAAAGCTCTGAGTACTTAATTCTCCTTTGTCAATAAGAACAATTAATCTCAGCCTGTTAATTAGGAAGAGTTTAACAAGACAGAGGACAGATACCTGACAGTGTAAGCTGTTCCTTTGCTCTCGGGAACGACAGGAACCTGCACTCATATTATAAGCCCTTATTATCATCATTTAAAAGTGGTCATCCTGCATTATTCTTTATATGCTTTAGGAGTGAAAAATCCATCCTGCTCTGTGTGTTCATTTCCTTTAGATGACAAGAAGTCCTGGACATTTTTCCTCTGTACTGCAAGAGGTTGTTCCTGCAATGCACAGTTCCAGGGCATTGTTAATCAGCATTCACGTGGGCCCTTCAGGTACACAGGAAGCTTTAAGTCTTTCAAGGTTTCTAGTAGCACTTAATTCACTAATTACCATAATATCATCTCGGATCATAAAACTGCAAAGACAGTCTCTGTCGAAACAAGAGCCTTATAAAGGCAGAGCTCCTTCCTCCAATTCCTCAGCGTTTCCACCCTCCTGCTCCAGCAGGAAAAATTCTCTGCAGAGATCTGTCAAATCACACTTTCATCTTTCTTCACATTCTTCTTTCACGCTCTTTTCTCTTGGGACAGAAATACATGTCCTTAGGACATAGAGCACAACAGGTACTCATCTTCGACTGCTGCCCATACATGCCATCTCAGAAACAATTACTGGATAGTGCTACCCGTGTGAAACAAAGGAGCAGAAGGAAGAACAGCTGGAACCCCTCTGACTGCACACCAAGAGGAACATGGAGCATGCTGCAGCACGGAAGGTACATTTGAGCTGAATCATGCAGGGTACAAAGGGCAAGCAAAAGGCTCTGAGGAAGGAAGGGATATGAGAAAGATGCTGCTGTTCTGCCACGATCCTTAAAGAATAATCTAGACTGTCACGGAGCTGCTCAATACATCTATTCCCCTCAAAATGTGCCCAAACTGGGCACAGTCTCTTGCTGCACAAAAAGGCTCGTTCGATTCTCACCAAAATTAAAAGTATGATGAAGGGTTTCTGCAGCCTGAGCTGGGAATACACTTGGACTAGGCAGGCTAGGGGGCTCTGCAGGTAGGAGAGATGTACGACAAAATTCAAATATCCATGGAGGGAGGAAATGAGACCCTGTCATAAAAAAATGCTTTCTAATATCTGAGATTTTAAGTGCTTATGAATAATTCACACTGAATAATTACACTGAATTATGCCCACTTGTGCTGCTATGCCACAGTTTACTTCTATTTCAGAAAAACTGTTATTTATTTAATATTAAATGTTAATGTGTAATATAATATTAAAGTTTTAAACTTAACTCCATGACTTTTATTAAAATGATTTTTTATCTTTTTGTCAGACACCGTTTTGAGAAAAATCAAATGAAAGATTAAAAATGGTTATGCATGTCAAGGAGATAAGAGAAAAAAACACTACTGTTTTTAAACTTTTTTTTTAAAAAATTGTCCACATGTAGTGTACAATCCCCATGGAAGTAGGTATACTTTCTGAAGCCTGAAGAAAATCAGACTTTTAAAAAAAATAAAAAATTAACAGGAGACTGTCTATGTCTCCATGAAGCATTATTTCTCCTGCTGAAGTCCTTGGCTACCTGTGCAGCCATACTTCACATGCCTGGAAGATTGGGGTTTTATTAGGCTATGGAGAAAGCCAAACTTTCTAACCTTGCAAAAAATATGCACACAAACTTACAGGGGGTTCCCAGAGACAGAGTGAGTAACCCTTACTTACTGCTCTTCGTTTGCATCCACCCATAAGCCGATCACTTCTACTAATGTCACTAACTTTGAGGATGTGAACACTCCCCCTAGCAAAAGATGAGCTCTTTGCTTTTTCACCCCTAACTACAACTCCTTGTTTCTTAGCCCCTGAGCTGGGGCGGACAGTGTCTGCTGGAGTTTGGAACTGAATCAAAGCACCTGAAGTACATGGAAATTTGGGAAGATCAGCATTTGGCACTGCACTGAGGATGGAAATTTGAATTCGAATTATCCTCAGCCTTCACTGAGGATACATTTAATTGCATGCTCCCCTGGGTTTCCCAGTAGACCGGCACACCTCCCCCACAGTCTACTGTGATGGGAATGTATTCCACCAGCTCCCAGTCCCAGTTAAAGCCAGGCCTTTAAAGCAGTATCAGGGTACTTAATTACCCAGCTGACTGCAGGGGCAGGATCGTCTTGGCTATCTTCAGCCATCTCTGAGGCCAGGGAGTTGGGTAGGCTCTCTCTCTAGTTAGTGGAGGAAGATAAACATCTGCATAGAGTAATCCATCCCACCTCTTTCTTTCTCTCTCCCTCCATTAACTGAAGAGGAGTTCAGATAAGTAGTTCAAATCAGATACATTACTTCTGAATAGCTGGAGCTAGACAAGATGAATTCCACCCTCAGCATCCAAAACACTTACATATGTAGTTTCTCATTACTTATCACGGTTTAAACACCTGTTACTCATTGATTCAGAAACAGATTTTTCTTCCTGCAATTCCCTTTTCTTTGCGCAAACCTTTCGTTACTCAGTTTTTGCACCCTAAGACTCAGGAACGTAAGCAACAAGACATTTCTTGCATGCCCACACCCACAAGTGCACCAGCAGACCAGTAGCTGTGTGCGTCCCAAACCCCCCTGAGCAGCGGTGTAAAAGCCCCCAGTGGTACAAAGGAGATTGAGCAGAGGCTCCTTTTACAATTCAGCTCCCCAAGGGCCCCAAATCACCACGCTCTGCTTCCAGCCATTTGGGTTTCACTTGTTCCAAATCATTTTGGAAGAGCAGCTAGGAGGCCAGCGTTGCTTCTGCGAAGCGATGCTGTTTGGGGGCCAAACGCGCCTAACCACCCTGCCAGCGGCTTGCCCCCGTGATGTGCTTCCCCGGAGCACAGGCACACGATGCCACCTTTCCCGCTCCCAGCCGTCTCAGCAATGCCGCCATCCAGTCATTTCCCAGGCAGGCCCGCTTCCCTTCTCCCCGCAGGGGTGTGGAGGAAGGCACGTCGCGGGCCGTGGCGCCCGGGCAGTGCCGCGCGCTCCCAGCGTGGCGGTGCCTCGTACCGCCGCATGCCTCGCATGCCGAAACGCGCAGCGCGCCGTGCTCTGGGTAACAGCGGCGTTGAGTCAAAAGGGGCCGGTTATGAGTTTGGATACTGCCGTTTAGAGATAAGCTTCTCCATGGTTACCTCTCTCATGCAAGGTCACTTTCCTGCCAAACCTCCTCTCTTCCCTCCCCGGCTCTCTCTCCTTCCCCTCCACTATTTTTTTTTTCTCCCAAACGTGCTACATCAAAAGAGAAAATGAAAACATTTACGATAATCACAGTCTGACTATTTTAATGCAGGCTGTAGGAAAGGAAACATGTAAGCCAAGAGCTCTTACTGTGCAAGCAGAAACACACTCTCGACCTCATAAAAGTAGTATCTGAGAAATAACACTTGATTAAAGCAGCCAGTCCTTCATTTAAGTAGGTGCTTATGGTAGGGAAAATAGCCAAGGTTTCTCTAGAACAGGCTGCTGGCCTATCAGGAAAAGCAGGAACAAGCCAGACATATGAATTATTGCGAGACAGCTGGGTTTCAGCTGGGGTGCGAGGAGATCCCTATTATCCCATCCACCTTTTCTACACAAATGCCTCTCCCCGGAGGAACTGAGTCATTGAAAGCCAGCTCGTTCACTCCTGACAGGCAATATGCATTGAGTGAGAGGTGATACATTCTCATTTTCAGTGAGAAATCTTAGTCACCCCAAGGAGCAGCTCGCTTAGGAGAGTGGTAATGGAATACAGGGCCTTTCATCTCCGCCGCGAGCACAGCCTGGATCGGTAACAATCCAAAAGTTATTAGTCAATGGCTTGTTTCGGTGACCTCCACGAAATGAGTTTGGTGGGTTTGGTCTGGTTTTCAGTAGACAATAACTAGAACTACAATTGGTGTTAAACAGAAACCGTATTAATGAGTTAAGTGCCTGGCAGGTAAGGACTGAGTGAATTGCCCAGGCATAGTCATTCCTTTCTCTAACCTTTGGGGCCATGGAGCACATGGGAAGTTCTGCAACTGGCCAGTCTGCTTCACCAAGATGGGGATCCCCAACTCCCAAGATCCCCATCTTGTCCTCAACTGCATAAGCAACGTGCCTAAAAAATAAAAAACAAAAAACCCCCAACATCTTAATAACCATTTTACATTCTTTAGAAGCTCAATAGTATCTAGTAGGCACCACTTTGAGCTGAAAATACCACAAACTTGAACAACACAAGAGTTTTCCAAAGATGGGGCCCAGCAGTCCAGGCCTGCTGACATGTACTGACTTTTGAGTGCATCGTTTTGCAACAATAAAATTCCTTTTCTTTAAGTAATTCCTCATTTTAATACACTTAGCAAATGCAGATCAAGGCTACATCTCTCCAGGAAAACAAATCACAGCCACCCCTCTTTACTTTCTTCCTGTTGAATGCTGTCTGCAGTCCCAAGTCAGAACTACCCCTGGGAAAGTGATGGCCTGTGGAGTCCAGAAAAATCCACCATTAGAAAATTTTACTCCCAAGTAAAATGCAAAATTTACTCTGAAGTGAGTGGCTGGAATCCTTACACACACATGTCCCCGTAATACCTTAGCAATAATTTGTGCTACTCCCTTTTCCAGGTTTCCACAAAAGATTTGCTAAATAGTTACAATCTGAAATCCCAGAACAAATCTAATTTAGGGTGAGGAGCTTCCTTTCATCTGCTAAAGGCTGCACAACTGACAGCACATCAGCCACAAGCCTGCTCTCATCACTTTGCATGACTAGATAAGTATCTCTAAATAAGGCCTCCATCCACCAACTGCTTAGATAAGAGATTCACTGGAGACCATTCCAAAAGGGAATGGATGCAAAGCAGGCAGCAAACGGCTATCACAGCCCTGAGGATGCTCCAATTCTTTACTTCAAATTTCATTCTATAGGCTCAAATTCTGACGAAAACCAGCAAGAGGGTAAAAAAAAGGCTTTGCAAAGAGAGGGAAGGGCGGTCTGGTGTGGCTCACCCATAGATGGCATTTCCTTGGCTGTCAGCAAGATTCAGAGTGAGAGCCGGACATTTTGTACAGATGTCATTAACATCCAAAACAATCATGCTGTCTTTCTCGGAAGTTAAGGCTCTTGCTTGAGGCTCTAAATGTCTTACTCCCAGTAGCTGATGTGTTTCCTTCCCTGACACCGCTGAAACTGGTAACTGTCAAGGAAAGCCGAAGCTGCTTTACAGCTGAAGCCGAAGTGAGAGGGGGACCCACCAAGTATAGAGGGAGCAATGGTTCTCAGCCTGGGACAGAAGGCATTTGGCAGAGCAGGAGCCCAAGCTGTATATCACTGTGACATAAATGGTGGCATATTTTCATTATTACAGGATTAAAATTAAAAAAAAAAAAAAATTAGTTGAACACCCTAATCTCCATAGGAACAGTAATGATTTAGTGTGAATTAATTTTGCAGATTACCTGCATTTTTTTCCCCCACAGAACAGTCCAAGTTCTCTGTAGCAGCTTCATAAAATGTGTGCATATGTATAAATACATATTAATTTTTGAAGTCTATCTTTCCTCCTTTTTTTGTTTTATTTTCATGATGCAGGAGAACCGTGTCTGGTACCGACAAAACTCTTGGCATTCTACTGAAATGTAAAGTTCCCCAGCTTTGCATATTCTGCTGATAACTAGCCCACAAACTGCAACAAAAGCAGTGATCTGAACTTTGCATTCTACTTGTCTCACAGATTACAGCAACGAAGTCAAAGTTATCTACCCCAACTCATACAGTATTATCTCTTAATGTAAGTGAAAAAGAAGCCTGTGCTCTTTACCCAAAGGATGCAGTTATTACTTCCTGTCTATTTTGTTGCTAGTCAAGAATAAAATCCAGGATATGACCTTTTCATTACTTGTCAAGCCAAAAATCCACCTGGGACAACTAAGGAGGCTACCCTCATTCTCTCGTTCAGTAATTCAGAGCAAAGGCCCTTGCCACATACAGCTGAAAGGAATCCTTGTGAAAGTTTAGTTTAAGGGAGCATCTAATAAATGTTGATCAACAGGTGAAGCCCAAAAAGCTTTTTGTCTCCTCCTGTATGATCCCGTCACAAAAAAACCACCACTAATTCAACAGATCAGCCCTTTCCCAAACATCCTGCTCCATCTGCATACAGTGCAAGGTCACAAAAAAAGATTATAAACTCAGAATGTGAGCGATACCATGTATTAGTGCCACAAATTCTTTAATATAAACCCAAATTCCAAGAGAAGAATGCATAATAGTGTTGAATTCCTTATATTTTTTGCTTTGTTATGGCAATAATAATGTGCCTTTTGAAGTTCAGACAGGGAGATACAATGCCAAAAGGCAAATACTTACAACACAAGAGCACTTGGTACATTTATTTCCTTCAGGCCTAAATTCTTCTCCTTCATTGTAAAGTCTTCCTTCAAATACACAACCTGGAAAACAGCATTTGAATAAGTTTAGCTCAAGGTAGCATTCTGCCTTTTCTCTACAACACACCCCACCTCAGGGCAGTACGAAAAGCAAATCATACCATCCTCTCTAATACAGTATCACAGAACCACTTCGGTTGGAAAAGACCTCCACGATCATCGGGTCCCACCTTTGTCTGGTCACTACCTTGTCAACTAGAGCATGGCACTAAGTGCCATATCCAGTCATTCCTTGAACACCTCCACAGACGGTAACTCCACTGCCTCCCTGGGAAGTCCACTCCAATGTTTAACAACCCCTTCCATGAAGGGAAAGGAGCCTGAACCCCTCCTGGTTCAGCTTGAGGCTATATCCTCTTGTCCTGTTGCTGGTTTCCTGGGAGAAGAAGCCAACCCTCACCTTGTTACAACCTCCCTTCAGGTAGCTGTAGAGAGCGAATCACTTCAGAAGAATACAAATCACTTCAGAAACCTTAACAAATCCTTAAAAATCCCTAAATGCCTTTTTTGGGGGGAATAAAAATACTGTTCTATAACAGATAAATTTGTACCAATGAAGTAGAGGCTAGGTCAAATCTTCCATTAGAAGTGGCTTTAAAGCACTTTTTTAAGCTGTTTGCTTTTTACTAACTTATTCTTACTCTCAGAGTCTATATCAGATGTTGGCAGATATTATAACTAATCAAAATGTAATAAATCCATTAGATCACAACTGGAGCAGTGCTTGCCTACAACACTTCTGTTAAAATCAAATTAGCCTCAAAAAAACCATGGTAATTTTCCTCTACGCTTCACAAAGGCAACCCATTCCCACTCCCCTTCAAGAAGTGAATCTCAGTTTTTTAGCGTTACTCTCATACTTTCCCTCCAATAAAATCACGGTCATCAGCCCGGCAAACCCGGCTGACAGACCCTCTGAAAAATGACATAAATACATCTGTGGGTATTGCCACAGTCTACTGCCTCTGCATCCCCAAGTTTGCACATCCTCTGCTAAGAAACGTTAAGCAGGCTCTTCTGATGTCCTTTTGCGCATTGCGAGTCACGGGCCCCACATTTTAGTAACTTGTCAGGTATAGCAGAGAAGTCAGAGGCAGTCTCCCAGGTAACAGTGGGTATCATTAGAAATACAGTTGCACATGTAGGACAGCATCTTCCCACGAAATCTCACCTGGACACACAGGACAACACATTCCCCTGAGTTTGGTAGGGTTTTTGCAATGAACAACACACTGCACTTCTGACTCCACTACCACTCCTTCCTGGAAAAGACACAGATCAGACACGTTCATTGTGGTTGCTTGAACAAGCAAAAAAAAAAATCACATTTACTAGCAGCACAGTTAAAGCCCAGCACATGCTGCAAAGCACTGGATTTCAAAACCTCTTGCTCTCTGTACCTGCTGCCTGGTGTCATGATGGTTAATCCACAGTCAAAAGATCCACTTGAGTCTTTCTGACTCCAGACACAGGATTTGCCTTAAAATGCATCAGGTAAGAAACCTAGCATCCTCTTAGGAAAAGGAATCCTGCTTTATCAGGAATCCTTAACCTCGGTAATCTGCCATGCAGCTCTGGTGAAAACAGGCCAGACACAAGGCATTCTCCTCCTCCCTCTCCCATTGGATGAAAATAGACTTAGAAAGCAGATAAAAGCATCTTATTCTGTAGAGGGGAGACACTTATCTTTGATGTTTTGCCTGATAAGTATTAGTAAATTAACATTTCCTGTACTTATGCAAGAAGGCAAGAGTCCTCCTGCACAAACCTGGGTGTGAGGTTCTGTGCACAAAAGGCTGTTACCTTTTTTTATTGTTCTCAGCTTTGCTGTTGGAAGCAAGGGAAAACTTCAAATGTGTGGATCTAGAGTAAACAGGACCACCCAGTTTTGCATTTAGACACTGAAACAGGCAATAAAGAACTGATACTTTCACGCAGCATATCTAAATCCACATAGTGAGTATCTTTTCATGAAGTGCAACGATACAGAATACTGCTGCTCCAACTTCAGTGTTCTCACTGTACTCATCTTTAAAAATGCAGCACGGTTTCACAGAGCAGAAGTATCACAGAAGAAGAGACAACCATGAAACTCTCTTCTCTTAGTAGAAGCTCTTCATACTCATTCATCTCTCCTCCTTCTAACTGCCATTCTTAATAGCTGCCTGAGTGTTATTATTAAAAACAGATCAAATTGTCATCAAAATGGCAGATCTATTCACAGGCAGAAACTAAAATTGCCTACATAATTACTTGGTTTGAATCTGAAAATCAATAGTCTTGAAAATGTTATGGTTGCAGATGGGCAAGCTACCAAAAATACCCCTGTGTTAACAGTGCAGGAGCCCAGGAAAAGAAGATTTTGTTGTGGGTGTCTCTTAAAAAACATCCCAGGTAAAACTCATGGATGCATACACACAGAAGTGTCCAATTACTAAAATAATTTGTATCTCACAAAAGGCTTAGCATGCTGAAAAAAAAAAAATACTTATTTCAAGGTCAAGATAGCAGGAAATGGCATGGCTGTGTATCTCTCCTTCGGTAATGTTTGGCCATGAGGGTATTCAAGTCATTTAAAACCTATCCTTCTGAATGTTTGGCTATGGCTGGCCACATCCGAGTGGATTTAAATTAGTTTAAATGCAAAGTCCATATTGTGCTTTGGGTATAAAGTATTTCAGGTTATTTGGACTGGATAACTGAAGGCTCGGAATTTCCTGGGAAAAGCTTTCAACTCCATTAGCACAACGTTTGTGACATCCTTACCTGGCACTGGTACGTAACACAGGGATTGCCAGGGAGGTGCCATTTCATAGAGCTGTTGTACGTCCGTCCTTCAAAGCTGCAATCTGGAGGAGGAGACAGAAGCACATCAGTTCAGCTGAGCGCAATCTGGTGGGAGGCTGATGCTCAGGATCACAGAGCAGCACCCTAAACGTAACCCACCCTCTCCCCTGGGCTAACAGGAGAGGTAGAGCTGAGAGCTGGGGCTAACAAGAAGGATCGTGTCCTAGGAGGGCAGCAGCAGCACTTCCCTGGACATCTGATGCTGATGCATGACTGGCCAAACGCCTGACTAAGTCTGACTGTTCAAGACAAACCAAAATCAGTTACGATTTACTTAAAAATGGACGTCAGTGCTTATTTTGCAGTCCATTCTTGAACTGCTCAGTCATTCATGCACTTGAACAGGGAAAGGAAGGAGAGAGGGTAAAAGAAGAGCTGGAAAAAGCATTCATTATCCAGCTTGGCCGTGCTATCTTCATCCATTAACCAAAGCCCTTGTGAGAGCTCTTCAGCAAGCGCAGCTCAGCATGGATGAACTGACACTGGCAGAGCTACATCTCCTTTATGCCTTTTCGTTTTCATGACAGAAGGGATCACCATCCATAGAAACTAAAAGCTGTGGAGGCATTTTGGAGTCCCACAGGGCTTGGCTTTTATATGTCTTTGTGTGCTATAGGACAACTTTGTTAACAGCAAACAGGTTCCTTTGCCCCTGCACTGGATCAGCCCACATTTTTTTTGTGCAAAATGAAGTTTCATAGAGCCATTTGGAAAACAAACAAACAAACAAACTCCAAAACAAACATTATTTTTCACATTTTTATGACATGTTTCTACTAGTTTCCCTTCCCACTCTTTTGCTGTTTTCTGCTATTTTGCAAAAGAGAAAATCAAAAAGAACAAAAAGAAAATAATAAATAACTCACCAGAGAAGCAAAACTAGAAAATACTTATAAAGTAGAAATAAAATATTTGGTTTTTTAGAAGAGTTAGCTTATTAAAGCAAAATTTTTTCAATTGGAAAAATTCTTTGGAGACCAAGAGTGTTTCTGAGAAAAATTTTAGAAGCAATACATACTCCATTTTCTGTGGGAAAAATGCCCGTTTTCCATTTAGGTGGGGTTTTTTTCCAATTTAGTTTTTTTTCCTAGTGTATTTTATTCAAAATTATCTCGATCAAAGCGCCCATGAAACCAGCCAGATTCTTGCCAAAGACTTTGTGTGAAACACAGACATGTACAGAGAGTCACAGAATCACAAAACTACAGTCAGTCAAACAATGTCCATGGCACCATTCTCTTCCCACACCCTTCCTTAGCAACTACTCTAAGTCATTCTCTGCTGTGTTGGTGCATTGTCCTGCTTCGGGCTACAGTTTATGTCTTTCTGAAAACACAGGCAATTTATCAACCAGTAAATTTTTCAGGCCACTGTACAAGGAAACGTAGAGGTCACAGCTCTGAAGTGCAGAGAAACTTATAATCCCTGTAAAATCATTCTGAATTCACCCCAAAATTAAAAGGAAACACGATATACAAAGATGATTTGCAAATGCATTCACTGCCTCTAGTTAAGATCTTAAACAACAGAAGAGTTGTACTTCAGGATTTGCAGTATTAAGAAAATTTTTTTCCAGGCTAAATACAGAGCAACACAGAAGAAATTTGTACATGCTGAGGCTATTTCCCTTACCCAAGCTGAAAGACGTATGTCTTAAAAAGGGTTGATCAGTAGTCTGAGAGCTGGCTGTGATTTCATCTTTGACAAATACTAGAAGGTACAAGGTATACACACAAATCTTGTATTTTTTAAGTAGCAAAGCCCCTGTGACATGATTTGGAACAATAAAGAAATGTTCAGGTTCTCAGTGCTTTAAATACAGTTCTCTGAGCTCTCATACATGCAGGCCAACATGTCAAGAGAGGAGCATGAAGCCCTATACTCCTCTTACACGTTTTGAAGTCCCGTTCTGAAAAACACTGAGTTAATCTAAGAGCACAGTCTCACTTACTGCTCACTACAAGCACTGATGAATGCAGGGCTTGTTCAATGTGTTTTAACATCCTTAAGTTGCAGAAGCCCAGGTCATACTGGTCCCGATCCAAGAAACAGTTTACAAGTGTGCAGGACACTCAAGAAGGAACAAGCTGTGTTGTTAAATATCCGTGTGCAGGTTTTACCAGAACCAAGATCAAGGGCCAGGCTGGAAACTAACAACTGAAAAATACCTAGCATATTTGCTCAGCAATTATGTTTTTTAATTTAAAATGCTTCCTCTATAAGTAAGCTAATGACCCTGGGCTAATCTGCATGTACAGATGTGCATATTAAACCGAAACTTTCAGTTCAAGGATTAGTCTGGTCAATAAAGCATGAAGGTGGTGTGTCCATACAGCCATCACTGCTCTTGCCTGAAGTGTATATCCAAGCTCTGCTATAAAATCCTCTGTCCCGCAGCACTGGCCATTTGTCCCTGCGGAAAGCAGGAAAGGGGTGGCACACCATATGTAACCACGGCAGGGAGAGCTTGCAGGCAGCAAAAGGGAAATTTGGAAATGCAGACCAGGATGGAAAAGTCTGCAGAAGCATTGGAGATACTGAGATTGCTCTCGAGCTTTGGCATGGGCCAGCGGGTTGAACAAGGGAGACAGAGCAGCCCCCGTCCAACGCCAGTGCGAGGCACGGTGGAAGCTGGATTTCAGCAGATGCTCAGTCGAGGAAAACAGCGTGATGGAAGGGGAGAGTCTGCCAGTAACACAAGCAGTCTTGGTGAGAGATGGGGGAAGGCTGAATGGCAAGCAAAACTGAAAAGGGTAAGAAAGGAGTGCTTTACAATCCCCGGGTGACACTTTAACCTGTTTCTGACCAGAGGTGTGCCCTGACACTCTGCCCTTTGGATGCCCCAGAGCTACACCCACCACTCACTCTTCAAAAGGAAAAAGAAACAAAGCCCACATACCAGCTAGTCTTTCTGAACCTTGCTTTCAATGTACAAATCTCTCAGCTGACACCTGCACACATACAGCTGGACTTTCCCAGCCCCACTACTCATAGCATGGAAATTTCTGAGCCTCACTTAAATCCAGCTGAGTGAAACCTGCCTCGTTCTATGTGCCAGCTCAGTCAAGCCATTCTGGCTCATCCATGGTTAAAGGTCCACCATCTTTGGCTTGGAAAGTAGTAGTCACTGAGTATTTCATGTTCAAAGGCATCACCAAAGTCCCTGACATCAGTTTCCACAACAGAATATGATGGAACATACTTCAAGTTCCTAAAAGCCATTTTAAAGTGCTTTTTTTTTTTCCTAAAAGCCCCTTGAAAATACTAGTACATTAACTTACTGTCTCCATCCACCATCTGAAAGTGCCAGCAGGAGAAAAGAATAAATTAAGAAAGATCAGAGCTTAGGACAATCACTTAAATGCCATCCCCTTACTTCTGCCTGAATACCTAAATAAAACAAAACTTTTTAAAAAAAAGGTCTACAAAGGAGGTTTTCGAGAGGGGAACCTAAAAAGCCTGGAAATGCTCAGTGGAGTATGTGAAAAGTAACAGATCTGACACTGACAAGTAAATTTGATCCTGAGTCATATACCCCCTAAGGAAACCTTTAGGATTCCACATATGGACGAAAGTTAAATATCAGTGGTCTACATCTATTTTCAAAGAGCAAGGCGATTCATAGCAGTCAAGGAGTGTGTCCTGATTTTTTAGTCTTTCCTGCTTCTTTCTTTAGGAATAGTTGGTGTTTTATTAATGTCAAATATTAACTTTCAGCTAGTTGTAGGTTTTGTTGCCATTACCCCCTTCAATCCAAATATTTCTGATAAGTCCTGGATAAACATGCAAGCCTAAAGTTGCTTATCTGAATCAAACCAAACCACTGAATACTTTGAAGTTTGCATATGCAGAGGAAACTGATGTTAACTACCTTCCAGTCACCTCATAAAGGCAAAATGGTCCGCTAGACTTCAGTCCTTCCAGCACGAAAAAAAATTATGCTAAAATAGTTAAATAACTTCTAACTTGCTTATTTAGTAACTTTGTTTCAATGTTGTACATGCCATACTTGGGCACGTTAGTTTAAAACATAATAAACCAACCTTTGGCCAATTCAATTAAAATGAACAATTTAATTCTAAAACAAAAATCCTCACACGAAACTGGACTGGAATAACAAAAGAGGCCAATTATAGCAGATTTTGTTATTGGCACGTAGACAAGTTGATGACCAGGAAGCCATTTGTCTTTCCAAATCCTGCGACTCTGATAAATGACCCTTTTTTCTTCTTCCCCAGACAGCCCAGCAAATAGCAGTATCCCAAAGATAGGGAAATTGACTGTAAGAGACAGTTTAGTAGTGCTAAAGCTCAACCAGTGTCCTCAGCAGTTCATTAAAAACAACACTTTATTACTCAATTTGACATTGCCTAATAAGATTCCAGAAGAGATCTGTGCTTATTTTAGGCTAATGAGAATTTTATAGACAAGTCATTTCCTTATTCTCCCAAGAGAAAGTGATAGATTGGTGCACAATAGACTGGCTCCCCATCCCTCATTTCTTCAGCGTCTTTCTGCTCCTATTAAGTCTTTTTTTGCTTTCCCTCCACTTTCTGTTTAAAAAAGTAACCTCTCTATTGGCATGGAAAATAAACATTAGGAAAAAGAAAACAGTCAGAAGACATGTTTTATTTAGTGTTTGATAAATTATTCCTCAGGGGAGTATCCAGGCATGCTAACACTAAATACCAGTTCTAGCCAAACAAAAAAACAACTAAAAACCCCAAACAAAAAAAAAAAATTAGCTTGCACATTCTGCAGTATTTACCTGGCATGAAATCTGTTGGCCACAATAAAAGAACTGTGAATCATACGTACACCTATTATAAAATATATTTTCATATTTCTTAGTGATGGTAAAGGCACTGACAGCTACCAGAAAATTAAACTTCCCGTTGAGTAACCCTGGTCTTCATTTGTCAACACAGAAGTATGAAAGCCATGCTTATCAAAACCATCCCTAAACAGTGAAAAACCAACTTTTTCCTCTTTGACTGAGTACAAGCAAACCTATTTGCAGCGCTGCCATCACAACTACAACACCCAAGGGATGCAAGGCACAGGGGCTGTTTGCAGGGTGCACAACACAGCAGGATAAAGTGGCCGTGGGGGTGAGCTGTGCTGGGACTGCACAGTTCACAGGTATGTGATGCGAAGCTGAGAAAACAGCAGCAGAAACAAACACATCAAGTCCTCTCAGTGCTGTTTTTGCCCCCCTGCGCTCCAGTGGAACTGAATTTCACCTTCCCAAATGTCTTACGTTGCATGAATGTATGTACAGGGTGAAAAAAGTCACCCTGCAGGGTTCCTAAGAACCTGGTGATCCAAAATGCCATATAGTTAGAGCTGCCATTGAATCTTGAGCTGATACTCAATGGGCTTGCCAAGCCTGGCAGCTGGAGAACTGTTATCTCTCATGGTTATGAGCTTTTTAATGGATGATGTTGCTTGGTGACACAATTACTTGCTATTCACCCCTCTGAAATCATTCATGACCAGCACAGCTTTCAGCTTCAAAGTCAAATACTGAAAGGAATTCTTATTCTGGTATCACATGTCCTAAAATGTTTATCATGTTATTTCAGAGAAACATTGCATGTAAAAACATTAATATAAAAATCTGGATAACTGATATTTAACTGCAAAAGTCCTTATGGCAACACGACAAGACAGTTCGTTAGAAGTTTCTTACATAAATGGAAAATTATATTCAGCAAGGTAATATCTGAAATTCGAGGTGCTACTGAACAAAATAGTACACACCAGACATTCAAGGGATATCAAAAATGTGTGCTAAGACTTCTGTAAGGAGAGTCAGCTCGAAGGAAGAACAGAGAGATGTAGATCTTTTCTTAGGCATAACCAGAAGTAACTAAAACAGGCATCACGATTGTACTGTGTGGTACTGTCCCTGGTGGCTACGTGTCACTGCTTCAAAACCTCTGCTTTGCTTGAAACACAAAGCTAAAAACTCAGTGAATGCCAACATGAAGCCACACTTCCAGCCTCAAGAAAAAGGCCTCCTAATTTGGAGCTGCAACACATTGCCAAGAGCCTCGGAAGCAGTGAGAAAGACCAGTGGAAAAGTTAAGATACCTTTTCCCATAACCAGTCTCTGACAGATGCCAGAACCAGATTATTCAGGTGAAGGTGAAAAAGACTTTTCAGGACAATATCTGTATGGTCTTCTCATCCCATCCCCCTCCATCCATGTTATCATCCCTTGTCTCTGACAGCTCACCTTAAATCATGCAAGGGCTGCAAGTTAGAGGGCCCCACCCAAAGGTTCCCCCAGTCAGTCTTACAGCAGCAATACCAAACTGGTATTGGTATCTCACATTAGGGGTGTCCACAGTGAACAAAGTGCCAAATGTACATGTGGCTCCTACAGGGCATTAGTAGAGTAGCCAGAGCACCGATAATCTTACAACCTCCCTCTAACTCCCTTTGCAAGTCAGCCCTAATAGCTGAAATTGGCTGCTGAAATGGGTTGAAATCCTCCAACACAGGTATTTGATATCCTTTCCAAGAAATGCACAATTAGCTACAATAGCTTGGGATATTCAATATTCAGGGGATCTAGCACTGCTGTTGCCTGGGCTGGGATTCCATTCTCTGGTAGATTTCAGATCAATGGACAAGAACCTCTAAGATCAGTAATTTAAAAAAAAACTAAAACCAAAACCAAAAGCAAACCAAACCAAACCAAAGAATCAACAACAACAAAAAAACCCCCAGTAATTCCCAAAAGTTAAGAAGAACAGAAAATGCAAAATTTCACATAGGAACTGAAAGAAAATTCTGAACAAATTTTCTCTGTTGTAAAAAAAAAGTGCCCAGCAAATTTGTCTTTGCACATCCATAGAAGATTCGGATTCACAGGATAAGAGAGTAGAACATGGTGCACCATTTTACAAATGCAAACTTCAGGCAGTCCTGGGCCAGTAATACCCCTTTTGTCACAGAGCAAATAATTTATTATTAGATTTGTAGAGAGCGCTATATCTAAGCCCCAGATCTCCATCCAAATACATAAGAAAATGCTTATTTCCAGAGTCTCAGTGATCTCGTATGTTTTCATTAAATATATTAAATAAAATCAGAGATAAAAAGTGACCTATTTATCCTATTTAAAAGTAATAAGAGGGCTTAATTTTTTAGTATTTTCAAAATGAATAGTATTCTAGAGATATATGGTATGTTTTATAAACTACAGTAAATATCTGTCAAAAGAATAAGCTTCCTGAAAATTAGACTCATTTTTACTCTCCTTGCATCAGAAAGCCATAATCACACGTCCACTTTTCTCTGTTCCAGACTTTGCATAAACACACAGCAAAATTGGGCCTTGCCCCACTGATGTTACTGTCAAGGTCCTGTGGGCCTAAAGTCAAGAACAATGTTAAAACACATGGCTGGTCTGGAGAACTTAAATTCTAAGTCTTAATTTAAATCTTACACCTCTTAGCAGTCTGCAACTTCGTCACGAGGGGAAGCAGAGGGGCAAGCACTGATCTCTTCTCTGTGGTGATCAGTGACAGGACTGAGGGAACAGCATGGAATCGTGTCAGGGAAGGTTTAGGCTGGGTATTAGGAAAAGGTTCTTAACCCAGAGGGTGGTTGGACACTGGAATGGGCTCCCCAGGGAAGTGGTGGCAGCACCAGGCCTGACAGAGTTCAATAGCATTTGTTTGAACTGTTGTTTGAACAACGCTCTCAGACACATTCTTGGGGCTGTCCTGTGCAAGGCCAGGAGCTGGACTTTGATGATCCTCGTGGGACCCTTCTAACTCAACATTCTATGATTCTGAGATTAAGTAAAGCCAAATCTTATCCTATGTTAGTTTCCACCACAGTGAATTTTCTGATTGCAAAAGCTATACTTGCTGCTCTTCCTTACTTTTTCTAATTATTGAGAAATATGAAAAAAAAAAAAGGTGCTAGAAATTATCTAAGTGGCATACAAATACCGAGACAGAAGCAAGGGACTTCTGCTCAGCACACAACTGTTTGCAGGAAAAGTTCTCTACCAACAATTCAGTTTCTCCTGTATGCAAAGCTCTCAGTACAAGATCTCAGCTGCATGCAATGTTGCGGACAGGTAGAATCATAGAACGGTTTGGGTTTGAAGAGACCCTTAAAGGTCATCTAGTCCAACCTCCAGCAATGGGGGCATGTGTCCTCATGTGCTCCTCATGACAGAATAAAATGGGCTGGCAGCAATGTCACAAATGGCTCATGAGCAGCGGTTTCCTTCCTACACAAGCCAGTTCTGGAATACACCCTTTGGTCTTAGTGTTATCCCTCTGATGTTGCATTCAAATGATAGCAGCCATTCATTCATTCATTCACTCATTCATTCATTCATTCATTTCTTCACAAGGTAGGAAGACATGAAGCTATCAAAGAGAGCTGGCAAGAGCCTGTAAGGCCTGATTAAGCTCTTCCAGGCTTTGGAATGAAGCCAAGAAAAAAGACATCAGATTCTTTTCTTTGTAACATTTTGTTCACGTTAGATGAAATGCAACCAGTAAAAAAAAAAAAAAAAAAAAAAATCCCTATTTCCCTCTTCCTGCCTGCATTCCCTATGGGCACTTTGGCAGCCTGACAAAATAGTAACTGAGAACAAGTGCTGCAGGGCCGAGCCCCAGCTGCAGCTGAGCTTGGTGTGGGGAGTGCTGGGACACCAAAGGGAGCAGCTGAAGTGCTGCGCAGCCAGGCTGGCATTTCCAGCCTTCATTCCCCAGTCACTCCCCACGGCACGTTCATTTTGGATCTCGCACACAACAGAGCAGGAGCTCCAGCAGTGTTCGGGAGAGCAAGCAGTCTTCCCGGGGGTAGAGGTGGCTCCGTCAGCCTCTTCCGCTGGAACCACAACGATCTGGTGACAACGTGTGGTGTCAGGACTGCTGTAGTTAAATGGGTGCATATTTTGCTTTACCTTTCAGAAGGAGCAGAAAAACTAAGTCCAAAATTTCACATCTACATTGAAAATCAAGCCCTCTAGAGCTTTTTTTTCTTTAAATTCTGAAATTTAAAGTTCTTCTTTCATTTTTAGCACATAGAAACTGTCATCTGAGATCAGACCAAGCATTCTTCTAACCAAGGGTCCTTTATCTGACAGCAGCCATTAAGAGACACCTAGGAGAGTGTCAAAAACACAGAGCAAGGTCCATAGTTCTCCTTTAGCCCCCAGAAGGGCGATCATAAGAAGCCTATCTGACTCACACAGAGGGAAAACGGGGCATTTTGTTTTGTACGCTACTCCTTTCCTAACAAATCTAACATTCGGTTTTCCCGTTGGAGAGCTACTGAGATTTGAGCTGATCACGCCACAGAAGTATCTTTTATAACACAGAAGCAGCTGCTAATCAGTAATTGTCAGCTCAGATCCCAGTATTATATTTGTAAAGTTAGGACTGTTTTGTCCTGTGTGCACCCATTTGTTCCCATCCACGTTAACTTGCTGCTTTGTCACCCCTTATTCAGTGTCCCAAGAACCTTCTGCAACTCCTTGTAGGCACCCCCCCTCCTTTACAATGCTACGGAGATCAGGCCATCAGCAGCACATTTTCTGGCCCTCTTCACCCCTTTTCTAGTTTATTTCTGATCACACCGACAAGATGAGATCTTTGCAAGGATTTCTGGCAACCTTCTTTACAAACTCAGGGCTGTTTAGTTTCTTAAGCGCTTTTTTAGTGAGGGATCTTATGGATGCCTATTAGTGGGATCTCTCTGTCCATTGATATTTTCAAAGGACTCCAACTATCTCTCCTATCTCAAGTATCCATGGGCCTCCTGATTCTATTTTTTAACAGTTTCTATTAATTATCTCATTAGAGATGTCAGGTATACAAATTTGCAGATGCCAGGCTCAAGTCTATTAATAATGTTCCTTAGGTACCCATCCCAATTCAGGATAAACAGAAAATCTTGCAGAGTCTGAATTAAAACACTGTTTGTATTCACAGCTTTGAAACATCCATTCTTTTAATTTTGCATGCATGCATGCACATATGTGTGTGTATGTATATAAAATTTTCAGACCACTGAGCAACTACATATCCCATTATGGAAATGAAAAATCAACCTCCATCCTAATCAAATCGACACTTAGGAACCTTTTCCTATAAAGCTGACAGTAAACACTATTTTACAAAATAAATAAATTACATGTAATTTATGCAAAACCTGCAACTTCAAATTCTTACTGTTTCAGTAAAGCTTTAATTTTTTTCCAGTTCATTTCCTTCTCTTTTAAGCACCAGGCTTCTAGACAAATCCTTGAACTGGGGTTTGCCAAACCTATTCCAAAGCTGCAGCACAGAAGCAAATCATAAGCACAGCATCTAACACACCTCTGCAACCATTCAGGAAAAATACATATTCATTATGTCTCTTCCATCCGAATTTCAGTGTGATCTGTTTTCCTGCATTTGTATTTCCCCTGCGAAGGCAATAAATGCTTCCATTTCCTAACAATTTATCCTACCCTATCTCCCTCTCAGTACCACACAATCACCAGCAGGGAATTAAAAACAGTAGAGGAAAAACAAAGTAAAGCTGCATGAATCTGACATTCTCAACCTCAATGATTGTGTCAGCAGTCCCTCAGCAAAATTAGTATTTTAGAGCACATTATTAAATGCATCAACATAAAAACCCCTAGTTTTCAACTTCATCTACTTCCATATTTGTCATGTGGTTAAGCATAGTAGATACATGGCATGCATGCCTACACAATTAATTTTTTTTTTATTTTAAAATCATCTCATTCCAAACAGCTTAGACTATATAGTATTGATCAATAAATAAATGTATGTTCATACTGTTGCTCATTTGGTTTTCATAAAAATGTCCACAATATTGTTCTTTGAATCAGGAAATGTTTAGTACAATGAATAAAATTTTCTTGGTTTGTTTCCAGTATGAGGAGAAATAGGAATAGGCATGTATAATTACCCTGCTCTTCATTACTCAGAAGAATTATTGCTATTCTGTCCAACCACACAAAAAGTTTAAGGAATTCTTATTGACTGGTGACTATTAGCAGATTGATGTTCATCTAAAATATAAGAACTTAGGAGATAACTCTTAAAAGACTGACAACATAACAATGAAGAATAAAGTTGTATTTCTAAAGGACCGTCGCCATGCAAGAAGTAATAATTGCAGGAAAAATATGTGAAGATATGTATCTCCACCAGCTTTGTAAACATATATATTTTGATTATGGTTACTGCCCTCTTTGAGCCTCTGGTGACAGCCAAGTCCCAGCTGAGAAGCTCCAAACTTTGTCCCATCTTTGGCAACCTAAATGTGCACTGATCACATTTTTAAAAGTGGGAAACAACAGGAAGGGAACCACACCTTTGCAACGCTCACAGCAAGCTCCTCTCTGCTTAATGACGAGAGCACAGTCCTTGGAGAGCACTGGACACTTCTCCCTTTTGCATGTCACTTCCTTATTCTGGAAAAAAAGAAACAACAGAAAAAACAAAAAAACAAAAGCTATTGCAAGCAAACCAAACCCAAGGCTACCATTTCTTTCAATTCAGAAAATTAAACACAGGGCTAGCAGTCTGCTCTTTCACTTCAGGAATGGCCCTTGAAGACGATTCAATACATCTCTCTCCCCTTGAAGGAAAGCAGTACAAAACAGTCCTTCAATAATTCAAGAGCCCAAGTAAATGGTGTTTACCCCACTTACACAGTAATTCATGACTGCTACCCATTCTCATAAAGAAAATGTGCCCCACTGAAGAAATCCACGTTGCTTCAGTGAACAACTACCTACGCGATGCACTTGTCAAAATACGTCAGGGTCTTGAGGTGCTGCCCTAAGAACTACACAGCTCAGGAATTGCTTCTTACAGCAACAGAAGGACAAATGGCAGAGGAAGAGCTGGCAACCTGGGAGAAGACAAAACTCTGCCGCTGCAGAAAATCATTTTTAGCTGATGGTATTACCTGGCCTACCCAGAGGTCCTTTGAAAGAGGCTACTATATACTATACCAGAAAAGATGACTAGTGGAATTCATCTTTCTCCCCAAAATGCTGAGAAAAAAATGAGCAGATAAAATCACTGTACATTATAGTGTCATCTTTTTATGGTAAAAAGCCAGTGATTTCCCAAGCCCAAAGAGCACATTGACTACATTAAGGAATGTCGATAGAGAATGTGTGACAGCAGGCAGCAGAAATATTCCTTTTATAGCCTACCTTGCCCCAGTGGTGTCAACCCTTCTGGTTATCCCTGCCATTAAACAGGGACAGAAAACAAATACTTTGGGTGTTTCTTCCAGCAAAGTTTTGCTACTTCAAATTCCTGACTGAAAGTAGCCCTCTGAAGTCACCTCCACCTATAATTAGTAGCTCAGTTCATTAAGCGACACAGGTGGCCATCTACTTCATGCAAGCACCCACCTCACCCAATCTTATGACTTAATTAGAGACCAAAAAATCAAAGGGCTAGAAAAATGTAAATCATAAAACTAAAGGAAAAGAAGCTGCGCTTTCCAGTCTTTTTATTTTGCTCCCTGTGGCCTCATTCAAGGTGCCTGTGAAGGATAACATGCAGCTTTTATTACACTCCAGCTCTTTGTCTAAAATCAGAGGTTTATTTTCTTCAAAGTCGCTGCCTGATCTGATGGGAGCTATAAAGGCACTTCAGTCTTATCAGTGTAAATGAGGACTCACTCTCACCAAGGCACTGTGAAATCAGCAAATGAGAATCAGGCCCTAAAGCGCAGCTGCAGCGACACAAACGACTACTGTAAAAAGCCAGGTCACTGCTCTGTGCTGGCTGCTCTGCACCACCCCAGCAGAGCAACCATAAATGCTGTTTAACTGGCAAGTTAAGCTGAATTTATGGCAGGTATGTAGCTCAGAACTGGCACAAAGCAGCCACGGCATAGGCATTGCAACTGGTTCGACATCTCTTTTAAAGTGCACAGTGAAATCTTGATTCCCTTTACGTGAACATAGTGCCCCCTCACTTTGCTGCCATAAAGCCTGTTGAATCAAGCTTACCAAATCAACTACAGTAGTTTAAAACACAGACGTATTTTATAGGGTTCTGCTAAGATCTGATTCTCTTTAAGGAGAGTTTGCTCAAGGAAAGATTTAATACGCCCATCAGCCCCACCAACTTCATCTGTGGGAAAATCATGGTGAAAGTGGGCATGAAGGAAGGGCAAAACTCACTTTGGAGTTTCTTTCTTTGGAGAACATGGCTTACCCGGCTGCAGTACGCATCATGCACCTCGGAGAGAAGCAAGATGCAAAGTGTCCTTGAGAACCAACCTAGCTGGGCTCGACCCACATCAGAGGGTTCAGTGGGCAGCTACCCACTGGACTCTCTCTTCCAAAAGAAGAAATTATTGTTGCAGATGGCAGTGGGAGTGACGAGAAGTATAACACAGCTATGTATTTCTTTTTGTTCCCTGACTCCCAGGGGATTGATGGGGCAAATGCCTCATGCAGCCCGGTTTCCTAGGCAATTTCTCATTCTGTCTTCCATGAGTGCCACCTGCCTTCTTCTGTCCTCAGGTACATCCTTACGTGGTTGCTTCTTTTTGGCAATGCGAGATGAGACCAAAAAATCTGGTCTCTGGTTGGCAATGCAAGTTCCTAAGGATGACCCCAACATACATATTTTAAACGGGAGATACTTGCTAGTTATTGTTCCTAAGTAAAAGCCTACCTGTTTGCCCCACATTGCTTAAATCAGCAAAATTCTCTACCAGTGATGAGTTTGGTACCAACTTTGGAGCCAACCCAAGGGGCAGCCAAATTTGGGTCTTACTCTCCTTTCCTAATCACCAGCAAAGCTGCTGGTTTAGCAGGTTTTCTGGGAGGGAAGATTTTGGAGTTCATGTCCTGATGCCAAGGACTGTTTTGCATTAAGTAGCTGTTCCATATGAAGAATATTGGTACGGTGACAAGAACTGAAGGATCTTTTCCACCTAGAGGGTGTCTTAAGCAGTAGGCTACATATTCACATTTCCTTTCTCTATCTCGGTAGACCTTGAACTACTTGCTGTTCAGCGGCCTGGCTTTAGCAGAAAGGGGCTTGTTCTTGCTCCCAAAAGTCACCGGTCCTCACAGCAAGGATGCTTCTGAGGAAAGCAGGAGCTGAATCATTGATTTGCCTCTGGATGTGGAGGGCACTAAACCTGGATCAAAAGTCAGTTGTCAGTTGTCACAGCATGGTGCTAAAAGGGAGGCAGGAGGTGCCACATTCACCACCCTGCACCTCTTTTTTTCTGGCTTTTTTTTTTTTTTTTTTAAGAGAGAGAAGAGGAAGGTCAGCTCTGTCCCTTGGAGGAGAAGCCGCTTCCTCCTGCCTTAAAGAAGGGTTTCATGTATGCCAGGTAAATACAGTCAGTCTTTTCCAGCACAAGAAGAGATACTAAGCACTTAAATGGGATGGAATTTTCAAAGCTTCTGTTCCTCCTCCCTAGCTTGTATTAAAGCCAAGTCCCAGACGGCTCCAAAAGTGGCCGTTTCAGATGTCATCCCAAGATGATGACCAAGTCCCTGCTATCAGGGTTGGGCTGCTCTTCCAGGGTGTGAAGTACGGTATGATTTAGGGCTGCAGCCCTCACCACTTCTCAGGGGGCTTTTTGCTGAAAAAAAATATAGTAAAGTCACACTTGCAACTTACTGCCACCCTGACACAGTCTTCATGGCAAAATCCCTCTTGCACTAAGCGGTGAATGTAGCTCCAGGGAAGTGCATCCACATACCTCTTCCTGCTTCCAATACTGGATTTAATCCTAAAATTCTTTTTAAAAAAATCCAGATGTTTTATCTCAATGCTGCAACTTGTGGAAAACAAGGCCAGCAGATGTGGAGGAAAGGGTTAATGTACCATGCTGATCCATCATAGGACCGAAGCAGATAAAACAGAGCTGGTAAATCATTGTTTAGTCTATTGCAGTCAGGCATTATCCAGTGCAGATCTCCTGGGCCCACTGAGTGTAAAAGTATAAATATAAAACAAAGAGTAATTGTCATCAGAAGGATTTTTTTTCCTTCACCCAGTTTATCCAGTTGCTCAAAACACTGTCAATCTGCTTGTTTCAATTTTGCTGCCTCCTTCCCTCCCATTTCACAAGAGCACAGTGGAGGCTGAGAGCAAATGGGACTTAAGCAACAAATCCTTTCCTTCCAATTATGTCCCCTCGTACCCCCAGTAATCATAACATTTCATTACTTGTCCCAGTCAGACATTTAGAAAGGCACTAAGTAGCTGCATGCAGGAGATCTGTATTAGCAAACCTCCATCTGTGTTGTCAACAGTGTCTCTGAATCTGTTGACAGCTCTCAGATACTTTGATTTTTGCTGTTCTTAAGAGAAAACTTCTTGGACAGCAACAATCATAAGCCAACAGCTATGGGAGGGTAGGGGATTTTTTTTCCCTTTTGTTTAAAGGACATGCACTCTGGCACCAAGAAGTGCGGAAGAGACACATGGCTCATAAATACATAAACCGTTTGCTAAGTCAGAAACCTGGGAGTCAGTCAAATCCATAATAGGATCCCAAGATTCATAATAAATAACTTTTAATTACAGTCCCGCACAATAGTTATTTTAAACAGATGGTTTATAGATTCACATCTGGGATTTTTTTTTTTTTTTAATTTAGTGCTCAGGCATACATACAGAAGGGGAAAGAACCTCAACTAAGGTTTTTATTAGTGTTGGAAAAATACATATTTTTTTTAAAGAGGTCAGGCTGATCCAGAACAATGCTGCCGGCAGCTGACGCAACTCCCCAGTCAGCGCTCGGCTCGGCAAACGGTTCATACTGGAATCCCAGACGCCCTTGGAAATGAAAACCTAGGGAAGTGCTGAAGGATCACCCCAGACTCCTCTCCCGTGCTCAGCAAGTCCAGCTGCTGGAGAATTTGTGTTTTAATTTCTTGGGGAAAGATCAGAAAGTTTTGTTGGGCGCCCATGTTTCTCTCCTCTCCCACGCTTCCCCAGTGAGAACCAAAGGTCTACTTAACTTGGCATGCAAAGGTGATGTCAAATTCTCATGCAGGAGAGATACACTAACCAGACCTGATACCAGTGTTACTGCTTCATGTTACCTTTACTACAACCTCCTCTCAACGCAATTTGTTCACCTTCTGCATACACCTCGTATTTTAACCTTCCATCAAAGAACTCCACACAAAATAGCCCATTCTGGTGACAAAGTATATCAAACTAACAGCCTTAAACTCATGTGGTACAGTTAAATAAAATGCCAACATGAAAAGGAAAAAAGAAAAAAAAACTAAAAAGAAGTCTGAATATTTGGCAGAGGTCTTGGAGAAGGATGTGTGCCAAACCACAGCTTGGAAGCCACAGCCAACTTTCTACAGGGTTCCCCACTGGGCTCCTGCCGGCTCACGGCAGCCACCAGAAGGATAGCTCTTTTCAACCTGGATTTAACTTCAAGAGGAAAAAAAAAAAGTAGAAGTCTGCTTCATTTCTTCTGGGCTGTACCAAGGAGTGCCTCCATCAATGGTACCCCAAGCCCACTGTTGTGCCATCACAGCTGGCTGCTGAAGATATTGAAGATGTAGGTTCTGAGGGGGCTAGATGTCCATGGTGATGTCTGATTTTTACTTTTTTTTTTTTTCTTTTCTTTTTATGTATTGAAAATGCTTTTAGGAGGCTTGTGCCATATTTCTGAGGTTATTAACTATTTATACTGAGTAGGAAAAATGTTGCTTAAACTTTCATTTAACCAAAAAAAAAATGCTGTGGAGAGAAAATTGATAAAGGCAAGAAAGACAGATTAGGTAGAAATACCAACTGCCATTAATGGCTAACCCTGAAAACATTCATTTTTCACCATTATTCATCACAGTCCTGCTAGTAACTCTGATAGGGTTCCCCACCAAGTAGTTCAGAGTGTCCTTAAGTTTCTGCCAGAATGTGGGATCATCTGCGAAAACAATAACAATTTTCAAACAATGGCAAAAGTCACCCCTGGGGAATTTGGGATGCAGCTTTCAAATATGCACATATGACCTTAGGAGAAGAAAAAGCCATTTAAAATTAATGAAGCAAGTGCACTCAATTCACATAGGCAACCTCTCCACCGCAAGGCAAAGGGCAGGCTCAAACGCAGGCTCACACCATGTGCCACGATCCACATGTTCTTAGACCACGTGCTGGGCTCTCTGCCAGGTGTTGCACGTGGCCAGAGCATCCTCTCCAGTACACACAGAGCCACACTCAGCCCACACAGGCCACAGGAGCAGAGGTTTGGGCCAGCACTGGCTGCAAGCTCTGTCCCGCAGCAAAGCTTGGGAGCACCATGCTCCCAAGCCTGTGCCTGCACCTATGTTTATGTGCAAACAACACTGATGCTGGGCCAGCTTGAACTCAAGAACAGGTTCAGACATGTGTATAACTCATGGTCTAGACGAATCCTGAGGCTCTTCCTGAAAATAGTACCCTTGCTTCTTTGGCACTCCTGCCTGGAACTCGCTGTCTTGGGTCCGATTTACAGACCTCGTTTTAACTGGCAGAGTTGAAGCAAGCAAGCAACCCCTGCTAAAACTGTGGGACTGCTGCCTTCTTTGAGCATTTCTCTGCCTGAACAAGAGTCACACAGTTTGGCTTCAGGGAGAAGACACCACTCCCCAAGGAGAGATGTTTGCACACACGTCGAACCACTGTCAAGGGAGACGAGGATAAGGTCTCATTTCCCTTGTTCCTCTGCAATTATCTCTTGGGTTTTTTAACTTGCAAAAACATATTTAGTGGGTACAATAATAAAAATGCTTTAGCACACTAGGTATGTTTTTTAATTCAGGCTGGAAGAAATATTTCCCTGTGAAACAACGTCTGTTCTCTGCTAAATGATACAGTTCTCTCCATTTACCCTCATGAACCTACAAACACCAAGGCATATGCTTCACTGACAAAGGTCCTGTTATTTTAAGCATGTCTTCAATTGCAGTGGGACAGCTCACAGGGGTGAAGCCAAACATATGCTTCAAGTACCTTCAGCATTAGGTCCTTGCCCGTGGCACAACACGACCGAGATTTCAGCACGAATTGCATTAGATGCAAATGACGGTATTTCGGTGGGAACAGAATATGCCAGTTCAGTTCACAGAGTCTCTCTTTCCTTTTTTGAGCAGAGCACTCAGTAGCCTCTGGTTTGCCCCCTCATCACTGTAATCTGTTTAGCTTATCTGGCCTCTCAGGGTGAGCAGGGAGGAGGCTGTAGCTTCCCCTGTGGTAGTGCTCAGCCAGCATCAACCATCCCCCTTCATAATTTGAGCTCTCCCCACTCCCTAGGAAAGATGATTAAAACAAAGGCCCTGCTGAAAGATGACACCGAATTTCACTGCAAATGGGTATTCCCCACTGCTGCGAGGAAGACATGAGTATGTACGAGTCATTCAGGACACATCACTCCCAACCCCTTGTAGACTGAACAGATTTATTTTTTTTTCACTGTGCTTGATGATGTTCACTAGCACAAGCAAAGTGACCCCGGTGGCCTGCTGCAATCCTGACACTCCCTGACAGCAGCCAGCGCCACTGTATACGGCGAAAAGAAAGCACTGTCTCTTCCTCTTACATTTGTTTGCATTAATGCTAAGGCTGAAGCTGGGATCAGAGTCCCATTATATCAGATATTGCACAAGCACATCCCTGCTCCAGTGAGCTTATGGACAGAGTAGACATAGCCAGGTGAAATTACTGTAACTAAGATTAAGTCAGTGAGAAAGCCAGAGCAGGATCCAGACTGCACAGCCCTCAGTCTCCCTGCCTCCACCTCAATCCCCAAGTGCCACTTCGGAGTAGAGTTCTACAGCTAGACAGTTGTGGGCAAAACTCTTTACCTGTCAAAAGAATATCATGACAGTCTTCTAGCAATAAGAGGCAGGGTCTTCACAGGTTCCCTGCTGTTTGTACTGTAGTCAAAAAAATACCTCTAGTAATCCAGGAGCCAGGTTTCAGGGAAGGTGTACACGCTGGGATTCCTGCGGAAGACCACACCTTCGCATTTCATGAGATGCATGCATTTAAAATTTGCATTTTTTACCCTAAGTAAATTTTAGTCCCAAAAATTGCTGAAGATGGCACTGATGAATTATCAAGCTGATTTCATAGAGGGTAAAGCAGATTATGCCGAAGGTTTTAAAAACATTATTAATTAACTTGAATTCAACAAATTTTAGATCAAGCCATGGTGTCATGTTCAGGCTCATATCAAAAATTAATCTATTCCCATCAAAGCAATGCCCCAACAATACTCGGCTTCTGTTTCTTAACTAATGCCATCCTAGTCCTGTAGATCGTGTTGTTTATTTTCCAGAAGACATTGTCAATGAGAGAAAAACAAAACCACTAAAACAGTAAAAAAGTACATCAAATTCAAAGTCCCTCAGTTCAGAATTCCTATTTTTGGATGAAGTAACTATATTTTCTTTTACAGGCTGAATACCAACCAATAGTATTTTTTCTTCTAATGATGTGAATTAAAACTTCATTTGACATTTCTTTAAGGTGACACATTGACCGAGTTTTTTTATAAACAATATTTCATTGAATTTTGATAGGCTGAATCTACAAATATATTATACAAACAAGAGTTACCTGTCATTACATCTTTATTGCCTTCTCTGTCTGAAGTCAGCTTACTCAGTCTTTGCACTGGAGATTTAGGCAGTGGCAAATGCTCCAGTTTTGGGCTTGTTCTGAAAACTTTGAACAAAGCAGCCCTTGAGGCCATCTACTTCTTAAAGAGTTTAAAAAGCCCAATGGGCCTCCTAACTTACTCTGCAACAAGTCATATCCCATGAAGAAAGTCACTTCTGTACAACACAAAAACAGGGCTAGATTAAAGAAAAAGGGAAAAAAATTCAGGGTCCCCTGCTGCTCTGTCTGGCCAGAATCATGTCTTTTACTGCCCATATCCTCTAAAGAAACGATGCTCTCATGATATATTACCCTAATACATCACCAAGTGACAGTTTTCTCATGATACTGTATCCTCAAAGATGTGATGCATGCCAGAAGCAGCAACAGGAGATCTCGGCTGGGGGAGGAAAAGGGGAGGGGTTTTTATTTTCTTTCAAATTTTTAATCTAAACAATGGGGTTTTTAAATGTTATTTTGAGAGGAAAATCCCTGTCAATCCTAGCTTCATAATCCAGAGGACTCCTGGAAGTTTTGCAGTAATAGCACAGCTTTTAGACTGGAAAGCACCAAAAAAAAAACATTTACTTTGTTTAATTGAAGCAAGTTTTGAAATGGGACCAAAACGCTTGAGGAACAACAACCAAATAAAAATAGTAGCCCAAAAGAAAGCAATAGTCTGTTTTCTATTATAAAATTATTTAGGCGAAAGGCCTCCAGACACTGCTGTTTTAATGAACTTGCAAGAAAACTGAGCACTGACCCCGCATTTGTTTTCTTGCATGATCTTGCTGGTGCTACACAGTGGTATTAGAAAAAAACCAAGGTTATTCACAGCAGCCTGCAGAGAGAAGGGGCAGTCCCCAGCTTGTCAGCCGCTATAGAGAAAGGAGAGTGGGAAGATACAAGGCAAAAGAGCATTTCAGGCAGGACTCCTCGGAGGGTGCAAAAGCTTTCAGGGTCTTTTAATGCTGCCATCAACTCGCAAGGGCTCAAGGTGTTTGCTGCAACTGCTGCTCGCTAGTAAAATACCGTAGGGGCAGCAGTAATCCTACGTCATGGGCAGGTCAGGGAAGCTGTCATCCTCGAGTGGCCTTCATCCAGCTGGTGCCAGCAAGGGAAGGCCCCGGTCTCAGGAGAGTTTAGTCAGAAAAACTTATGCCACCATGATGTTTAATTTGACACATCTCTTTTCTGTGTGTTCCTACTTCATACCTCCTCAAACTTCTGATGCATGCTAAGCTTCCATCAGATGCAAAGAAGAAAGGTGGAATAAGCTCTCCTTTGTTGTGATCCATCACATTGCCAAGTTAAGTTAGATTGTGACTTTCAAAACTTCAGCCAACTGTAGCTACTAGGAGAAAAGGCGTATTTTGACTTGTGAACTAAGCAAAAGCGATATGGAAGTCACTGAGAGAAAACTAAAAGCCAATGCTGTCAAAGTCATTTCTACAGTCCTTGAGATAACTTTGACCATATTTTGTGGCCTGGCCATCACTGTTTTTGGGTGAGACGTAGCAGCCCTCAATCACAGCAGTGATCACTTAGCCACATAACAATACCATTGCAGTCAATGAAACCACCCATGAGAGCTCAGAGGTTTAAGCCGAGCTTTTCAGTGCAGACACATGCACAATGCCCTATGCTCTGGGTAGACTCTGTTAATTAAACAGTTATTTTTAAACATTGCTCTGGAAAGAAGTTTGCTGTCCAAAATAAGAAACTAATCTTGCGCAACCACTTTCTTCTTGAAAAATCCAGTGGTTAAAACACATTTTTGCATAATCACAGCCCTGCAGGGACAGTTCTCACTTCTGAAAAGCAAATTCCCTTCTTTCTGTTTTGCACATGTACAAACAAACAGATTCTGGTATGTCCAAAACTTGCAAATCTCAACTATAATAATACACTGAATAGAAGCCATACAAGCAGTTTTTTTCCTCAGCCTGTGTTCCCTTCACTCCTTCCTTTCCCCTGCCCCACTTGCACTGCGGGAAGTAAAAAAAATACCTGTTTCTGACAAGTAAATGGAGCTGACATTAGAGTGAAGCTTTAAGGTGAATGGGGTATGCACAAGCCATTTGTCATCTTGACAAAGTGAGTTTTGGTCACCAGTGGGACACTTGAAAGACATCTGAACAGTTGGCCTTGACCACCAGCATTTTTTACAGCTTATAAAGGGACCCATGGGACCAAGAACACAACCTGCTTTTGGAAGTGACTCCTGCAGTGGTACCTCTTGATAGATGTAAAGGCAGTGTGATATATCAGGTGCCATTAAGATCTTTGCTGCAGGTTCTATTTACATAAGTATGGAGTGTAGATAGCATCTTGTTAACTCAATTAATGAGACTCAAATGTCAGGAAAGGGATTATGTCTGGCTCAAAGTCCACAGAGCTCTCAAGGCAGCCAGAGATGATTTCATTGTGTGGGACAGCACTGTTCTCTTTGAGCAAGAACTCAGGCTACTATCTGGACAGCCAGGGGAGGCAGAAAGATGGTCTGAAATCTAAACGATTCACACCTCTAGCACAGGAAGGACTCTTTATGATTAGAAACTCAAGCGCCCTGTAAAACTGAGAACCAGGGGCTGAATTGAAGAAAACTAAAAAGTATCCACTTGAGGTCTCAGAAACTTAATTTTTCATTAACTGTACCTTCTTCTGCAATTAGAGAAAGTCCTTGTTGCCAAGTCACAACCTGGTTTGGGTTGGAAGAGTAATAACATTTCATCCAGCCTGTCCACGCTGCTGCATTTTACATGGGCAATTGAAACGCATTTCTCCACCCTAGAGAAGAGTGGGAAATTTCCTGAACAAGATGAGATCACTGATCTCTGCATCAGTGACCCTCAATACACTGGACAACAGACTGCTTTTCTCCCACAGCCTCCAGCTACTAAGCTCTGTGATATAAAAGCAGATGCTCCTGTCACCCAGGTCAGAGCAGTGAACCCTGAATGGCACAGCATGAGGTGCTCGGCCCCAAAACAGGGAGGGGTGTTTAGGATAAGGCCTTATCCTCAGCAACTGCTGTCAGCTCTCTGCTTGGCATGTTGGCCGTAAGAAAGTCCTATTCAAAGCTGTATTCCTAACGGAGGAGACAAGACGGTTGGCATGAGCTGCTTGGACCAGCAGCCGCACTTCAGCACCACCCACTGGGTTAACCGAAATCGTTTGATGGCAACAGTTCCCTATGGCCACAGGCACAAGCTGTCTACAAACAGTAGTCATATTAAGGCTCCAGAAGATACTTCAGATCCTTCTACCTTGCTAGTTCCAGAGTCACGCCCAGCTTTCCTGAAGTCACGTCACATCCGTATCCTCTCCCACCAGTAGTTTTTGTGCGGTCTTGTATGTAAGAGCCGATGCCCACCGAACTGGCTGGAGCTGCCAACTCATCTCTCCAGGTGGCTGCCTTCCAGCGAAACTCTCTTTTGTTGCAGGCGATTTGTTTTCTTTTTCCACTTTTTGGCTCCCACCTTTGTGTACTTCTATACGCGGACTGTTTTAATTACTCCAAAAAAAACTGATATCAAAGATACTCATTTTATACTAAAGTGATTATATAAAGTTTTAGGGGCAAATATGTACCCTTCATGTAACAACAAGCACATTAAACAATTCTAATTTCTTACTATCATGGCCTTAAGTTCTAGATATTTTGTAAATTTCCACATCAGACTGATTTTTGGGTCAAATGATTATTGCTTGAGGATTGAAAACCTCGCCAAGTTAAACTCAACATATACAGACATTTTTCCAGAAGCCATACTAATTACATTCTTTTTCAGTTTCCACCACATTTTCATGTGAAACAACCTCTAGTTCACTACCAGTGAACTCTGCTGCATCTTAAATGTCCACATGAACAATTTTCTCCAGAAATTCTTTGTGTCTATAGATCATAGACAGACTATGCCTCAACTATGCATCTGTTAGAAAAGTTTCTTACACTACCACACTGTCAACATTTTAAGGTATAATAATTTTAATTTTCCAGCATTTTTTATTCACTGAATTTACTAACAACCCATCCACCAACCCTTAGTTTACAGGCTAAAGGGCTTGCATGCTTTGCATTCTGCCCACCAAAATAATTTTATTCATTTATTTGAACCAAAAGGATTTTCTGGATTGAATCACCAGTCCAACTAACCCAGTTAGCTCCTCCAGCTCTTCCTAGAACTGTTTGGCAGAGGGGTAAAGTGCTAAATATGAAAATTATCAGCTGTGCACTGTCATGCACAGGAAAAAAATATTCTCTGTCACAAGCAAATGATCGACAATCTCCCTGTAGCAGGAGAGCTTTCTGCTCTTACCAGTATTTTAGGTCCCACAGGCAGCCCTTCAGCTAATAACCTTGTCTCAAATCCATCCACCCTGCCCAGCTCTTTCCTGCCCCAATGACTTCTAAGCAGCACAACACTGAGATGTTTCACTGTTGCAATCAGATCATAACTACCACATCCATTTATGTGCTCTTCTCTGTCTCTCCCAAGCCATGCCTCAGCTCTACATCACCATTCAGACAGGAAAAAAAAGGACGAGGAGACAACCTCAGGACAACCAAAGTCTGTTGTTCTTCAATCACCAATAAATTCTAAGACAAACCAGAAAAACAGATGCAAATGTATGATGCTAGCTGGCCATCAGAATACATTTTGATGGTTCCAAACCTTGGGGAACAACCAACCAACCAACCAAACAAACCAAATGAGAAAACACAATCCAAAACACACAAGTTTTAGCCTATGAGCTGTCAGAAATCTGAGTTTCCTGGCCAGGGCTCTCCAACATATTGGCTCACACACCCCTGGGTAAGGAGGAGTGCAGGGTGTTGCTTCCATCAAGAAGATCAAGCAAGATCTTTAGCTATGAAAGGGAAGATGAGCCATGCCATGGCCATCTAGAGAAAGGGGCAGCAGACCTTCTAACACTGAAGCTTTGTGCAAAGGTTTACTTAAAACAGGGCCTCAGAAAAACTGGGGCCTCAATTTGTCGGGAAAGACATCAGATCTCTGGCACCATTTTTTTAAAAAGCATGTTATCCCACTCCCATTCTTAGTGCCCACAAGAACGAACACACCTCGACTCTAAAGCTCTTTCACAGTTACTGCCTTTTGCCACAGCACTTCACAGCACGCACGTACAATGCTTCCCTCTCTGAAAAAATCTAAGATACAATACAGAAAAGGAAAACTACAGCCAGGAGTTTGATGTGTAGAATGGATGACAGAACAAGTAAAAAGGGTGCAAATCATAGACAATGCATGAAGACGTTATTTTCTCAGCGAGGTGGTGGTACACAGTCCTGGGAAAAAGAAAAAAAAAAAAAAAAGCAGCAGAGATGAAATTTAGGTCTTGGCACACAAGGCCAGCTTCTGGGGATGATGAGAGATGAGATCCACACTGTACTTGGACCCAGAGCTCAGCACTTGTTTCAGTTGGATGCAAAATGCTGCACAGAGCTCAATCAGACAGTCAGACTAGGAATTTTTTAGCTGCAGCTTAATGCATAAGATGAAGAGGCCAAGAGGCCTCAGAGGAAGTAATTACAGCAGTTATTAGGTACAATATAAGCAAGTACCAGTATGACAGTCATTTTAATAGCAGTAATACAGGTAAAAGCTTTTATGTGATATGGGTGGGGGTTTTTCACAATGGCCTTTTATTTGACCATAAGCTTAATAAAAAAAAAAAGGTTGCATTTTCATTTGATTTTTTTTGGTTGTTGCTTTATATTTTTCTTCTCTCCAAATTTTCTATTAAAACATGATGGGGAAATAAAACCAGATATTTGGTAGGGAAAAAATATCTATTTTTATATAGCCGCACAAAGCAGAACAGCAGAAGTACTGACACCATGAGCCATTCACTTACAGGACCATAATTCTTAAAAGAACCATTAACAACTCAATGGAAGAAACTTGAAAGCTAATAAAAACTACATACAGGTAACTGTATGCTTTTAAAATGCCATTTTGATATTGGACCAGTTCTTTAATAATGTTTTTCTTATTGGCAATAAAAAAGTGTCTTAACTTAGACTGATCCATTTTGCACTTATTGTAGACACATTCCAAAGACATTTGCAAGTTATATTACATTTTTCCATTTAGTTTATGGCATTTTTGTGCCCTTCATACTTTTCCACATATTATTTATACATTTAAAATATATTCTTTTGTATCTGAGTTACTTGATCCTTTAATTACACCAAAGAGAATCTCATTTTCGTACTTGATGGATTGGATCTTCATCATCATTACAGTGACATATCACCAGCTCTCTTGCAGGAGGGTTTTGCCAAGACCTATAATCAGTTCAGCACTGCATGCATATGTGTATTTGCTCAGTGCAGCTGACTACGTTAGAAATGCGCAAGTAGTGAACTCTTCGCTATCCCATGCGGTCTGAGCACAACATGAAATAGCTTCTTCCAGCCTGCAGATTTCCCAAAAGGCTTCACCACAAGCTGTTACACATGACTGTGTTCCCTGGGTCCAAAATGAACGCCACAATAAAGCAGAGAGAGAACTGAAGGCCAACATACCTGTGCAGGGATGTGCCACACACTGCGGCAGTGCTGGGATACCAAGCAAAGTGCAGAGGGTGGGCTCCAAAATGTCCACAGACGGCACAGACGCAACATACAGCTATACAATCCATGCTCATTGCTCAGAGGAGGAAGTTAAATTAGAGGACTGGGCAATCACCAACCATATGAAATTCAACATGGGAAAGTGACGGATTCTGCTCCTGGGATGGGGCAGCCCTGGATGTACGTACAGCCTGGGGAATGAGACTCTGGAGAGCAGCACCGTGGAAAGGGACCTGGGGGTCCTGGTTGATGGCAAGTTGAATACGAGTCAGCAGTGCCCTGGCAGCCAGGAGGGTCGACTGCATGCTGGGGGGCATCAGGCAAAGCATCGCCAGCCAGTCAAGGGAGGGGATTGTCCCGCTCTGCTCTGCACTGGGGCGGCCTCACCTGGAATATTGTGTGCAGTTGGACATCACAATATAAGAAAGATATTAAACTATTAGATAGTGTCCAAAGGAAGGCAACAAAGATGGTCAAGGGCCTTGAGGGGAAGCTGTATGAGAAGCAGCTGAGGTCACTTGATCTGTTCAGCCTGGAGAAGAGGAGACCGAGGGAAGACCTCATTGCAGTCTACAACTTCCATATGATGGGAAGAGGAGGGGCAGATACTCATCTCTTCTCTGTGCTGACCAGTGACAGAACCCAAGGGAATGGTCTGGCTTCAAGGATCAAGCCAGACTAACCACCCTCCAGTTTGTGTTTCATTCTCAGACAGGTAAAAGTCATGTCTTACAAGTGTTTTGAATGAAGGAAGAACAAGTACAGCTGAACCTACTTGAATCATCCTTCAGAAGATTCTACCAAAGCCATCACAACAGGCAATTAACCAGCTCTGGGCTATTCATTTAAGTCACTTCTCTCTTTCAAGACTTTCTTCATATATGTGTGTGTGTGTGTGTATATTTCTCTGGTCTCTATGGGACACCCTGCTGCACCAGACATGGAGTCATGTCTGTCTTTTGTTTCCAGGGTTTGTTTTCTGGGGCATGTGGCATTGGTTTTTTTTCATTTAAGACATGGCATATATATCTGTAATTGGAAAAAAAAACCTAATAAAACTTTCATCATATTGGAGCATGTTTGTGTTTCAGGAACCCTTTATGCACCGATCAAAACAACATTCTCTTTTAGAGTAATATGGGGGTGAAAATTACCAGTACGCTACTCTGTCACAGCTTTTTTCCCCTCTCTATTTATTATTTTTGTGGGTGAAGAGAAAGCTGATTGTATTATACAGTAATAAAGACCAAGAATATTTAAATTGAAAGAAGATGCAGTCTTGGTAGACTCTCTAGTTGATGTATGTAAACTACTGAAATTAAATTAAATAAAATAGGTATGAAAGAATTGTTTGATGATTTTTTTTTGTTAGTTTTTTTTTTTAATATGCACTGCTCCACTAAAAGTCATCTGGGCCACATTATACCTTGATGCAACAACAATTGAATCCTCATGTACTAGAACATTACCATCTTCACTGAACATGTGTCAAACACTTGCTCTCAGGCTAGCTACGTGCTTTTAACTTGAGTACTGTGCCACAGAAATCAGCTATACCAGAGGTAAAGAACCCCAGCACATCTAGTAGCTTTTTTGCTTTAGTCTGCAATGAGGACATGGTTTTTTGGTTTGGGTTTGGTATTGGCTTTTTTGGATGTGTGTGTGTGTGTGTGCAGGGATAAACAAATGTTGAAGTTATTTCCTCTGTTTGTTTGTTTGTTTGCACTTGGTTTCACTAATCTATCCGTTTAAGCTAGATATAACACTAGGTTTTAAAATGACAAATTTAACATATTTTTTAATGAGCAAAGGTCAAATTCTACACTGGGCATTTGGATTTAAAAGCAGAAATTTAAACTACACAATGATGTTTCATGCTGAATAAAACTTATGCCAATCAAAGCTCTGATTTGTAGTTTCCTGAGCTCCTGTCTCCAAACTTTTCTCAGATTTCCAACACTTGGTTACACTTTCTGTCTCACATTTATTTCCTTCTGTTCTGGATTTAGGTGATAAAAGGTTGAGACATATGACTACTACTCCTCAGGTGCAATTGGCAAGTTTGAGGCACAGGCATGAGGGGAGGGAGGAGGAGGAAAGGTGGGGTAAATGGCTCTGGTTTAGATGTGGTTTGTCAAGATCTGTACTGGCTTTTATCAGCTGGTTCTTGACACAACTCGCTTTGCTCTAAAATATTTTGAAAAATAATAATAATAAAAGACTTTCTCCCCACAAAGAACATACAAAAAATAAAATCCTTCATTCTCTTTAAATTTATTTTTTTTAAAAGCTCTTGCAGTATTAAGGCCACTTGGGGTATACTTATCTATTTCCTCGCACTTCTCCCCTGTCCTTTTCAACTGACATTTTTGGTACATTCATTTTGAAACTACATATACCACCAGCCAATGGATACGTTATTGTTGGATCTCTGCTTGCTTCTGGCAAGGTGTTTAGGGTCCATGGAGATGATGACAAACGAGCATGAAATGACATGGCTCTCCACACCACCACTTGTCATCATTGTCACTGCTGAGCTCATCTCACCTTCAGAAAACTCAGCACTCGGAAGTTTAACTCAGGCTAAGTTAATTCTGTGGTCTTTTTACATTCCCATCCTATAATCATGCACAGGGTCTCATTTCACCTATTTCCGACTGTAGCATTTTTATGTCTTTTCCACGCATGTGTTGACGTATATATTTCTTGAAAGCAAATGCCATAATATCAGGTGTGAGCCTACTTCTATTTTGAATTTTAGATACTTTCCAGCCAAAAAGCTGTACCAACAAAAACTCTGCTGCATTTGATCATTTACTGTACTTGTGCCAGAGTTGAACATTTTTAAATATTCCATGCCTGTTTTAAATGCTGACCCCCACATAAAAGAAATCTAATCAAAAGTTCCCCCAATATTCTGTTAACAGCATTTTCCCCCTAACATTTCAAAATCTTCAATATACGGAAGTCCAAAACCTACCCAAATGCAGTTAAGTTTTCATCTTTATGAAGTTTTGTTTCTACTAACAGAAGTTTACTCATGCCTCCACTACCCTCAGCCCAAAAGTGGGAGTATAATTTTAGAAGATAACTTTTGTATTAGGTAGTGTAATCTTAAAGTATTTAATAACTGGAATCAATTTCTCAAAGGGAACCAATACAACTCCATTATGAATACCATCAAAATTATATATTTTTACCTATACTCATTATTGCCAATTCAGACAAGTCCTTTTTTGGTCAGCTTCATAAGCCCCAGTTTCACTTGGATTTTCAGAAGCCAGCCAGACATCAGATTTTTTTACTATTGAGCATAATATAATGCCACAATCACATGTTTCCTAACTTTTTTATTTTGGTAGTGTCAAGGCCCACGCCATTATCTGAAATAACAGCTTCTCTTTTTTGACAACATTTCTTCTTCACAGACTTGGTTGACTTAGTCCTTGTTACCACCCAACAGACTCAGCATTTCATTCAGATGTTTCAATGTTTACCTTCATCTGATACAGAGCTTGTTGCAGCTGAGAGCATTTCCCATCCTTTCACCAGAACAGTCTTTAGCTATAAACACAGTTGCAATGGGACGCTCAGCCATGGCATTTCACCTGTAAGCTGTCCTGCACTTATTACAAGATCTAGCTTCCAGAAAAACAAGTTTCCAGTGCAACTTCCATATATCTGTTTTACTCTTTAGCTCTAAGTACTTCCTCCAGTGTCTGTGTTTAATGCACTTGGAAGCAGGTACTTTCAGCTGCCTTCAACCCTCTTTGCCCTATTCCAGTATCTCAAATCCTATGGAAAGAGAGGTGGTATTTTAGCTTTCCAGAGGTAGCATATCTCCTCGGAGGTGCGGAACCACAGACATTCAAAGTGGAAGTGGGCAGAACACCAGAGCACACTGGCTCTAACAGCATTCTGCAGATAGCAACAGCAAGTCAGAAATCAGCCTTCCCGAAACCTCTCGATTACAGAGTCAGCTTTAATTTGTCTGTTGCCCATCCATGCCTCAGAACAAGCTCAGGAGAGCAGACACACCAAAACCTGGCATCTGTGCCACTGTCAGGGAGACACAAAAGAAAACTAGTATTGTTAGACTGTGGCTACATCACTCACGTCCACTTGTAGAGCAGAAGTGCATGAAGTGAAAAAGGGATGGCGATGTAGTCAAACGATTAGACCAGGGGTTAGGAGACTTGGGCTTTGATCACAGTCCTACAAGAAATTCCTTGTGAATAAACTACAACCTGTCTTTGGTGTTTTTCCCCAGAAAGAAAAAATTAAAATGACCATTTCTTGCACTCAGCTGTAATTAATGACCAGCTCTTTAGAGATCAAATTCCTCCATGTTTATGCCAGCACTAAAGTGTTGTAATTGTAAAAGCTCACACTGAAACTGTTCTCTTAGAGATATTAAAATTTAACATTTTTATGGGCATTATTAAGACCATTAAGTAGAGACATATAAATTGCAAATTAGGAAACTCTAGATTTTACCCATAGTGGCTTGTTGAGCTGGCAGTTTTTGCATATAGAACACTACAGTGTGGATGTACACACAGACACCTACACACCCTTAGTCTTACCTGTTTCCTTATATTAAGGGCAAGCATCAGTGTTATTCCATGCACTCCACCACATTCCATTTTGACAAGTAGAGAATTCCAAAGCAAGAGTTATCTCATGGTGTGTGCAGTGGCTTTTTATTGAAAAAAAGCATTACCTCTATTTTAGAAGTGAGTGACTTACCACATACTATATATGAAATATCTGGCAAATGATCCTCAGTCTGAATTCCCATATAACCACAACATCTCTTTCCACATGTTACAGCAGATGCTCAAGAATGAACTAATCTTGTTTGATAGCTAAACTTGGCTGTCTCTAGAAGAACCCCACCAGCATCCCTCTCGTATTCAGGATTCAGGGGTCTGTGTTACCAATAAAACTCTAAAACACGAGCTAGAAGCTTTTATCAAAGCAGTGTCCCCAGACACCAGTCTAGGCTCTTTCTGCACTGTTGCTGCTTACGTTCCTACCATGAAGATCAGTCCATCCTGTCCTCACTAACCTTTGAGAAAAGACAACTTTTGGTTTTCATCTTCCTACCAAGACTTCTCAGTGGTGTATAAAGAACTGATTTTGCAATCGCCCTTTGCAGTCTTCAGTGCATTACTGCAACTTACTCGTAACCTATAAGTTTCTGATTTTTACCACATTTTCTCCTGTTGCTTTACCCTCCCAAATAATTTAGCCTGTTAAGAGAAAGCTGGAGATCATTTTGCTTATGCTGCCTGCCTCTTTCCCTCTTGCTCAGACGCATCGGAGCTCCATGCTCCACAGGACATCGCTTGCAGAGAAAGTTCTGTCAAACGCTCGATGAGTTAATTCCCACATTTCAGTTCTGTCTTCTCTCGTTCTCGAGATGGGGAAAGTCCTGGAAGGGAGTTAATAGAATCACAGAATGGTTTGTGTCGGAAGGGACCTTAAGGATCATACAGCTCCAAATCCCCACCACGGGCAGAAATGCCACCCAAAAGATCAGGTTCTTCAGGGCCCCATCCAACCTGGCCTTGGCCACTACTAGGGGCGGGACACCCAGAGTTATTTAGGTATTCCACCAGGGTGGGACATACAGAGTTACTAAGTGATTCCTCTTCATCCCAAATGTTGAATATTCTGCCCTCTGTTGAATTTTCTGTTCTCTCCTAGACAGCAATTGCTTCCTTCCTGTAAGAGCTGATGAAGCTTTCTTTTCAGTTGCTCACTTCTTACAATACGAACATCCATCAGGTTTGCCCTTAAAGAGTATGATCAGTCTTCCAGAGAAAGTTCCTCAGTGAATTGCTAATAAACAATCAATATTTCTAGCTGGACGTAAGGCAACCTGTTTCTCTCTTCCCCCCAGTCACAAATCACCTTATTGTTTCTTTTTTTTCTGTTCTCCCGAGACCTCCTAAAATTGATCTTTTCCCCTGTGGCAGGCCTGAACAAAGATTTCAGCAAGGGGCTGTCCAGTAAGTCAATGCTTTGCATGCTGCACAGTGTTAAAGTCAGTATCTCCAGACTGGTTTCCTTCTCTCTACCAAGTCTCCCAGCTTCCAACTCAAGCAACAGAGCTCACGTTTATCCTTTGGCTGAAATAAAACAGCGGGTAGCCAGGGCAGGTAACTGCAGTAACTTGCTGGGCATCTGTACACTTAATAAAATGTAGCATTCTCCTGGCATAAAAGGGAGCCAAATGCCCTCAGCTGCCATTTCACTGATGTAAGCCCTGCAAACCACAGGGATTTAGAGTTCTTACACCCAATGCTTTTTGCAGTTCTTCATGGTCATGCACTAAAAGGGTGCTCATTGATTTAATAAAGCCAAGGTCTAGAGAGATCTATAAATACAAGTATTTTACCCTCACGCATTATTGCCCTGATGCCCAAGACTGAACTTCTGCTGCTTCATAGATAAATTGCTTCCTCGCTGGTTAACACCAGCTTCCATTAGCAAAAGTGGTGGCAGACATATTTGGGAAGGTGACCCATGATAAAACACAGCTTTGTCTCCTTTGTTTTCCCTTTGATTTCCTTACTTGCCACATCCCACACTCTTCTTTTTCCCATCCCCCTCTACTCAGGAGAATCAATAATGTATTCAACGTCTTCTTTATCTTTTACCTAAAAAGTTACCAATGAGTCTCACTTGAAATCAATGAACTCAGCACAGAGACATACATCAACTTCAGGGGGCTCAAGATCATCTAGGTCCTACAGTTGCCAAAACTGCCTTCTAAAAGGCAGTCTGAAACAATTCTTTACGTCTTTTACAGACTTATAATAACATTAATAGCAATAATAGAAGAGGGGGAGAGGGTGTGCTGATAATTCAATCCTAAAGGAGAACACATTCTGCACATTCCACTACTCTGTAAATTCCAAAATGTAAAACATAGAGCTTTCTAGTTATACTCCTCTTTGCATTCAACAGCAAATTAAGGTTTATGGTTTCCTTTCAAATATATCATAGGAAGTTTTATTTAGAACGACTGTTTTACAATAACTCCTAATCCTTGGCCTGTCCAACTGAACTGCTCCCAGAAACATTTAACTCCGAAGCAGAACGACAAGGAAACGGAATGTTTCTCCCCAAAATGTGTACTAGTTAGCAACATTATTAACCACTGAATTCCCGGCACAGCAGGCAACGTGATCCTTGGAGCAAAGCACTCTGATGAAAGCATTACTTGTGCTTTCAGTGTCGTCTTATTACAGCACGTCCAGTCACATTGAAGCGTTTACCTGGCACCCTCGTGGAGCTCCTCACCTACTGGTGTGTGATACTGAACATGTGGGAGCTTGAAGCAGCAGTGTCCAAACCTTACCTTCCATTCTCTTTGCTAAGCTACAAGCAAAGTCTTCTGGATGCACCACTGACTTCTGGCTGAAAACAGTTCTCCCCCCAAATTCACACAGTAAACACGGTTTCACAATGTCATATTAATGTCATGTACAACTTTGTACCCGAGTTTTAGAGTCTAAGAAAGGATTGCCAGATCATGGATTAGGTTACTTTCCATTAGCTCAGCTCTGAGATAACCTTGTGTTACACAAAGGCAAGAGAGGCACCCAAGATTTGATTATGTGAAACATTCTCTGCTCTGTGCAGTTACATTTAGTACAGGTCTGAATGCTCTTACTAGCTGAAATCCAAACTTACCAGGCAAACACACATTATACAAGGGTTGTCTGTGATAAATGGTATCTGCAGAATTTCCCCTTCATTTTCACATTTTGCAACAGATCCTGAAATAGAAACAAAATTTTTAAAATACTAATATATTTCAATTTCCCCTGATGGTTTTGGAAACTGTCCTCATCACACTCACGTTTGAGTCCTGCTCCATTCATAGCCTTTGATTTCAAATCCTGCCTTAATTTGCCCAATTTAAGCAAGCAAGGACGTTCAGCGATTCAGTAGGATTCCAAAGAGAACGGGAAATGACTGGCCTTTCAATGCTGCACAAACCTAGACTTTCTTTGTGCCCCAGTTATAGCAAAGAAGGACGTTTTTTCTCCTCTGAGATGACGTGTTAAGAATAACGAGTACTCCATGCAAAGCAGGATACGTCTATAACGATAGATCCAGAGCTCATTGAAATCAGCAGAAAGCTGTCCATTACACTCCAAGAACTTGGAACAGGAGCACAGCACAACCCTAAACCAAGCATCCTTTTAACACACAACAGCCAATTGGCAAATGAGTCAAAATTAGCATGCTGACTGTCAGACAGAATCAAATTAGAAAACCCTTTTTGGCCGCAGTGCTGATTAGCTAGTATTCTGTCACGTTGGAATCAGTTTTCAGAGTCTAATGGCTCTTTGCTTGCACTAGAATTTGATTCAGCCTTTCCCTCCATGCCCCAGATACCAGGAAACGCAACCCTCGAGTGGAAGCAGGGAAAACCCGGGGGGGGGGGGGAAAAGGAACGTGAAAGTATAGAGGCGAGGGGCACGGTTACCGTGCTCACCTGCCCCAACCCACGCGGTTACACCTCCGGCCGCCCTTCCCGCGTGATGCCAGGCAGCCCCCGCTCCCGACGGCGATTCCCGGCGGCAGGTGAGCCCCGCGCCCCCGCGCCCCCGTACCTGTGAGGAGGGAGGAGGCCGGCGCCCCGGGGAGGCACAGGACGCCCAGGAGGAGGGCGGCGGCGAGCGGGGCGAGGCGCGGGGCCGCGGGCCAGCCCCCGCAGAGCCGCGGCATCGTCCCGGGGGTGCCGCTGCCCGCCCGCCGGCTCAGGGGCAGCGTCCGGGACGCGCCGTCGGGTGGTGGAGCCCGCCCACCCCCGGCACGGCCGCCCCAGCACCGACCCCCGGCGCCGGGCAGCGGAGGGGGGGTGAGGAGCAGCACGGGAGACCGCGGCCCGCCGGGGAGTCCCACCCAACGGCGGCACCGAGGGAGGGGACTGTGGGTGCGGGGAAAGCAGCTGTCAGCGCCTGCCCCTCGGCCCCGCACCCCCTCTTTCCATCACCCCCCTCCCCTGCCCGCATCCCTTCTTATACCTTCCTCTCCCCATAGTCCCTCCTCCGGCACCCCCCGGCCCCCATGCCTCCCTCCCCCCCGGCGCACACACGCACAGACAGGCTGCCAGCCCCAGACCCCGTTTCCCTGCCGGGAGATGCCCGGCCACTCCCTCCCCGGCCCCGCCGAGCACCGCCCGGCCCGGCTGCGGGGTCTGCGCCCGCGGCCGCTCGGCGGGAGGGGCGGGGGAAGGGGAGAGGATCGCGGAGAAGAGGAGGAAAGAAGAAGAGGAGGAAAAGGTAAACGAGGAGTAGCAGGGGAGGAAACGTGGATCCTCGGACAGGGCCGGGGCGGCGCAAATCCCGGTACCTGGGCAGAACGCCGCGGCGCCGGCTGCCCCCGGCGGGCTCGTCCCCAGCTCCGCAGCCCGGCTCGTGTCAGTGCCCTCCGTGCCTCGGGCGGGTTTCGCCGGCCACCAGCGAGCGGGGAGAGGGAAGGAGGGAAGGAAGGGCGGGAGGGAGCGACGGTTCGGAGGCTGTCCGCCGAGAACTCCTCGCCCGGCCGGGGCCGCCGAGCTGCCCTGCCCGCCGCCCCCGCTGCTGCCCCTCTCTCTCGGCAGCCGCTGCTCCAGCTCCCGCAGCCGGAGCTGGACTCTCCGCGGGGCCGCTACCCCCCGAGAGAGGCTTCGCCTGGCCCTCCCCGCCCGGCTCCGGGGCTGTGCTGCCCCTCGGGGCGCCCGTGGCTCGGCGGGGTTCGGGCTCAGCCCTCCCGAGGGGCAGGGGAGCAGCCGGGGAGCAGCTGCCGGGGCCGGGCTCTCCGTCCCCGAGCCTGGCCCGCCGTGCGGGTCCCTCGGTCCGCCGCTTCCCCGTGGGCTGCAGCCTTGGCAGCTCCTCCTTAACACTTGCCATTTTGCAGGTCCACGCTTTGCTATCCCGGCTGTAAACGCGGGCAAAGTTAGCGATTGACATCACCGACACCCAGCTTTTGCACTCACGAATAGACGAAAGGTCGGGACGGGATGACAGGAGGTTTTTCTGTGACAGATCTTCCCGAACCTGTTTTACAAACCGATTTCCTTCAAACTGTGATGTTTCACTTGGGGAAGTGAACACTCTCTGAAATAAACTAGTCTGACAACCAACTGAAAAATGTTTCCAGATTTCTACGCGTTCTTATTTCATTTCTTTTGGGGATGCCTGTGAGCTGCTGTTTTAAAAATGCTTACAGTAATGGCAAATCAGGTGCATGACAGGACTACTTCAAATACATTGTATTTCCCAGGAAGATGCAAGACAAATATTTGCACGAACATTTTAAGAATAAAACCCAAAAGCCAAGACCTCTGAAAGCTTACATCTTTGTTCTAAAAAACTTGTGCACCTCATTTCCAACTCAGCTTGTCACCTACCTTTAGGTATGAGACAGAAGTCCTGAAATAGCTGAAATAGCACCTATGGGAGGGACTACAGAAAACTGATACTGATCAACTTGTAGACATCATTAGCAAAATCCCTCTCTCTGAGAAAAGAAAACCTGCTTTATTCCTCCAATCTCAGTCTGTATAGGTTGAAGCTGCATAGACACATAGGATAATTTAGATGTCATTAAAAGGATTTCATATTCCATAAAAATACAAGTGAGGTACAAAATTTGTTCCATAATGTGTAGAATACATGAGAAACGCGGGATATAAATGTAACCTGGATTTTTTTTTTTTTCTGGGAAATGTCATCTTCACATTTCCGTGCATTTTAAACAGAGAGGAGCCCGTAGAGGTACATATTATGCACTACTCCAGAACAGATTTTCACATGTCCAAGTACTTTTTCCATTGGAAAGATGTACTGAATCTTCTGGCAAGCTGGCTTCTCTGTCTGTAATCAGTGGTTACTCTTTTTTTAATTCCAATGCAGCCATAGCCCTTCTAAAGCAACAGCTGTAGGAAAAATAAATCTGCCCTAATAATTTCTTAAGTAACAATTACCACAGGAGAGTACTTATATAATTGTGTGCATCGAATCTTCTCTTTGTTCTGGTCTAAAATTCATTAAATATTAACATCACTTGGTGTGAGAAACATACAAATCACAATGAGGGTATCAAATAACAATCCAGGCATCCAAATAACAGCAGGGAACTTGTTAAAATAGTCCAAAAAATGCAAGAAGTAAAGATCTCCTTTACAAAATGAAGACAAGAGGCAACAGCAACTGAGCTTAATGTTCAATCCCTGCCATAACTCATTCAGTTTAGACAAATACTTAATGAAATCATACTTAAAAGTCAGGACAGTTACAAATCAATATGCACAGATTTGTTACATGATTTTCCTTCTCCCGTAGAGAAAAACAGTGTGATCATCACTTAAAGCACCTTCAACACACCGATTAGGCCTAAAACTTACCTCTGAAACATCTGCAGCATGAAAGCATTGTCCATGGGGTGAGCTCACTGGGTCCACGCCTCTTTTGTGGTGGCAGCAGTGTTGGGGTGAGGAATTTACCCACGTTCCTTGCTTGAAGCACCTGCTGAAACAGAATTCTCAGTCTCCCCATGCCGTGCCTAGTCCACACTTCTCTGCCTATTAGCTGCCCAGTGGAAAAGCCTGCAAGGTTAGCAGCAACTTCTCTTGCTTCCTTGATATTGATAATGGTGACATATCACAGAGGAAGATCACTCTCTCATTTAAATCTCATGAAGTAAAACCCAGCCTGGGAGGGAAACATACCATCTTAATCCTCCCTCACCTTAGTTTTACCCACTCAGAGCTACAGGTTTGTCTTGGCTTTTTATCTCTCCCTTAACCTCTCTCCCAAGCCTGCCTTATCAGAGGTCAGCATCCTTTCTGGTTGTAATGCCACATTAAGTATCGTTTCAAGGTGCAGGAGGTTTTTTTCCCTTTTGCATCCCTGTTTGAAGAGGTACTCATTTTTCCAAGCAACATGCAGAGCTGTGGTCATTTTAGCAAAATCGGAGGCTCACACTGGAAACCATGTCCTGCTATCAGATACACAGATACTTTGTTGTATGCCAGCGGTTAAAACAGAAGTCATGTCATCAAACCACTTACCTCTTTTGTATAAGCATTACATGGTATCAGTTGTTATTGAAAGGATACATTCATTAGTTCTGTTTACTGGTCGACCTGGGCTTATCCAGCTTGATGGAGCGGTGGCTGTTCACAATTACCACTTTGTATGGAATTCAGCTCCTCTAGTGATGCTTTCCCAGTGGTCAGCCATAAATGCATGTCATACATTACCTGATCACCCAGCACTCAGCTAAAAAGAAAAAAAAAATCTTTATGGTTCGCAACAGCAACAGTGAAGAGATAGTGATCACACATCTTTCTTCATGATTATCTGTCGTACTGGCAAGTCAAAATTGCTAGAAGGCCCATTCTTCATGGGCTAAGAAATTCTTCCCAAAGTGTTGGGAGGCGCTGAATCGCTGTATTCATATGTATTTTCTTTTTTGGGGAGGAAATTTGCTCTTCTAGATCTTGGACATACGTTGTCCTTACCATGCAAGTGTGTAATCAACATGTTATATATCCATCAGCACTGCAAGTGTCCCTGCTTTTATTACCTTTATGTTGTTACACATTATCTTAACACAGCTTCTTTGAATTTGTGAGCCTTTTCAGCATGAAGAAGAAAATATGACCCAGATATACACTGTACTGAAGGCTATGTAAATTGGCACAACTTGCTGTTTCCAGTTCTGGCTTGCTGAACAACTATGCAGTTACAAGGTACTGAAAGTAGTTTGCATATCAGATCAAGCTTACACATTTCTATTGTTATTAACACCTTGCTAAAGATAAAGAACTCTCGATCCAGTAACTTACACCATCAAAAAGAAGGTCACACACATTTGATGTAGTTGGAGGAATGGGTCCGATAAACTTCAATCCTGAACGTTGTTGCAGAGAGACCTGTAATTTGGGCAAGTGTTTTATTATCATGGTGCATCAGCACGCAGCAATTGGGAAGCTCAGGAGTAACTCACAGGATTGTGGTGAAGATATGGCACTTTCCTGCAGGTGAGCAGATGGGAGTTTCCTGTTCATCCTTCAGTACTGAGCTGGGCTGCAGCCTTTCAAATTCTTACGCATCTTCATTCATTTCAGTGCTTAATCATGTTTAAAAGTTAAGAGTAGCCACCAGTGAGAGCAAACCACTTTTCCTCTAGGAGATGATGTTAATAAACCTCGAGACTGGCCTGATTATGTCAAAGAGGTGCTCCTGACAAAGCTCCCCTACTGCAAAATATTCAGAAAACTTAAATGGGTGTAAATAAGGTCTGGAGACCACACCAAGAGGTTCTAAAACTGTAAGAGGATTAAAAAAATGACACATGGTCAAAGTCTTTAAATAAAAGGAAAATACAAGAAAATGTCTAAAAGTTACAGTGAGACTTACTTGAATAAATGTTTACGAATTTTATCAAACAACTCATCATTTTGACAGTTTTCCGTAAACCCCTGGAACATGCAAAGCATTTAATTTATTTGTGGCAAGATAAAGATAATGAGTAACATTTTAAAAGTTTATTAACATAGAATGTCCTGGCATGGTCATACTTTCATACTTCTGTTGTTTAAGTTATATGTTCTCAGAACGCAAAAAAGCCTTACAAAAGTGAGCTTCTCACTGCACAATCTTAAAAATGATCCTCATCATCTGTATTCATAGAAAAGCAAACGAAGCAAACAGCATAAACTAAACTGAATACAAATGCCAGCAGTACCTCAAACTGAAAAATACTTGCATGCAGCAGAAAATATGGATCCAATACGGAGACAATAGGCTGCTGTAATAGTCCATATCAAATATGCTAAAACAACAACAAAAGAAGTGAATTATAACAGAAATGCTGATGCCATCTTAATGATGGGATTCCCAGCAGAAGCTATTCATTCCAGAGGCCACAGGCCAAGCAAACAGAGTGAAGCAGCATATGCTGGTACTCCTTTCTGTTACTTCGCTGCTGTAAATAACTTGCCTTTCAGAGAGAATAAAAATTATTTTGTGGGGTTTTTTTATGTTACATTTACCCTTGAACATCTGCTGTGGCTGATAAAGGATAAGAGCTAATGAAATCACATGAAAAGTGACATATATGAGGCGCTGCTTTGTTTTCAATTTGTGAGATAAACCAAACCCTGCTTTTTGCTTGGCTGCTGTACTGCCTGATAAGTGCAACAAACAAGGAGTACTCAAGAAGCATTCTGTAAAATGGAGGATTGATTGACCGATTGATTGATTAACTGCACATGAAGATGGACCCTTTCTGTACTAGACAGATTATTTATCCCACCCTCCGCCCCGCAAAAGACAAGATATGCTTATTGTGACAGAAGATGGTTCCTTCCAGACAGGATACAGTTGAAAAGCAGCTGCCTCTACGCAGTACAGAAAGGCAAAGGATTGCATTTTTGCTAAAAGACAAGTTTCCACGGCATGCATCGTATGAGATCACCACTTCACCCATGGAGAGTGTACCCCGTGCGTTCATTCCTTCTAATGCTGGTCCCCTTCCACAGCAGAATTTCTCCCAGGGCTATTTTTGGACAAAAACCTAAAGGCTTAAAAACCGGGAGGCGAGGTTTGAGGAGCGAAACGCATCACCTCGGGGCCTCCCCCCCCCTTCAAACGGGTGCCCTCATTCACACCGAAAGGAGCGGCCGATTAATTTTAAGTGGCCTGCAACAAGCAGTTCGCTGAGCCCGGCGCTGGCGGCGGGCGCGGAGGATCAGCAGGTGGCGGTGTCGGGAGCCCGCAGCCCCCCCGCTCACGACGCGGGATGAGCCGCAGCTGCTCCCACAACCAACCTGGGGCTTCACAGAAATCTAAGCCGCACGTCCCGATGCCTTGCTCCTTCCTACACCGGCGGAATGCTCTCCTGGTTTGCGCTCAGAACGTCGTTTCTCTTTTCACTCGCCTGGCTTTGTAGGACCTGCACTTTTACTGTCCCTGCAATTTGTACAACGTTATCTTATTTTATCTGGAAACAAGACAGTTCTGCAAAGAACCCCTATTTGTTGTTATTTTCCAAATACAAAGATTAAGCAATTTACTGCTTACTTTCTTCTTCGGTAAATTGGCTATACAACATTACAGCTGGTACAAGTAAGAAATCCTCCCGACTACTTCTTCTCGGCTTCCGATTTAGGGGAAGCACACTCAATTAAACATTCATACCCGATCTGTCCTGCTGACTGACAGCACCACACATATAGACAGCAACGATCTGGCAATCACAAGCAGTCTTGTAAAGCTCCATCCATCAGGATATGTTCAGATAATACACCCATGCAAACTGGGATAATCCTGCACTCATCTGTTGAAACTTCTGCTAGTTATGCAGTTTCATACTAATATTATAGCTACTATTAAAGAAGCAATACTACAAGATTTAATAATTATACTGAATTGTCCACCACTCTGAATGATTAATTAAACCCTGGATATCCTGCATGTGCTTAACCCAAGTAGACAGGAGTACACATAGACCCAAAAAAACCCCAAAGCAGAAATTCATTAAAAACCCATCTCGTTTTGCTACCGATTCACGCAGGTCAGATTAATCTCAGACCTTCACAAAAAAGAAAACACAGAGCCACTTGGTCAAGAGAAAAAAAAAAAGTACTTCCAGAAGGCAGTATAATTCATCTACCTGCCTCTCAACTATCTAAGGCTCTTTCAGGAGGAGATGAGAGCAATATTAAATGTGCCAGAGGTGGGCTTTTGGTGTCATTAGACAAATCTGCAGGGAGTTTCTGCCAAATCCCCAAGTTGTCTGACAGTAGCATACCTCCAAATACATCATTTAGATGCATGAGGTGAACAGAGACATGGAATAGTGTTTACTTTGGGAAAGTATCAGTCACATGTCTTGAATATATTAGCAGGTTAAACCCAGGAGAGTCAGCTGAATTACTTCTGACCAAAGAAAACAATTAATCAACAGTTTGAAGCCTTCCTAGAATTTTAAATATGTATTTACATGTGGTGTATGCTATTTATTTCAGGTATCTTTAAACCTAGACTCTGAAGTCTCAAGGTGTCGGCTGGCAGGTATTCCAACCTACAAAACAACATCTTGTGAGAAACTGGTTGGTAATAAACTATTTTCACACAGAACAGAATTTGTGTCTTAGGGGATTTGGGGTTTATTTAAGTGAACTAAAACACAACCTTTTTACCAAGTCATTTAAAATTCTAACTGGTTTTAATATTGTTAAATATTGTTTTAATATTGATCAAGTTGTTTTTAACATTCTTATGGTTTGGATTAAATTGAAGTCAGTCTGTATGGCTGTAGCGTAGCTTGTATCTGTTTGAAAGTCAGATAATAAATAAGACACCTATTAATAAGCAAAGAGAAGATTATGGTGCTGGAAGTATTTTGCAAACTGCTCATCGTGTAATAGACCACATAATTTAGATCTTTTCCCTGGAAACATTCACACATCAGAGTAGTCCCAAGAAGAACAAGGTCCGTAAGAATAATCACTTTATGGGCAGAAGGTCCTCTCCTGTAGACACTTGTTGCAGCAGGTGCCCAGAGAATGCCAGGATAACTCCATTCAAAAGCAGAGGACTACAGCATCAGGACTACCTTGCCCCTATGATCAAGGTTCACTTCGTGTTGGATTACCCAACAAACAGGCCTCTTTTTCCACAGGGGCTGCATTTCCTGGTGCTCCAAGGAGTAGGAATTTGCGTCCGTAGCCCTCTGAAAGTGGCAGCACTGAGTGCTGTGCACACAGCCAGCCATAGCTCTGGCCTGGGGGCACGTGATCGTGGTCCAGAAGCAACCCAGGACACCCCACCCCATTTAGATAGCCTCGCATTCCAACTGGCAACAGACCTAAATTAATCCACAAACTTGGCTAAGCAGCTATGAGCATCTAGGGTCTCCCAGGCTTCCATGGGAAGCAGTGGTTTCATGGAAACTAGACAGAAAGAAACTAGACAGACAGAAAGTCCAACTGGAAAACTTTGGAAACAAGGTGTGAGGCTGCCCTGCACTTACAGAGCATGCCAAGCAAGCTGTGTGACTTGGCTGCCCGCTGGCATTGCTTGGATGGCTCGCGTGGGACGGGCACAGCACGGAGCAAGGGGAAGACTCCAACTTTTCCCTAAGCGATCACCCAGCTTCTTAACCTCCACAAGTACTTTCTTAGACCGACTTGTTTTGAAGTATGTGTTTACCTTCACAAATGTTCATACGGAGAAAGAAAAATAGCAAATAATAAATTACAGAACTGAGGGTTTTGCTGTCCCACAGTGGAGCTGCTTTCAGTTCTGCTGTGCAAGCAGTGATGAAAACAACTGCACTTCTTAAAGATAATTTCTGTGCATCTTTACTGAAAAGAAAAGAAGTCAACCCTACAATCCAAATGATGAACTGACATCTGAGCATTCCACAAAATGACAGTACAAGCCATCTATTAGAGAAAGTAATATTGTGAGCACTAGCCAGCACTCACAACAGTTCCATGTTTTGCTTTTGGGTCCACTCCAACTGGATGAATAGACAGCACAATTCCCAAAATGCAGGAATTTTGCTGCTATGAAGCACTCTGAGGACAACAATCAAGCCTCAGCTTTGTAACAATAGGATTGCAAAAAATGGCCATTTAATTTAAAATAGTCTCTGTGGTTTGTAAAGCTGTTTCTGCATTGCACACACAGGATAAAATACGCATGCTTTCACAAGCTTTCAGCTGCTGGCCCAAGTGCAGAAAAGGATTAAGGCAAGACAGTTTGAATTTACATGATGCAAACTAGAAGAATCAGGAAGAAAAGATGGCTCTGAAAGCTATGCTTTGTTTTGTCCTAGAAGAGGTGTAATGCAAATTATTTTTTTCATAGCTAGCAGGACCCAGCCAGATTGCAAAGGTATGGGCATGGCAGCAGCCAAACAATAGCTCTATTCTCCCACATCAAACTCTCCAAACCTGGAGTCTCACTTTATGGGTTCCAAGACTGAGCACAGGCCTTGAGTTTAATCAGGATACCTAAAAAATGAGCGCAATCTGAATTATTGGTTAGTTTTGGTAACGCAGGCCTTAGCAAGGGAAAGCACAGGGACTGAGTTAAACCTAGCAGAGAGTGTGGTACATTAACCCGAAAATATTCCCATAGGCGCACAGTGAAGAAAGAAATGGAAGACTGTAAGGAGAGGCAAAAAACTCTCATACCAGTTTGTGAGTATTTTCTAAGCACTACCTTGTGCTATAGTTTACAAAGGGGGGAAAGCATATAAAGAGGAGCCAGAATACACCTCTGACATGAGCCAGGCAAAGGCATGAAGATCGAGGAATCCCTGATGAGTTTTAAGGGATGCTGGCACAGCCTCTGCTGGAGTTGTGTGCTGGAGAAGGAAATTTATCCCTGAGAAGTAAAGCTAAGCATCCCTAATTCTGCTCTGTTCAGGAGCACAAAGGAGCCTGTGCATGTGTGGAAGGGGGAAGGGCTAGTACATGGTTCTGGAGCTGCCCAGGCACAGTGTCAGAGCCTTGACTACCCCAGTTTTGGTTCATCCTTGCTGAGAATAAAACCCACAATCTTTTGCCCACAGAAGCCACATGACTAACAGTCTACCCTCAAGCAACAATGAAGTAGGCACAAGAAATTAGGAAGGAGAAGGGTTCTCCTTTCGCTTATACCCTCTGGCTGGATTTTTTTTCTGAACAAGAATGTCCTTCGGCCACTTTGGTGAGTAAGTTTACCATTATGGAAACTGCTCCACCACACCCGCGGGATGGTGAATCAGTGAGGGTTATACAACTCTGCTGTTTACGGGCAGTGTGATCTGCTTGCCTCTGCTGTGCTGCTCCCCCCGCTCACAGTAGTGCACAACCAGCTTTGAAGGACAGGTAGCTACCAACAGGAGTAAAAGTGACACGGAAAAGGAATAACTTGTCTTTAAACTCGGTGAATGAAAACTTGCAGTAGTGAGGACAGCGGCAGAGGAAAGAGACAAACTAATTTCAAATTAGAAGTCAATGTGGAAGTGATTTGGTAAAAAACCCCTGTACAAAAAGTCACAGTGCACGTGGGTTTCTGTAAATGTTATCACAAAGCCTCCAGCAATCCACATAAACAAGCACACAGGTAAATGCCTGAACTCACTTCCTAGCTCAGCCCCCAAGGTATGGACATACCCACTGCCTTGAGACTTAAGAAGCCTAAACAGTTCAGGGTTCAGATTTTTTATACTGGGTATCTCTAAATGACAGAGAAGTGGAAGACCATTCGTAAAAATTGTTTTTCTGACCAGTGCAATCATCCTGAACGAGTAGGACCAGGCTGTATTTTTGTGCCCATTAGCTTTTGTGCAATCAAATTGTCAAGCTAAAGGTAGGAAGCTCACCAGGCTTAGCAAGCTCTCAGCATACTGTAAAGGAAAAGTCCGCAGCTAGGCTTGAAAAAGTTGATCAGAAGCAAGAAAGGTTAAATTCACAAACTCTGTTAGTCACTGGGATTTATTTGCTCAGTTCTAATTTTAACTTCAGTTAGCCCAGTTAAAGGTATCACATCACCGTCTGGCTAGCTGTCATTCAAAAAACAATGCAGCTACCAACTTCCCTCTGTTGGATGACATACTTGGGCAGTAGCCCTTTAAAGTAAAGCTTCGACTTCTTTCGTGCACATGGTTTTCCATTCATTATTTTGCTGATGCTGAAAGCAATGTTATTCCTCCCAGAGAAGAACAGATACATTGTATTTCAAAAGTTTAACCAAAACACTCATTTTGCTGCAAGCTTTCCTTCTTTCAGGATTTTTAAAACTTAACACACCTAACAAAGTGGCTGCTGGACAAAATCGCCATTTTACAGTCAATGGGATTTGGTAGGAAAAAAAGCTAAAGGAAAACAGGATTGCAAGAGTGACTGGTACCTACAAAAATGTGGATGACGAGAAAAAGGATTAAAAGTGAAGAAAAGACTCCTCTCCCCATGAGATGAGCTAATGAATGCTAAGCATGGAATGATTTTGTTATAAAAGACGAGACAAAAATAGAAAAAAAAAGTCAGTTTTTAAGACACTAAATGTGTACCATCCACAATCTATAACCACCTACACATTCCCAATGCTCTTTCATCTTGTTTTTGCCAACCTCACCTATCACACTTGCCCAGAAGAGCACCCATTACCTTCTCCAGTCCTGCTCGTCTGCAGTCAGCAAGTATCATCCACTTCTCGGACCTTGCCAGACAGATATCACTGCAATGATAAACCCTCAGCTATGCTGAAAGGCCTCTCACATTGTCCATATTCTGTTTTAGTTGTTTGGGCACAGAAACATTCATTTCCAGCTGCCTTTTACAGATGCTGTCTGACCACCAAACACCCAAACGTACTAATCCAGGGGATACAGTCTTACCAAGGTGAGGCAAGATTCCTCTTCTCAAGAGAATACGTTTCTCTGTGGCAGCCAGTGTGTGAGGATTTGGACATGATTCTGCTGGGATTCCAGCTATTTGGGCCTCCTCTTCCTCCTCCCAGGCCTTCGAAGTAACTGCCAGAAGGGACAAACCCTTACATTTGAAATACTGTTGCCCAGAGCAATAGGGGAAATGCTCCCCTCCCAAGTCACACACCTCCTGACCGCTTTTGGGACTTGCACCCTGAAATATGCAAAAGAAGCTGTCCAGTGTCATGATGAAAGAATTGTGTCATAGCACCACCAAACATTTAGTTAATGCTGGAACATGGCATCCAAATACACTGCCAAGAGAAACTCTCTTTGTTTCTACTGGATCAGAAGCAACCACACCATGTTAACCAAGCTGTATTCTTACCCGTTTCTAGTTACAGTCACTGTTCAAGGAAGACACTCCACATCCAGGCAGCTGGAAAAAACAGTATCTGTTCTATACGCAGCAACTTGACTGTTCTCCAATATTTATCGATCCCGACCATCTTGACTTCATTATGCCATGAGGGGAAAAAAAACCCCTACAATAATCCTCTTTACGTCTATTGCAATTGAATCCAATCATGATTATAATATATTGTAGGCATTTGAAGTAACTACTAATTACTGAATGCTTGCTCCATAATGAATTGGAATATTATCTGTTATAGACTAACTTTTTAATATATTCTCTAACGCTTCCAAGATGCTGTGGAACTGATCTGTCCTTTAAAATGAATAAAGTATTAAAATCAACAGAATAAAAACTCTTTTCTTTCCCAAACACACTCTAAATTTCGCAATACCATCTCAACAGATTTAGCAAAGTTAGGAGGACTGATCCAAGCCCTCCTTGGATCAAAACCCTTGCTCGTTCCTAAGGTTGTCTAAGAATAGCACCTATGCTACATTCATTAACAATGATAAAATGTCTCAGTATAATTAGAGGACACTGGAGCTGCCAATTTTTGAATAGTACGTGACATTCAGGAAACAGTAATCATAACAACAACATCAATTTAGAGAAACCATGGCAATGTTTTAAAAGATAGAGGGCCAAGCTATCCGTTGATCGAATGTCAAATTAATTAAGTGCATTCTTCTTAATCGAATGTCTCCCGAAAATACAGTCTTCCCATGTTGTCTTGGTTGAGAAGCAGAAGGAGAGCACGCTGAAATCATTGCTTGATTTCCTAAACTACGTAACAGTGTTGCTATAACGGCTGAAAAACTGCTACACATCACCCTGAGAGTGACTTTGTCTCATAAGTGGCTGAAGTAATATGTACAGAACGCCCTGGGGTATTATTTTGCAAGGACCTATTTCACAGGCAGCATCACTCTCTACAGAGAAGCAATCACTTCTAGGGAGTAAATTGGCAGCTATTTAATGAATACTGACTAGCTAAGCCTCATGCACATTGTATTTTGGGAATAGTACCTTTTGGAGTGACCCTCATCATTTATTACACCATCTAGCTAGGAGTTCGTGCTTACATGTCATCTTATTTTGACATGCAGCCCCCAGTAGAAAAGTATGGATGCTCTCCTCTCAAAATCAGTGGCAAAATACTCAGTTAAATTCACTGAAAATAGATTTGGGCCTCTAATTAGATTACAGTAATGACTCAAGATGACTGACCTACCTTCAAGGTTTCAGATCAAGCAACAGTTTACATAATCAGAACAGCTTTTATCTTGTCTCTGCAGCTGAATACACTGTCAGTCTGCACCCAGCTGGAGCTTTGGTGGAGAGCAAGCTATGATCAGCATTGATCATTCCGACTTAGGAAGCACTCCCGGATCTCTACTCTCCTTATTAAGATGAAAGAAAATATTTTATCAAACACTGTTATTACTTTGCTCTAGAGCATTAACTGGTTTTGCAAAATATAATTTCCAAAAGAAACATTTTTTATTATGAGAGTGTAGTGTTAAACTGGTGCTAGCACACAAATGAACAATACAATATGCTGACTGAATGAAAAATACTCCCATTAGACTTGAAATCAATTTACATGGTATAGCCTGGGGGCGTGGATCTCTTCCAGGGCTTCTGGTTACTTTAGCAATTTTTTTCCTGATACATAAGCACGATTTTGCTTAATCCTTTCATTTAAAACATGCGGATGGATACTGAAATCTTCAGTACAGTAGGTTCATCCATAAGCACGAATGCCTCATACACACACAGTAAATCAAAGCACATAGCACTGCATGCAAAGGAAACATCAACCTACAACGAGTGTGTATGAAGATAAACTGGTATTTAACTCTGTTTCCCGATTTCAACAACATGAAACTCGTGAAAAAATACCACAGTGTTTTAAAATAACTGTTATACTTATTCAAATGTATGTTCACGTTGCATTTGTTTGAACTTCCTGATACGGCAGATGTAAAGATATAGTAGTCAGGCTGCATTGTCAGAGAAGATGAGGGAAATTCAATTAGCTGGGTTATGCTTCCATCCCATGATAACTAAATCACTTGCCATATATTTAATGCTAACAGAAATGATAGGCATCTCTGCTGTGATGCGCTGTTTTCCTGGCAAAAGGATATTCCCCCATATTAGTAGCTTCTACACAGCAAACAAGCAGCTATCTTGCAAAGAAGGACAGAAATAATCATTCCTGATCCTATGGTCAGTTATAAGAATTTAGAAGACAGGGGCAAGCAAGTACAGAGGAGGTTCAGGACTCTAAACAAAGAAATGTTTTTCAGTTGTTATATACGTAACAAACTTGGGTTGGACTTGGTCTACTGAAATATTAGAATAAATTCCCATTGAAACAACACATTCAAAACCACTTCTCGCTTGGGTCAATTTTCTCAATTATGAGCCCGGCCCTGTGGGCATTCTGTCCCCTCGATAGGATCAAGGCTCATGAACCCTATGCAAACTTTACTCTTGAGCTGCAAAGGAACTAAGTCACCTGCAAACAGCGTATGAAGATACCATATAAATAGTGGAGGGACCTAATGCTACAAATAAATAAATGAACAAAGCAGCAAGATGTGAATGGGTGACAGCAAACAAAGCTATGGGAAACTCAAGGATAATTTCAAATGAAGAAGCGGTACAGAAGCTTGGTTTCAGGAGTATGTCATATATTTTACAGCACTTTTGCAGTGTTTTTCTTTTAATAGGTTTTTTATAAACAGGATATTCTGATAAGAAGGAAATATACTTATTCAATATGACGCATACCCTGTAATTATTTTTTTTTTTTATGCTGGAAGGACTTCACATAAAAATACAATCTCTGCTCAGCAAGTTTCAGTTTATGGCAGTAAATTAATCTTTACAAGCAATACAAGAATACTGAAACTGATCTCTAATTCTCACTGCACAGTAAATGCTGAAGAAGAGAAAACAACAAGACATTATAAAGCAAAACTCAGCCCCCTGAAAGTAGAGAAATGTTATTTTTCTGTGTCATAGTTGAATAATAGTTGGACAGAAGAATCAATCTGGGGCTGGAAACCACAGTCGTAGTTTGAACTCGGCATTGTGTACAAAGCCCAAAAGATCAGCAGAGTCCAGACTTCCAGATTTTGGTCATCAGAGTAGTAACTGTTTTAATCTGTTTTTCTAAAATGCAACAGCAGAAAAACAAAATTAAAGAAAAGCCCTTGGACAATAACATTCAAAAAATAAACTCTACCAAGAAAATAATCTTTAGAAGTATTTAGCTGTTTAACAGAAAAATATATACTTTACATTAGGACTTATTTTAGAAAATGTATTTCAAAGTTCTACATAGTAAAGATGCCATGACTCACAGCGTGATTTTCAAAATGTCACTAAATCCCTTTTAGATACAACTAATTATTTCCAATAAAATTATCATCTGAAATTAATTTTTGTCTGTGAGCCACCTAATCATATAAAATTCTACTAGAACAGCTAAATTTAAGCTGCATATTTAAGCTGACTGGAACAGCTGACCAGGCATTACTCTAAAACCCTGTTCAGAACAGCCTGACTGGGTAGCAATGTCTCTTTCGGCCTCATAAACATCACTGACGAGAACCAAACATTTGTTCCCCTCGAACAATGTTTCCTTACATTTTCACTTGGCCAACTCTCTAGCTTCCAAACTTCCTGTAATTGGCCTAATTTTTTTCCAGCCAAAAAGAACTTTCTTAAAAATTCAAACTACATTTGAGAACTGCTAAGAATTACTTTACAATATTTCCTCTTAGCTCGCTGCGTAAATGAGTACATTTCAATTACTTCCTTCCTCTGAATTAGATGGACTATTTGGCGTTGGGGGAAACAAAGCAATTTTTACTTAATGCAACTTTTAAATCCTGATGATACTATCAAATACCGCAATTTAGCACAACATACAAAAAGGTCATATATTACTACTACAGACGGTTCTATTTTTTTCTTTCCCCCCCTCCTTTACTACCAGTACGTTTTCCCCTTTTGGTAAAACTGTTCTCATGAGACCTTATTTCACAAAGCATGGAGTGGAAAAGGCAAATAGGAGTGCTTCTGAGCCTTACATCCTAAAATGACAGAAAATAACTTAAATAAGAGTGGGTGATATAATTGACTTGAGTGCATACTCGTCATTTACCCTGAAAACCCAATGAAGCCCGGCAGCTCTGAGCACTGGGATCACATTCAATAATGGGAATTACGACAGAGTAATATATTTCAAAGAAGTCTCATAGCAGTGCACCTTCCAGCTGCATTATATGCCTACAGCTAAGGATTCTTTGGTCCAGGATTCCACATAACTGTGGTATGGGCTTTTGGTAGTAACTGTGCCTGATTTTTCTAGATTACCTAGTAGCCACTGACAAGAGGACAAAAGAAGGTTTGAGATCTATAGTTAACGTTTAAGCCTAACAGCTACAGTAATTGATTAGTTCTCCATGGATTTTCTTTGGTCACTGAGGTGTGTACCGAGACTACAGGAGATTATTTTATTGTGTAATTTTCACAGCGCAGCAGGGTACCTTGACAATGGGTTGGATACCACCCTCCTGACAAAAACCACAGGGGAGGGATCAGAGTGAAGAAAACTCAGAGAGCAGAATCACTCCATAACAAGCAGGGGGTAGGATTTTTCATTCCTGGGAAAGAAACAAGATTTCTGGCCCCACAACTTGTAGATATCTGAGATCTCCTGGGGGACAGAGTCATTTTTAGGGGGAGTTATGGCTCACATCAGCCCTAGAAGTATCAGCGGCCTTACCCAGGTCCCTGGCTACTGAGCTCTATTTAATAGCTACCATGTTAAAAAAAGCTCCTTGAAACAATTATATCACCTTTACTGAACCAGAGGGTTAAGCAAGTGGTGCAAAGCTGGTTTTGTTTTAGGGGTGAATGCAAAGAAGTTGAAAATAGATATGGAGAGGATGAAGGGTGATGGCTTAAGACATCCTGGAAGAATAGTGTCTCCTTATTATCCATAGATCAAGCTAGCATTGACCACAGCAACTGTCACAATCTCTTCTAAAACAAGAGCGAGTTGGAGGGGCCTATTCTACCGCTGGAACAGGAGTTGGTGAACCCCTGTTGAGGAGACCAACAGGAGCATGGACTGTGGAGATGGCTCAGGCAATTGGATCTACCAGAAACTAAACTGAGACTATCAGCGCATTTTCTATCTGCCATCCAAGAGATTGCAACTTGTGTTCCGGTATGAACCAGCAACAGCCAGGAGAGGGCTCGTTCAAATGCCGTTTACACACGTGACCCAGGACTCAGTTATTCTCATTTCCAAGTGTATTTTAGTAATATCTTCACTCGCTCCCAGAAATCCGGACACGAGCCTGACTCTTCCAAACTCTAGGCCAAGGTCCTCTCAAAGCTCACCTCAGTTGCTGGGTGTTGCATTTCAGGTACCTTGCATGGACCTGACCTTCAGAAGGTGAATACTCAGCACTTTCTAAATACACAACACTCAAAGCATCCTCCAACTAGATTAATAAAAATTAAGGCACTCAAAAATTGTTAGTTACTTTTGAAAATCTTGCCCATAACTAGAACAGACTGACTGACAAGAAAAACACGGGTAACCATAAGAAGATCCACATGTTGCTGTGCTCAACGTACGACATAGTTAATGGCAAAAGGGTTTGCCCTTCATGTCCAGTAACCATATTTTACTCTATATCTCTAGAGAGCAGGAGTCTGCATAAGCAATGAGAGAGGAGAAAAAGAGTTGATGGATTACCAGTTTTTCTTCTGGTAGTGAATTCAGCTGTCTGGAATTGTGAATGTTAGTACAAGAGGAAACAAGATAGTTATCTTTTGTCAAAACTGTGATATAACAAATGTTAGTATAATCTCAAAGGGAGGTGCAGTTCAGAATATCTTTTTTAAAAAGATAAAACATATCCTGAAACAAAGGCTGCTTTTAACTATGTGTAAACAGTCTTTGATCAATCAACTGAATCCTTAGAAAGGGATGATATATTGTAAAATACAACACAACACCCCTACAACAGTTGGGTGAGTGCTTAAACTCTGCTTACAGAAAGGATGCTAGAAGTTGTTAAGGGAGACCCAACCAAAATTATTAGAACATAACTTTTTTTTTTTTTTTTAATAAACTAGCACAGTCCTTTCCTTCTGGAAACTGCAATCAGTACAGATTAAAATGGATCGGTACTACTGCGTTCTAAATTCCTCTGACATCAGACAGAAATTCCTCCTGAGGGTTGTCTTCAGGTTCCATGGCTTTTCACTTCCTCTGCTGCATCCTCAGACAAACCTGCAAAGCAGAAAGAAGATGCTTAAAAATTCAGTGTATTTGGCAATTATGCGCACTGCATTGTTGATTCTCTCACTTTGTGGAAGCCTTGATTATAGCTGGAGGAAACAATTTATTACATGCAAAACAGTTAGGATAAAAATGCATAACTTGCAAATTCAAGTACTCACAAGTTCAGAAAATATAAAACCTTAAGTCAATAAGGGCAATTTCCCATCAGCTCTTTTATACATATCATACATGATAACAGTCCAAGTTATAAAATCATAAATTACTTTTGCAACAGAAAAAAAATGACAGAACAGCCGGGCACATGATCTGAGACAGTTACTCCAACCTCCTTGCATTTTTCCTGTCCCTTTTTCTGGGTAGAACTGACAATACAAATTGCAAAACAATAGAAAACTGACTTCATAAACTCATTAATAAGGACATAATTTTTATAATATATAAGTATCAGCTTGGGCAAGGGGAAAAATGCCAAACTCTTGTATTGAAGAAAACTTTTGCCTTAAGGCAAGAGAATGAGTTTCCTATTTTTAAATATTAGTTCAAGAGATTGATCAGTCTTGAATAGGATAATAATATTTCCAATAATTAACCTGACAGAATTTGAAAAGGGGGTAGAAACTCACAAAAAATGTCTTTGAATATCTAGTGAGAAAAAGAACAGTGGATAATCACAAAAATTTGTATACGTACATATTTGCATGACTTAAATTAAAAGTGATTATTTCACCCAGCAGACTCTTACATATCCACACCTAGTTTAGGCTGAAAACAATTCAACTTAAATCCTTTCCTAATTAATATAAAGCAATCTAAAAACAAAATTGGCATAATCTCCAAATGATATATGAATAACAATAACAATTACAGATTTTATGAGGTTTGGTATCTTTTTTTCCTTATGAGCTGGCTCTGAAGAAAGCTGAAATCCTTACACACCTACCTAAATGATCCAGCAGGTCAGCAGAATAAAATTTGAGCATCCAGGTGTTCTAACCCAAGCCACCAGTCACCTGTCAGCCTAAGTGCTTTCACAATCACGTTCACACAGAATTTAGCGCAAACAATCCACATAATTCTAAAATGTTACACTTTCATTTAGATCTGTTCTATCCCACATGATCAAAATCATCTAGATTTCTTTTCCAGTTTTTATTTTACACTTCCAATGGTTTTGGTGCTTGGGAATTTTAGTATTTACAATGGTTTTCAAGGGTGATGGTGCTAAACCGAACAAATGTTATCTCAAGCCTTGAGATACAAAAGACTAAAGCAGTAAAATTTCAGCAACAGCTGGAAGCCCAAGGCCCCAAGGGGCTAAGAAGTTCCCCTGACTAAAGTTTCTACTTTTTTTTTTTTTTTTTTAAGGACAATTCAAAATACCGTGTTAAGAGCTGACTTGGGTTTCCAAAGGTCAGCCCTCAAATGGCAGTTCTTTTGTTCAAAACTCTTATCACACAGCACACACTGGGATACCAAAGGGACCAGCAGCAGGTCCCACCTCGTTTCATTCATGATCACGGGGAAGGAGGTAGGTAGCACAACAATGAAATTTGTGGATTATAAGAAACCAAGATGAGCTTCAAACGCTGGGGAGGAGAAAGAAATACTGCTCTAGGACTAAGAAATTAACAGATCTGAGAGAAGATAAAAGGAGATACCACTTGAAATACATTGTGGAAATAATAAAATGAAACACAGATACTTGCGGAGGAAAGCCCTCCAGAAGTAGCACAGTGGAAGAAGTTGTTTAAGACATGTATTTGCAGTGAAATATCCCATGTAGCTCAATGCAGCGTAGAAACCACCGCTACACTCACAGTTAATACTGTTCCTGATTGCACAGCTTTGTTGAGATCACATCTGCAGTTGTTTAGAGCTCTGCACTAAAAAACTAGCAGAGAATATCTTACTTTCCCACCATGATCAAGGAAAAGAGTAAAAGACTTATGAAACTGGCTGCTGCACACTCTTGTAAAAGCTGGACTCACACATAGCCCAGATGAGAAGCAGAAAAAAAAGGAGTTATGACTACGGTCAACTCTTTGTACCTGCAGAGAATGGCTGTAGATTTACCAGAGACCAAGAGTCTACCAATCCGTGCATTAGCATTGCACACTTAAGACGTGATACTGCAACTGAAAAGGTTTTAATACCCTAATGCATCTTTTCCTTTAATTGGGCTGAAAATATGGCATATGAAAAATTAAAATGGAATTATAATTTATAATGTAAAAAAAATAAATTTATTTGAGCCAAAAAAAAAACAGTGCCCAAGATCGTGCTTTCAAAAATCAATTACTTCCCTGACATTGATTTCCTACAAATGACCCTTGTGCCTATTTCTACAAACTGCCATATCAAAAGGAACCGTGTGAATGGCTACTTTCAAGCTCACGAAAGGTGGTGGATCCACCAAACCTAATGCATGAACCGTTAATTATGGACTGGCAGAACTGAATTTAGATAGCGGGACTTACCTCAGGGTTACAGAAGGTTGCCCAACAGTTTGCCCACTATACACGGCCATAGGGAACCTGCAATATTTCTGCGTGGGTCAAAGAACTATTACACGTGCAAAGCGTGGCAGAGGTGAGCTGACAGGTCAGGCACAGACTGCAGCTATTCTTATTGTGCAGCTCCAAAATGGGAGGCGGCAGAGAAGCGCGAAAACGTGGCTTGCAATAACCAGCCTTCCCACCTCTACCCTGTATTTTTTTTCAACGTGCAATATTTATTAGTCATCTAGGAGAAAAACATAAATGTCACGTTGATCAAACTGGCACAGGCTACGCTATAGCAGATGAGATAATTAACATCAGAGAGGTTTCTCATCAGCATATTCTGACAAGCTGAGGCAGATCCTAAAAAATATAGGGTATAAATAATAAATTCTGCAGATTAAGTCTCCTTTACATCATTTCATCAGGGAAAAAAAGAGCTTCCTTTCATCTTCATATCCCCCGTTATAAAGTTCTCTAATGTTTCATTTTACAGTTCATCCAAAAATACTATCAGAATAACCCTGGTCTGAGCACACACACTTAAAAAGATGTATATTAAATGGTTTATATCTCTATTTATCAGCACAGCTACAAACTGGGAATCCAAAGGGGTTTTCAGAAAGTCTAAGAAATAATTTCTTTTAGAAATAATCGTGATAAATTTTAACTCTGCAGTGGGCAACTCAATGCAACTCCAAGAAAGTCTGGAGGTCAGTTTTCAAAATAAAGTCAAAATACATGCTTAAACTAATAACCTTATTAGCAACACAGTATTAAGTATATCTGACATCAAAACAGTCATGTACATCCCTCAAATTTTTTGTATTTGTTAATCAGAGGACATCAGCACCCTCAGAAATCAGATCCTGTAAACAAAGACACAGAATACCTCAGTCATGTTAATTTTCCTCTTGAACAGCATGATTAATATGCACGTATCATTGAGTCACAGAAAGTTCACTTGTAGATCAAAATGTACTTTTGAGCCTTGAAAACCAAAAGTTCAAAGAAAATCAGTTACCGTGACAGAAGCACCAAAGACAGCTGAAAAACCCCAACTTTCCTGGAATTATTATTCATGTAGTTAGAAGGGGGAAAAAAACCCCAAACAATGACACATTTAAAGGGAGAGATGGTATTTGATCATGGTGGCAGAAGGGAGGAGAAAGGATCATTTTATGCAATCATAAATTGTTCACACTAAGCATGATGGCGTAAGGTTTAAAAATGCTCAGGTTAAACAATTAGGCAATGGAAGAAACTACCCAGGGAAGCGGCTGAGTCAAGGATATGAGAAGACTGCAGAAATAGGGTAGATGAAATCTAATGGGGATTAATGAAAAGGAAGATACACAGGTTTTGAATTGGATGACCTAAAGGATCTTCTCCAATCCTACCATTTATGCTGCTATGATTCATCCTAAGGAGAACATTTTGGACTCATATGAATTACTGGCTGAGTTTCCTGGATACTATTGTACATTAGTCTACTCTAAAGCATGCATAAAACTAAGTCAAAGTTGGCTTTGAAGTGTTTGATCTGCAATATCCAACACTTCCAGTCACTTTTTCATACAGTGACTCAGAAAAAGGGCTGTTACAACAAGACAAAAGTTATTTTGAGTTCAGATTAAGTTAGAGAAGGGAGGTACCCTGCTCTTCAGCTATTCCCACCTAAAAGAGGAAAAAACTCACCCCATCTCATGGCCTAATGGTTGGTATTGCTATGTCTAGACCTGACACAAAACAGCTTTAGAACAAACTACTGCTTAATAGTAACTGTTTTTCATAAAATTTTGGATCCAGAACTAAATGTTCCAAATGACCCAAGTTAATAGCTTTCTGATTTTTTGTTAACAAAAGATGACAGATCTTTCCCAGCACCTTCAAGACATATGTCTGAAAATCAAAATTCTCTTTTTAAGAATGCCATTTATTCACTGCTAATAATTTTCTTTATCATTATAAATTGCTTGAGGAAATGTATACAGCTTCCTTTTTCATCTTCGTTCCATGAACACAATCCAAAGGGGTTTTCAGAAAGTCTAAGAAAGTAACAGTGTCTTGATTATCCCAAACAAACTAATCCCAGTTTAGTTGGAGTGCAGAATGGATTAGTGTAAAATCCTCAACTTCGGTGCAGTGCAGAAGATTGATCATCACGATGGAACGAGCTACAAACTTTCCTACACTGCCTAAATGAAAGAAACTGGACTTGACTGCTATTCCGTATCACTTTTTATGGGCTAATAAGCTGAGAGTGAGCCTCACCATTGCCTCCCCAAGTCACCAATGAGTCACTGATCCCTGCATACATAATTTTAAAATGCTCAGATTTTTGTATTTGGAAGTGGAGTGATGGTAGCTGAATGAGTGGGAAGCATGGACTGACTCATGCACTAAAGAATTGTGTAAAACAAATAAATTTGTTTTTCATTTAGGAAGTAATGTGACTGAGAGAAAGGGCTTCATTCAGTAAACTTTGCTTTGTCCTGAGGGACCATATACATCACAGGATGGATAATGTGAAACAACCGTTTCCATCACTCTAAATATGCCCCCTACTAACTGCAACTAACATGACAAATCCAACCTATATGAAGCTATCAACTGCTAAATTTCTAACTGCCACAAAATAGCAGGGGTAGAAGGGGCAGCTCTAACCTTGGGGAAAGAGGAGGGTCTATTTCCACAAAACTCACAAAACCCTTGCTAAAATCTTCCTTTTGTCATTCTGACTTACTAGTGACCATAGAAGCCCTGTAACACAATGGAGTTAATAAGGAGATAACAATGACAAAGGCAACATTTACCAATGTCCACACAGGGGTTTTTAATTACCTTTTAAACAACTTTTTACACAAGTTCTTGTGCATTCCTGCCTCTGGGCATTAGCCCTCAACAGCAATCGATACTTTCTTTAGGTCTTTTTTCTGAGTCCTATTTGGAAAACGCACAAGACATATGAAATGTTTCTAATACGAAGTTATTAAATTTGAACATCAGCAAAAACCTCCAGTGAGAAGATTAAAATTTCCCAAAGCACACAGCTGCTGCTTCTACTGACCCCAGTCACACACACACATACTATAAATACAATTTGCACACACACATACTATAAATACAATTTACACACACACACTCCCCGCGCACAAACAGCTGGAATAAACACACTGTCTGAAAAACAAGGAGCTGCCAAGACACCAAATCTAGCTTATACATATGCAGATATTAAGGAGAAAAAGAGGAATGGGATGCTGGTTACTTTGAAGCAATGCAGAGAGCTCTGTAAGCAGCACTCTAACTACAGCATTTTAAGTTCCTTTCAGGAACCAAAAAAAAAGAACTTGAAAAATTCTTACAGAGAAAATGGAATATGGTTGGAGGATGACTGGCTGTTTAAAAAGCAGTTACTTATCTAAAATGATGTCATCGATCACTACTGTGGGAAGCATAATTTCAATGAAGCTAAAATTTTGGAAGAAAAAAATGCTTATTTTCTCCAAATATCTGGCTTATCACGATCACCTATCAAATCCTGGACACTTTTCTAGGAAAGCTTGCAAAGTTTTTGAGAAAGGGTTGTTTTCATTTAGAGATGATCACAAGAAGTCAGAAATGACACATTTCAGCTGGAACAGATATTTCTTGCCAAGAAGTAAATCCCTAAAAATTAGTTTGCTTTTCAGTGACCAAACCTTCCTTCTTTCTAATTAGCTATCAGCCTTTGTTAGGGTGGAAAATTAATTCAGTGGCTTGAAAGGCAAATATGCACAATACAAATCTAAAAATAAGGTAGTTACGGCCACACAAATGCCAATGCTTCGATTTATTCTTCGCCATGCCTATATCATCCCATTCACTGCGAGTCACAATCCTATTAAGCTTTTCAGAAATGTCGGGTCTTTCATAATTTGCTGACAGAAAAAAAGTAAAATTGGGCCATGTATACCGAGATGAGACAGCTTGTAATGTGTTAAAGAGAGGGTCTGGTTTTGTGCAGAGGGAAGTCTTCTCTTCTTCCTGGGGAGAAGTAATTCCACAGTAGTCAGTCTTTTGCCTGCTTGATTCGTTGTGCTGTTCTGTTGACATCCCAGACAGATGACCAGCCAGCTGACTATTAACAAATCCTTTATCTTCAATCACCATGACAGATAGGCAAAACTCCAGGGGTAGGTTAGCTTTAGGGCAAGATTTTCCAGCATTTTCATACGAATGGCAGTGAATCCCACTCCGGGGAAACAACCACCCAGGGTCTGCCTGCAGGAAGGTCTAAGATCCTTCACGGATACGATATATATATATATTACAGTCAATCTCTGCTCCTAGGGGTTGGCTGCAGCTCATAATTGGCATCTGAAGACCTACAACCTCCCTGTTAGTATTCAAGCATTCCTCATCTGTGTAATGTAATTTCAGCTAGCACCGAGCAAATTTTTCAGCTGAGATTATTTTCATTAGAAATGTGTAAATACAGATCAAAAACAAAGCCATCAGATTCAGAGGTCAAATTTCTGCTGAATACGTCAGATCAATCTGGCTAAAAAGAAAAAAAAAGTAAATAATGACAGCATTTTCGATATTTTCAAAATCCTTCCAATTTTCATTTCACACTAAAGTACTGCAAATAAACTTGCTTGAATATAATGTTAGAGGTTTTTTAAAAAACAAGTGGGCAGATATGAAGTCTAAGTGAAATACTTCATTTGAGGAGCAAAATAAAGAAACCTGAATAAATCATTGAAGATTGTCCCAAAATAACAAATTTTCCAACTTTTTTCTCCAAGTCAGAAATGTTAAAAAAACCCCCAAACAACTAGTTATCCACAGACCTCTACTCCTGATAGTGTGTACCTGTAATTTAAGACAAAATAATGCAGTTATTCCTTTAATATGCATGATGTAATTGTTAGAATGAAGCTTTCAACAAATTTATTTACAATACATCCATGCAAAATATAGGCAGCTTTATCCAACACCATCTTCAGTAAAACATAGAATAAAAAGTATATTAAGTGTACGGGGGGAAAAAAAACCCAGCTTTTTATGGATAAAGATTCTGATACAGACTTGTATTTAGGGCCTGTGCTGTGCTTCTTGTGCGAGTTTATCTTGTGTGGCCACAAAATAATTCAGTACCTTCATACACAAACATCAGCTTCTCCAGGAGAGATTTGCAAAGCGTGGTACACAGAAGCCCATGACTCCTCAGTACCAGAAAAAGGTAACAAAATAGAAGAAATTCCAAAAAGAACAGCATAAATAATTGTGTGATTTTTGTGGAAAACAGAAAAGAGGAGAGGGAGAGAAACGAAACAGCCAAAGGCAAAGCAACATTAGGAATTTTTCAGTACAACAAAAAGATATGAGAGAGGATCAGGAAGATGAAGTCAAGGAAAGGAATATTCAAGGCTGCTTTAATGCCATGTGTTCTCCCAAGGGGAGTGGTGGAAGCCACATGGCTTATGACATTTGCAAATTAGTCGCACAATGAAGACAACAATCTGGTGGTGTCAGGGAGACATCAAGCTGACATAACAAGAGTTTTCCATTTCTAACTTCTATTATCGTACAACAAATCTGAGGTGCTACAAATTCCTAAGCGTTTTGTAATAGTCACAGAAACATCAGCTTTTGCTTACTGTCAAGTATTCAGCAACTGAATACTCTTCAGTATGTTGCTCCTTGTTAAAATGGAACATTACAGTGCAAATGATAAAATCATATTCAAGATTTCCATGGATCTTCTGGAAATAACATACAACAGGATTTTACCATTTGATGTCATTTTTCCTTCAGCGTCTTGTGGGAAAAAAAGACTTTGGTAGAGAAGGAGGTCTGGGGGGAAAATGCATTTTAAAAAAAAACAAAGGAAAAATACTTTTGTATAATACTTTCCAATCTTGAATTTCACACATTCTTTTTAAGCTACAGTATATGAGAAAAATGCTTTAAGAAGTTTTTCCCTAGTGCAATCTTTTGATAAGTTTCAATGTTGGCTTAAAAGCAAAAGAACGATATAAAAAGAGCCTGTACTAAAGTAGCAGATTAAGTGTTTTCTAAATGGACACTTAACTCCTTTCTATTGCTCACAAAAATCTGTATCTGGTTTTTCTTCTTGTTGTCTTGAGGTTTTTTTGGTCCCATTTCCTGCTTTCCCCAAAATTTTATCTTTGGAAATGCAAAGGTTGACTTTGCAGGGGGAGTAGTGTATCATATAATCATAGAACAACCTGAGCTGGAAGGGACCCACGAGGATCACGGTCCAACTGCTGCGTAAAAGCAGTTTGTACCTTTTTGTCTGACGTATATTCTAAACTGTCTTCATATCTTAACATATTAAGGACCTGTAATGTAATTTTCCTTATTTTCACAACTTTTCCACTGCTAACAGTCTTGACTCGTACAGATGGAAGTAGAGTTACCCCCTGCTACACCCCCGAATATTTCCAGCCACATCTTGGCCGTAGTAAGTATAATGGCAATTTCAGTACTCACAACAAAAATCGTAAAGCTCCTCAGATTTGATGATCCAATTAAGGACCCTTATGGCCCAAAGCTGAACAACAACCAGAAATCTCTAGGCCCTCCAAGCTCACACCAAGACCAGCAGAACCAGAAAAAGGGCAGCACTTTGTGGGACTGAGCCTTTTAGCACCTCCAGCAAGAGAGTAAAAGCCAACGCTCCCGAATTTAAGGCTTGGAATGATGAAAGTAACAGTTTTAAATGTCTTACGGATTTTCTCATAGGCTCAGGAAGCAATAAAAACTCACTACAGTCAGACTGCAGGAAACCAATATAGCTTTCATAATTTTTTGTTACTTTAGGGAAAACATGCTCAGCTTTTATAGACAGCCTATTCACCCTCACAAATTTTCAGGAAATGTCACTGCTATGGGATTCCCACAACAAATGCAGCTTACTGTTGAAAGTACTGTTTTCTTCAAGGACACTGCTCAAAATAAATTCATGTCAGGTAAACAACATGAATTTACAGTGCAACAAGACAAATTCCTTGATCACAGGCTTCTCACAGAATTTGACAGTAACAATGCTAGGAAAAGCAAATTATTTCGCTCTGGTAGTGTCTAATGTTGACTATTTCCTCACAGACTAATAAGGTAAGTGCCTGAACAAAGCTACGAAAGCAAAGACAAACATGCTAAATCAGAAAACAATCTCCAAAAGATCCAATAGGGCAAATGATTTCCAGAAAATACACTGAAATACAGGGAGAAGGAGGTCTTTTGTTGTGCAGTGTTTCAGTGTATCAATCACTGCAGCTCTTTCCAGCTTTGGAGGAAGTTTAAACAACATCAGTGGCTTGGAACATTTTAAAACAACATGCCAAATCCCAGCATGTTTAAGGGGTATACTACAGATAGTTAAAAAAATATAAAAGAAATCCTTGATTTAAGGTCAGGTACTGTAAACACTTACTGTGGTTTATGGATAAGTAATTCAACTGAACTTAAGGAGTCCTATAGGAATTCTCAAACATGTAAATGCTTGCAGTAGGGCCTAATTTTCATACTATATAGTTTTTTAGGCTGCCAACAAATTTTCTCTTTTTATTCTGATGAGTAGGATAATATTATCAATTAAATATTATGAGTTAATGCAAACAAATGATCTCTCTTGAAGTACGAAATTCAGATTTCCTTGATAACAATGTTCATTTAGAAACAAAAATAATTTTTAATATATATATTCTGCATTTTAATGTGAATGTAACTTGCAAGTAGTCTTGATATGGGTGTTTTTGTGGAAGGTTATAAGTCTAAAAAGAATCTGGTGACATCACCCAAGGAAATACCTAAATCCTATATTACATTTAACTAAATACAATTTTGTTTAAAACTTTGAAGACAGAAAAGCATCTGTTTCCTAAGAAAGTGTTCTCAAAGGAGTCTCTGCTTATACATATGGCATTTCTGATCTCTCGCTGCAGGAGAGCTTTACATCAAAGTTCACACAGAGCTCCAAAAGCCCCACTGGAACCTCTCAAGGTGATAGTTTCAGCGAAATTATAGCGAGAGAAATGTTACTGAGAGACATTCTGTTACAGCAAAAGTAAAATCTAACTACAGTAGATGAAGATTTATCAAAGCGTAGACACGGTCCCACTGTGCCTGACCGTTATCTGCTTCTGCTGGGATCTTGGAACAAGCTGGATGGTATTGCTTTTCTCCCAGTGCATCTGCAGTTTATACATCTTGTTGCTGTAAACCGGGGGTTTATTTTGGATGAAAGGCAATATACTTAACACGTAAGATGTTCTGAAAGGAGCTGTGAGTTAAGGTATAGATGAGTTTTGTTTTAACCCTTACTTGGAATGGAAGAGGGTTTTCCAATGTCTCATCCCTGAAGTCATGGTTTGCAGCCCATGGAATCACACTAAACATGAAAATCAACGTAATTCTTACAGTATTTTCAGTTTAAAGGTGCAAAGATACGATCACCTGAAGGAAACAGGCCAGTGGAAATGCATGATTCTGAAAGTGTGAAATGGTATGTGAAGATGAGAAGTTAATTTAGAGAATTAATTTAGAAAGTTCATTTACAGAAAACAGTAAAACTTATGAACAACGACATGTAACAAAGTTTCAAACACACTGTTTGAAGTAGCACCTAACCTTTCAGAAGGCAATAAAACTGAAGCACTGTTGAAATAGGGCCACATATCAGCATCTCAATTTAATGGGTCGTTGTAAGGACTACCAAGCAGCTCAAGACAGATGGTTCCATTGGGTATGGTGGAATAGCTTACACTTGACATAGCCAGACCTTTTGCAGCCACACGGAAGAATTCAAATTGTACCATCAGAAATAGTATTTGCCCAAGGTATCGCACACCTTTTGCCAGCCTGAGCTCCTGTGCAGTAGCTTGGAAAAGGATGGCTAGTCATTTTAACAAGTTACAGAACTAAAGAAGAAAGAGCTATTCCGCTATCTATCACTATCATGCATGGGATGACAAGTTAAATGACTTCATGTTTGTAAAACTAAACTGGATCATACTGAGATACTTCAGAGATGCTGCAACACTGCTTCCCTTTCAAGCCAAGACCTCACAGAAATGCTTCTAATACTTCTTTACCTTCTGAATTCCGGGATCAAAATGCTCTCTTCCTTTATTCTTTCTCTTAAATCTGATTTAAAAATCCATTTCTATGGCATATGATGCCACCTTCGTACAACAGCGCCCAGATCCGGCATATTTCAAGCCTCGTCTGTTTTTCCAGGTTCTTCCAGGCAAGACAGAAATATATGAGGAAGACGATAAAGTCTGAATACAATTTGAAATAAATCACTTTCTTTGTGAGATCTTTCTGTGCCATTTTGACACACTGAGCTCTGCATTGGACTCAACGACACACTGAACTCTATGGTTGGACTTGACAATCTTAAAAGCCTTTTCCAACTTCTACAGTTCTATGATTAGTGCAATCTAAAACCTTTGGTGTACACTACCATAAACGTGAATAAATACTTTTAATTAACTTACTTAACTGATGGAAATAATACAAGGCTCTACCGCATCTTCCTTAAAGGCCCTTGCTCATTTGTCCACACAGCACATCATCTAGTTTCTCAATCAAGTCATGACAGGAACTGGCATTTGGCTTCAGGGTGGGAACAAAAGTGACCCTTAAAGCTCAGTGGGATCATGAGTCAACTGCAGTCATGAGTCAACAGCAGCCTGTTGCTGATTGACTCTGCCTCACCAGTAGGTGTTACTTCAGCCATTAATGCAGATTGCTCTATGGCTGCAGGGACGTGCATACCTGCCAAGAAACATAAAAAATATCCAAACTAAACTAAAATCTGCCAGATCCTGAAAATATCATGTAACACCCTGCTCTGTATCTGCAACAGCATCCAAAGTAATGTTTGGGAGAGCAGAGCATGACCACACCCATCCCCATGCCTGCAATACAGCCTGAAGGGTTTTCATTGATGGCCATTCCACTTACTCATTCAAAGCAATGCTTGGCTATTTGATTGCTGTGATTTAACACAGTAATAACAATAATCCAGACTATGCTTAAACCACTCGTAGTACTTCCAAAACTGTTTATTAGCATTGGCTTCTGCTTTACTAGCTATTTTCAACACCCTTAATACTGAAGTTCCTCCTCTGGCACCTCCAAGAAGGCCAAGACTATATGAAAAAGGCTGCTTTATTTTTTGTTGGATTGAGAAGTCGATAACTGCACTTAACTTCACAGTTTATTTATTTAACCTCAGCTCAGGCTCAAGCCATCTAAAATGCCCTGTGCATTGTAACTTTAGGCCCAAGACAGAACTGCACACAGAACGCTGTCTCTTTCATTTTTCTCTTGAAATGAAATCCAATAGCTCCTCTTCAACCCATGAGTCAATTGAAAGGCCATCGTTCAATAATCCCATCCTTTTATTGCAATGACTGTCTGAAAATTCAGCTCACTGTGCTCAACACCTCTGAGCAAAGCATCAGACACACCAGACTGAGGACTTCTGTCGTGCTTTCACTAAATCCTATCTTTGAGCTAGTACTTTCCAACTGGCAACCAAGACACTTTCTGAAGACCTCCAGAAAGGGAAGCTCACACTGCTGGCAGTCTACTCCGTCATATCCTTTCAACGTAAGTAAAACTTTTCATGGACTGGAATGAATTCTTCCTTAATGCTTGAATTTCACCCCTCTTAACATAAGAATTCACAGGAACTGAATGTAAAATTTAAGACTGGTACTCCAACAGAAATTAACATTTTACTAAGCAGTCATTAAGTTTGGACAAAGAAAGCGGCATTTTCCCTTAAAAGTAGGTTTTGCTCAACAGGCAAGGCACAAGAGTGATACACAACATAACAAGATTATTTGTCTATTGAATATAAAATATCTCACATTTGTTTTCTGGAAAATGTCATCTGTTTAATGTATGCACTAATATTTTTATCAATGTTTCTATAAAACACAACTTTTCTTGTCTCCACAAATACAGTATGTGAAAGGCAAAAGTATGCATCCTTTCATCTATACACAATGAGAAAGAACAGCATTTCTCTAGGAGACTTTTTAACTGTAAATCCAATGCTTATAAAAGCAGCGCAATTGAAAGCAGGTGGGATGCAGTACAAGGGTTCCTCATCAGTCTAAGCACACAGTTCAGCTCACTCAAATAATAAAACCTCTATGCTTATTCAGTCTTGTACTTCTCTTAAAGCTAAGCCACTTAATTGTGCCAAATAATGTGTTGTCCAACTTGGACTAAACTGAGAACACTAAGCTCATTTTCCTAGCAGAACTGTTCCGTACTTGTACAATTTCTACACTGCAAACAGACTATGAGAACTTATCTATAAGAAAACAGAAAATTTTCTAAAGTCAGCTCTGTTTCAAATTCCTTATGTTACTGATGAAAACCTAAAGAATAATACACTTAAGAGTAAAACTTAGAAAGATTATTACCATGATGTAAATATACCTATATGATCATATACAGTTAGGTAATCATGTACACACATATATTCACTCTGCCAAATTCTGAACCATCACTGTTATTTATATTTGATCTGATAGCTGGAAGACACTCCTTAGACCACTTTCTTTAAAACTGTAAACGGTAGATAGGATCATCCTTTACAGTCATTAAAGATTAACAAGTTACTAACAAAACTTTTACCACATTTGTTTTTTGCTAACTTAAAAATAAAAAGAAGATAAAAGGGCAGTTTGCATTTCATTATGTTGAATTTTAACAGTGAGAAAGAAAAACAAAGAAGGTAAAGCAGATGTTTACATGGTAAATCTGCTCATTGCAGAACATGTTGAAATAAAATAAAGGCCATAAATCAACTCGAAACAGCTGGAAGTACTAAAAAGACCAGGTAACTTTCTGCTGTCTTTCATTCTTCCCACTTCACATTATTTATTTTCATAATAATCTTCTCAATTTGACTGGTGGCTTGTATGAAACACTAAAATTAGGACTGTACGAACAGCTGTTTTCTTCAAAATCTGGCTTGCCAAAGAGTGGAACTCGCACCTAAACTTGCAAAGGCAGTTCTTCTGAAATCTGCATACAAAACTGAAGTGCCAAGAGGCTAGACTAAAGAAATCAGAATGTTTTAAGTCTGATTTTCGGTACTTTTACTAGACGAATACGTATACATATATATATACTCTGTAACTGTAACTCATTTCTGGAAGTGGAACGCTTGCTTTATGGAAAACGTTGGTATTTGGTATATCAAAACATGGAAATACAGCAAATAAAGGAACTTTTCACCAAGTTTCAGATTGGCAATGTCACTATAAAACAAGTTGGAGTTATGAAGAACAACAGAAATGACAAAGTCTCATTTCCTGTGCTAATTCCAACTCCTGATTTCTGCCAGATTTATATACTTCCTCTCCATGGTTTGCCCAGCTAAGGCCACTTATGTCTCCTATCATCTCACCTCCCAGTTCATGGAGCTACCCTTCACATCTACTGATTTCTTCCCAGGCAAGAACCACAGAGCAGGGTGGTTTTGAGGTAAGGCCGTACTTACACAAACTCACATCAAACACAACAGGCAACTTCATTTCGTTCCTATTTGAGCCTTTCCCCTAGTAATCTGAACCTCTCCTTTACACCCACCAATGAAATTTGTATGAAATTATATATTTTTTTGAGATGTTCATCTCTCAAATGCATAAGAAACTGGCCATGGAGGTTCAATGAGCGCCAGGAGAGAAAACCAAGAAATAAGTCATGATTACATAAGGTTTCAAATCAGCTTAAAAATGAAAGGTATTTTTGTTCAATACAAAACAACTGGATGTAAACCACACATTTTGAAATTATAATTTTGATATATTCTAGTTTAGTAAATCCAAATACCCCACGTCAAGATGTGCAATTCCTTCATGTCAAACAAAAATAGATGCATTTTCAGCTTGTTTTCCTACAGTCCATCTGTCTCTCTGAGATATTCACTGAAATTGTGAGAAAAAGTTTATGTAAACTAATCCACCACAGTGGAAAAAAATTATATTGATGATTTTCCCTTGATAAAAGTAGCTTTAGATGAGAAATTTTTGAGAACCAAAAACACACTCAAAATCAAAAGCCCACACCATGACATTTAATTACATACTCTACTAGGAAAACAGCCCATAAGGAAGCACTTCTAAATTAGAGCCTGATATTAAACTTAAAAAACAAGCCGGGGATTTATGCCACCAAGCTTTACAAAATGCCACATGTTAAAGCGCAATCATAATTTAAAAGGCAGGGTGAATGCAATACCTCATAAATTCCACCCTAACAGAAAACGTTCTGTAGAAAGGCGGCGCTGAGAACTGCATCATCTGAAGTGAGGAAGAAAACAGCGTTCGAGGCGCCCCGATGGTACCCTCAGGTTTCTGCAGAGCAGAGCACGAGGGCCACAAGCTCTGCCCCTCGTGGACATAAATCAACGCGCTGGACCCCCACAGCTGCCTCCACGCACGTGCACAAACCACGTGCCGGCGCGCGCAGGATAAAGGAGAGAACGGGATGCTACGGAGCACAAATTTCTCAGGAGGGGTTTGCAAAACAGGTGCCCGTTTTCAAAAGGAAATAACGAGGCTTTGGTTTGGGTAGTTTTTAACATACAGTTTTGTGCGGAGCCTTGAGTTGACAGCCCTCCTCTTCAAAAGCATAAGCACAAGGTGGGATTCTTCCAGCTGCTACCATACAACACTAAAGTGTGTCACCAAAGTGACTCTTGAATGGTGAAAGGAAGATGGCATCTGTGTGGGCATCTGGCACATGCACACCAAACACAGAATACCTCTGTGCTGGGGAAACTCTCTGTTAGGGACCTACAAAAACCTTGCTGGAGCTAAAGTGGGCAGAATTTGTGTTTCTTAAAGGAATACTGGGTATTACTGAGCAGCCTTTAGAATGCTGCTGTTCACTAGGGCACACCACTTGAGAAAACATAGCCTGGTAACCTGAAAACATGTACCAGCAACCTTCACTGTTCACAGATTTTAAAGAACAGAAGGGCTTCAACTACGATGATCTCAATACCAACCATCTAGTCAGATGCCTGGAATAAGAGAATATAGATTTTCACCCAATAATTTACTCAGCAAGCCCTGAACTTCAAGTTGAGCTTTTTGATGTAAAAGCTTCAAGCAAAGAACGAATCACATCTGTAAGGAAGTTATTCCTCTCTGTCCAAAATTTTCCTTTATTCCTAGGTCCAAATTTTTCTTGCTTCTGCTTCCAGCCACGTACATGTGCAATACACTGGCGCTGAAATCATTATCTGCTTTTGTTCATCTCTACTTTACATCAAACAAAACACAAGAGGAAGTAAAAAAATAGCTGTAATATGCACATTACAGAGCACTTAATCTCATGTCTAGTGACATACAAACTATGAGATAGCAATCTTGAATATAACACACATTGTCTACTGGAATTGTCATTGCTTGGATAGCGAGTTCAATTTGCCAGTACTAGAAGGATTAAGTCTAGGTAAAGCACATATTTGAGCAAACTATGCCCAACATGAACAGTTTCCCCATTTGTCAGGGAGCACTTATGGAATGAAGGAGACAGAAATGGCACTCACTATACTGTGCTTTTTTAGTTTCAGCAGAGTTTTCTCCACAGCATATGTAACAGTTTGGTGGACTTCTCTTATTTTCAAAGTATGTTTGAAAGTCAGATGACTTGACTTATGCGACAAGCTTTGCTTCAGTACGTCATTCTACTGCAAGATAATTTCCCTTATAAAACAATAGTACTTCTGTTAAACCAAATTTGCTACTCCATACACTGAAACTTCATACCAGAAAGGTCCCTGCTGATTAGGACACTAATGTTTTCTTCATCAGAAGGCACTGGCAGATATATTTCCCCAGAAGCCCTCAACTTCAGTGTCACAACACAATAACAATGGCAGAATGAGTTTTTGTTAAGAAAGATTCACACTTTATCAATAAAGAAGAAATTACAAATCTCTCAGAAGCAACGTGGAGAGAGATGAAGACAAACTGTACATTTGTTCAGTGTCCTAAAAATATCACTTGAGCACATGAGAGAGGAAAACAAGTAGTACGGGAATACAGTCGCACAAGTTGCATCAGTAGCAGAAGAGGGAAAGGGAAGACCACAATTTTATGCTGTTACTGAACCAAGGGTGGTTTGCCGTCACCTCTGACGGATGACACTGACCAAAGACTGTGGCTGGTGGCAAAACCTTTGGCTAGACTTGCAAGATTAAATGGCAGACAGGAACAGAACAACGCCAGCTCTCTGTGGGACACCGGCTAAGCCGGGGGAATAGAATTCGTAGTGGTAACATAACATTTCAGTAGAATATCATTTTACCATGTTCATCAACAAACCAAGAACAATAGCAGGAACACAGTTACATCCACATCTCCCTCACCTTTTACCACAGCCTCAAGTCCTAAAGCCATTCCTGGCAGCTGCTCTGCAGAAGGCAGTACTGTAGACCAAAGGCGGCAGCTGAGCAATGTAGATATACACAGATACTGGGACCAGGTCCCCCAGTCGGGTCATCTGGCTGAGAATCAACAGGCTACTGTTGCTTTGTTTCTAACCGCTTCCTGGCTACAGCTTGGCTATTTAGTCTTTCGCCACCTGGTTTATATTTGATTTGCAAAAATAAAAATAAACAAGCTCCTCCAAGGAACAACAAGATATTGCACAGTTTGCAGTTTGTGACCAGAGAGGCAAGGAGATGAGGCAATACGTTCTCTATTACCTAAGCCACAGGTCGGATTGGTTGCCAGCTAAGCCAATATTTCTGGTTTGAAGCGTCTGCTGAACTCTTTCAGACAATTAGAAAGATTTGTTCCATCACTGAAATAGAAAGCCAAAGTTAAGAACGGCTGTGTAAATAAACTGGAAGTTCATCCAAAACCAGGGACACAGAGGCCAGCTACCTCTGGAACATAAAGAAAATTAGGCTGAAAAAAAAAAAAAGGTAAAGTTAGGAGCTATAATTGTGATTATTTCCTTCAATAATGAATGTATACACATCACAAAAATGGCTTCAAAATAAAATATTTAAAGAAAAGGATTAATATATTTTTATATGTTTCTCTGTGGATATAACTAGCTTTTTTTTATTTTATTGTTAACCTTAAAAGATGCCTGCTGAATTAAAAAGCTGTGATTCCTATTTCTTTCTAGTAAATGCATGTTTTAGTACAAATAAATGCATTTAAAACTGTAATATCGTAAATAGTTTGTAAATAAGCCAATCCACTGTAACATTTTATGGATATCTCGTATCTTGTAATTTTAATTTATCCACTTTCAATTAACTTTGGGATTAGTTCTTCTTACACAATTAGCTTTCAGGCTCAAAGTCAAATCTAGATTCCAAATGCCCACTTGAAGTTACTCACAGAGCATATTTGTTTAAAAATACAACTTGTCCATCGAGCAAAATGGATTAACATAATTTCACAACTCTGTATAGAACTTAAATTCTCAAATGAGTTCAGGGTTATGCAAATCTCACTGCAATGTGATTATCATAATGCTCCTTCGCAGTCTTTTAGCATGGTGATGGGAACCTGAAATGAATCAAACAGGCATTTACAATTTATCTGCAGAAAGCATAAAGCAAGCACATTTCATTGCCCTTGCAAGCTGGACAGATAATGCTCAGTGCTGACAGTAGAGCAGGGTGGGAAGAGAAAGAAATGCTTTTGTTGACCACCCCTTTATTTTCTTATACCCCAAACCAGCTACACTTCTTGTTCCCTATTTATTGATTCCAATTCCCAACTAACCAACAGGAGAAAAAAAAAATCTATTCTCTGGCAATGACTACACTTATTTTCACTTTGAATAATTTGGGGAAAACAAAAAAAAAATCTGTAGACTTGCAATTGCACACGTTCACACGGTGCCACATGCCGACACATGCCATGGCACTAAAGCAGGCAAGAACTTAATCTACGTTTACATTTTAGCACACACGTATTTCCATTTATTTCTGTGTCAGTACTCACAAGTTTAAAGTTCAGCATGATCCAATCGCTTAGAAAAAAAATTCGTTAACTCCCGATTCCCGTTGCCTTCTATGCCTTTTGCTTCTGCCTAAAACTAAATCTTTCTTAAAGAAAAAAATAAGTCTTTCAAAGAGTACTTAAATAAAATCACAGTAAAGCTGATAATTCTCAACTGACATTTTTTTCATAAATTCATCTAATCCATTTGCACTTTGGATTTCCACAACATCCTGCAGGAATGTGTACTGCAATTTATATGCCATGTAGAAGGGCATCTCCTGTATTTTTTTTGCAACCTGCTGACTGATATTTCACTTACTGGCCCTAAGTTTAGTATTTTGAGAGCCATTGAACAGTTTAGAGGTGGTAGATGCTCCATACCTGGAAACGTTCAAGGTCAGGTTGGACAGGGCTCTGAGCAAAATGATCTAGTTGAAGATGTTCCTGCTTATTGCGGTTGGACTAGATGATCTTTAAAGGCTCCTTCCAACCCAAACCATTCCATGATTCTATCTCTCCTGACTCCGCACCATTCAAGCTTTTCTATGTCTCCATAATATCATCTCATGCCTCATTCACTTCTCTGCTATTCTAGAAAATGCTACCACAAAGGACCTCGTCTTTAGCTTAACTTTTGCCCTTTGAATCTGCCTCCTCTCCCTTTGTCTTTGTTTTCCCTGTGGACTATGACCAGCCATCTCCATTTTCTAATTGGTCTTCTAGGTGTCTTGATAAGCCTTATCACATCTGAACATCAATTTCCTACCTCAAGTAGGTATTTGTCCCTCTTTGGTTAAGTGGTCACAAACTATGATTTTTTTTCTCCCCAGTCAGACTCTTCCAACAATTCTACCAGTCACGTACTCTTCCCTCCTGGAGTGGGCCCAGGAGGAGACAGCACAGGTACAGACAACACTTCTGTTTGTAAAAGGCTCTGTTGTTCTAGCAGGTGAGGGACAGGTAATATCAAGATGTCTAGATTGCTTTCTTGCACCCTTGCAGACACCATGCTTCCACCTCTGCTCTTCAGGCGCCAAATTCCTGCCAGCGGAATGTCCTCGTTCATGACCGTCGCAAGTACAAGCAGGAATCACAAAATAAATGGATTCATAACTGAACCTAATCCCCAAACTGTGACAGAAGCCATTTGAGTAATCCTTTATCTGTCAGGGCTGTGCTCCACTTCCTCTCCACACTCCCCACCAAAAAGGGCAGAGATGAGCACTGCAGTCAGTTGTGGGAAGCTGCTGGCATGGAAGGAAGCTCCAGCTGAGCTTAGAATGGAAACCACCTGCCCCTTCATTATGACAGAACAGAATTTCTCTTTATATTCCCTCTATACTACTTACTTAGAAGACAGGACATTTTCAGTGTCATGTCAAAAAAGAGAGCGCAATTTCAGAGGATAAATGCATATGAAGGAGGCTGGAAACTAAGGACCCATTTGGGGTTGTTGGTTGGGTTTTTTTTAGTGAGTACACCCAGCTTCTTGGTGGGTTAGTAAAACAAAAACATATACCAACAAGATACGAAATACGATGGAGAGGACAGAAACAGAAAGTAAGAGTTATTACAGCAATTTCTTTTTATCTGAAGATAATGTCATCATTGCAGACAGTAGGAGAAAAAGTTCATCTGCTTTCAATAACCAATGCATTGTTTGCCTATCAATGGGTTTCCAAAGCAAGAACTAAGCCCCACTGGCACGAGTCCCTTATCCCCTTCTCTATTCCAGCTGTGTTTTCCAGTTACAGGAGTGCTGTGAAACTTAATTAAATTAATGCCTGCAAAGTGCTTTGAGGTTCTCAGAGGAAAGGTGCTACAGAAAACCAAAGTATTATTAGTGTTTCTAAGGATGGGTGAAGCAGTTTGGATAAACTAAAAACTTACACAGATCTTCCCTCAAAACAACAGAATTTTGCAATTTCAGTTACCCTATTTTTTAATTTTGTTTTCATTTTTAAGACCCTTACTTTCAATTTAAATAACCACTTCAGAACTACATAAGACAAAGCATACACTAATATGTCATTCATTTTCAGCCCCAACTTTACCTCTGCTTAAAAAGGTGCACTCACGATTTCAAACCGCACCCCTGCTGAAGATCACAGCCATCTTTTACCTGTGATCCCTTATGCAGGGAACTTTACTGTGTAAAAAATAACCAGGTCTTGGATCTTCCGTGAATCTACAGTTATGGAATTAGCAACCAACTGTTATTGGAGAGTTAGCTCCAGCCCCTAACTGTAACAATAACATGCTGAAGTGAAAACGCAAGCCATAACTACTATTCTTGATTCTACCGAAAGGAGAAACAACAGCTTTCAGAAAAGAAAACAATAGCTTGGAGAGATGGGGTTTTCTCTTCAGTCTCCGTGGCTGCCTTTGGAATAATACGCTTTCTTGTATGTCCAAACTAGGACACTTTAGAGGATCTTCTTTCTTTAAAAAAAAAAAAAAAAAAGAAGTTCAGAAGTTCATAACCAAAGTACTCTGTTACTATGCAGAGGGCAGCCACTCACACGACATACAGCTGAAGACTACATAAGAAATGCATTTCTGAAAAGCATAAACACAGAGCACTGTTAAAATCATGTCATGACACATAAAACTTATATTCAAACAGAAGGTAATTAAATCCCAGAAAACTCATGAAAATGCTTGTTCTCATGAAATTCCCATATTAATTTCCAAGTCAAAACAATACGAATAAATATCCTAAACAGAAAAGTGCAGAAATTGAGCTTTTAATTCCCTTGAGATTTGCCCATCACCATTTATTTCCCTTGCAGTCTGGAAATGAGGGGAAGAATATTGAAATTCTGCCACCTGCAAGAGAGTACTGAGGGATGTGGGTATGTTAAATGGTGTGGCTACTCCTTTTTGGTATCACTTTATTCAATGCAGACCAAGAGGAATTTTTATCGATTCAGTGCACTTAGGTGGTTTGGCATCTAGTTACAGGTTGTATAACACTACTGTGAGAAACCATTTTTAACCTTGACTATGCATGTCTGCTTATGACTACTTTGATGTTAGGAGGTAACTGCACAGGAACACAGAAGGCTGTAGTCAAAAGGAAGGAAGTCCTTTGCCCTATATATATTCCCTATAATTGCTATCGGTGTATGAAAACATACGCTTACTTTGACTAAAACCACACAGAACACACGCGTTCTTTCGAAAGAGCACGAAAATACCAACGCAAAGCAGGAGAGCATAACACATAGAATGGTGCCCAAATACGACAGGATAACTTAGCGAGCAAATAAACCCCCACCAGCCTAGAGACTGATGAAACTACAGAGCGTTCTACTTAAACAAAACCATAAAAGTCAGACCTGGTACCTGTACTGCAGTATACACTTCAAAACACATGCCCCAGCTTCCATGGGGAACCGGCTCTACCAGAGCCTGGCACATATTTTTGTTTCCTGTTGCCTACCACCATGGGCCAGGAACCACTCACAGACAGATTTCCATTCCTTCAGAGAAGCCAAGAACACACCTAGGACATTTTCCTCATTTAAGTCTGCATATGTTCTCTACATATTTTCTTTCAAATACTGAGCCATCTCTTTTCGGAAAACTGAATTAGTTGCTTCTCTGTTGCCTTCTCTCTGGAAGCTCTACATTATTAACAACCATCTCTGCAAAACAGAACTTCCTCCTCAATTCCTTTCATACATGGCACGTCAAGACCTGTCCATATCTCCTTGTTTTCTGCCCCAGACTCCAGTTCAAAAAGTCTTAAAAAACTCACTCTTTCAATTCCCTTAAAAGCTACACACATTTTAAGTGGAATCCCTCTTTCTTCAGTAAGATTCTCTTCTTTCCTACAGAGCTCAGAGCTAGTTATTTGGCATACCTGAAACATCTCTCTAACTGCATTATTCTAGCTGTCCTTTGCTCCGCTTTAACTTCTCTCTTTCGGCGTTTTTCCCTCTTTTAAAATAACATGCATTCCCTACACAGACCCAAAATTATTTCCCGCAGCTATTTCAGAAATTTTAAACAGTTATTTTTGCAGTTTAATACAAACAGTATTTATACAACGCCTCCTGTCCAAAAAGCCTGAAGAACTTAACGCTTCATGTTAAGTTTTACCGTTTCTCCGTGAACTGCCGCTTTATTTACAACTCTCTTCCCTCTGGGCAAGTAAGACTATATCCACATTACAAAACCAGAATCTAAGGCAGTGGGGACCAGAAAAGCCTATGGGCACGGCTTCACCCTTGGCTGAAGCTCATCTGAGTACGGGCTGCAGCCCAGAATGGAGGTCCACCCTTCCTCCTCCTCCCTCCTCTCGGGTCCCTGTGAACAGGGCTCACACAGACAAGTTGGCCAACAGATCCGGCTGAAAACAGACCTCTTTTCTTTTGTCAGGTTGCTAACTGTCTCAGCTCAGCTGATCATCCCACCACATGCTATGGTGTCACCACAAGCCAGGGAAAGCGCATGGCTGAGAAGCAACACGTAGCTGAGAAGCTCCCACTCCTTTCAGCAGGAGCTGGAAATTAAGTGCTTCAGGTAACTGTAAAACTGCAGCCACAGTGTACAGACAGGCAGATGGCTGCTCAAAGGAGTCGTTAATACAAAACGGAGTCCTATCTTCTATCTCTTACTCCAGCTGGTTGTTCCCATTTCTACCTTGTGCTGATGCTAAGGTCCAGCCCATCAGACTTCACAACTGAGTTGTAACATAACAGCAAAGAAAGCTGAAGTGACAAAACCCACACAAACATTTATTTTCTGACGGTTTAGCGAACAAAGTGCTAGCACATGGGCAAGGCATGGGGTGGGCTCCAGGGCTAGGGGGCAGGAGCAGAAGAAAGGAAAACAATCTGCTCTTTCCAGCTAGAAGTGATCCTAGACCAGCTCAGGCATCTCATGTAACTCCACAATAAAGGACTTTTGCAAAGGGCCACAAGCTCGTGCATTGAGAAAATTAACAAGAAATATGTACTGCCTGTCTAGTACTGTACTTGCAAACACTTTAGTCTTTTATCTCAAATAGCCTTACAGACCTTTTGTCCACTCATTGCTTGCCAGTATTTGTCAACTTCCTATTTTCTTTTTCATCCTCTTAGTTTCTAATATCTTACAATTCACCAATTAAGCTCTGCTGAGTGTTTGCTGACTCCAACATTCTCATTACCCAAACTCTGAATCACCCTATTCTGTGCATTAATCCCCTTCATTTTTCTTAACTGTTTTACCTTTTTTCACTCATTTGCTTCAAAATATTTCTCATACTACAAATCCTGTCCTCCTTGTAACTTTTTCTTCACTGAAGTGGAATTTACCCACATTTACGTTCTCCTTGCAACCATGTCTTTTCTCAGAACTTCCAGCCTTCCCTTTGGATCTAGCTCTTAGCAGACTGAGTTTGTTTTTTCTGCCAGGGAAGAACAGCCACCTCCTTCCAAACCCAAGAACGGGCAGTAACAGTGTTGTACACACCACAGCAGAATCCCATCTCAAGTATAACACACACACAAGTCAAGAGAGACAAAACAGCTACCAAATGATACATTTATTGTAACAAGAAGGTGTCACAGTCTACTGGTTACCTCCATTACCAAATACAAGCATCACACCATAATTAAGTCTTAAATTTCACCTTCTGCCTATTGGCTCTCCACCTTAAATTCTGATCTAATTAAAATGTGTTAATAGACAGTGCTGAATGAAAAACCATATAAAAATGGACAGAATAAGAGCTGAGCAACATTCTCAGTAGAAGGACCTGATCCCATGAGGTTCTGAGTACCCAGAAGCCCAATCCTATTACTGTAAGTGAGGGCACCAACTGAGCAGTAAATAAATGTAGTGCCTCAATGTGTCACCACTGATCTGAACAAAGTGTATGTGCCAGGCTATATAGCCCTGCTCCCACAAATCTCTAGAGACCCAACTTACAGGAACGCTTTTCCAGAAAACAGTAGATAATCTCTTGCCTACATGGCACAACCACTCACACAAAAGCAGTTGTGAAAACTCCTCAGCATTGCTCCAGCCATGAGAACCTGTGGTTGCCCTGGACTGTAAACTCTTGACTGATCCTAAAGCTTTAAAGAGAACGACACAATTGCATGAAGATAGAGATGTGGGCTTTTGCAGGCTTCTTCAGAGAATGAGATACACGTTTCTTTGAAGTAAGGTAAGAAATTCTATTTTTAATGAAGGGATGCAATGTATTTTCTAATTTTAGTACTTCTTTTAATATCAGGGCACGTTTAGGTGACTGTGCTTTCTTACACAAACAGCCATGCAAAGAAGGAGAACATCATCCCTTACCTTCAGCTTAAGAAGCCTCCAAAACCCAATTTTAATGCATTACTACTAAGAGGATAAATTGGCTATTCTGTCAACAAAGAACACCATGAAGTCGACTAGTCTTCTTACAAGATGGGCAAAGATGAAATGTGATGAATATGCTGCTGATGAAGGAAATGTATAGTGAAAACTCTTCAGGACGGTACTCAGTCTGCTAGCAGAGGGCTCTGCCTTGCCAGCTGCCAGAGCTCAAACAAAGCCTTTGATGAAATCACAGCTACCCTTGTCTCAGTTTCACAAAAAAAAAAAAGAGACTGTGGACAGTTTAATTATCACAGAACCATTACCATCATCAGCAGTTTCATAATCTTGAAATCCTGCCATTCTCAAAAGCCATTTCCCTGAAAAAAATCCTTAAAACACAAGAGGCTGTCATACTGTCCAAACAATAGAGCAATTCTTATACAATCAGACGCCACAACTAATTATTCAAAACAAAAACAGCCCCCCCCCCCCATTTTTAAACAAGGGAACAAAGGATGTAAATTTTATCCAGAAACATTAGATTTTAAAAGGAGTAAAAATATCCAAAAATCAAAACAGATGAACACTGGAGACTTGCCTTTCTTTCATGCTTGTATGTGCACAAAACTGATTCTGTATTGAAGAAATGAGTAGATACACTGTTCATGTTCCTAATAAATGCAATAAAAAATAATAAGTAATAAAAACGAACTCTGTAGGAGCTGTTTTGGTCACTTTCCCTTACATTTCAAAGGAACTGCCAGCTTCATTCACTCTCTGTCTTATTTAAGTTAATCAAACTGTATTTTATTTTTTTTCTTTGGCACCTATAAAGATTGTACCGATAAAGTGCCTATTAAGATAAGTGTTTCAATGGTCTTTCTTCTTACCATTAGTCACAATTTCCTAACACTGATATTTTGCCAGGAAGACGGAGGAAGCAGTTACAAATGCAAGTGATTAGTATGTGTGTGAGTGCCTTGACACACAGTTTTGGTCACTTACTAACACAAATACTGAGGTGGCCTAAGGGCATCTTTGTGTCATTTTCCATTAATAGAAAAATATGAACTCTTTGCAGCAAGTTGCTACTAAGCATTATGTCCTTGACTTCTACTGAGTTAACTTTTCAAACATCTGATGTTTGTTATTCATTTTGTACAGCATTTGGACGTTCTAAAAACCTCAGTAATCAAAGCAATATGCGCACTGGAGAATGTTCTTTTTGTTAGTCTATACTGGTCATGTATCAATCATCTGACTCTACAGAGACTGGAGTAAGTTCAGCTTGTTTTTCTTTTATGAGACAGATCCATATGTAACAATTACATATGCAAATAGTGCCCAAACACATGGGAAAAAACAGCACAAAGAGATAGATGGCAAAACACTCAGTTGACTTGAGTAGGGCCAGAATTACATTCCTAAAATTTTGGCTTAAGAAATCCTGTTTAAGAAGGTAGAAGGAGTCCAAAATTATGAAGTTTATGAAGAGGAGACTCAAAGACTGGAATAAAAACCCACTGCCAAGATAGGAAGACAAGCTAGGAACAGCTAGGGGCGAACTGCCACAGAACAAGCACAAGTACAGCTGAAAGTCTGAAAGGCTTGTTTGAAAGCAAAGAAATGAGAGGAATGAATGTAGATGATTCAGGCAGGAGACATTAATTAATGAAGGCAAATAAAACCAGTGGCTCTTAGCAAAGCAAGCAATAGAAGGGATGTGTCTACTTTGCAGTACGGTTCATCTGACATAACTGAATGGAAGGAATATGGTTATTAGTTGTCAGAAGGTATCCTGGACTAGCAGGGGGCTTTTAGGAGAAGTGCTAGAAGCAGTGTGTTTGATCCAAGTCTGAAGTGGGCATACATGCCGGAATTCTCAGTTCTGGTAGCCCAGTTCTTGGAGGCGAGAGTCATAACCTGGGGATTTCAGAGGTTTGCGTGGTACATGCGGAGACTGGATGCAGCTAAGGTAAGCACAACCACTCCAAGGTTTGAAAAAAGTCACGTGAATCAAGAGGCAGGACCGGACTACTGAAGAAAGAAAGCTTCTACCTGCAGGCTGTCAGCAGCTGTTTCTAAGGTGGCTGACCTGCAGTAAGATTTAAAGAAAACCTTTGGAAGAAATCCAAAAGGATTTCTGTTGCTACAAGACAGCCCCGGTATTTGCAGTCACCTATTGTCCGAGAGAATGTTTCTCTGGCTGACCCGAAATGAGAATAAGGCAGAAAAATTTTCTTTCCTTCATTCTTCTGAGCTGGCTGCTTTTCCTGGAGCCTCTTAAACCAGTAGCAAAAATGTGTAAGACAGCTTCTACAAAAACACATCAGTGGGGATCCATGGAAACAGGTTACTGTAACCAAGACATGCCTTCCTTGATTTTAGCTAAGTATTTGCTAGCTGCATTACAAGATGAGAAATGCTGCTTCTTCTTTCTTCAGTGCCTGCTTTTTCTTTTTCTCCCCTAACAAACAGAAAATTAACATATCAAGTCATTTGGGAAAGGTGTCCTGCACTGTGTACATTATTTTTATAGGACACATAACAGCCCATGGGGAACAATTTTGGAGGTGGCTTTAGCTCACTTCCACATCCAAGTAAGTTCTGCACAGCCAGCATTATGGGGAACTGAAAGGTCACTTCAGTGACATCTTCCACTACCGATGCAACTCTCAGCTCTGCCCCCAGCAAAATAACTATGCCTAGAGCAAAATGTTTTAAACTCTGTACAGATGTAAGGGGCAGGGGGGGAAAAATTGTCTTTTAGCTTCCACGAAATCAGTTAGGGAAGGGAAAAATTACAAAACAAATTCTAGATGTAACTCGAGTTGAAGTGAGGTGAACTAGTAAACCAGCCAGGTACTGCTGGCATCCTGCAAGACATTTCCATGAAGTCTACCTTTTTCTCCTCAGAAGACACACAAAAAAATCAGAGAGTACAACAATGTCTGCATGCCTGGGTGTATAACTTTCCAGAGGAGGTAAAATACGACTCAGAGAATATTTCAACAATCCTGATAACAGTGAATTTAACTGAGTGTAAAATAATACAACATAATATAGCTGAAATATAATTTAGACTATCAGTCTTCTACAGAATTCATTTATATATTCACTGAACTTACGGACAGGAGAAAGATTATTTGGAAGGCTACTACATTAAACAGCAGAACAAATGCATATGAAAATATGTATCCTTTATTTGGGACTTGGCATAAAACTGAAGGGAGGGAGAAACACCGCCATACACTGTCGACAGAACAGAAATGTATTTAACACTTCTTCGATCTTATATAAATAGTAAGCTTACTCTATGAAGATTTATGACACTAATTCCACTAGATTATTTATTTTAAATGAGGTATTTAAATCAATTCACAAATGGATTGTTCCACGCCAACTTGGATAGCTCACAGGCACTGTACAAGGATTTTAACATAGTAGCCCTTTTGGCAAGGGAGGGGAAATAGTCGTGTTTTTCCTTCCCCACCAAAAAAGGCTTTTCTATTAGAAATATAAACTCAAATCCAGGGTGACAGCTCATCTCTCCCTAAATCTAGGCATGTTTTTTTTTAAAGCCTATGAAATTATAAAGAGTTAGGAATTATATACAATATAAAAATATGACAGAAAGGGAAGCTTTCATCTCTCATGGAAGCAAAGACTGTTTTTGTTGATACATATGGAAAAAATTAGGCCCAATTATATGTTGTGCTTTGGCACTGGGGTTCCAACTTCACCACAGGCTTATTTTTTTCACAGATATACCATTACAGCCAATTCTACCCCTGAACATTTGAACTCAAATCTTGTAACACAGGCATTTTTGTTGCTGTATTACTAGTACCCTGGCTGAAATGCTCTGTGTTACCGTTGTACTGTACTGAGAGGTTAGAAAAGGGTTATCTGTACAGACTCCAGAGGACATATAGTCATAAAAATATAATAAGCTTAAAACATCTTGTGAATAAAACACCCTTCACTGCAGGGTAATATCTTTTTTTATAAATCAGATCATAGAGAGACTGAATGGCATGTGGTAAGAGACAGAATAATAAGACATGGTCAGAGAGACAGAGGGAAAAATTATCTTAGAAAAGGAAAGTTTTATAATTTTTAAACCAGGACAGATGATGGAGAGGAAGCCTTGACCATAACAGTTAAGGTAATGACAGAAGGACATAAAGGCGAAAATGGACAGTAAGTTTGAGGTTTACAGATGAAGATCGTTACGAGAATTGTGCTAATTGTCACTTAGGAATGACAATTAATAAAACTCAAAAATAGGCATCTTTAATTTGTAATCAGCTGCCTACTTGGGGCCTTGAAAAAAACAAATTTTCACCACAGTTCTGCAGCTCTTCTGGAAACAGCGTCGCGGTTTACAAATCAGTCTGAAAAAGCACTAGTCCTAATTAATCCATAAGCATCTCTGTGGCTAAGTCCCTATATAAGTTTAATTGTATTTTACTATTTGAACAGAGAACACAGACACAGCTATCTTTAAATTCTGCATTAAACTGATCTGTCTGCAATACCTATGAAGATCATTAGTCATACCTGGGCTAAAGATACAAGCTTCCCAAAGATCACAGACATCAGCAAACATCGCCTGGCTGCCTATAATCTGGAAGAACGATATGTCAGAGCAGGCAAGCCATCAGCCATCTATCTGTGGTATTTCCTAAATGCCTGATACACCTAGATATACAGTGTCACCTAACGGAAATACTGTAACAATAATTGGCTCTTCCTGTACTTAGACAAGAATGAACATTACGCACAGAAAGTGGAGAGGGATGTAAAAGACAAGGGAGAAATAATAAGTGGAAACATAATGCATGTAGTGAATACTAATAACTTGAGCTATTGTGGCTTATGGGGAGGGGTACTGAAGTTTTCCTCTTGTGTAGCAAAGGCTGCTGCAAAACGAGAAATCTTCTCAAATTAATCCATTTTGATAACGACTACACGAACACAACAGGAAAAGTTTCTGCAGCTTCAGATATTTTAATTAAGCCTCAAAATGACTAGAACTTCAAGAATCAGCAAATTATGTATCCTAAATGAAGTTTACAATAGCTGCTCACTTTAGGAACAATGGGAGAAAAACTGAAAGGGACCAAATGTATCCAACATTTGGTGACAAAGACACCAGAAACATGTTTTTCTGATGCCTGCTTAAGACAGGTAATTTATTTTCTTTACAAATTAATATTGTCCAAGAAAATCAATGAAAGAAATTATCAATATTATGAAACAGAATGTGAACTTGAATGGTTTGTTTGAAATGAGCTCCAGCCATCTTGAAAATACCAAAGATGCTTTTGTGAATTCAGTCCCCCTTCCAGTCTTTCATGGGAAAATACAGCTACCATTGATATCTGCAATCTTGACAGTATGGATAATCACATTCTGATAAGATCATGTCGTCTAGGCACTGCAAAATTACATAGTTCTGTAGTCTGCTAAAGGTTTTTCATTACATGCAGAAAGACAGAGTAAGCTGCAAATTCTGAAACAATTCACCTATCAGCCTGATGTCACATTTTATCTGGATTATTCAAACCAAATTTGTAACTAAAACCCAGAGTTTGATAAATAGACTTGAACATGAACTTTATGATAAAATTTTACAATTGGTGTTTTAAACCCAGCAGAACAAGTAGGACATGAAGTGAAGAAAACCATACCAAATATATGGTCTTTTAATATATATCTATTGTTTATTTCTAGTTTTTCTATATTCCAGTTTCCCCATTTTCCAAAAACCGGATTAAGGAGATATGCTTTCCTAGAATTTTGACTACTCTAAATTAGGAATATAAGTTACAATGAATGAAGGAACAACTTCACCAAGACAAAGTTACTTAACTGATTTGGTATTATATACTTGGCCTGGTACACCAATTTAAAAAACACCAACTATCACTTTCATGTTTTATCTCCAGCCTTACTGATTCAAAACATAGAGCAGAAAATCATACATATTCTTGCAAAACCACTTTTTCATTAACTAAGAATGGGATAGCACAGTGAAAAGTTATTTAAAAACTCAGTAATGCATCCTTTAAAGCTGTACACTCACATTAGAGCAGCCACATTCTCCTACAGCACCGATTATTGATTCAGTGGTATGTGAAAGGAATTACTCCATTTTAGATTTTATGTTTCCTGGAAAGTTTCCTAGGACAGCTTCTCGTGAACGATGCTTCATTTAGCAAGAGACCAAACTTTCTCACAGCCGTTTCACAATGCACAATGAGAATGATGCCGGGACTGAAGAAGCCTAAATTAGCCAATCTACACAGTGCTATGTAGTACCAGCTATATTTAACAGAGTGGTACGTGTAACACAACAGCTATGGAAGTAGTGTAATCGTCTTCACATGCCACTTTCACTTCTGGAGTAAAACTCAGGGGTTTTCCCGACAAAACCTTCCTGTTCTGATCATATTCTAACACTGCCGCAGAAGTGAGACTGACTGGAATAGCCAGAGGCATCTGGGTTCATTCAGGGAAGTTAAAGTGATTAAGCAAAAAAGTTTGAAGACAAATGCATTAAGTAACATTTGCTACACCTTGCGAGGGGAGTATTTTTAGCACCCTGATGGCACTATCTACCATCATCTTAATTCCAGAATGAGACCATTGATGAGCACATCCAGTTTTGGTTTATGTGCTTTATTGCTCAATTTTAACTAAATTCACTCTCATTTCCTTAAGTGTCCCTCTATACACAAGCACTCTGGAAACTATTCACTCCAATCTTTTTCCTTTCCTCTGTCTCCACAGAGAATTATCCAGGCCACAGTTTTAAAGAAAACACAATTTATGAGTCAAAAAAGACTGTTTGGGGAAATAAAAAGTAGATGACAGATGTGTAATACAATATGGAATTTGAATATGTGCATGTAGGGGCAAACAGGTTAAATTATTGCCTGATGGATTTCCCATGGCAGCGAAATACAAGCAGTCATTCTGACCTTTTTTAAGTTGTTCACTGGTGCCCTGGTGCTGAAAAACAACCATTAAAAATATTTTCTGCTGTAAACAGATGGCTCACCTTTGCGGCAGAGCTCTCAGGTGTTCAATGCCTGTTCAACGGGTAATGATTCCTATATTTCCTTATGTCCCACCCGCTGGTCACAAGGCAAGGGAAAAGGAGAAATAACTGTTGTAGCCCTAGTCCTGAGTGGACTCGTGCTGTCAGCCTTTTGGGTTCACTGCAGGTACATGTAATTTCTGACAACGATTAGAACAATGATTTTGAACACTACGGGTAAGCAAAGAGATCTATACTGCTCACGTATGTCACGTCATCTAAATCTCTGTTAAATCAGTGAAAGGCAATTCAAGAAAGTAATACATTATTATTGGACACATCCTTTGTGAGTTTTGCCTGAGTAACACTTCCACTTTCTGGCCTGAGCAGGAAGCCAAAATTTAGCCTCCGTAGGGTATTTCTACTACAAAGAGAAAATGACGAGAAAGTTGCGTGTTTCTTCGAACTGACCTTCACTCCGGATTTGGCTTGATCTCAGCTCACTCTTTGCTTTCTTCTGAGGCTCAGTTTTCACAATTGTGTGTCTCACAGTTCTCCGCTGGCTTAGTTTGTTTGTCTTCCATACATAACTCCTGAGAAGCCTTCTCTCTCTCTGTGGTTATGATGGGCACCTCGGTGAAGATGTGGCCCCAAGGACAAGCTACCGCCCTGCTAAGGGTTCTCAGTGCTCTTCGGGACTGCTGCCTTGTACCACCACATTGCCACTGGTGTTGCCACCACCACTGAAGTAAAGCTTTCTGTGCTAAAATCACACTCATTTACTTATTTCAGACACGTAAGCATGTAAACAATATTCAAGAAGACTCTTGAGTCAACACACATTTTGCTGAGAGTTAATGCGAAGTGGCAAAATATACCTGTATTTTGGCCGGAAACAGCTTTCCCCTCCCCCAGCCTCCCAGCTGATCTCACAGAAGTTTCACTGCTTCTTATGCCGTTTTAAGTCTTAAATTGTAATGTAATAGCAGTATCATTTAAAAAAAAACCCACCAAAACACCAAAAAACCCACAACAACAAAGTCAGAGGATAGGATTTAAGTTTTTGATTGGATTCAGAAAAAAACACTGCTGAGGAACTGTTCTAAGATGCAAGATTTTGGGGGAAAACCAAGAGTAAAACTGGACACTTCACTCTGCACCACACAACTACAAAATACAGCACTTGCTGTCAGCAAGATGATGCCCGCAGTTTAGACTGAAATTAAAGCACTAACAACTTCACAGCCCAGCTCTGGAAGACACTTTCTATCTTCTGAGATGCTCGCTGAAGCTCAGACACTCACAAAAATAATTTGTAAATATTGGAGCAGTTTTTACCTACTACCCAAGTACTCTCCTTTCACTGAAATTTACTGAAATCCAGACCTATCACGGAGAATGTTTTGGGAATTTATGGGGGAGGGGTGTGTGTGACAGATTACAGGCACCTTATTTCTAAATGAATGCTAGTTTATTTTTGATGTCTAGTAATATATTTTTTCCAGATTCTCTGTAATTAATGGACTTGCATCTACACACATGCACAAAAGCAGTATTTTGATCACATATTTCCTAATTCTTTGAAGTAGAAAAACTCTCTTTTTTAAGCTAACACTACCCCTTTGGTATGGCTCTGGCACAAGACTACTTAACTCATCATTTCATTTTAATGATGCAATGAAAATACCACAAGTCTGTCCTTACAGACCTAATTACTACTAAGGGGATCCAAGAGGATACTTTAAAACATATTCATCCTGTACTCCATTTACCATAAATTCAATTAGCAAGCTATATATTCATACTGAGATTAATATACTTTAAAGAAATTAATTCTTCATTAATGACAGGTACACTAAAAACTTCATTCCTGTTTGTACCCGTTGCTACCCTAATTATGATTTATTCCAGGGATTAATTTTAAGACTTTGATGTAATGTAAGATTACTACTGAGTAGAAAATAGATGCAAGATTTAACGGTACACATATTTTTCATTCTGAAGAAGTTAATATCAACAAGTCTATCTAAAATAAAAAATACCCCACTGTTCCAGTCAGCAAATGTCCAAGCTAGATGTAACAGCAGGATTTTTAGTTATGATACTTTTGGATTTATTGCTTTGCTGTCCTGCCCCAGCTTCAGTATTTTCCTACGTGCTACATACCTCATGTCACCCATGTTTTCTTAGATTTAAGTTGTATTTAATTTTAAAAGGCTCCATACAAAAGGACAAATTTAAATATTCTAAATAATGAAATCAGATCCCTAGGAATTTCTGAGGCAATTAAAAAAAAGCCTGCCCCAAATATGGAGTTTTATAGACTTCGTCTAACTTCTTCTCTGAAGAATTGTTACAGTAATTGTCTTCCTCCCAGATTTTCTCTTTCCAGAAGTCTGAAAATGCTGTTAAAAATCAGCAGGCTGATTAATAACTGTAATATTCACAATCAATATTAACAACTACCTTTTTTGAGACTGACATTCTTAAAACAGATTTGCCTTTTCTGAGTCTTTTTTCAACCTGGCAAAAAAAAGAAACCATAGGTTCTTGTTCATTTCACTGCAAGTGTATAGAAGCTGCATTATTTCACTGTCCACCAGCACAGATTTCCTTTTCTCTTACATTCTATTTATAAATGAAAACAGATGAACTCAATAAAACGTAAGTCCACAGAATTATGGCTTCCTTTATTCTAGTGCTAGAGAAGTTTATACATAATTGGCACATAATTTTATCCAGTGGTTTGAACTTTCCCTTAAATTCAAAAAAGGAACCGCTCTGTTGAAGAAGCTGATGGTTTCATTTCAGTGCAATCCATCATGTTTTCTGATGCTAGTAAATGTGGATTGACTAAGCTGCACTGACCTGCTCCACTGCTTCATACTCAGGAAAGTTTCTCTATTTCAACCTCAAGCCCGAAGTCCACACCATTACAGTGGACCAAGAAAGCCAGTAGCTTATCAGTAATAAAGACAGGGTGGTTTAAGAAGGTGGACGCCAAATTCTCCTTTCACATCAATGATGTCAGGAAATTGAATTCCATTTAACAGAAAGGAGAACTTTGTCCTCTGTTATGCCAATACGCAATTAATGAAAAGATCCACTCCATACATTTCATAGTTATATGTCAAGTTTTATTTCAGGTATATACTAGAGCTTAACATTTTGTTTTCTTGCCAGCACTCAGATGGCAAAACCGGCTTTGTATTTTTATTTGGTTAGTTCCGGGTAAAACAATCAATTAGTGAATCTTTGTGGGCCTCATGAGCAATTGATAAATGCCAGTTCTAAAAAGTGACTGACACAAACGTATGGCAGAGCAGTGAGTTTTGGAGACGCTAATATAATAATAAGTCAACATGAACCATCATCCACACTAGCTCCAGAAGACAGGCCAGATATTCTGCTCACACAAATTCAGCCCAGTCATTGACTTCAGAAGAATGGCACTCATTTTTACCTGCAGCGAGTTTCTGGGTTTTTATTAAAGGCACTACTTCTTTCAAAGGATGAGAACACTATAATACAAACACAATTATTGTGTTAATGTTTCACTTGTTACCTGCTTTAGTTTGATGGAGCAACTGACTTCATTACGTGGGGAATGGAGAGGGGGCAGGTGGGAGAGTAGGATTCAGCTCACCTAATGGTAATTAGGCAAAAATTAGGCATTCACTTCAACATAATAAAACAGTCTCCTTTGGCAGATAATGGAGAAAGGAATTCACAACCACAGAGTAATCCATTTCCTCATGTAAGACATCCATCTCAGAGCAGGATGATGTTCCACCCTATCCTAGTTTTCTGCATACCCTAAAGCCCAAGTAGCTAGCACTGATCACACATTAGACTTTGACGCTGTAATTGTGAAAAGTTGCTGGGTTAGCTATTTCATTTTTCTTTTTCTGCAGCTTACCTGGAGCTGAAAGATTAACTAACAGTGCAGAATCTATGTAATTAGCTGATTCTTTACTACTACGAATTAACACTGATTAGAAGTCTGCTTTTTTTAAACAACTGTGTGGAACTGCATGAGTTTAAAATAAGACAGGATGCGTAGCACTAACATTTTTCAACACATCAGTGAAGATAAGACCCTTTAAGATCACAAAGCAGTACTGTTTCCATCTTAAACTACAATATACTCACGGCATACAGCCACCTTGAAGAGATAAAACGGGTAGAGAAGTTCTTTCCATCATGAGATCACGAAGAATCACTTTTCCCTTTTTAATCTCTCTCACCATTCAAAAGAAATTAGTTTTGGAAAATTTTAATGGCATGAATACATTTTTGTGGATAAATACAGAAATTCCACTTTTCAAGTCACTTAGGCCACTCAGCCAAAAACACAGTTTTATAATACACACCTTGTTGTGTGCTGTAACTTGCACAAAAATATTATTCATACAAAGTTTGTAATAACATACTTTTAGCATTATGATAATAAACATTGTTAACAAATGTTCTATAGTTGGCAAGAACAGTGCTCCACCTTACAGAAGCTACTAGTCTTGCAGAATAAATTTTCATTTCTATTAATCCTAAATCCAGAAGACTTTAGAGATGTTTTTGTGTAACTACTCGGAAATGAAAATGACCACAAAAGCAGAAAAAAGACACAAAGGGAAGAAAAGTAGTATTGAAAACGTCAAATATTATGTTACAGATCAAATTAAGGTTAGAACTCATCAAGAAGTTTTCAACAGACTTTCTAACAGGACAGTGCAAATTTTCCAGATTCAAAAAGGGGAACAGAAGAGTACAAAAATGCCTCCAGGTAGAATATACACTTGAAAAAAGAAAATTTTCATTTCAAGTGCTGAATTTTACTATTTCTCCAGTTACCTGAGCATTCCTTACCTATTAGTATCTTGGCTCCTCAGAGGTGGTTGACTCTGTCTGCAACCATTTCATTTTTGATAATTAAAATTCACTGAAGCAAAGATGTGAAGTCAAAAATCTCCATTTCCTAAGAGAATTCAACAGCACAGCCCTTCACTGTGGTCTTACCCCTCTGATCAATACTTTATTTAAAAGGAAACTATTCCAACAGAAGAGACTGAAAAAAAAATTCAATTCAAAATTATCAGCATACCCAGCGGTACAAACACAGCCATCTGTGTTTAAGAGAGCCACGATCATGCCTCTGTTTAGGTCAGTGAGTAGGTATCTATTACTAAAACACAACCACAGACACAATTTAAATTGATTTCCCTCGTTGAAGTTACTTTGAAACTAAAACCATCTAAAAGTGAACTGGAAGGAAATAATGACTAGCATTACGGAATCTACCGAAGGCATTTAATTAAGCAGGCATACCTTAATTTGGCATGGGTGAACCAACCCTGTCCCTCAGCTTCTGCCCTCGGTGTGGAAGCTCCAGGCCTGGCCTCCAGAAGTGGCTCCAATTCCTTGGTATCCTTCCCTCCTAAGAGGTCCCAGACTGGATGCTGCCTCCAGGCAGAGTACGGCACTACTATCCTTTAAGCATATTTTTGCTCACCTGCTTGTGTCCTCCTCCAGACCATCAGGCCCCCACTCAGATACCCTCCCTTCTGGGTTACTGTAGTGCAGAGCTGTGTTCTCATGTCAAATTCTTCTATTTAATTCTTCATAACTTCCAAATTGCAAAAGGTACAAAGGAGACCAAAGACACGGAAGACAAAAATTCTACAAGGAATTTATCTTGCTAGTGAGCTATACATCATAATTTATATTCCAAAATATGACACCTCTTTTGGATAAGTAATGTTTTTTATTCCTTTAATTTTACTAATTGTTTTTATAGTTTGGGGTGCGTTATCTTAATAATATTGTGCTATGCCACCTTTAAAATAATGATCATTGCCATCGCAACTAAGTACATGTAGTTCATAGCTTCTTCCCAGCTCAGTTTGGTTACTAATTCTGCCACACTAGCAGCACCACAACTCAGTCCAGCAGGTACAGGGTATGTACCTCTAACACTTAGACAAGGATCTGTCATGGGTTGATATGCCGGTCGCATTACGACGAGTTGTGCATCTGTTCTACCAGAGATTTTGTCAAAAAATGTTTAATATATAGACTGTTATTTCCTTTCAGCTTGAATGACTTGTGAATTTGCCTTCTTTTTTTTCACAAGACTATGGTATCAGCATCATGCAAACAAAGCAGCTAAATAGAATTGCAGTAAATGCCTTATTTAAGGGTAAGCTTTCAGTCTGTTAAGAACCCCAAAATGCAACATAGCATATAGTATATATTTTTCAACAAGAGCCTTCTATCCCCCATCCCACCTCTCCCTTTCCTTTGAGCCTTTGGAAAGCTATCTGATTTAATGGTTACATCAGGAATCTTAATCCCTCCTGACTTTATCTTAAGCACTCTTCTGATTAGATAATCCAGACTACATGGAAGCTCTATTTGTTTGGGGTTTTTTTTGTTTACAAGAAATATCTTCACAACAGTAGAAAATCTTTTCTCATTAACCAGAGAAAAACAGAGTCTGTGAAACCAATTAGGAGATGCACTGAAAGGACATTCTTGGTTTTCAGTTATATACAAGGAAAGACTTAAATTGGGATTTATGAGGTATCTTGGAAAAATTAATGTTATCAATTCGATTCCTGTTGCAAACTTCAGCAGATATAGCGTGGTACTACAACTGCTAGTTGATCCACTCCTTGTTGGAAGTGTAGCTTCAACCTTTTTGGTCAGCCACATTAAAATTTTAGCATAAAGAAAATGTGACCTTTATTTTTGCACTTGAGTCCGTCGCTGTGCACTTCAGAACACTGTAAGCCTCCAAATAAAAAACCCACATGGATTTCTTGGGCAATTTGAAACATTAGACTTCCCTCTTGGTTTTAGAGTCACTTTCTTCCTCGTGGCATAACCTGTAGTAAGGCCAAACAACGAAACAGACCTCTGATCTCCTTATTCCACTGAAAATAACTGCTTTTTCTTTGTTTGTACAAGTATTTGGGTGGTTCTCTTGATCAGATACTAACAAAAAAAAAAAAAAACTAAAGAAAAGAAAAAAAAAAAAGAAAAAAAGAAGAAAAAACAGAAAAGAGAGAATGATGTTGAGAGGGCCTTTGACTCCATTGGTGACTCAATACAAGGTCAGAAGCATGATCCAGAAAGCCAGGAGCTTTCTGGTCATTTTTGCAACTAGAGTATCTTCAAAAGAGGAGGGAGGAGAAGAGTCAGTCAGGAAGCTACAGAAGTCGTTCTCAGATGAATGTGAGCTGGCTGAAACTAGAAACAGGACCATAAGGGAACAAATTCTTCAGGAGAGAAAAAACATCCCTATATATTCCATGGGAGAGACAAAGGCCACCTTTCTAAGACAATTAGTTCAGCTACAAAAAGTCTGTAAAATGGGTAAGATTCAGGGGTTCCTGCAGACACAAAGAATTCCTCTTCAGAAGAGAAAACCTCAGCTCCTCCATGTAATCTCTTTTTCAGTATAGAAAGAAACTACAGATGCTTGAAGGACAGACTTTCAATCCAGCTTTGGCTGTTAGTAAAAAGCTGAAATCCCAGGAAAAACAAAGTACCACTTAAAACCTTTCAAAACACCAGCTAAGATGGAAACACAAGATTCAATTGCAACTACTGCTCTTTGTATTCTATAGCCATATCCTTAATAAAAATCTGCCTAAGCCTCTGCTGCACTTGGACAGAATTTAGCCAACAAGTAGAAATTACTATGAACCCTGATGCTCACTTCATCTTATGTCATTAATATAACTGACCTACGGAATTCACTGCCACAAGAGGAAGAATTTAACAGAATTTCCAGGTGCATTAGTCTGTCTGTGATCTAAATATTGAAAACTATGTGAAGATTAAGATTCATCAACAGGATTACTCTTCTGTGGAAAGCTACTGAAAGGGTAAACGCTCTTTCAATCAAACACCAGGTCAAGTTCTTTGTATTCTGTTCCTAGCATGAATCCTCCATGACTGCTTCGGCCTTCCCTTCTGTCATGCAATCTCTACTTGCTTTCAAAGTTCATGTATTATTTGGCTGCACTTTACAGTAGATGATGAATCATATCTGCTTCTCTCTTGCCACATTATATCCAGGTTACAAGGAAAGAGAGATTAGTCAGGAGTGCAGACCACAGCACTAAAAGAATAAGTGTCTTGGATTTTTTTTGTCAGAAACATTACGGGAAAGCCAGAGCCAGGCAGGTCACATTAGGAAAGTAAACTCATTTGAAAAAAATATAAACACCAGTTCTAACACAGAGGGCTTTGAATGTTGCATAAAAAAATCACTGCAAGTCTCAGATGGCACCCTATACTCAAGTGATTCTGAGTCATCATCCTAATTATTTCAAATTGAAATCTGTGAAAATCTTGCATAGACACACTCACATACGCTAACGTCACAACAGCATGAGGCTAGCAATATCATCAGTAAAACAAGATCAGAGCCTATAGGCTTGTCTTTGTATGACCAGACTGAAAATAATGCAGTTACAATCTGAACTCTGCAACAGAGATGAGTAAGTCATTCTCCTCTGCTGAGCTGATCATTCTAGCACTCAACAATGCTCCACAAAGGAAGTTCCAAAAATACCACCACGGACTCATACATCACTGCCTAACACAGGATGTCCTTAATGCTCATCAATGTACCTACCTTCCATTAACACCTTCCTTTAGCTGCTCAATTTACTAGCACATGATTCATTACTGTCAGAAAAACACCTTGAAGTGTTCTAAGCTAATTCAAGTTATTAGTGTAATTGGCACCAGCCTAAACTACATTTACTTTTCTCACAGCTAACTGAGAGCATCAGATGTGACTTAAAAGGCCTACAGTTCTGGGTAGAGGTATGAAAAACATAACCCTTTCCTGTGACTTTAATTGACTTTCTGGTTTGGTTCCAAAAAAAGTTTGTGCTCTGGCTAGGACGAGTCGCAGCACTTTCCTGTGTCAGGATCCTATGACACATTCAGCACCTTCAATTCCTACGAAGTTGACAGCACTTTGATCTTCAACTTTATGTCACCCCTCACAAAACATTTAAGAGGTTTGGGAGTAGCCACTGTTTATTTCCTTTCTTCCTCATGAAAATGATAATGCCAAGTTATCGTGACTAGTTTGCAGCCCTGGGTGCTATCAAGAATGTAGTGAAATTTTTCCAGTGTGTTGTTTTGCCCTATTTGAAGAATACAGTCAGAAAATCTCTCTTGAAGGTGAACAGCTCTGCTGTAAAATATCTGATCCCTTCCAGCGATCTCTGTAAAAACTTAAACATTTGCTTTTCTAAATCACTCACTGGCCTTTCCATAAGGAAAGATTAATCATTTTCACTAATGAACACGAATCATCATATTGGGGAAAAAAAAAAATAAAATTCTCAAGTCTATTTTTCCTTTGATTTCACCTTTGGGGAATTGGTTCCAGTTAATACATTGCACACCCCTTGCTTGGCTACCCAGCACTGGCTGGAGGTGATTTATCCAACTGCCATTACCTAGGTAATTTGCCATGTATCATTACACCGTTGACCAGTGATTTGGGAGTCCCAGCAGTATCCCTGGGATGTAAAACTAGTGAGAACCTACTATATGAAAGCTGGAGTTATTATACTGCTCCTTTCTGAGCTATTTACGCCACTTTTAGGAGACCCTGGAGCTTGCTCCTTAAAGTGCAGTATTTATTTTCCATGACAGTTACAGACTTAAAAGCTCAGGGCCTGATCCAAAGACTCCTGTACTCAAGAGCGAACTTTCCACTGATTTCCTTCGCGTCAAGGCTCCGCACGCCATTCGCAGCAGTTACAGCCACGACAGGACCCTGTTTGAAAGACAGAGCGATAGTTCAGAAGGAACTATCATTCAGAAGCCTTTACACTCAGCCCTACTGCTGCTGACAGCTGGGGAGAGGAGGAACACGCCACAGAGCCATTATATTTCCAACTCACAAACAAGTACATAGGATACAAGAAGACCCTGGACTTCAAATACCCAATTTTACTATTTGGGAACAATTTACTCTCTTGTTCTTTCTCACTATCACACAGAAGACTCATTTGGAGAGTTTTGGGGTTTTTTAATTCTATTCTGTACATTTTCCCTGTGAACAGAAACACTTGAGTTTCAATGAAGGATTAAAATGTCCTTTTTTCTTCTAACTCTTCAGGATTTTGTGGACGGAATCATTTCAACACAAAGGTTGAAAGTATCAGCTCTGACTTTACACTTGTAAGAATTCTTACTAAGTTAAAAAATAATAAATAAAAAAGGGAGATCCAGACCATTCAGGAAAACAGTGTGTGGCTTCTGCAAATTATCCTAATCCACACATTAAGGATTTTAAATCAGATACAATCTACATTCAAACATTTTACTCTCTGATACAAGAATATTTAAAGCAACTCTAGACATGTTTTATACCACAATGATTGTGAATATTATTTTTCTGTAGTACAGAGACAGTTCACAGAGCACTGAATCTGTCATTTACCCCTTGGATTTGCTTCACACTTAAAAATACCATGTTGTACATTTAAAACATCTGTTGTTCTCAAAGCTCCTAGCAACAAGGAGGGAACTAAATCCAAAACCAAGATCATAATATGGCTAAATCACTGCTCTGCTTTATTTCTATATTAAAGCTGCTTTGGGGGTTTATAAGCCAGAGAAAGTTTGTCTCATTACCAAAAGGAAATGAACATACACCTTGAAATGACTATTTAGAACACAGAATGTCACCAGATCAAATGCTGGTGCTTTAAGATGCTAGAATAGAGAATGGCATATGCTGAAGGCTATCAAAATAATACGGCATGATTAATACTCTCAAATATTTTTGCCCCTTAACTATAATAGAAATTAATCTGGTCTCATAATATAAAGTAGAAATTCTCCTTCTCTGTCTCAGAAATGGTATAAACAATTCCTTTTTAAATGAAGCATGCAATTTTGGGTTTTTTTCCAATACAGATATACTGAAAAGCTGAAAGGACTTTTGCAGCTAAAGAAAAACAAACACAACAGCAAAAAAAGTCATTAATAGGTCATTTGGGTTTTTTCCCCCAGAGACTAGAACGTTAAAAAAAAGAAAAAAATTCAAAAGAAAAAAGGATAGAATTAGATTAAGTACGACTCCTAAATATGCAGATGTACATTTTTCGTATAACAGAATGAAAGCAACCTCCTAAAACATTTATATTGTCTATTTCCAGCCCACGCATCCTCCTGCCCCTTCTCTCAACTACAGCCAACTGTCGGACCTTTCAGCTTGAATCTCCTTGTTTCACACCTGCCTTACAGCAGTGACACACGTTTAAGCTATTACACCATGCACGTGTTCCTACGACACGCCAGGAGTTAATGTTTCTGACCTGTCAGGAAAACGATGGCTTCCTATTACCAGTTAACCAATGGGCTGTGCTGCGAGTGCACTGCAGCACAACTTCTGGGAAATCATATGTACCCATACACTTCTTATTTTTCTCTGTGTCCAGCTTTTGCCTTCGACTTGTACAAACTCTCCTAAGGATCGCTCTACCTTTTTCATTCCACACACTAAATGTAAGCACACCTTGGGCGCAGCAGCTGCAGACAATCCTTTTTTTTTAAGAATTCCACTAAAAGGTCAGCTATGCTTGTTAAGATATTTAAGGTGCCTGTTCTATTTAAATCAAGTCTAAAAAAATTTTTTTGAATGGAGTCTGGTAAGAGAGAACAATTCCACATAAATGAAAAACATGTGGAAATGTTCAATAGGTCAACTATGTAAAAACGTGTTATATACTGTGTTTATAGGTATTTTATTCACAGACAAGGCTGGCATTAGGGTTTTATTGATATCCTGGTGAAAAGCACATTAATCTAAGGATTGCAACCCCCTTTTCTCTAAATTTTAAGGCAGACTACGCATTAATGCAGACCATGCATTAGCAACAGACAATTATTTTTGAAACATATTAAGTTGTTCTTAATTTATATTATATTTTGATTGTAAATCACTTCTGAATTTGTATCCAGATATTTACAGGTGACCTGTACCTATATGCCATATGAACATTGCTGAACTTCACAGCTGAGATTATAGAATACTATATTATACTGCAGGCTCATCTTCACTCAAAAATGCCTGGATATTTTACCACAACTAATTAGACAATCTAATCCAAATAATAAATACAGCGTCAGATTTTGTTGCACTCGAGAACATTCAAAATTCAGCCAAAAGCAAAGAGCCTAAGTCTAAATGTAAAAGTCCAAAGGAAAAAAAACCCTATTACATAGCATTTTCAAGGCAGTGAAACTAATGATATGATTGTGAATAAAATAGGATTCAGGCATGGTGGTGTATTAAGGCCTCTGTTTCTTGTTTCATTATGTGGTGGTTTTAATCACCCTGCACTCAAAAGGCTTGTTGATGAGCTTCACTCGGCTCCTGAAGTCCCATGCAATCTGATTTTAGGTCTGATTTTAAGCATGTATCTGAAAACAACCCGCATGTACACAGTTCTGTAACTGTATCAATGCAGCCCACTGTATTTATATTTGCCCCTGGAAATCATGCCAGTTTTGCATAGAACATAGTAATCAGCCAGGAACTGCCAGGTACCAGTTAGGAATGTCAATACATACAATTCCCTGTAAATATCCCCTTGGTAACCGTCCTTATCCAGCTGTACCTCTAATGCACATAAGGAACTAGAAGTCCTAGAGGGAATGCATGAGCAGCTACAGCAGGAAGTTGTTTGCTGCTGGGCTCATGGCTCCGAAATCTGCTTTCCATTTACACCTGCTCCAGCCAGAGCCTGCAGAACAGAAACAAACCTTTGATTAAAGTCGGGAGATGTAATAGGAAGTGCGATTGCAGAATACAGAAAAGCATGTATGGGTTATGTCCTTTCTCAGACACTATTTCAGAAGCAACCAAGGATACCAGATTTATTTTTTTTTACCTTTTAATTGTTTTACATCAACAGGCAATTATAAGGTGACTAAATGCCTACACTTAAGCTACCAGAGCTGCTTACTTTCACTCTACACAAACATCTGAAGTCCTTCATTAGTATTTCAAAACTCCTTCTAATGGAATGCAGTTTGGGACAGTACAATGCCCAAGGTGAATGATCAACCTTATTGTGATACACACACAATTAAATTAATATGCCAGTGTAAGGTTCTACATAGAAATGCGTTTTTAAAATAATTTCAATGAGGGTTGCTATTCAGTGTACACAAATACAAAATTTAAAATGTAAGAGAGATCTCAATGGAGAAGCAAAACCCAAGACATTAAACACTCCCAGTGAGTGAAAGGAAACTAAAACAAAACTGAAGTTGGTGGAATTTTTCATAGACAGAATGAAAACAATGTAAAACTGGGAGAGAGAATGAGAGGAGTCATGTAGTTCAATCACAGGAAGCAGGATTTGGTACAGGACACATTTGCAACAGTGTTCTGAGGATTGAAAATTCACAAGCATACTTTCTGAGATTTGATATGCACAAATTTTCAAAAGCACTTAAAAGCAACTCTGCTTTTTCTGATTAAAACCTCAAAACTCACATTACTCTTGAAAAAACACTACCTCTTGAAGCAATCATTTGAACCACACACATTTTAGTCCTTACAATTTTCATTCAACCCATTTATGTGGGGAATGGGTGATCTGCAAGAATTTTTGGAAGCCTTATCAGAAGATACAAAAAATACAGATACTTGGAATAGGAAGTCTTATAATGAAAAGCATGATACACAGCTCAAACCCCTGAAATCAAACTGATTTCCCAAAACATCTGGCTTTCTTTTGTGGGATTTTATGTCCATAGTAATAAATAAGTCAGACTTAGGAGTGCCAGTTTATTGAGTATTTAAGAATGTCTTAGGCACAGCAGCTGCCTGGATCTCACAGCATGTCCAAATAGACCGAGTGTTCCCTGTTGGTAACAGTATATTCAAATACAAGTATTACTATTGTGGATTGATACTAATAAACACAGGTTTAATTTTAAATGGGGTTTAAAATCCATTTCCTTCCCTTACCATTTGCTATTTATTTTTTAGCTACTGAATATTCCTGGACAGTTAACAAAAATCTTAAACATTTCATCACTTTGCAGTACTGTTGAAGGCTTCGGATGTAACAGTACAATATTTCTGAATTAAAGTTACTTTTCTGGAATCAAGTAACTAAATACATACCATGTCTGTATATTTTTCCTTTGAATCTTTCATTTTATTTCATGCCTTACAGTTTCAACTAACCAATTCCTATCATCTGCACTGAGACTGAGGGACAGTGAAAGAACAGGCTTTTAATGTCACCCCTCCTATTTCTTACTCTTTTGAATACACTTTTCTTTCTATAAGCCTATGAAGATGATTAAATAGACAATATTTTTCACCTGGATTTAGTTTAGAAAATGTATAAACTCCATTTCTGAAACTAGGTTTTCTTCATAACCAACTAATCAGGATTTTTGATCCTTTGGATAGTCATTGGGATTAGGCCACTAGGAATTTTATTGCTCTGAAGGAAATCTCTGGGTAGCAGAAGGAGAACTGAATTTTTAATAAAAGTTGCTTTAGCGAATCATTGCACGTCAGGTGCAGCGTGGAGAAAGAAAAGAAGTTAACTATAGAGCTGCAGAGCTATAAGTGTTCTTCACTAAAAGCCAACAGCTGTAGACAGTTCCCACACTCTATCAGGTGGGTTAGGTCTTGTAATTTAGAGTCCATTACAGTGACTGTATTCTAACAACTAACTGTTTGTCCACTTGCTTAGACAGAAGTAAGGAAGTAATGGAGGAGAAAACCCTTCCAGAATTTCTGCATATGACCACCGTAACGACTGAAAGAGGATGAGATCTGTTCTCTGCACATGACACATTAAAAGACATCTAAATACACAAGCATCTCTACATTTACAAAATACGCAAATATCATAAAATATTCCAGTGTCATTGACTAGCCCTTCGCAAAATTAAAAACAAGCCTGGACAAAGGTGGGGCTCATTTTGGAGACCCAAACAGCCTATTGAAAAGATGATATCTGCCTTCTGCTCACGGCAAGACTGAATCCAACCCAGTGCAATGACTCGGAGCAGTGTGCTGCAGCATGCACGGAATTATTTTGTCTAACACTTTTGCTATGATATAAGCATGACAATGAAAACGGTTCAAGCCAAAAAGAAAGGAGTTTCATTATACAAAGTATTTTAATCATCTGGAATTTTTTGAAAATAATTTTATAATCCAAAACACTCCCTACATCAAAACTGAGTTAATGAAATGGAATTTTTCTTCTCCTCCAAGATTCATGGAATAATTTAGGTTGGAAACAGACTTCGAGATCATTAGATCCGCCTGTTAACCCAACACAGCCAATTCCATCACTAAACCATGTCTCCAGCTGCCACACCTACTTGTCATTTAAATACCTCCAGGGGCAGTGAGTCAGTCAATTCCCTGGGCAGCCTGTTCCAGCGCTTGACAGCCCTTTCACTGAAGAATTTTTTTCCTAATATCCAATCTAAACCTCCCCTGAGCACAATTAAGGTCATTTCCTCTTGTCCTATCACTTGTTACTTGTGAGAAGAGACTGACCCCCCTACCTTGTTGCAACCTCCTTTCAGGTAGCTGTAGAGAGCAATAAGGTTCCCCTTGAGGCTCCTTCTTCCCAGGCCTTAGCCCAGCTCCCTCAGCTGCCCCTCATCACATTCGTGCTCCGGACCCTGCACCAGCTTTCTTGCCCTTCTCTGGAAATGCTGCAACACCTCAAAGTCTTCCTCGTACTGAGAGGCCCAGAGGTGTTCGCAGTACTCAAGGTGCAGCCTCACTCGTGCTGAGTACAGCGGGACAATCACAGTCAGCTCCTGCTGGCCACACCATTGCTGATGAAGGCCAGGATGCCCTTGGCCTTCTTGGCCATCTGGGCACTCTGCTGGCTCTGCTGACCAACACCCCCAGGGCTCTGTCCAGCATTCCAGACACTTCCCCAAGCCTGTGGCACTACGTGGGACTGTCGTGACCCACGTACAAGCGAGTCTTGCAAGTGGCCTTGTTGACCCTCACACAACTGGCCTTGGACCATGGATCCAGCCTGCCCACACCAAGTTCTGTCAAGTTTATTTGATATATGCTCAGCAAGCCACTATTTCAGTCAAGAAAGGTTTGCAGCTACTAACCCAACACTCCTCACAAAAATGAACACCTTCTCCAGACCAGCCCGGGATCTGCTCTCCTACTTCAGACAAAACAGTGAGGTTGATGTAAGAATTTAAACGGTAGGTTTTTGCTAAGCAAGGTCATTTTGTCTGAAGCATTTTAGACAGAATTCCGCAATTAGCTCCACTCACAAGTCTAAATTGTTACTAATCTCTGATAGGGAAAAAAAGAGGGGTAAGGAGAAGAGAAAAATACCATTTATCTCTGAAAAGTTTACAGATAATTTTTTTCACTGATAAGCAGAATACGAAAGACTGTTTGTGACCTAAAGCATTAGACAATTGCACTTGTGAATCCTTATAATGCATATTATAATACGCATCTTTGGGAGTGAAAGCCTGTCTTGATTGGTTAAGTCATCAGATGCAAAGTGCTAAAATTGCCAGTCTTGTTTCCCTGTTTAATCTCTTGTTGAGGAAGTCCCCAAGGCACTCTTTAATTGTGTTTACACTGCAAAGCAATGATATATCACATGTGGCAGTACAAAAATATTTTCACACTGATTATATAGGTTTGCATAACTCTGATTAAGGTACTTTTCCTGTTTTAACTTTACAGCCTGACTTTCAAATTTAAATTTGAATTTATAACTGAACGCTTGCAAAATTTGCACTTTAACAACTAAAAAGTATTAGCAAAAAATTACAGCCCAATTCAGTTTCATTTTATTTGCATTTCTTTTACATGATATGTTATACAAATGTTTACTGTGCATTTCTTGCACATACCTTCCCAAACAAAAGCACGTCTGTTCCCCTGGTGATGACCCATTCAGGCAGCAGGGCACACAAGATTAACTGAATGCCTAAGCAGAGACTTAATTCCAAGTATCTCTTAAGAAATGCAGATTGCAATAGTTTTCTATTTTATTCACTTGTTGTCACAATGCTGCACAGTTTCTAAGCATGGACGGTATTAATGGTGTCAGTTGTAGCCTTTAACCATAGATTCAATTCTCAGAGTACTTACAGTTTCACAGGTAAACTACTATATGAAGAAAACTTTCTTTTTTTTTTTTTTAAGCCTGACAGATGTCTAAGATTTGGGGTGTTTGCTCTCAGTTTTGCTTTAGATTCCTAATAACTGTATAATTCAACATTGTTCAGGAAAGTTCTGGGTGTGGCCAAGAAAAACCCTCTAATAGTCTCCATTGCAAGTGGAAAGGCCAGTATTTCAGATTGCAATCTAAAAAACTCACATTCTTTCACAAATGTTTTTGGAAGGAACACTGATTAAAATTTGGTTTGTATTGCTGGAGTAGGATGAGTTACATTGGAAGCTGCAAACCCAGACCAAAAAAAAATTAAAAATCAGTTTCCCATTAATACTTGACTTAGTATTTATGTTGCAGCACTTTTGCCTGAAAAATGAGAGGATAAACAAATTGCAGCCCTCACCCCCAGCAGAACTAGTCTGTAGAAAGACAATTTGTTGGGTTTGACTCTCATAAACGGACTCGATAAACAGCAATACAAAACACTGATTTTTACAAACAAGGAAAAGGCATCTCAAGCCTCAAAAGCAGAAACGATCATACATTCCTAAAAAAAAAAAAACACCCCACAGGTTTTGTTTGTGAAGTTGCAGCTAATGGAGCCCTTTAAAATATTGTCTATCTCTGTTTTACCCACAAATACATCCACTCATATATGAGCTGTATGTATAAATGTTTACAGATACCCTAGTACTACGTACCACACAAGGGGACTGAGACTTCAACAGTGCTAAGGGGATTTGATTCATCTACTCTTGGGTAATAATGAGACTCACGCCAGATTGTCTAACATTTAGCATGTATTATAGCTATATATATTAAGATACAGTTGTATAGCACACAAGGTACATAAGAGAAATTTACTCAGGCATATTCCTATGTATTTTGCTGACTTGGGATTGCATACAAGGCAGGAGTTGGACTTCCAATAAACTACCGGGGGGGGAGGGTTCACTTCTAAAACACATTATTTCCAGTCAAATTTATGGAGACCGAACAACCAGCCAACATGAAACATTTCTGTTCAAATGAGCCCATGCAGCTTGTTCAGAGACCTCCAAAAACTGCCATCAGTATTACGCACCACATGTTAGACACGAAAGGCCACCAACAATTAATCCCAATTGGTTTGCACTGCTTTCCACTGCTGCCAACATGCCTTGAAGTCAGAGCTCCTTGTTTGCATATATATCCTGGGCTTGCGCTACTTTCATATTATAGCAGACCATCAAAGTCTTTGCACAATTTTTCAAAAGCAGTTTTGTAAAAGCAAATGAGCCAGTGACACTTTTTAAAAAGAAACAGCACTCGGCGCTCAAATTCCATTACATTTCAAAGGAATTTAAGAGCTCAACTCCCTTAAGGTCTTTAATGTAGGTTAGCTACATACCATTTATCAAAACAGTAACTATTTGATCCCCACTTGTGTAAAAAAAAAAAGATGGGCACCAAGAGGCAGCTTCAGCATCTTAAAGTCAGTGATTTACATATATCAATTTAACCTTATATGTGTGTGCCTAATAACTACTTTATTGCTTCCTGACAGGGGCCTCCTCCACTGTACCACAGCCATTAAATAATACACTCAGGCTCCCTCACCTCGTCCACATCACAGGTCTATCACTGGATCACTCACCAAGCAGTTGTCACCCTAAGCTGGTAATAGTTCAGAAAAAAAGCTGGCTAGGCCAGGTATGATTTATCTTTTCAAAAGAACTTGGCAGAATTTTCATAAAGCGCTATCAGATCAACTGGGTGCACCTAAACCAATTCTTTTTTGTATACCAGCTTCATAACTGTAAAAATACTCCTAACACCGGACACTGCCTTTGAGGGAAGGAAGTACTGGAAAAGTGGATGCTCCCATGTTTTTCAGGATTTCTTTGTACTGACCCTAGGCATGGACAGCTCTTCAATGCCATCTAGGCAACTTTTCCTTCTTCAATGTAGCAATTCTTCTTACACTCTGTAGGAAAAGCAACTGCCATTCTTATTGCCCAAACAGTAAAAGCACGTAACGTTTAACACAAAAGCAGAGAACATGAAGTAACTACACCCTCAGTTTAGATCAGCAAGAAAGAAACTAACAGCAGAAACTAGGGGTTGACCTCATGTTGTTTTGTAACATAAGCACTTTCCACCCAAAGGGCAAGAGTCAAGGAGGGTTTGATTGTGGAGTCAAAATAGTCCTACCGCTCTGTTATTTTAGCCTCCCTTTTCTTCCTCCAGATTATTCCACTCGACACAACCTACAGCACTTAGTGATAAACCTGCTGGCACACAATTTATAGAGAAACAACACTCGATTCTCTCACAGCTACTTATCTTTTTAAGCAGTGGAAAGAAAAAAAACCACAACATTCTATATATAGAGACTCCTTGGTGTCTAGCCTTCTCTCCCCCACCTCCCGTTTTTTTGTATGTACACAGGACACGATGGATTTAAGCAGAGCAACAGAGAAGAGTTCACTTTCCCAGAAGGACATAATAGATGGTTTTTCACAACTGAAGGCAGCTTGTAATGTATGGTTGACTGTGAAAGGGACCTGCAAAGGGATGATAAGATCAAGTATCTTTGACTGTACTGAAGAACACAAAGCCATTAAGTTTATGCCACTAATTGAGAATTAGTATATACCTGCACGATGTTCAAACAAAACACAGATTATTCCATTATAAAAATAATTTAAGGCAATAACAAGAACTTATTTTTATAATTAGACAAGTATAAAAACAGCAAAGGGATAGCAAAAAAATTACTAATTAAACTACTCTCCTATTCTCATGAATCTGGAAAACTCCAGTGGCTGATGCATGGAAAAAATCACGGAAAATGAGAAAGGTATTTCACAATTACTTTGTCAGTCAGTAGTGAAGTTTATTTTTCCAAAGGAACACCTCTAATATTGTTATATGATTGCCTTACACATTGCAAAATTAAATCGCATCCCTCTTCTGATTTTATAATTGGACAAAAGTGTACAGAAAACTAAACACTTCAAAAATTGTAAACAGCACCCCAGCACTAATTCAACAAATCAAAAATTTCAAACTAAAATTTTAAAAATATCAGACTATTATTCTACCCCTGATATAACCAGTGATAAAAAAAAAAAAAAGGAGACTTTCCCCTCAAAATTTAATTTGTAGGCCAGTGCTGACCACCTTCTCATACTGGAGGCACAGCTTTTTACGGAGTCACGCAAATGTCATATTCAGTGCTGTATTTCAGCTTTTTTTTGTGTGTCCAGTGAAGACATGAAGAAAGAGCTGAAGGACCTCCAAGAAGGTGGATTGCAATTGGAAGGGTTGAAAAAAAAATTGGGAAAAAAAATTATTACCTACTGCAGCCTGAATTCTGGAAAAACCAGTTTCTCTGCCCGCTATTTTATATTTTTTACATCTCAGACAAGAGCAAGTATGTTCCAATCACAAGTGACGTGCACAGAAAAACAACAGTAATGCACAGAGAATTCTGGTCTAAACCAGACAAAGCAAGAAAATGGTGACTTTGCACAAAGAAAAAAATCCAGAAAAGAGTAATTTGAAATTTCATAAAAATTTTAGATGTTTCAGGAAGTTCTCTGTATTTTTTAATTTGTTGTAGCTCGGTCAAGAAAAGAAGAAAAAAAGACATTGTTCCTTTACTACAACCTTGCTCCTACTATAGTTATCTTTGCATCTTTCTTAGCCTATATATGCTTATTTTCTGGACAAAAATAATTTTATTTTTTTTTGTCACTTACCACAAAACAAAACAAAAAAAAAGACATTACAGGAAAAAATGTGGACTCACAGATCTTCAAAAAATCTAAGAAAGAACAGTATTAGCTAATCGAATTGTGGGTTCTGCATGTCTATATGTGGATGCCACACGAGCCCATAAAAACCTAACCCAGTCGTTGTGTAACAGAGTTTTGAGAACTGAAATTTATAAAATAAGTGGCTTATTTTTTCTTTATAATAAGAAAATGCATGATGTTTCATTTAGAAACTTAATTAGATACTCCTAGAAGTACATTCTGTTTTATTCTACAGTTCAAAATTCTGTTTTTAAGAAATATTTTTTATTTTTTTTTTAAATTTAAACTAGCTTTTCAACAGTAACTCCCAAGTGGTTTCAAAACTTCTTCACAATGTAGGGTCAACATATGGTGACTATTGAAGTTAACCACAAAAAAATTAATCAAATTAAGTGTACTTGAGAAAGAAGTAGACCTTCTGAGCTAATTTAACTTAGCACTTTCTGCAAACGTTTTTTGCAACACAGACCTCCAATCTGCTTTTCATAGCTTTCTAACACGGATTAAAGGGCAAAATGAAGTAAGGATAATGCTATCCCAAGAACAACTGTACAGAAAGTGCACCTACAGACAGTGGCAATAACTCCAACTTGGCTCTTACATCAGTAGGAGAGACTACTCCTGTGTGCTGGCCATATGCAGGCTGTGTAACTATGAAGAAATAGCCAGGGGACTCATTTATATCTGTTTTTGCAGATGAGACAATTTAATACGAGGATCCGCGGGCTGCATAACTGTAAATCTTTGACTGCAAATTACACGCGGGGACAGAAAGCAACGAAAATATTGCAATAGTTTGGGCCTAACAATCAACATCTCAGAGGTCCTACAGCATCAATACAGGGTGCCAAAACCATAAATCACTAGCCTGAATGAAAATGAAAATGTTTTATTTGTGTAAAAACATGAGAAAGGATGACTTAATTAGAGAACAAAACCCTCACTATATCGAGTTGATTTATATGTTTTTCTCGTCTATGAGACAACAGTATTTTGCGTTACATTTCTCTTCAATAAAGGGCATGAATTATCCTTCACTAGCACAGTGAGCACAATAATACATCAAAGGGTTTAGGAAAGCTACATTTAATGACATCTCTTAGACAATCCATAAAGTAAGCCAACATGTATTGCCATTCCATTAATCCCAACCATCCTGACTCCATAAGTATCTCAAAAGGCAGGCAAACTTACCAGCATCTTAACACAGCTTTACCAGAAAGAGACTGCCCTGAGTTTCAGTAATAAACTCGGAATTAACACATTTATACCGGATGACCACACATTTACAGAACAGAAACCTAAGTGTTTCTGTTCCATTCAGTCCTGCCTACAAAGCTTTTCAGTTATTTGGGCACGTCTTTAAAATTCTCCCTGCCTGTGGTCTACGTTCTGCTGAGGCTGGAGACTAACCCAAGAACTCCAGTACTCTGAAGCACAGGATGGCCTTCAAGACCCAGAACTTAATATTCCTACTTCTCTGACTTCAGGCTATCTGTACACCTTGTCTGCCCAGCAGCAATGAGGTCAGACTTCTTCCAGCACTGCTTTTGAACCAGCAGCAGTCTCACGACAATATTTTAAAGGTAGGTGAGATCAATAAGCCCCATTGGCCAGGCAGCACGCTGACCTTTCCAGGTTGCAGGTGAGTGAGTCTAGGATGCCCTCAAAGTTTTCTCTGAAGGGCTGTGACTGTGTTACACTGGAACTGCCATTAAAGGTGATCAACACCTAAGCTCAACAGATGGCAAATCTGGCCTTCCTGTGCATAGCAGGTGCAGGCAGAGATTCTGTATTGCCGTTCTCCAGTGAGGAACAGAAAATTCCTCTAATGTCTGAGGCTTAAAGGCAAAAGTCAAACACCTACCTCAGGCATTAAACCACTAGACATTACACCAGAAGGAATCAGTTCCACCTAGCTTCCTGCACCACAATCTGTGGCATAAACCTGCAGGAACACCTAAACATAAAAAAACAAGTGGAATTCAGATTACCTATATTTGGTCGTGGTCCCCCAAAAGAGATGTAAGTAATGAAGCCTCTGTAGAGGTGACGGAGTCGAGTTTCTGCATATTGCAATTAAGAAAAGCTTATATTATAAACAGAAATTCGTAGTAACAGCTATTATTATTACCTACTAGGATTTAGGCAGCGTATATAATGGAGCAAGGTATGTATGCATTTACCATCTCCAATGCCAGCCTAGAGGACATGCTGTTTTTGAATAAGCAGGAGTCAGGAATCAGTCCCTTTCTGTTAAACTGAATAAAAATCACACTGCGTTTCTCCTAGAATACTAAAACGCTAGGTTGCTGGTGATTTTGATTTTTTAACCTCCCACTCTGGAACATGCTAGGCATCTTGTGGATTCTATAGCAAAATTTTCCCAGAAGTATTATCGGAACACAGCTTTTACCACCTCCCCCAAATGAAGTAGTGATTCAGCTGCAGAATAGTAAGGCTTACAGCATGCTGAAATCACTGTTTTGCATGCATTCTAACACTGTCCCTTTGTACTCCATTGTCTTCTCTATTTCCACTTCCTCCCTCCTGTTTTGTTCTCCAACTGAAAGCTCGGGCACAGGCTGCCAGGCTGCTCTCCGTTTATACAGCACATACTAGAACAGGGTCACAGCCTGGGAAACAAATTCCAGTGCACTAAAACACTATAAACAACCACCGCCAACAGGCCTGTCAGAGCAAATTAACTAAGTATATTTTGGTGATGCATGATTCCCAATGGCTTCTTAAGCAGTTTCTCTTCCTGATTTATGAAATCATCCAGTTTTCCACAATGAACTAGATGGCTGTTAGTGCAAGGTACTGAAATTGTGCTTGACCTATGCAAATCACTTTATAGGCAGATCCTCTGCTGCTGCAAGCTAAGACCTTCAACAACACAATAAGAACAACAACTTATACCACCGTCTGCCCCTTTATCCATATTGACCTCAGACCTCCCCACAAACCCTCCCGTTCCGAGGGTGTGCCTCAATTCACATTCATATCTGAGCATTCAGTCCAGTGGGAAAAAAGTGTCTGTTAGGGTAGGATGCAGATATGCTTAGTGAATTTTTCTATTGTACCTTGACACTGCACAAACCTGTAAAGTGGCCCTGGTTGGATGGGAGGGTAGAGCTGGTAGAGGGAAGGTTACAGCCATCCTGATGTCTCAGTCACGAGACAGAAACATACGGAGTATAGGGGACCTCACTGGCATTTCGAAGACTTTTCCCAGCAGCAGCTAGTTGCTACAGCTTGGTCTAGACATGAAGAATTTAAGAAGTTTCCTTGTAACCCCCATGGGGAATGTCCAACTGTGAAAACTGCTGGAATTTCCTGACAACCACAGCCTCCTGCCCTGTATTTTAGAAGAAACGGTGTTGACAGCAATAGTGCACCAGAAGTAGACTTTACCAGTTCTCTGCAGAAACAGGGAACTTCCCCCTACTTATCACTTTTCCTTGTGATGAGAACTGATATGCATTACATGAGCCATTCCTGCCACACTCACACGCATTCCCACAGATACACAGCAAAGCAGGATTATTTCAAAAGCTTACAGTCATTATTCTTGTTCCTTTCATTATAATACCCTATGAAAAATTCTATAATCAATCCTATCTTCATCCTATTTTTAAAGAATAAAGTAAGATTTCAGGTACTCTGTAAAATCATGCATTGGGAAAAATTATATTTAAAGTATACACCTCTTAATTCACCTTTACTTCAAGCTACAGGCAGTCATGAAACTGACTTTTTGACTTTTCCTTTTAAATCAGCATAAACCCTTGGTTCTACTGCCAGAAAGACCAAGAGCTATGATAACCTCAAATACACGCACTTCATTCTCAGTACACTTTTTCAATAATAATAATAACAATAATTCACAGATTCAAAAAAAATTAGAACTCAGATTTGTATGATGCATTATTTTCAGCTATATCCCCACCTCTACGGAAAACTTTAAGTATATGTTAAAAATCAGTTTTATACCAGGAACAAGGTGACATGCCATGAACTCAAAAATTTTGTGTCACCTACTCAAGAATATACTTGCCTTTCTTAATAACTAAACCCCACAGAATTTCAGGAAGGTCTGGTTTCCCCATGTGACCCCAGAGATAAGTGATCAGTTCAAGTAGCTGCACATTTAGCCATCATCCGACTGAATATGGTAACATAAGCATTAGCTGTGGTGACACGCCACATGCATTGTCTGTTTTTCTTATCTGATGTATTCAAAATTTGACAAAACCATACTTTGGGACTCCAGGAAACTCCTGCATATACATCCAACAAGCCTGATTCGCCTGCAAAAACAAATGGTGGAGTGGCAGTTAAGAAAGAAAAAGTTCAAAGGCAGGTCAGGAAGCAACAAAGCTCCATACGATCAGCTGGGTTAAGCTGCTTTCTGTTTGATCAAGGAACACGGCAATATCCATCTTTGTTTAGGGCTATATTCAGTTTCTCCATCACTCTTTTCAAAGTAAACTTCAAGGGCCAAATACAAGCATCAAGCAGCAGACCCGCAGCAAGCGAAGGGTCACAGCAGCATCAAACAGACACAAATGGACACCAACATCACCAACCGCTTACGGAGGGGGAAGGTTACACGTGGTCATGCTGACCAAAGGCAGAGAGATGAACCAAGTTGGAATACGCCCATAAAGTATCGGGAAAGGCATAACAGAAGATGGGACCCTAATGGTTAACAGGCCAAGAAAAAGAGAGAACAGATATCTTCAAACCAGCATCACGTTCCTGAATTAGCTGGATTAAGCCCAGCAGCTCATCTCACATTACGTTACACTACCACGGTGCTTCTGTGAAGTACGACACAGCCCCCGGCGTCCAAGTAATAGTGCCAGACACACCAAGTTGCTCGTGCCTTCTGTCAGGCCATTAAAACGCGCTACAGGTCTCAGACCTGGTCCAGGAGAAGAGGTTTAATTTGACCACCCGAGCCAGCGAAGGTGGCAGGCAGGGAGTGTGCACTGATGTGCCTGTCACGAGGAGAAGTTGAGTCACTGTTCACTCTGCCAGCTGGATTCAAATGAGTTTAATAAACTGGTTCACTGCAGTGATCATGCCTGGTTGTTGCTGGCACCAAATGCTTTCATCTCTAAATGTCACAGGCAGGTTAGTGTGGCTTTTCTTTTTCCTTTTTTTTTTCAGTAGGTGAGTAGAAATGTGGAAATTCCAGCTTAAAAAACCCAGCAAGAAAGAACAGAAAAAAAAATTTAAAATCTACTTTTGATGCTGTTTGTTGCCGACAAACTGGCTCCACAGTTCTAGCTCCACATTAAAATAGGGACAAAAATAAGCCTGTCCTCTGTGGTCAGTTATAATTGCTGAAATCTTGGAATTATTTTCAGTGCAATCATTCTGCAAAGATTTTCTTGGAATGGATCAGGGAAACATCAGGCGAGGAAGTAACTTCTTGTCTGACAATCTGAAGAAACATGTCCAGACAAGTGAAAGGTAACCAACTCATTGCTTGCCAGGAAAGCTGCATGTAAATGCCACTGAAACCCCTCAAGAAATGCATAATCTGTACTGCCTCACTGTTTGCTAAATTCCTTCTCTGACTGTGGTTGGTCAGTTTTGTCCTATATTGCACTTCAGGAAAAGAACTGATTTTTACATGGGTATAAATGCTATTTAGACCTTGTTCAGAGGTTTTTAACCAGATCTCAGCGTGAAACTGATAATTATCTTCTCTTACCAGAAATAGGAGGAGCAAGGTCAGCAGCAAGATTTTTGGGAAAAATCTTTGAATCTTCGTGCCCTAGTCGGCTATAAAATATGCTTAGCCCTCCATACTCCCAAAGCTTCCAAAAACAAGTTAAAGTCAGACAAAAATGTTTATCACCCCCAAATGCTGGGGACTTTTATAAAATTTTGGTTTGTCTGTTTTGCTGTTTCACACACACAAAAAAGGCCAGTGATAAAATGAAGGTGAAGGACTATTTTTCATTCCTCATTCATCAGGTTGCACATCTGCTGACCACTGAACTTGTTTTATTTGCAAGGGCAGCAGGGAACAATAACGGTTCTCCAACAGAAAAGAAAACAGAATAGTTACAGAATCACACATAACCCTCCCCTATTTGTCCTTTTAACAATGAAAGGAAAAAAAGATAACCATATTTCCATTGTGGATAATGAAATTTGAGATTCAGGTCATCTTCTTGCCTCCTTGTTGGCAGAATTAAGTTAAGGAGCAAGTCCCAGTTTCCCACTTCAAACATTTATGCCATATATAAAGATATTTTAGCCTTCACTTATGCTCTTCCATCAAAAAAATAGTACAGATACAAACCAGCCTTTGAGAAATGGGAACATAATAAATTTGATCATATTTGAAAGGAAAAAATAATGTGTATTTTTATAACTTTTCCAGCATCTAAATAGGAAAAATTACTTGCTTTGCTCCTATTCATTCTGGATACAGGTCAGATGTGTCTTTCAACTAACTTGCATCACACCCACGGCCTGACTAAAGATTGCCAAGTCTTTACAAGGCTGTTTCTAAGCTTTGAATATTGCCAAGAGAACAAAACTGCTTCATGATTATGCAGGGAGATGTGAGGAACTTGAGTACTATATTTGAGTTCTATCTGGAGCTGAGATTTAATAAGGTCTTGTTGTTTCGTGATAAAAGCTATTTCTTTAGAAATATAACACAAATACAGCTTTACACGGACAACCAACAAGTGTAATGAGACAAACAGAGCCATTCACAGTGTCACAGCCAGGCCAGACAAGCATGCTAAATCCTGTGCACCATCTCACAAGGCTCATTATAGAAAACCACACAGAAAACAAAACAGGACCGAGTCAGCATTTTCTGCCAGAAAAAATATTATATGGCTTACCAGGTACTAAGGACAGGAGCCTGTGAATTCAAAGAAGTAAAAATGATGTGATTGAGGATCTAAATGTCTCCTCAAAAAGAACTGGAGTGGGACAGTCAAGTGGCTCAGCCTGCCCATGGCAGGATACATTAGCAGGATTACTGGAGATGAGTTATGCCAGTTCTGTAACTCAGAGCAGGAAACACCAGCATGTTTACATGCCTGCCTCAGTGCCTTCTTGGGCAGCACACCAGACCTTTCAGTGAACTTCTCATTTCTCTTTCCTAAACCCATCTGCACATCAAAACTCTGGACTGCAATTTCTTTTGTTAATATTATGACAATCCCTATTAAAATCAATGATGATTCTTTATAGAAACCATTTATTCTAAGTTGGTGGCAGTAACCGTTTACCTCACTAGACAGTGCAGGGATGGGGGTGCTACATTTTAATCAAACAGGTTGACTGTATTCACAGCCCTGAGGCAGATGCACAAATTTTGGCTTGAATCGAACATCATAAAACAGAAACACAGTGAAAAAGCCTGAAGCCCAACATTCCTTTTAATTACTTGCACAACAAAAAAACGCACTAACATAATTTCTCTTTTAGAAGCAATTGATTTTTTTCTTCATTTCACAGATTACATGAAGTCTGGCCTTCATATTCAATCCTAAATAGCCACCTCTCTAAAACAAATTCTTTCAAAGTTCCCTAATAAGCAAAACCACAATGCCTCAAGTTGTTTTGGCCACATACTGGGAGCTTGACACTGATTTCACTTTTCTAGAACCTCTGGAAAGCAGTGTATCATTGTGGCTGGAACACAGCAGCTGGGGGTAGAACACCAGATTGCATCTTTTCAACTCTACCAAAGTTTTTAGTGATGATCCAAAGCAACATTTGAATGGCATGTGTAATATATATATATATATAAGACATTATCACTGCCTATTTACTCAGAAAAAAAGGCAGACGCCTAGGTCATCAACTGCCTTCTCTTGACACTTAAGAAAAAAATAATCGTTATATATTCCAATATAGAAACCAACTTTCTCAATACAGAAGAATAATTCCCATAATAGAGCAAAGTTTTAACAAAAGCAAAATTAGGCCTTGAAGATTCACAAAGACTGCAGACTGAAATCTAAAATGTTAGAGCTAATTGCAAAGATTTTTGGGTTTTGGCCCCTTCTTTTTTCACCACATAAGGCAGTATGAAATTATTTTATTATGAAATATTATTAATCATTGAGGATCCCTCTCTTCCTTTGAACTTAAAGTGCAGAAAAATCAGAACCATCAGTCATCTGCAGTGTTTGGAAAAACTCAGCTTTTCACAGCCAGGGCAGTGATTCAGGTCATACCTGAATTTTCTCCAACACATCCTTATAAGTAGTGAACTTAACTGCAATTCAGTGTAACACAGATAATAAAAATACCCTGGTCTAACAAGCTAAGTGTGAGATTCAAATTAAGGAAATTCTGTATTTTAATCCCTAGTTCCTCCTGATATTTATCCACTTCATGCAATGTGTCTGCTTGAGCTTTTCTATGTACATATACAATTAATTATTATTACTTGCATCTCAGTGGAGTTTTGTTGAACAATGAATCCACAAAATGCTCACGCTCAGATCTGCAGAATGATCACGGAGAAGTCTCTTGCAGATAAGTACAACTACTCTCTCTCCTCACAGTGCTAATTCACAGAGTCATCTCCTGCAAAACACCGTCAAATTTTGTTACGGACATGGTGTGTCAAGGAGCTGGCACCATTCCCGGGACAAGAGATCAGGCACAGAAACAAGCGCATCGACGACGTCTGAAGGAAGGCAGAACCTGATTCAAAGGCTCCTCCAAAGAGACTAATACCAACAGGATATGATGCCCTTTGGACACCTGCACAAAGCAGCAGATATATCAGAGTGGAGTGGCCACCTGTACTTGGCAGATGTACTTAAATAACGACAGTTTAACTTCTGGAAGCCTGTTCCCACCCATTCCCCCATCTCCCTTTCCTAAATTTCAGCGGTGGACCAAATACAACATTTCCTTAATTCTGGGGTGATCAACTTGTGCAACTGGAAGTATTTTTTATCCCAGAATTCAAAAATAAACGTCTGCATGCCTTTCCACCTTTCAAAGGGCTCTAAAGGATACAGGAAACATGACATTGCCAGTTCAATGACTTATGCAAATATCAGCCTATTGAAAGCAGTTTTGGGAGACTTAGCTTTAGCGTTTTTCTCGCCTACGTAATCAATGACCTCTCCTTTGTTGCAATTCTCAAACCTTTTTCCTATCAGAAGGCTCAGCATTCAAACAATACCACCTGAGTAGACGAAAGTACTAAAAAAGACAGCAAAAATGGGGAAAATATGTATGTGATTCAGATGCCTTGGGTGGTTTTGAAGATCACAGAAAGCCACAATATGAAACTCTTCCAAAGAAAACACAACTTCTACAACTTGTTTACTGCTTTTAATGTAGTATTTTCTATCTGACACAGTGATAATTTCCCACTCTGGTAAAATACTGGTTTTTTTTAAATTGAAAACCTTTGTAGTAATTAAAGGTTTAAAGTGCTAGCAAGGACTCCTAACTGATTATATTAAATCTACACAACATATTTTATAGTGTGTAAATTGCAGAAGAAAATACAAAGGTAAAAAAATACTATTTTGTTATTTATCTTCTGATGATCAGTTCTGACAATAAACATCATTTGCAGCCCTGTGGGCCTATTTTCAGAGTATTAAGCTGAACAAGTTGTGTGACACTTGACAGTTCATTAGAAAAAAATTACCAATGAATTGCATTATGAAAGAGGAAGGTCACCAAAAGTTATCAGGATCTGATTGAGCCTTCTTGATCAAAAAAATGTACCCCTTTGACCTTTCCTTTTCCTGTACTTGCAAGAAAGTTATTCCATACAAAACATTTCTTGCAACTGCTCAAATTTCCTAAAGGCTATTGGACTGTTTGTTTTTCCAACTGTAAAGGCAGCAAGCAGTAGTGTTAATTACAGAACTACCAGAAACTTGCATGCAATTACATTGCATACAAACAGAAGAATGTTAATAAATTTCCCTTCCACCCATCAAGAAGTTCTTTTCTGCATATCATTAGATAAACCTATTTAGATGTATAATTCTGTAAATTATGTTGCAAATTACCTTACTTCCAGTATTCCCATGCTAGCAGCTGAATGAATATGCTGAGATGATGTTGCCATTCGCTTTAGTGATATGATATTCCACAGGATTAATTTCCACTATACCTTCATTTTTTGTAGCAACGCTTATGCTGGCAGTCACTGTTAGTGTTTTATTCAATAAATTTAGCACAACTTTTTGCTAAAGCAATGAGCAATACTAAGAAAAGAAAAGAATGAACAGTTAGAAAGTGAAAACAAACCAAATCACGGTCCAGTGAACTCTGGCTTTGCTTTAAACACATTAGCAAATATGTACCTCATTTCTCCTCCATTTCATAAAGCACTATTAACCCCTTCCCTTTGGCTGGGGGTGGGAGCTCAGTGCACCAATAAGATATGTTCAAGTACAGGCAGCCTGCAATGAGTTAACTTTTCTTCCACAAAGGTGAAGAGTTTTGCTGACCCAATGCAAGTCGGCTTGAATAAAATTCAATTCTGCTGTAGTCAACAGGAAAGTAGGAAGGAAAATAGGATTTAACAAAGAAAGCATAAGAAGTCCACAGCAGGAAATCACTATTTGGGCAATTGTTCACTTTGTTAACGGACTGGACTGTATTAATATCTATCAGGGCATACTGCTGTGTTTGTGGTTTCTCTTTAGTGGCACGTCTAGTCTAATTAGTTACAAAGTGGTCATATAGGCAAGTGAAATCTGCAATTGTGCGAGGTTCCGAGGAATACAGAATACATATGTCATTAATGCTTAATCTGGCACCAGCTTATTCTGGTTAAAGTTCGAATGGTTGACTAAAATTAAATCAATACTAAAAGAAGCTCAGAATGCCAATAGAAGTGGTTTACAGAAATAGTTTCACTGACCATTACAGCTGCTATGGATTAGGCATGTTAAATGGTTCAGTTCAAGTTAACATTTTTAGTATAGATACACAAAAAAACTGCAGCCGCAGTATTCTGCCTGGATGCTTGCAGTTAAAAGCATTCTAGGAACACACATAACATTGTTCCAAGTTACCATTCTACATTTATCAATTTCAGTCATGCTTCTCACCACAAGAAGGTTAAATCAAAACATTAAAATATATGTGTGTGTGTGTGCACATATATATATGTATATATGATACTGCAGTTAAGAAGTAGATTTGCAGACAAAAATCTTATAAACTGCTGAGGAAAGCCTGACATTCTACAGGGTTTTACATAATAATTATATTGTGAAACTTAAAAAGCTATCAATAATAACCAGTGAACATGGTAACACCAACAATGTTTGTACTGGAAGAGTTCCTTAATGTTCGTGAGAGGAGTCATAAACCCGTTTCTTTAATGTATTCTGAAGGTTCTGGACACAAAGCAGCATCACAGACAGAACACCGCTCACCCAAACTAGCTGCATTTTAGGTCCTCTTCTACCAAGGGAAATGTTTCCCTGACTGCCTGCCTTACTCAAGCTTCTTTGAAGCTACCTTTAAAGTTACAACCAGCCTCCGAGAAATTAACTTCTGCTTAGAAACTGCAGGTAACGAGGTATGAAAAGTCTTGCAATGTAACACAAGCGAACATTTTATCAGTTGGACATTTTAGATCAATATGAAAGCAGTAGCGATGCCAATTTAAATTGATTGTGAATGAAGTTCAACAGTTGTTTTCAAGAGAGATTTTGATCTACTTGTTTTGGGATGGGAGCATGGCCACACCAAATACTATTTCCCAATACTGCAGAGACTTAAATGAAACACATGCTGGATATATCACTCTGAGCCATTCATTTATCATCTTTTATGGAATTTGAGGGGTTTATTAGGGCCACTTTTTTTAAACTGTTAACATTTTATCCAGTTCACAGGGCATCAGCTATTCAGCAGAAAACTGGAAAAGGTCAATATGCATAGCCAGCAATTGCAAAATGTATCACACGCAACGCATTTCACTCCTGACCCAATAACTCTCCTTTCCCAACCTTGACATTTCATAAAACATTGGTGCTTTATATATATCTGATACTTGGTAGGACTATCATTAGCCAGCTTTCACAGCACTACGGCTTGACCGCTTTTCAAGGTGTGGGATCACATCCAGTATCTGGCAACGTTTGTAATCCCCTTTAGACTAGTCATGTGCTGAAATGCAGAAAACCGGTGCAAGGCTCCTTGCAGCAGTTAAGCCCCACATAAAACCAGTTTGGAAATAAGCTGATGAGACATCTGTGTGCGTTACCTGTGTCTCCTCTGCTTTTCACCTCTCAGTTAGCCGTACATTTGAGCAGTCTCAAGCCAAGAGCTTTGGGGTTTAGATTCATGGAGAACCAGTGGCCCCATTCGCCTCCATAACTAACATGGAGGAGATGCATTGTAGGCCTACTCACTGTCAGCCACAGCTTTTCAAAAATTAAGTGCGTAACATTAACTGCATGTGGCTCAGCACGCTGCTTGCTCCAATACCCCTGTGGTATATTAATCCACGTATCACAATAGTGCAGGATTTCCCAAACCTTTAACTGAATACTTGATTATTCTATCAGCCACACATTTATTAAAATTCTGCTTCAAGCAATATTAATTTAACCCTAAAATAATTATTTTCAGTTTCGGTCTCCTAATTCAAAATCAATTTCACGTATGTAGATTAACAGAGATTTTGTTGAAGTTACCCGTAATCTACAGATTCATAAAATCCCTCACATGATTCTGAGGGATAAGACAAAATCTGGTCTGTTTCTTGTGAAAAGTTACCTTTTATATTGTACTTACACTGACTGCCTTTTTTTGAGATAATCCATTATAAAACTGAAAATCCCATTCTCACCTTTACACAAGATTGCAGTTCACTGAGGTCATCTTAGGGGCACATTACGAAGTATTAAATACTTGTCTTTTACAAATTACTAGAAAGAACAAATGCCATGATTTATTTCAATTTCAGGTATTTGAACACCACCTCAGTGCAGCAAATCCTCTTGACAGGTGATGTGATGCTATTCAGGGAAGAATTTTGTAGGACAAATTCACAAGATCACATTGCAAGTTTTTCAGTCAGGTCCAAGTACTGCACATATAAAACATCCATTCTAATTATTAAAATGATAGTACCATACCTAAGTCAAGCCTTACAATGCAAATAATTAATCTTGTGACTTTCACACTAGACACATGGAACCAGTTTAACTAAAACTACCCTATGCTTTTGGGGTACCTTTTGAAACATATTTAAGATGCCCATTTTTATTCAGATTAAGGCTGCCTTTTCTAGTCATAACTTATTTGTGGTAGCACAACAGTAAGATAATCTTGACAAAAGCCTATTCGAGAACTTTAGACCACAATCTGAACCGACTTGAATTCAGGAAAAAGAGGGGCACATGTAGGCATCAGTGATTCTGAAACAAATATGATTACAGAAAGACTGCAAAAGTGCCTGTGAAGTGAAATCTAGGCTTATTAAATATAAAAACTAACATAAGCATGTAAGGAGAAAACTTTCCTCAAAATTTTATACTCCCAAAATTATGTTACAATCATTTAATGTCTTTTACACTTTTTTTATCCAGTGACACATGACTTGTATTTCAATTACATCCCAAATCAATACTAAGATAGTGTGCAACCTTTTATTCCTTAGATTCTTACAGTAACTCTGGATAAAACAATCTAAATCAAATTTCCTGCTCAGAGCAAGGGCAACACTGAATTCAGACTGGGTTGCTCAAGGTTTTATCTAACCTATCTAGGCCTGGAACCTGCAAGGAAGAAAATGCCACAGTCTAACTTAGAGGCCTGTACCAGTTTATGAACCCCTAAGATTCTTTTCTGAGTATATATTTTATTTTATTTATTTTTTTACTTTATTTTTATTTATTTTACTAAGTATTCTTTTCCGAGTATATACTTTATTTATACTTTCTTATTTATATCAAGATTTTTCATTATATATTGGTTTTGCAGTGTCGATTTAATAATAACATGTCAATACCATTTTGTTCAAAGATCAGGTATATTTTAGAAATACCACATCTTCTGCATGTAGAGAACCGGAATTTTTTTTAGCACTTTCGTTACGTAGAAAGAAACTGTCAGATATAGGTATTAAAAACCACTTCAACTTTTCACACTTTAGATACCATCTCCTCTAACTTATAATATTTGTGGACTAATTCCTGCATCAGCTGTAATGACTCTGTTAAGCTAAGTACTTAAATAATTCTCATAAGCCCCCACTTAGGTTTTCTCCCTTTGGACCACCCATCTACCAGGCTCATGCTGTACCGTTTCCCATATTCACAGTAAAGAAAACTCTTTGCTCCAAACACTATGAAATTTAACCCTTCCCCACTGCTGTCTTTTAGAAAGCAAGAACCATCATCCTTGTCTTCGTACATCTCAGTCTTTGTTTTCTCATGTCACCGTTCTCATTGGAAGTCTTACGAATATAAAACCTTTTTCAGACCAAAACACCAAAACCTCACAAAATCCTACCAAGCCTGCAGTAAAACTTGCCTTATTTGCTGTCATCTTGATCTTTTCTGTTTATCAGTATCTTCAGTTTTCTCTCTCAACCAAGATAAGGCCTTTGAACAAAAGATTGTCTTAAATCTTTTTGTAGGCAAAATAATTATTGCAGTGCATGAGTCCCATTATATACAAAAAGCAATGCAACAGTAACTTCGTTTGTTAGGAAGAGGTTAACATTGCTCTGTGGGCTCCTTGTAGAGTTCCAGCAGTTACAAAATGTCTTTGTGTAATGTATCAGCATTCCTGAATTTTTGTGGAACTGGAGGGAGGGGGGGAGAAATCAATATTAAAAATCAGGGAGCTGGAGCCTTCACATGAAATACAGTTTTGTTCCTACCACAAAGCTAAGGTTTTGATCTTTCTGAACTTCTCAATCATGTGTGACCAAAGAATTCTTTACAATGAATTATGTTTGCCTTCTATGTTAATGAAAAGCCAACATGCATAATTTATAGAAGTTGGGAACCAAACATTAAAAAATAAAGTCATAAAAAAGCCATAGGAGTCTTTAATGGCAGAGTCCTCACCATCTAAATGGAACTGTCATACAATATTTTTCTGTCAGATTTATTAGGTTTTATTTGAATACGTTAGACTTTGCAATGATGTTTGTATAAAAATTCCAAGGAGCAAAAATATTATAAGCCAATAAAAACCAAACAAATGAGTGGTCACAAGAAAAACAAGGAGTCTGTAGAAGACTCCGTTTTCTTTTAAAGCCAGTATTAGGCTTAAATCTCAACTGTAAATACCTAAAATACAATGTCGCTCTTTCACAAAGATGGATCCTAATATTTTGCTTTCTTTTCTGCTTTTATGCTGCTACTCTTCAGTACAATGACTTCCAGTAAGGAGTGGTACTCCACCAAAGTAACTATCGTTCTCCTTCTGTAGTGACAGACAAAAGCTTCTTCCAGAGGCAGAAATTGAAAAAGCAGTGGAAAACAAGAAAAGGTCTGAATCCCGAGCCATAGGCATCAACAAGGAGCACAGACTTCCATTAACTTGCACAGCTTCAAAGTACACGTAACTAGATATGTTTTGTAGTTTTCTACTAAGTTTGAAGGAAAACATTACCAATTATCCATAACAATCTTACTTGGTGCTGATGCAAATTACTCACACAATTAGGAATGAGGTTAAATAAGGTGACACTGCTTACAGGCAGTACCGGATCGTTTCTGCTTTGAAAACAATTCAAGCGCTGCATCTCATTCCCAAGGAAAGCCTAACCAGTCCAAAGTGTCTCACAAGTGAGTTGGTTAGACAGCACAAAACCCCATTTCCCTACAGCAAAAGCTGAATCCTCAGTGCAGATGGGAAAGAGCTCTTTTGAACACTATGATTCTCTGCTTCTTAAAATCAGTAACTGGGAAATTTGTCCTATCCATTAATTACTGCAATATTCTTCATGGATCATGAAAGAAAGTACTGATTTGGAGAGGAGCTGTTGGATGCTACACTGCTTGTAGCAATAATTAAGGATTACAAATCCAGGAACAACCTTCTGTTCAACTGTTCTTCTAGCTAACCTGCTACCTTTTTGGCATTTTCTGTTCAGCTGCGTTAAGTCTGTCCAGAGGTTACAAAGAAAACAAGCCAGGAGAAGAAATGTGCACTCCTCACTCTGATAGCAGGTCTTTTTTCACCGAGCATAGCTCCTATAGTAAGTAATTTTTCTTCTTTATAAACATTTTAACATAAAAAAAAACTACTTCTCAAGTCAATCATAATAAGATCATCATCTCAGTTCAAAGAAGACAAAGATGCAAAGACCTGTTCTACAGGTTGTCAAAAATAATTGACTTTTTTAAACAGTTGAATGAAAGGAAACACTGACACGACATTACTAAACAAAATTTATAATTTTTTTTTCCTGTTTCCACATAGAAGTTTTACAGGGAAAATTCACTGAATTAAAAAAAAAAAAAAAAAAAAAAGGAATCCTTGTCAGGCATTTGCGTCCTGTGCAGCATCTAAGAGATAAAACCATTAAATCAACTGCTTCAAAGTGTTGATTTGGCTGTTATTACTACAGAAATTAGGTCTTCAGACATTTGAAAGTCCCACTACCTTCATACAAAAAATATAAGCACCTCCATGCATCTCTTACACTTCACAATCACATTAAGTCCATGATGATTAAACAGATCAGGAATTGGAGAATAATTATAATAACTCAAAATCTTCATTTCATATGTGATCATATTCATTACTGCTGGTATAAGGATTCTGATGTCTTTAATCAATGTGCCAGTGGGTTAGAAATCAACACCATAAAAAAGACAAGCACAGAATTTGAAAGGCTTCTCTGACACTTCTATCATATTTAATTACATCCCTCCCAGATTTCTGTGGGAAGATTCAACTTTGACACTGACTTCTATTTATTCACTGATGTTAAACAATTTTAATTAATAGTAAATAAAATATTTAAAATCCATAGATTTTCCTAAGGTACCTTCTGCACGTTGAAGTCTGAATTGCTGCAACAACTTGCACCCAAAAAGTCATTTGGCTAAATTCCAATCGGGATTCTACTGTGTTAAGCAAATTCAAAGCTTCATGACTAAAAAAATAAAATTGTTTCTCAGTGCGCAAAAATACAATTTTTTAAGTCTGACAAGGTAATAGCATATCCATAGCAGCCTAGAAAATACCCATTCCTTTCAGTTCTTTCTTTACCAATATATAGTAATAAACTCAGCAAAAATTCCACTCTTCTGTCGTAACCATCTCAAAGTAACGTGAATGTTACCATCAAGAAGGGCTATTTCAATCCATTCAAGTAGCACTGACACTTTCTTTCACCAGTTTTTTTTATAGAAAGACCGAAGGAAATTAATGCAATCTCATACTTTAACAGGAAAGTAGATCTCTATGGTTAACATAACCAAGGAACTTAAGTAGTTTCTAATCTCGTCAAACCGTCTCCCAGGGTCCTTTCTCATAAACAGAGATCGGGAGAACAAAACTACTGCTCCATTATCTTATGCAGATACTCTACATGGCAAAACATGACACTTACATTTAATATTCTTCTCATTTAAAAAGCATGATTTTATCAGGCACCTTTAACGCTTTGACAGGAAGACTAAAAAAAAAAAAGAAGTCAGTGATTAAAATAATCAGTACTAAGTAAAGGGGAATTGGAAGACTCATGTACGCGATGCACTTCTTCAATTAATTTTCATAATCTTTTCTGTTATTAAACTCTGACATAAACCATAAAATAAAATTTATTTTGGCTAAGACACAATTATACGTATAAACTTGATGTACATGCAGCCCAAATTAGATTTTTTTCCACATAGCTGGCACGAGGTAAAGCAGCAAATGAAGCACGATCAACAAGATGACACAAAGACAAACCTGAAAATCTCATTTTTGATGACCACAGTTACCACATGTCTACCTTCAAATGCAGATAAACAACTTGCCGGCATGGTTGTATCTAAATGAAACAAAAATTCACCTTATGGGTTTCTACGGTCTAAAGATAATAAACAACACTTCTCAAAGTCTTAGACAGCTGGTAGGCTTCCACAGCTTAGGAAGTCGCTACGTCTTTTACCAGCTCAAACCCCAGAATTAGTCAGGGTGAGTATTCATACTCTGAACCTATTCATTAGTGATTTTTAGCATAGCTATCAGATAATACACAACTGCATATTCACTCCTGTTGATGGGCCTGCAAACAAAACCCATCTAAAAAAAATTTAAAAAAAAAAAAAGGAAAAAAAAAGGCAAAGTAATCACAGAAAAAAGCCTTATATTAACTTCCTTCCCATGTTGCAACCTTAATTGTGCAGTAAAACAGCATTTCAGTGAAAAGAAAAAAAACAACGAAGCCAACAAACAAGAAATCTTAGAGAGCCTGTTTCTACTTAACTACTTTCCTCATTTTGACTTTTTAATAGCAAGAAGAGAAACACAATCCACACAAAGAATACAAATCTTCCTATAAAATCTCCTTCCCAGGTTGACTGTTAGTACACGTGAGACTTTAGTACAAAAACATTTTCTGCAAAACTTCCAGCTTACACAGTGAAGACTGAACATATTACATCTCTGCTAAACTGACTTTCTGTTTATCAGGTCTACAGGGGAGACTGGTTCTGGACAAAATCTTTAAGACTGAAAGGAGACATGGCACAAAGAGAAGCATTTTTCACTTTACTTTTGAAAAAAATCTTGCCTTCTACATCTCCAGTTTGATCCTAACACACAGACCTACTTAAGCGGTCACTGTACACACACCATGTCTTAGAAAATTTCTAAGAGTTAAATTATTTACCACCATCATCCTTTATTTTTTCCTGAAAGAAAACACTGCAGCATTATGTAATTGTTTTACAATGTCTATTGCTAAAGATTTCACAAGGAACATATAAATTTATGTGGAGAGCTGTTGTCTGTAAAGGGAGTAAGGTTACAGATCAGCAACCAAATTTTACAAGAATTTTCACTGTCACCAAGGGGTCAGTTTGGTTAACCCTTTATCAGTAAGGCTTTGCCTCAGGAATACAGAAGTATTCCAGTTTCAGAGAATTTTCCCCTTGTCTGTTCCAAAAGCTTCACTTCTCAGAAATCTGGCCAGTGGTGCAGTCTTTAATTTTAGATCTCTGTTAATTTACTTGTTAAAAATAGTACTTCTGTCTTAATACTGTGCATTTTGAAATACTGCCCATTCTGTAGCACTTAGAGACACGTATATGAAAGAAAAAAAAAAAAAAGGTAGTTATAAATATTCACTGCTTTCATGCACAGAACAGGACCAGAAATCTAATACTGTGTCAGCAGACAGACTGTTTCAGAACTACATCCACACACTCTCTGGCAATATGTAAACTCACTGCCTCACCATTATACATTTTCTTCTTCAAAGCAGACACCAAAGAAATGAAGTTTGTCCCCAGTTTTTGAACATCAAAGACGGCAGGCCAAATTAATCCCCAGTGTAACTTGATGAAATTGGTCCTTGGTCCTACTCCCTAAGGACAGCACTACTCCAAAACATACATTTAATTAATATACTCTCTCGTCTACAGATTCCTATAGGGCTTTTAAACTTCTCCTTGCATCACGCTCTTTGCAACTAGCCTAAGTTCGTACAAAGGCCCCTTCTATCCTGGTGCTTTATTAGAGTTAGGAAATAATTTTAACATGTATGTTTAAAGATATTTCCACAAGCACACGGATAACATGGAGCGAACACTCAACAGTGGAATTATGCAACTAATGTAAAGCCAAACCAAGGAAGTAGCTTTAAAGGCATATGGAAAACTGGTGAAAGAGAAGGGGAAGCTCGAGACAGATAAAACTGGGTATGGAAAAAAAAAAAAAAGGCTTGATCATTGATCCTACCTCACTCACGTTAATAATCAAAGGCAAAGCTCCTCTTACCCAAAAATACATGAGACCAAGATTCTCGTGAAGTGGAATAAAATTCTCTCAGCTCTCACAGAGATTATTACTGAATTGACGTAAGCATATACTGAAGAGTCTTCTTGGGGAAAAATCATCTTGGGTGGACATATAAGCAGAAGAAAGATGCCCAGTTTTTCCTGAATCAGAAGCAGCCAGGAAGAGAAAACTGAATGGAAGTGTAACGGAGAGAAGTAATATAACTTGAACTGCATTCAGCTTCTTCACATTAGAATTAGACAAGTCAGATACATAACAAAGACTCAGACTTCAGTGAATGACTGTTCTAAAAATTCTTTAACTGCCTCTGCATCCATTACCCTTTCTAGCCCTGAACAGCAGTGCAGGGATGTCAGACAGCACAGACGTATTAATATTTTATGTTATAATTCGCAAATGTTTGTATTTTCACAAAGTTCCCCTGACAAAGAAGACCAAATATTCTCTCACGCCCAGGCTCCATGATTCCGAAAAAAAGAATAACAGAGTTAGCATACTTAGCCTCCAAAAACTGTTACAGAAGAGAGTGGAAGGAAGGAAGACAGCACTAATGCTACTAAAAAACTTTAGTTCCCATGTAGGCAAGTTACATAATTTTCAAACTTTCAACTTGAGCACAAGAAAAATGTGAGGTTAGATTTTAAAAAGACAGACCATATACATATTGCAACACACAAAGAAAGAAGAAAAAAGATGTTTGATGTTTCTAAAATCTCCTGCAATGTCATTCAGCAACCTAAATTGCCTAGAATTGCAGGACCTGAAATTCCCATAAGAGAAGATCAGTGCCAGACCATGTGACCAAAACCAGTGCTTCTTAGCAAGGAATTTGCCAGAGGTGGCTAATACCAAGTGTAGAAAAACTGTTGAAACTTGTGTTTCTTTGACTTTATCCTCTGCATCATACTTGCTCTGGAGATAGCCAGCTGAACAGAATCACTAGGCCTGCTAATGCAAATGTCTTTACCCATGAGGTCAGAAAAACCTCCAGAATTCAGCTTCTGGAAGCATTTTAAATTGTATCTCCTTTTCCACAGCTGATAAGAATATGACTTAAAAGAATACGCACTTTGTGGTGCAATGTGATCTTTTAGTATGAAGGTCATGCCAAACATTCCATATTTCATTATTTTTACATCAGAAAAATTCAGCTTTCATTGTACCATATTTTCAGCTGCTAAGATTCTTAAAGTACAATATGAGTTTTGAGAAAAAAATTAGAAGCAAGAAGAGCTTAAAACCAAAATGAAGCTGGTACCTTTAAAATCTCTTGCCCCAAATTTAAGCGATCTTGCAATACACATCCATTTCTGTGCATGAAATATTTAGGTGAGATCCTGGACATATTGACATCAAAGGGAAAGTATTCCAACCTATTTCAGGGGAGGAAGCTCTCAGCCCTGGTATGAAGGATTACTCCACGGCACTTCCACTGGTCAACAATTGTGCAACAGCAGCAGGACATGGCAGAATCACAGAGCTCTTTTCAATTCTCAAAGAATAGCTATGTTTATTTGGCCTGAAGTATGATTTTAAGAAAATATTTTGAACCCTAAAACTTACTTCTGATCCTGACTTTCTGCATGACCTTGATTTAAATTTCAAACTCCATATACCTCAGCTCCTCCTGTATTAAAATGAATGCGCCATAACGTTGCCACCTCTATAAATCTTTATCCTGCTTAGATGAAACGCATTTTGCAACGTAAGTGCAAAATCTTTTTATTTATTAAAGGAGAGTTCTACCACAGCCTCTCACTTAATGTTGTTAGAGCCACCCTTTACCTTGAAATCTAGCAAGACAGTTATTGATTCATGACCACATCACCTCTGTCAGAAATATAAAAGCAATATAAACATGCCTTGACATGACAGATCAGCTGTCTTAAGCAGTGACTTGCATAATTTTATCTATTTTTCCTAATGCACCCCCAACTTTAGTAGTTTCTAGTATTCTTAAGTGGATACACTTCCATTAGCCAGTCCTGGTTCTTGTGGCTGGTATGCTGGCACCAGCGCTGAGGTGCTCTCAGCTTTAGTTTACGAGCTACTCAGAGCTTATTTTACAGATCAGTTCCCTCTTCCTCACGTTCAAATTTTTCAGCTCATTGCAAACACAGGTTCAAATTTCCAGCCCAATCGGTAGGACTAAAAAGTAAAATATTGTCTTAACCTACAAAGTACTTAGTAGTTAATACCAAGTATTATAAGTATACTAGTTATAACTGATGCCACCCCATTAAACTTTATAGGAATCTGCACTATCCAGGGCAATATTGGCCAATTAAATCCTGAAAAAAATAAAGCAATTTACACTGACTTCAGTGACACCATACCATGAATGATGTGCTGTTCAGATCACTGTAGTTCTAAATACTGACTGCAATTTCCTGTACAGAATTAATATCTACCCTCAAATAGCAAGGACTGAAAAGGTAAATTAACTTGCTTCTTTTACTTACTAATAATAAGTATTAAGAATCTACTTTTTGAAGTGTATTATTGAAAGAAACCTCCCACTTATTACGGAGACCAGTTATTTGATGTTGCTGGCAACAATTTTATAGGTTACCAAAATTCATCTTAAAATTACACTTTGCCTGAATGAACCCTACTGGCAAGATGTTTTAGAACATCACTGTGCTTTGCAGATGGCAAAGGGGTGACTTACTTAGAAATTACTTTATCTTGGCAAGAAATAATAAAAAGCAAGATATTCAGCCAGAAAGTAACAATCAACCTGGAGCAGGTTATATTTATCCAAGGGTTGATATATTTAATAACCAAATGCAGATCTGCTAAGAATAATACACACCATCCCATGCTAAATTTACTCATTAAAATTGGAACAGTGGGAGAGCAAAACTTTGTGAGAATAAGTGCTTGCTGACTGAAAAACATTGAATTAGCAGTTGATAAACTGACTGAAATAAGCAGACTGTCAAAATACAACAAGAGCAAACTGTTATATCCCAAATATGAGGACAGCTTTAGAATGTGACCAAAAATTATAACTAAGGAAGAATGCACATAGGTGACTTTTCCACAACAAAAATTTGTTACCAACAGTAACCAACTACACATTACAGACAAAATACCATCAAGGTGCGCTTAAGAATGGCAAAAGCAGTTTCTAAGACATTGAGTATCAGTATCAAATGCACTATCTGGTCATACACAGAAAGATCACCAAAAAGGAAGTGAAACCACAGTAAAAATCCTTGGTTTTAAAACGCAGCCTAACCTGAACCAGGGAAGTTGACAGCTTTTAATCAAATATACTTCTGCATCCTAATATCCCACATTATGCTGAAAGCATTTGTAACCAGTGAATATCACAGGCAGTGCTGCCAGGCCATTGTATGAGTAAGTCAAACGGGTAAGAATTTGCAGAAAACAGAGACAGCCTATACTAAGCTAAACACTCTGGTGCCTCTCCCAGTAAGTTACTAGAAGTCCCACCACTGGACCTGGCTGCTTTTAGCTTCCCCTTATGCTCTATTTTCTTCCTTGCTCCCAGTACATTTTTTGAGTATAGATAGTTGCTAACTTTCCAGAGAATCAGAGGTCAAAGAATCAAGAATTCAGCACGCACTATAAGACAATTTTGCTGCCTTTGACAGTACAGTAGTTGCATAAGTATAGTCTTTCAAGTCTTTCAGTGTTTATATAAAGAAGGGAAAAAAACAACAACAAAAAAAGGAATTTGCAAGAAGATCTAAAAAACCACATACCCAAGTAATCAATAAATTACCTGCATGACCTTCACAGCCTGCATCTCCTCCCCTTTCCTGGGAGTTCAGTGGGTATAAATGAGGCCTCTATTGTATATCCATGATCCCTGTTTTTTTCCTCCAAGATCATGTTGCCCTAAGTTCTTCCGTCTCTTTAAACTACTTTGTAGAAAAGTTACCTTTTTAAAAGTTGCTGTTCATGAAGCATATGACCCTTGATCATCTTCACTTTACGATCTGTTCAGTATTGCTGAAAACTGTAATCAACACTCAAGAAAAACAGTATTGGGTTGTTTATAATTAAACACTGGGAAAAAATTATCAAGAAAGAACTTCAGGCCATTTTTTCAGCAAAGGTGTTTGTCTTTGAAACTGCTGTAAGTTTCACAACATAACTGGGTGGACATATTCTCTAGACTTCTCCATCTTTTCTCACAAAATGCAGAATTTTTTCATTGCTAGCACTGTGCCACGAGCCTGGAATTCTACTCAAAGACTCAGAAAAAAAAGAGGTGAGGATGCAAGTTACCTTCCAACAGACATGAAATTTGCAATGTGATAAAAGTATATGCAAGGAGTTCGCAATCTCCAGCCAGTATGCATAAGCTGTAGATAAACACAGTCCCTACGGAAAGCTTTGAACGCTCTGCAGGAGCTGCAAATAGCAGCGAGGCCTAAAGCAAAGCCAAGGAACACTTGGAACTTCTGAGAAACTGAATGTCAACACAATATCATTTCTGAAAGTATGCGGTAAATTTTGAGAAGCAGTCTCGCAAGTCTCAGTTCAACCAATGACTTTAGCAGGAGGCTTAACTGGTTTTCCTGCTACCCTTCTTCTTGAGCCGGTTCTATTTTGACCATTGAGTGAAAAGCAACAGCCAGTGTAAATCTCCTAATCCGTCATTCATGACATTTAAACAGACTGCCTTGTTGAGAACAGTGTGATTCAGGTTAAATTTCCATTAAATACTTCCCTGCTTTAATTATTTTTTCAATGAAAGTTGACACCAGTAAGACACACACAAAAAATATCATAAGCAGGCAAAGAGGCTGGAACTCCATCAGGAAGCTGTCACCAGGCACAGTAAAGAACTCAGGAATCAGATGGTATCAGGAGGTTACCCATCAAGAAGAAAACCCATCATATTAAAAAGGCTCATCTTTTCTGCCCATATGAATTCCCACTGATTGTGACATACATATTTTTTTCAAATAGTTAATATTGGAGTTCAACAGACCCAAAGAACTCTGGAAATTCCAGACAGCAGAAAAGCATGGCAGCACAAAGATTAGTGTCAAATAACTATAAACTTTTCTCTGTCTTAAAGCCAATAATTCCAGATATAATGCATGCTGCAAGTATATAGAAATATAGAGACGACAGAAATACAGAGACTGCACATATAAAAGGACTGTTGCAGCCCTAAAGTCCAGCTTGGTGCATGAAATAATCATATGCATAAACCCATTCCTACTCAGTATAGCAGTTCACTGATATTAAAACACATTCTGGAAACCCACTGACTTCAGTGGTCTGAACATAACAGTTATCACATTAAAACAGGTGACTAATGAATGGGGTACACATGTGGCTATTTCCACCATAAAATGTATCTCAATAGCTTCAATGGTTTAGATGCCATTATGAAGGGAGATAGCTGAAAGATCTGGACCCCATTAATTTGCATAATAAATATTAGACTATAAAATGGGATTTTCTCATAATTATCAGCCAATAAAAAACTACTTGTTCTCTTTTTATTCAGCTGCTGCCGTTTTCAGCATCTGAAGTAATAGTTGAAAATAAATTCAAAATACTTACAACTGCAGGAGGAATTACTGGATCAATACAACAATTTTAAGAAAAACTCATCTCTAAGGCTAACAGAATTATACCAATGACAAAATGCAGTCAGTTCAGGAATATCTCCTTTGGTTGGAATGAAGAATATCCTGTATAGTAACATCTGATAAAATATATAAACCAGTAAAACATTATCAACCTGCTCAAAATCTGTACTTAATTTTGTGAAATATGGTAACATAAGAATTATATATGACTTAAAGCAAGCTTCTTTTACCATATTCCAGTTCATTAAAGATACACTGAACAAATTTTGAGGCAAGAGGCTGAAAGCCCCAGAATTTTTCTTACACAGAGGAACTCTTTCGGTTTCTAGTTCACATGTCACTCAAATTACATTATCAAACACGAAGGAAAGCATGAGCTGTTTCAGCAAATCTAGAGAAGCGGCCAATATCTCTGGGAGATACAGGGAGTGGACAGATCTATTTGAGAAAACTGGCAGTCCAGCTCATTCATTCTTCCCTTGTCATTGAATACAAATACAGCTCTTGGAGAATTTAGGTGGTTTTATTATCCTCTTTAACCCATTGGAGGGACTTAGCCACAGCCACATAAAGGGAATACAGCTAAGAAGCGGCTCTATAACTTCCCCATCATCTGACACAAAGTGCGTCACAAGATGCTAAACCTGAACTAAGACAGCACAAGACGCTAAACATCTTTTCTGAGTACCTCCTTTTTCTCAGTATGATTTCGAACCCCTAAAAAATAAAACATCTTCCAAATGAAGCAAAGACAACACAGGCAACAAAAAAGATCAGTGAAAGATCAGCAGAAGAAGAGAGTAGAAGTCTCTGAGTCTATTCAAATAACTCAAAGCCGCCATTCTATTCACTTACAATTTCTTCCAATCAACAGCCTAAACACAGAATTTTGCTTAAATGAGGAATTCCCCAGTCTATAATATAGTCTTCCTTTTAACCTCCTTAAATATACAGAAAATGCAAGACGGTTGGTTGTACACACATACATAAAATCAAATAAGGCACACATTATAATGAGATAAGCTTAGATAATGAGATAAGATAAAATTATATGAGCCCAATCCAACATAAATCATGCACCAGCAATTTTTTAAAAAAGTTAATTTATCTGAGCATATCTAGCTTACACTGAGAAAACTAAAAGAAAAATTATGAATTTGTCAGTTTTGACATAGAGGCTGTTACTTGTAGTAATAGAATTGTCAAGGAACAGATCTTATAGTCCAGTCTCAAGCACACAGCTTCTTGCAAAAGGCTACAGCATCAGGGAATGTTTTGACTACACAGCATTTCCAGAATGAACGGGAGCATAAGACATATGATCTAAACCCACAGATATGAGAATACATGATGTTGACAACAGTATAGCTTAGGAACAAATGAAAGTAGAAGATTAGTTAGTTACTTGGTTAGTTGGTTAGGGTTTTTTTTTGTTTTAATATTCTAATTACAGCATCCATTCAGTAATGTATCACATATGCACCAAGGATAAAGGGGATGTCACAGAATGTCATACCGTTGAGAGTTATAGAAAAGTTTGTATTGTATGCCTACTTCATGAAAAGCATTGTTTTAGCTGCTAGAAAAAGTCAAACAAGCTCTTCAATTGAGTTGCACATGAGCAGGACCACTGTCTTCAAGACAGTTCATGCTGCTTCACAGACAGTTCTTAAAAATAGTTCTCTCTTCTCCTAATAAATTTGTTTTAATTCTCCAGTAGAGTTAACTTTTTGTTCCACACAATAATATTGCATATGACTATAGAGTCTTCTAATGTCTTGAGCCTAAGTCCATAGGCCTACTTTTCAGAGAGCAAATCAGTCAGCCTAAAAACCAAGTCTGGAATAAGACCAAAATTTAAAAAAAAAGCCCAAACAAATCACAAAACAAAAACAAAAATAAAAAAACAAAACCAACAAAAAACCCTCAATGCATTAAACCCCACAAGAATTATTAGTTCTGCTTGTCAACTCTATTTTAATAGTCTTTACAAGCCTAATTCTGACATTGTGTGAGAAATAGCTGGCAAAAAAGCTAACTATAACTTATCAGGGAAAACAAAGAAATGTAAGCTATCTTGAGGGATTCTCAACAGCTGCACTTTAAAAACAATCAGGACTGCAAGTGCATAAATTCTGATGAAAATGTTGATTTATTTTTAAGTATGTTGTACTTGGAAAATCATTATAAACCAAAACAAGGCAGAACTCAGCGATGGAAAACAGCTAAAAGAAATTCATATGGGCTTCATTTTTTCACATTTTATTTTCCCAGATGAGCTCTTGCCCTTGTTGTTCTTTTCTGTACCCCAAACTGTATTCATCTACCTCTCTTCTATTCCTGTCACCCTCAAGACAGACCTCAGAATTGCTTGTCTCTCTCCTTCCCTTCCCTAGAACTAATTATCCAACTGCTTGGAATTCAGACCCTTTCCAAAAGATCCTTTCCCCAAGAACCCTTCGCAGACATATGCATTCACAAGTACATGCAGGTCAAACCCAAATCCAGGGGAAATTAGGTCCCTAACCTGGATCTGAAAGACCAGCCTGGAAAAACAGGAGATAACATAGCAGTTAAATTTATTCTACATTTGATTCTGCATATTGGATTGCCAACGTGCCAAAAGTTGAACTGGAATTGTAGGAGAGATCAAAAAGTACCTTCTCAGGAATCTCGAAGTTAAGGCTTGAAATACCCAAGAAGTGGATACCTGGTTCCAGACTATGATCCTGGTCTCTTGCCTAACACAGTCTACAAACACAGAAAAATATCCTCAAAGTACAGTATCCAAAACCCCCAAAAGCTCTGGGTAGAGCCGCGAAGGACAATGAGCAGGAAATACCGCATTTACATGTGTTAGAGCTTCATCATTCTTCTTCCATCAAAAGCATGACTGCCCACCAAGATTCTCCAGTTAGAGTGGGTCAAGGGCAGAGCTCTCCACTGAAGACAGCTGTCTTAGTGAAGCTGTCCCTTTGGAAAAAACCAAATTTCTTGTGACTTTGAACATGTATACCTGTTATGCCTGAGTTTTGCTCTGAAACAGACAGTGTGCGTGTGTCTTTTAATAATACTCCGGGAATGCAGCTCCAGGAGTATTAAGGCACACCCCCCTTTACTTGGTGAAAGGTAGTGAAAGGAACTTTCAGTACAACAGACTTTCTTAGTGCATTTAAAGCATCTGTAAGGCTGAAGTGTGAGCTCACTATTATTTTCTTAGGAATTCTGTCCATTACTTCTAAGTCCTATTTTAAACACCAGAACAGGTGTTTCCAATCTTGCCTTTAGAAAAGGGACACTGTGAAATCAATTTCAGTTCAATACACCACCATGAAGACTATGTAATCTAATAGACAGATAAACTACTGTATATCTTCATTTAAAAATAAAGATCTAAGTTGTTCTTGAAAAGTAATTATAGCCAAGTGTGTTATTTCATCGAAGGGTATACACCACACAGCAGAAGACTAAAAAAATAAATAAATAAATAAACCAGCAACTTTTCACAGTAAGAAAGTATCTCAATGAAAATTTATCTGTCACTGCAGCCCTCATCTTCACCATTCATGGCACTGACTACGTAAACACAGCCAGCAATTGTCAACGACGCAGCCCAAGGGACAATAACCTGGTATACAGCTTCAGAAAGGAACAAAATTGAGAAAGACAATAGAAGAAAAGTAACTCCAGTGGAAAGTTGAAGATTCAGGGTTTGCTGTTGGCACCTTCCTTCCATACCTCAGGAAAAAACTCCCTTCCTGCCTGCTTCAATAACAGAAACAGACTCGTGCAAAGAACAACAAAAATACAAACTAAAATTTTGGCTCAGCACCACATTCATCAGCGACACAGAAGTGTGAGGGTATGAGAAGGACACCCAGTAGGTGCCGTATGTCGGGAAGTGCCAAACACTGCCTGCAAGGTACTAAGAGGCTACAGCTTCTGCTGAAATAATTTGCAGACACTTGGGATCACGCCTCTGGTTGTGCACTGCCAGCTGTTACACAACACATTCCTGGAATGAGATCAGCGTAAATGAGCAAGGCTATGTTTAGTGCGGGACATAATGGGTTATGAATCAGAAGCACTGAAGACAAGAAGCCAGCCTCTTTAAAAAAAAAAAAAAAGATGTGTTTTCAACATGTATTAAACACTCCAGTAAAACAGTGACTGCAACTTTGAAAATATCACTGCAACCATTTATTCCACTTAACATACCACCTGTATGACAGAAAACAAAAATATGTGAATACAAATGGAAAGTAAAATTCCACCACAGTTAAATATACCACACACACAGACCTTTTCATACAACATTATCAGTCAAAATAAGAAATGTCAGAAAACATAACGTCAGGGAAATCTACTAATAAAATTAAATTTCATCGAGGCTGAAGCCAGAGGAGACAGCAATAAAACCTTAGTAACCTAACAACCCTACACTATGTTTTAGAAAAAAATCAGAGGAAGAAAAGCTGGTACCATTTTTTATTTTTATTTCAATTCCGACTATTTCAGTCTAATAGAGTTCTTTTTGCAATTAAGTGGAGAATCAAGTGAAGGGGATTAGTCATCTAACTACCTTGTAGGCAGGTGCAATCAAGTGAGTAGGTGACTAAATCCCAAAATACGGCTGTGCAATTAAACAGAAAACATAAATTTGTCCTTACAAAACTATAGGTCATCTTTCAAAAACAACCCCTAAGGGTAAGAAGAGGAAAGAAAAACAGAGAAGTTCCTTATACTTTTTCTGAGACTTGCAAAGTAACTTATCCTTGTACCTCAGCGCCTGAAGGTTTTTCTGTTAGGATGAAAATTGGAGCAAACAAAACAATCTAAAATGAAAAGGACTTGTGGGAGGTTCATTAGTAACAGGTATACTTTTTTCAGTTCTCCTTAGTCTGCCATATAGCTTTACAATTAGACAGATCTGATCCAAATGAGCCAAATTAATCTACAAACGTGATTAAACCAAAACTCTAATTGAGGTTTCTAGTCTCTGTTCTGTGGATCAAGTCACTAAATCACTTTTGCCTGCTCCAGCAGAGATGTAATAGCCTTTCCTTTCAAGCTGCCAGATTTATAAAAGCATGACTTTCTTTTTCTTTCGGAAGTCTCTGGACAAGCTCAAACACACGAAGCCATCCAACTCGCCCAATGGGAAGTGGAAGCAGAGCAAAAAAAACCCTCTCTCTCTCGAACTATCCCCCAAATTTCCGTTAAATCAAAACTATGAAGTTGTATGGTGGGGCCAATTATCAAGTCAATTCGGTTACTTTTTCCTTTCTGGGTCTTTTCCTGATGTAGGTCTTTGAACTTCTGCTCTTCGGTAAGCCCGTGAATCAGTGCAATTTGCAGCACTCATTAAGATAACTGAACACGGTAAAAACGAAACATAGACAAGAGATGTCGTATCTTACACAGAGAGGATAATTTTATCCACAAATAAGAACAATAGGCCACCTCACGATGTTTCTCACATACCAAGTTAAAGAAAAATTAAACTATAAGAACACTTAAAAAAAACCCCCAACAACAACAAAAACCAAAATAAATAAATAAAAAATAATAATAAAAAACCCAGGACTTGTCATATTCTCCATTTCAACAAAATAGTTTCATATACTTCACCAAAACATAACAGAGAACCACAACTTCATGGTACACTTCAAAAGAGCCACTATGAATGCTGCAATTCAAAATAGTTACAACAAAATACTTTAAGAGCACAGCTCTGTAGTGGTACTGAAGTGCTTTGGCATCAAAACACTTCTACACTGAAACCAAAAGCAGAGATAAATATTTACTGGACAAAGTAAAAAGATCAGAATTAGCTCAGGCCTCAGTTCTGCAAACCACCTGCTTATGAATAGCGGCACTGCTTATACACTAAGTTATTGTCATGACTTTAAGACCAGGGCCCAAAATAAGCACAGAATTCTGCTACAATGTTTGAATATCCTGTGTGTAATATTAAAAACAAGCATATAAATGGTCAAACTAGAAGTGGTTACACATACATAATTAATCCTAAAAGCTGATATAATGAATCTTCAATGTTTTTGTACTATTTCTTTAAGTAGTATTCTTTTTTTATGCCATAGTACAAGATGAGAGAATATAAAACCAAATGAAACTTCAATTCAGATAAGAGAAACGTGAGTTAAAATCTCATTTTTTTGAGAAAAGTTTTGATTGTCAGACAAGAAATGTTGCAGAGAGAGTGCCCTCAAAGAAGCACTTTTCCCAAAGAGAATTTCTGTTCATAGGAAATATGTTTGAATCTGAAGGGTTTAGACAAACATAATGACACAGCTGTATTTTTCCATTCTCCAAAGAAATAATTTTAATTCAGATTGAGAAAAATACAGTTAATAGTCTAAAGAGGCAGAAAGAATAAGAAAAGTGGTTAAAGTAAACACTTTTACACTGACCTTACTCTCCCTGCATTTAAGAAAAATAAATAGATGTTACTGAGACAACAGATGAGTATATTCTCAGTGGTAATACACATAAAGCAGTCTAATGTGAAAAAAAAAGGTATTTTCTAATAAGAACCCTTGAAAAAACCCAACCACATGAAAATCTAATTGTGTAGACATTTGGCAATTATTGAGTAACCCATTCTCTCTTAATCAGTAAATGGGTCCTGAAGTGCCCTGAGCATGTTATTAAAGGTTCATTTAATTGACAGATAAGTATAAATTGACTGCAAAATTTTGCACCTGAGCAACAAAGAGCTAGTTTCAAAATTTTCAAAACTTCTCATAGCATTTGACTAGAGTTAAACTATCAGACTAGAAGAATTCTAAAATGTCATCATCACTTGATAATTGCAATCTATGGATTTATACAAAGGTCCGCATATTAAAAAGATGACACAGCACACGACCCAGTGAACTTTTATTCTGCTTATATCAAAGATGTATGCTCTGACTGACAAACGTAAACATGATTGTTGCATGAAGACCAGCTTAACTGGGCATCCACAAAACACAATGAAAAGCTGATCAGTTTTTGCAAAGTCTGATTCATAGCCTTATAAGACAGAAGTCATGGATGGCAGCAAAAGGTAAACTAAACCGGTATCAAAGACAGTCAAAGAAATAAGTTTTTATCAAAAGGACACATTTCTAGCTTTGCAAAAGTTGATCGTGGATCGTACTGCAGATATCTGTCAGGTACTTAAAAATTCAGCTTATGTTTCACTCCACTGATAAAGACACATTTTGGGCAGTTTCTTTGTACAGTAAGGCAAAGATGTTCAACGTTTCTTAAAAGTCATTGTTCTAAATTTTTACATAAAATCAACTTATAATGGTACAAAGCAGCAATAGATGCATTAAGAAAAGTTCATTTAAGTGGAGTATCACACTGTAGCAACATTTCCTACATAATTTCCTAGATAAGTAGGTAAGAACAATGAGATTTTTACTTTTCAACTTTTACTTGAATGTGGGAGTACACTTCAATACAATCCATACTTGAATGATCCATAAAAGGAAGCACTCATGTAAAAACAGAACAGGACAAAAACATTCTAGATGAAAACAACTGCATCTCTAATTACTATAAGAAAATAATTCGTTTAAAGCTAAAATAGAATAGGTAGATTTGAATACTTAATAAGCAGAAACCAATTACTGAAATGCTTTACTCAAATATAAGTGAAAATTGAATAGCGTGCTTGGCTAATTCTGTTGCCACTATCAGTGAAATATACTGAATGCATCTACAACGCAATTTAAATTCGGAACAGAAGTGAGCTTTTGAAGTCATCCCCACTTTCTTGACTGTGGTTCATATATCACGGAACAGGCTAAAAGAATACAGATGATGGTCCTTTTAGATGGAGCAGTGCTAGAAAATGTACTCCAACCACTAATGGAGTCCATTGGATCAGATTAGAGAGAGTCGGAAGTGAAACACCCTGAAATATAGATAGTGTGAACATCAAGCTTTCCACACAAACTGCTTCCTTCCACAAATGTTGAGGGGTTTCTGCCCTGCACTGTTAAGTGTAGCCATTACAATCACTCTTTAGACCACAAATTACGCCTACTGTCATATGCACTTGCATTTAGACACTGCAACTGTGCGCACAGCATGGAACCCGTTATTCATCCCTGCTTTTCGGCATCTCAAGAGTGCTCACTATCCACAGCCCCAGACAGAGAGAACCTGCTGGTGCTACACTTCAACAAAAGTAGCAAAAGGGCACAAGCAACACTGATTCTGAAATAGGCAACTGCACTCTCCCAACCCTCATCTTTTAACTGTCCAGAACTGGCTCAAACACTTTTGTAGCTGCGCAGAGAAGCGGCTCACCGAACTGCTTGAAGTGAGACCAGCTCAATGTGCAAGCACGGCATGAGGAGTTCCCATGCAAAGACATATTCAGGCGAGAATGTCTGAACCTTGTAGAGCTTCCCCCAGTGTCATGTGGCTCCCTGCATGGCATGGGGGCACCTAAGCCCCAAAATAATCCATGGAAAGGCACGGGTACCTTCACTGGTTCTTCAGAGGAAACTGCTTCGTTCACGAACTATCCAGAAGCTGCTAATGTAGATGGAATGAATGAGAAAAACTGAGTGTTTGCTTCAACCTATGTTTACAAACACTGAAACTCTTGCTTAGAGGCCTGCAGCAAAGCAGTCAAAACACAGCTCTTCATGCTTGATGTAAAATGCATTTAATTCAAAAGACAGTAGACACTTTTCTTCCCTTTTTGTCTTTTTAAAATGTTAGGTATCTGGTAGGGTTGACCTCTGGAAAAGGCAAAAATGTGCTTCTTTGCAATTCTAATAGATTAAGTAAATAACCTGAATATTTGGATAAACATTCCAATTAAATACGAGTAGTTCTATACAGATCTTACACAGATCCTGATGTTGAATTCAAAATGACACGGGCACAAATCTTCAAATAATAAATTATACCTAAAATAACTCAGAAGTTCATTCCAGAAGAGATTTAAAATGTTCATAATTTAGTAAGATATTTTTGTTTAAAGTTTTAATGAATGAAATATAAGAACTGGCAGCTTTGCCTCATTCCACTGCTCGAGCTCAGTAGAATTAAAGAGGCAAAAGTGGGGGGACATGCATTTCAAGTCACGTAAGCATGAGAAGTAGGGACATCTTACACATATGGTTAGCGTTGTTTTCTTTATTATACTGTATTCTTAGTAATGTACTTGGCCAAACATACTTTCAGGTCCCAAATGCACCATTTAAGCATACTACAGACCTCTGCATATCCTCAAAGGCGCAAAAGTTTATACTTTCCTATTTGCTCCCTTTCTACCTTGCATCAATCCAATCAGCTGTACTCAAACACCACCGTACTAATTGTATTTGGTATCGCAATGCCAGTATTGATGGTCTTACATTTCCACTCCTGTCAAACCTCCCTGCAGGTACTCAGCTACCTTTTTTCCCTTTTCCATTAAATACGCAGTTGTTACCACAGCTAAAAAGCACAGCAATGATCTGAGACAGCATGGAAGAAATGACAAGCAGAATACTAATGCTGTAATGTAGCTCCATCTTAACACGCTTTGCTGGATGGAAGAGCTGGAGAGCCAGCACTTGAAGATGTTTTTCTGCATTTTGTTACTTACAAATAAAATCTCTCTTTAATTTTTGAAAAATATTTCCTTACAATGTTGTTAAACCCTCATGGGCCTAAGATAAACCAAAAGTTGCTATCAGGTGTCTGTTATGTAGGACAAGATTTAACCATACTGAAAATGAATTCAGAGTTCAGTCAGTCTTTAAAAAAACTGGACTTCATAAATGTTCAATATATTTTATCTCTTTATAAATTAGCGACCAAATAATTTTAAAGCATCACTATTCAGCATGTTGATCTATACTGAGGCTCCTTTAATCACAACATGATAGCCTATTTCTGATCTCACCTGAACAGATACTATCCTTAACTGAAATCAATACACCCAACCTAGGTTTGGCAAGAGAAAAGATTAGTCTATGCCACAATGGCCTGGTCAGTGCCAATGTTTCTGTCATGAAAATACCAAACAGATTGGTCTGCTTACCACTGGCCCAGCACCAGAATTCTTCTGCAACTTCAGCAAAGGTGAATCAATTATCAAGACATTCCCTTTTTTATTAATTATAAGTCTATGTTGGAAAACCAAGTCAATTTTTTACAAATTTCTCAAATTCAGCTCAATACGAGACAAATTGCCTCTTGCCAGAACAATTCAAAAACACTGACTCCAGTTTCTGCTGGAATGGCAGGTGGAAAAAGGTGTCAGATCACAGGAAAAATGAACACAAACAGGTAGGAGCGACAGGCAGATATTTTTCTGGGAGAAAGGAGATGCACAAAACAAAGGAATGTCTATACAGAGATTCCTGTGGAAAGTTTTGTGGCTTATTTTATATCTATACAAAGAGAGCAGGTCTATTGGGATCTCTATTATCATAAGCCTGTTAATTCTACTTCAAGCAGTGTCTGCCAAAAATAGTCTTCCTTGAAACCGTTACTTATGACAAAATCAGGCAACACGCATTGCTTAATGTATACTGCAGATTTTGAAAGTCATCACCATTTGCTGCAAAACCAGAGATTTTCTTTGTGGTATTTTAGAACAAAGCATATCACCATGGGTTCTCCATTAGGGACAGCAATACGTATCTAGCAAAACCACATTTCAAAGACCTAAACTGGCTTTAAAAACCTACCTCAAGAACTCAAATCCAACTCCTGCTTTTCTGTGCTAGTAGATAATGGCGAGCAAACAATATTTCACTGGGAGTTAAGGAAGAGAAGGTACCACCTCCTTTGGTGACTTAAGAACCAAGTGCTTCACAAAGCTGCTACAGTAGAAATTAAAAACATTAGCAGCAGAATTAGAACACAGCTATTAATTAATATTTTAATTCCTACATAAATTTTGTTACTATCTTTTCCACAGACGTCTTCCCACTGTTTCTTGGTTGTCCAGACTGAGCTCCATGGATACTTATTATTTCAGTTAGCTACTTTTTGATTATTTACTAACATTTGTATTATATATTAACTATCACCTCTCTTCTGTGATTCTGTAAATAATCTAGAATCTGATTTTAGGAGCAAATAAAATCACTTTCAGACACAAACCTGGAAGGGCTGCCTCTAGAGCAGTTTTAGCACATGTCTCTGTTACCTTATTCGTAGCTGCCCACATGTAAACTCCTGCTTGTAACAGGAGAAGTAGTTCTTCTGGACAAGTTCAGGGATGTAACCTGGCAGAGGATCATTCTTATGGAAAACCAGAACTGAGAGGCAATGCTCAGCTCTAGAGGGTATGGCAACCCTGAGAGCCATTGACCTAAACGGCTCAAGAAATGAACCTGAATTTGAAAGAAGAAACAAATGGACAGTAAATACAGATAAGACAAAATTCAGTTTGGGGAAAACATACTCTAATCACTGAACAAATTAATGAAATCTTGCATTTATTTCAACTACCTTTCTATATGTGTAATACAATAACTTCTACGTGTGACCTATGATTGTTCTTTAAAATTCCGGAACATCCAACACACTGAGAAATATTACCTAATTCTTCTAAATGAAATTCAGACCACAAAATCAAAGAACTCACTATGCAGAGTAGCCACGAAATCTGGACAGGAAATCCAGCCATCCTGATCACCTTTGCTTTCATAACTACCAACAACCATTAGCACCTTCTGCATCTCTACTAAATATTACAAGCTGAGCACTGAAAAGAATTCAGTATTCTACAGGAAGAAAAAGGACTCCAAGATTGGAGAATGAAAAGGAGAAAGTGGGAGCAGAAGGAGCATCACTGTTCAAAACAAAGCTGATCAACAGAAAAAAAAATCTGAAATACAGAATTAAGGGTTATCACAGGGGAAGAGAATATAGTTACTGGAATAAAAATCAGTTTTGGCTAAACAGTCTATGTTTGCTAGTTTTCCTTTGCATTAGAGTACACAATACAGGCCATGATTTCTAACATAACATGAAATACTGAGGATCCAGAAAAGAAACAGTGAAATACAGGATATGACACATGACTTTTAGTCAGTGCATAATTGTCAGAATACTACTTCAGAAAGCAAATTAAATCTTTTTTTTTGTTGTTGTTTAGTCACATTTATTGTTATTATATGCTATTACACTGTGTTTATAAGACAGTCTCTCTGGAAAGTCCTATTAACAAAGGCAAAAGAAAAGAAAGAATAGCATTTAGTTTTAGACCAGTTCAGATGAATTCTATAGTCCATGCTCAGACATCTGGAATTCATCCAGAATAAAAATTGTATTTTAGAGAAAATGAACACAGTCCTTGAACAGTTTATTATCCTAAAATTTCGCTGCTAGCTATAAATATTCCAAAATGTTAAAACTGCTGCTTGAGGGTATTTATGTGTTGGCTGAGCTTCACGTTCACGATGAAGTCCTGACCTATTCTCATTTGACCAAACCAAGGAAAGGCTAAGGAGAATAGGAAAGCAGCTGTCCTAATATGACATTTCTTTCAGGCTTACAACCAATTTTACTCCAAGAAAGACCAAATACAGTTGATACAGAAAGACCAAGGGGCATTTTCACTTTGCCTACTATACTTCCTAGTGAGTCCAGTGAGACTACATATGGTTGGCAGTGTAATGTGCTTAAGACCTTTGTTGGATTAGGTCCTGTGTCCACAATTTTAGAGCGGTGAGAAAATTGCCAGGAAAAAGCACAAATGAGTTTGGCACAATGGACTGTGGACACAAGAATGAAGAAGCTCCCCATGATACACAAACCACCTTCCATGGCATAAAAATAAACTAGTATTTCCAGCACCAGTTCATTGGGTAACAGAACTCAGAATAACTTTACAATTACATTAATAAGGCACAGCACACAATTGTAAAAACCCTAATAGCATTCTGGAGTCTTTTCTTAGTGCTCCAATCTACCAAGGGTTTGAATGTGCTTCAGGTACTGTGGCAGCGTAAGGTAATGTAAGCTGGAGCAGTTGTGACTTCCCAAGTCCCTTCTCCTTTCTTGATCCAGCACTCGTGCTCCTGTAACTATGGGTGAATGATTCAGGAAGCTGATCAAGTCACAGGCTAGGACACAATCACACGTTTATACTTAATTTGATGCCTGTGGGCTGCTGCCACACGGATAGTCACGCTCTCCCCTCTGCATCATGATACACAGACCACTCTGCTCCACTGCAGAACCAGCAGCTTTGCAGCTGTAGACACAGTTACAGTGCGCTGACCCCATGAAATAGTAACCTTTCCTTTTGGTGGTCTAACTACAATGGATAAAGACTGAGGTTAAAAAAAAAAAAAGAGAGAAAAAACTGCTTTAACTCCATTTGGGGTGAAGTTTCAATCCACTCGGCTCCCTAAAGCTGCCTTATCGCCTGCTCATATAAAGAGTAGTGCTGGCACCAGTGAATGATGGCTGAGAGGATGAGAAGCTAAAGCCATGACAACTTCCCTGATCTAGGTCACAGCTCATTCAGGTGCAACCAGTACGGTCCTGTTAGCTAACCTAGGTACTGCTAGCAGCCTAGCTGTGAAAAGGTTATCTTTTCAGGCACGTTTTGCAACATGCCCCTAGGAACTGTTGCGGTGACTGCTTGCTTTATGCTCCTAGCAGTGCAGGCCAGATGAAAGCATGCATGTTTTTAATAATGCTTTTCACAATCAAAAACTTTGCTGAACTATGACTACAGGGGAGAGAACTAATACCTATGTGATGTGGAACATATAGTGTGCTATTTCTACAATTTTTTACTGTGCTATTTTCTTCTTTATCCTGTTCTTATCTCGCTTCTTTTTCGTCTTTCTCACCAGCAATGACAGCAGTTGCCAGCCTCAAAGAGACAAATTGTTAGTACTCGTAAACATGAAAAAAATAACATTTGCTGGAATATACACACCAGAATAAAGCTGGAAAAGGACAAAATTTTCTTGATTAACGGAGCCACGGGAGAAATCTGAATCCATCTAACTGCATATAATTTCAGTATTTTTCACTCCTAACTTTCCCATTTAAGGGGTTTTTTTGAATGGGATTGAGATCACATCAAAATCCAAATTACAACATTTTGCTAAGGCTACTTTCCAGAAGACAAACTTTTCAAGTAGTATTCTCCAGAGTGCTAATACATAGCTGGGATATTGCACAGTGCTACACAGCCCATCACTCTGTCCGTGACACTGAGGGTACTAGACCTGAAGACAGCTATGACATCTGTGAGCCAAAATACATTTAGAAAAAAATAATCACTGATTCAATTCATTATTAACATGAAGGCAAGAGCCCTATAGAGAAATTTTAAAGGCAACTATAGTAAGTAAGAGTTTAGATTTGATAAAGTAGTATCTTATTTGCCGTCTTACCAGATAGGAGCTATACAGTGAGTTGAAAAACAATATGGTCAAACTGGTGCCACAATACTTTTTGTACCTTGCCCTGTGAGGCAACGTGAGCTGTAAATAACAAATACATCCGCAGTAAGTGATAAAAACCACTTGTTTTGGGGGGAAAGAAATCAGCCCTAGCTGTAATACCACTTCAGATATTACGTCCTGTGCTGACCAACATTTTGGAACATATTTTTATTCTTCCTTTTAAAACAGAACCAAACTTTGAAACCAAAGAGTGTGTTAGGAAATACAAACTATTTTTGCGTCAGCAATATGTTTCCAAAGATCTAAACTTGTTTAGCCTTATGCACTGACATACTGCTTGCTAACACTGAGGCATGGATAAAGACACACTTATGTTACACTTTTGGTGGTAATACACACCAGCACTGCTCATGCAGCAGCAGTACTTATGGTCATATGTTCCAGTAGCTACTACAAAATCCAGCACTTCTACTGTTTTTCATTCACTTCTACTTCAGCCTCATATCCTACCTTTAGAAACACTTCAGTAGGCTTAATACTAAATCTGTGAGGATGATACTCAACCACAGGAACACAGAATTACTGTAAGAGAAAAAGCTGAGAGGATACCCTGTGGAGTACAATACAAAAAAACCCAAAAGAAATAGAATGTGCTTAGCAGAGATGGTTGATAAATATTTGATGAGGCTGACAAAATTACTACTTACTTCAGGGTAAGTAATAAGTACTGCATTGTTGGAACTGTTGATTTTAGTAACAAGGGCTACTGCTCTGCTGTTACTTGTCCTTTTGTGGAAGTCTTCCTAAAGTGTAATATTGTTTGGTACCAAGGTATTAAACAAATCTTTAACAAAGCAATCTCATCACGCTCATCCGACGCGGTCAACTTGAATGAGTTCTGGAAGCCTAACTTTTTCAATTCTGTTATTGTAATTGATGTGTCTCTTGATCAGAAAACATTGACCTGCATTACCTCTAGTCAAAGTGTCAGTAATTACTCCATTTTAATTCTCCACTGAAGTTAGAAATACGACACATTCGGGTATTAGGTACAACATAGTCAAATGTGCTGCACCTCCCAGCCACAGGAAATAAGAACCAATTTAAGAACCAAGAAGTTCATGACAGGCCATCAGCTGTGACAGCAGGCAGAGGTGGGGCCCCAAAAGACATTACTATTAAAAGGAGAATGTGGGCTTCTGTGAATTAGGCACATGTTCCCTCTGGAAAACTGTGTCACCATTCAAAAACTGCGAGAGCTTCTAACAATACTGCATACAAATGTAAAATAAGAATTTTACAGTCCGTTTTAAGTAACCCGTTTTAAGAACTACAGCCAGCATGATCAAAATGTGTACTGCTCCAGAAGACCAAAGTGATAACAACTTTCATCCCCAACAGACTATTGCGATCTGGGGTCCAAGCCTCTTCTGAGACATATCACAGTATCACCTACTTGCACAAGTATGGCAATCACATTGCCTCTATAGAAAAGCTGTGAGTTTTAGAACCTTGACAGTGCAGTAGAATTTTGAGTATTTCATTTGAATAATTAAGAGAAAAAATTGATGATTCAAACCCTAGAAACATGTTCATACTATTCGCAATATTATTTAACTCAGATGATATTCTCTGGCAATACATATACATCATCCATATTACCAATAATATCCATTCTTTGACAATTCAAAGGTCTAGCAAAACTCCAAAATGGCTTATAATGGCATGGATAATTTTCACAAGATGACATGGAAAACCTATTTGTAATTCCAGTAACACTCTCCAATAAAGAGCATGTGGGAATGTGCTCCCTCATTTGAGGCGTGTCAGCAGTTCTTTAAATGAGACTCAGTGTTTCCATTCAAATCCCTTATTTTTCAAGAGGTTGCAGAGTCAGCCCTCAGGGAGGGAGAACTGATCCTAGCAGTTTCAGGTGCTTTCATGCAATCTTGTATCTCAAAACCAGTCCTTTTTCTTTTTTCTAAAGAAAGTTTAAGTCATTAGCTCATAATATGGATGTCTGCCTTCTGGAACAGTGATGGGAGAAAGGGGCGCAAGACACTAAAATTACTTCTAAAAGAAGATATTTTGGAAAATAACCTCTAACACCTCCACAATGTCATCTTTTTCCAGCAAAGTTTCTAAAGACCTAGAGCTAATCTCCCTTTGATGGCCAATGTTGACAAGCTATAAAGTGAGTCTTGGCATTTTGTGTAACCCGGAAAAAAGAAAGACGTGGAAAACCATTTTAAAGGCTCATAATGGATTTAACTAATAACAAATACTCACCGGATATAGCAAACAATTACATTAATATTAACTTTGGGATTCTTAGAAAGGTATTGAAAGGTACTGAAGGACTGTTTGTATATGAAACGTAACCCATACAATTCAAACCCAGAGTTTCTGCATCAAAAAAACTCCTCCTTGGAGTATTCAGTGACTTTTTGGGATTTCCTAAAACTTGCAGTACTGGTTTTCAGCAGCAGAGGAGATCTTAAAGTGGAGTGCTTGGCTCTGTTTTGTGGTATTGAATGTCTCCCATTTAATTACCTCTTTTATATAAAGACGGATGGTAGAAGCCAAAAGTGTATTCTCCTCTTCCTGCCAATTGTGTTGTCCAGGCTATGAAAAACTGAGGAGGGCTCAATAATATACCTGGCAGCCTCTAAATATTTCTTGGCTTGGAATGTTGAGAGGGCATTCAAATAATGTTTTGATGAGTTTCTCTGTATTTCATTATTTTTTTTAATAATATCTCATTAGAAACTAGAACAGCATGAAATGTTTATACTACTCAAAGACTGACAAGAACATAAGGGAACCATTAATATCTAACACAAATAAACAAAAAAATCGACAGCACAAAGTGAATTTTATAGATACTATTCTATGAGTCAAGAAAGTAGCACATATACCTGTGTACTATCTCACAAACCAACAGAGAACTGACAAAATAAGTGAAGCCAGGAATAATACACTAATCCAAACAATATATGAAATTCAAAGCTATCCACGTTCTGAACGAAATTATGATTTCCCAGTTAAACATAAAAATAGGTACAAAAACCTGTGTAGAAGAACTGAAGAGTCAGTAAAGCACTAGGTGGGAAAACAGATGTCTCGAGAAACAAGTGTTACTGAGCATTCAGTGAAAAGATTTCATCAGATCTAAAGAAACAAGTAGCCAGCAGTTCATATCTTTAAAAAAAAAAAAAATGTTGGTGGGCATATTTGTAGTGTGCTCTTTAGATGGCAACACTTAATATGATGGAGAAAATAACTGGTGTGAAGAAATCAAAACACCACAAGAAATCTTACAAACGCTAGTAAGGAAAACAGTATTAACCTTCACCATCCCAAAGGAAAAGTAAGCAGCAGTAAATAAAAGTCAGGCTAATTTCTGTCCTGCCCATCTTCCCTGGTGGAAGACGAGTGAGGGAATGAATCCTAGTGACAGACAATCACCTACTCGTCCTAAGCCCATAGTTATACAAGGTAAGTGAGAAGTAAATATGAAAACCAACATTTAGTCACACAAAAAGCTTTTAAACTTCTCTTTTTTTGATTCCTTCCACTGTGCTACAGTTCCCCTTTCTTGCACACAAGACCTATTCATAATTCCTAAAAATGCGTTTAGGTTTTTGGTTTTGTTCTGTATTTAGTGTGCCCTTTCTTCTCAACTTATCTTTTATGTGCTTCTTATCTTCTATTATCCATTAAGAGTTCTCCTGTTCAGGTCTTGCTAAAACTAAGGAAAGGCTTTTTCACAGGTTCCAGAAAGCTTTGGATATGGCCACGAGTATGTTGTTATGCCCTGTATCACTCTTTATTGCTCCCTAACTGCAACAATAGCAATCTTTTGCCAATAAAGTTAGGAATGCCTTTGAATTCACTTTTTATAAAACAAAAACAAGCAACAACAAAAAAAAACCTGACCCCAAACAACTCTTTCCATTAAAGCCGCTGAATTTAAAGGAAAAGGTTTAAGCTCTCTATACCATGACTTGTTCATTTCATACCCCTTTTCTGAGATATCGCAGCAAATTCTGAGACAACCCGCGAAGCAGAGTGTAAGGTACCCCTCAGTTCTTTGTGGCACTGACAGTCACGAAACAAAGCAGAATTAGTCCAAGACTTTAACCTTTGAATGATGGAAACATTTTGTAAAATACTATCACAAGCAATGGTACGGGACAAACACAGAGGCTGATCTCTTTACTCGCTGCAGTCAGTAATACACATTATAATATACTGATATTTGCAAATAATAGAACGTATTTAAGACTTGCTATGTTCTCATGTGTTATATTGCATTTCAGAGGAGATGTATATACAAGCTCCTGCTAAAAGAGAAACTGTACTTCATTTGGTATTGACTTAATGAAGAAATTCTCACATTAATCTCTTAAGCTACTCTGCTCTTTAGAAAAACAGACTCTGTGGAAAAGAAAACTCCATAAATCTCTTCAGCTCTCTCCAGAAAAATAGGCTTTTTGTAGCCCAGTGATTTTCTTTGCACCTTTTCTTGCGGAAACAATTAGCTTAGCAATTTTCAAGCATTAGGTGGGCACAGCTGCAGGCTCCTGGTATCTTTCCTATTGCATAGCAATGTCCATACAGAAAGAAACAAGAATCTAGTCTTGTAGTACCACAGTACAGCAATGGGAAATATCTAAGTGAGCAACTAATGAGGTTAGGTCTTGAAGGAGCTTTCACTTACCTAAGGCCATCATAAGTTTCCACATTTTCACCGGACTTGTTTCTAATTCAACATTCTTTGTTGGCAAATGAAAAAATACTGTGTTGCAACTCACTCATCAAAATGCTTGAAACCAAACTCCAAGCCTTAGCAGCACATTTACCCCCTCAGACGAGCCCCATTAATTGTGCCTTCGATGATTTAAAAGAGTAAGTCTGAAGTCAGACCTGTTGTTCTTACTTTTGTCACGAGTGCAGTAACCAAACTTCGGGTTTAAAGCTGCAGCCGTGGACAGCTGGAAAGTCTGTGCTGCCAACAAAACTGATTTGTTCAGCTGATTGTTTTGAAAGTTCATTATGGGCATGAAATCCTATTCCAGACAGCACGTACGTTTTTCCAAAATTATCTTTAGCTTAATTTATACATTTCCCTGTTGTTTAATCTCACGCACAATACAGTTAGTATTGCGAATGATTTGTCCTATTATATTTTCTAACCTGAAAAAGTGAACTGCTTGGCTACGGGCACTGAAAATACTTTTGCTATAATTGGCAAGAACATCTGCATCCAAATGATTACCAGAGTAGCAAATGATGATAATTGCAATAACAGTGGTAAGACCATCTGTATCTTACTTATGCATGTTGAAAAGTTAGGGTAGTTACTAGTCGAATACATAAACAATATATGTGTGATCTAGAGCAAATAGACTTCTTCCATAAACCTGTTTCAGAGTTCTGACACCATATTTAAACACCCTTCAAAACAAATTCAAGGATCTGTCTTTCCTCATTGTTGCAGGGAAAAGATAATATTAAGAACAGTACAGTACAAAAATAAAAAGACTCAGTGGAGAGCTGGCAACAATTTATATCTAAAAGCTCTTTACCATCTAACTGTTTGTACAAAGCCAAGTGTTTAAGAATACTCCTTTCTAAAATCAAATAAATGAAACACTATCACAAATTTCATCTTATATTACATCACTCTTTGATGAGCTACTTAACAGACGGCAGTTTCACATAGTTGTGTGTTCAAGTAAACTCTGGTTGATAAAAAAAATTAAGCATGTTGCTAAATTTAAATATGTCACTAGACTCTTTAAATGAAAATAGTTCCAATCATGTTTATTATCAAGGTTGTGCAACTAAGCATGTTTGTGGTACGGAATCATGAGATAATTCCTAAAATTGTCTAGGCTACTAAAGAAAGCAATCTTTGATTAGAAGGGTGAAGTTGAAAGATCCTCTTAAATGGAACCTACAGCATCTACTTACATTGCCATTCAATGCTGGAGAAAAAGTAACAAAAAAATAAAACACATTAAGTAATTCCTGCAGGAAAAGACAGGCAGCTGTGCACTGGTGGCTGCAACTTTGGAGGGTGCTTTGAAAATGTGGCTCAGATCATCTTGTTTTACTGGAGTTTATAGCTCAGCCTCACAATCATCTATGTATAGCTGCCTGTCTATATAATCAAAAGTAATATGCCAGATGCTTCAAATTAAAGACAGTTAAAAAAATCTATTTCAATACATAAATATAAATGCTGAGAGAATCTTTGGTCTTAGATGCTATGAGTATCAAACTGTGAAAGTTTATTTACTAAATATAATCATAGAAGATGAGAACTTTGAAATTTAATCTTTAAGTCATCTAAATATTTGCATGACAGAAACATACAAAGAATTTAACTAAAGCAGTGGCGGCACAGTAGCGAGTCCAAATGCCAGGCCTCTGGTCTCATTTGGTCTCATGAATACCCTCTCAGAAATATTTGTGTTTAAACAATAAATGTAAATACTGAGCCCTGCTCGGCTGCTCCCTCAGGAAGACAAGATTATTCTGAATTATCATGGCAAGGTCAGGCAAACATTTTCCTTATATATTAAAGAAATTTTTTTTGTTTAGATAGACCATTTATAGGACAGATTTATAGGATTTTTGGTGAAAAATTCTGCCAGGAAAAGCAAGTCTTAAAAGTAGTGAAAATTCCAATACCTGCATGACACGACACTTGACAAACCTGACTCCCAGTGTCGTAACATCTTGAACGAACAAGCAAACTACAAAGTAATCAGCAACCTTGTTCCACAAAAAAAAAGACCAAAACAAAATCAACCAGAAAAACCAAAGATACATTTTTCAGCCCAACTGTTGCCTTATTCATACACTAACCTTTCATCTGGTTTTCTATCAATTTAGTGCAGTTACTCATGATTTACCAGTGTAAAGCTCTCTACTTATAAAAAAAAAAATTAATCAAATCCTTTCTGTGTAAAATATTCAGTAGGAATATGGGTTAGAAAAACGTGTTAGGAAATTCTCTTTCATAATGAGTAGCATGCAACATATCGCATATAAGGAATTCAGACCACTTACTTTAAGGGCTATATCCCAATAAATGCATATGTTGTTATTCCATGCGAAAGCTCACCACCAGCACAGGTTAATTTTTCAGAGAAAAGTTGTTCTAAGGTTGTTACCCATACCCCTTAGAGATTTCTCTAAAAAGTCGGCATGTACAAGAACTTTCTTATACCTCGTTGTGACAAATCACACTTTCAACTTATTTCATCAGAAATATCTAAGCGCACTTCCCCTGGAAATCAGACCACTCAAGCAAACTGCAACTCTAGTAAGAAATTCATGACTTGTAAGAAAATGAAAGACAGCAGGAACAGCATAACAAAGAGAAAGGAACTCCACAGGACCTATACAGAGTCTACAAACACTAAATTTGTACTTGTGATTGCAGCAGAGGTCAGCATAACTGCATTGGTACTGTAGCCGTGTAAAAAAGTAAAGATATAACAAACAGACACAACTTCAAATTCTATTCGAACTCTCCACCAGGCATGTGCAGCCCACAATGCAATCTCTGCTGCTCTGTCCTCACTCTAACCGAAACACCAAGAACTAAATTAGAAGTGATTTATCGTGCTAACATTACTCCTCCAAAGGCAGCGCACACAGACTCAGTATCTTGAGGGGGTAAGAAGGAAGAACTATTTTCCATTCACTGGAACAGAACATGTTCAAGGGAGTATTTTATACCCACTCAAAGTAAAAGCTGTCTAAAAGAAGCTACTCCTACACCTGCAATAATATCACTAACTTCCAAATATTGCGAACATGATCCTATTCTTTACTATGGAGTCACAACATACTTGGACTAGAAAAAGGAATAAATAAGAAAAAAAATCAGTGAGAACTGTTTCAGCAATTTAAAGAAAACATCATACAAGTAATCCCCCTTCCAAAGAGGTTCTGAGATTCAGCTAAAACCATTCATTCTCTCCTTGCACAGACTTGCAGTATGACTACTAGATGTCATTTTCTGCTGTCCTAAGTAACTATTCCAATTAAAGCCATTCCTTCAGGCCCTATCACTGGTCTCCAGAGGGAAGAGAAGCCTGTCCCTGCTTCCCCTCATGAGAAAGTTGTAGAGTGCCATGAGGCCTCCCCTCGGTATCCTCTTCTCCAGGCTGAAAAGGCCAAGACACCTCAGCCACCCCTCATACGGCTTCCCCTCTAGAACCACCACCATCCTCGTTGCCCTCCCGTAGATGGTCCCTAAGAGCTTAATCTCTTTCTTGTATTGTGGCTCCCAAAACTGTACATGGTACACTGAATTCAGTTCTCCTCATGGTCCTGAGGCTTCATCCTTTGCTGGCGGCAAGTATGATGTACACACAGATGCCAGTCTACTGCATCCAGCTGAAGCTCTCCCATAACCGACAGAATCCTTTGGGATATCCTAACTTTGTAAGCTCATTTTATCCCTCTGATTTCCATCTTCCTCTGGGAATGCAATCTACTACTAGACACGTTTCTCTTCAGGTTTCCTACACAGGGATTATCGGCCATTGTTTCCACGTCCACACCAAATTACACCTAAAGAGATGAACAGACCCCAAAGAGATTTTAATTTTTCTCTTCAGTTTTCATCTATTTGGTTTTGTAGCCTCTACCTATTTTTATATATTTAAAGCTCTATCATTAAACTGGGGGAATTTTTTGGTAAAGAACATTAAAGAAGCTTAGCATATCAGTTCAGCTGATACAGCACAAAGAAAAATATTAGCTAAATACAGAAACCTCTCTATAGGCAGTATAATTTTGCACTTTGCAACTACCTCTGTAGCTACAGATATGAATAACAAAAGTCATCTGGAGGAAGAAAACAAAACCTCTCAACTTATCATCCAAATCTATCTTGAACTCCATCAGAAAATGAAGGAAGATATATCAAGAAAAATCATTTTTACTTTACTTTGTCCTTTTTTTCCTCTTATTTACTGCCCACAGCTAAATTAAATGCAAACTCAAATAAAAAGATACGTAAGGCACAAAAAATAGTCTTTGAGGGCTCTTTGTAATCACCGTGGTCTTACTGCACTCTCTGGTGCCCGAGCAAGAACTCAGTCCAAAAATATCATGTACAAAAAAACATCGAAATGCTGTGATTTCATGCCTACTGTTACCTTCAGGTTTAAGTAGCTCCCTTGGCTCCTACACTTGCAGCAATTAGAATTTCCAGACAGCTCAGCAGCAGATATTCTAGGTGTTCTCTATACTGCAGCACTAACTGGCAGATGGCAGTCAATTCTTACCATGAATGAATTCAATTCACTCGTATAACACATGGTTGTAAAACTAAAGACTTTTTAAAAGCTTTCAAAGTTTTCATTCTGCCTTTTATAGTTACAAAGCAACAACAGCCAGCCACGTGACGTAAATCTCGATTTTATCATGGGCTAAGACTTACAGTAGGATATGCAGGTCCCCCATGCTGCTGTTTCTGGATCTCGTGAATACATTTCTACACTTTTCCACTTAGGCTAGTCTTTTCAGCAGTAAGGTTATTTAAATATATTAGAACACTCTCTGCTCAAGAAAAAAATATGTGCTTGATCAGGAGACTGGAGCATCAGACAAAGCAGAGGAATCACCTGCCATGTGTTTGTGATTTATTGGCCTCGTTGCCTCAAGTTGGAATTTTATCAGGATTGTATCCTACATCAGAGAGATGATGTACTTTTCCATTATGAGGAGGGTACTTCATATATCCAGATGGCAAAGGTTAAAATATAGATATGTCAACTTCGACAGGTTTCCTTCTTCTTACGACCTGGAGTCCATGAAGACCGCAAATAATTAGGGCACTAGGAAAGTCAGAGCTTTAGGTCTTCAGGGGATTTTTCAGGTTGGTTTTGTGAGCAGATATTAATTTTGGTGTTTTAAGTTACACCATAGAATTACTATGCATTGCAGCAGTAGATAATCTTCCCTGCCCACTCTTTGCTACTGTAAATTCTGCTATTGCAATTAACCATTGCAATTAACTATATATTCCAACTTCCTGTCTGTCTGTGCAACATTTAGCTGAGCAAACATGCAACTGAATGCATTTTAAACACTGGGTTTTGCAGCTGTAAAAGGACCTTCTATTTCTGACTAGTGTTGGTTGCAACCTCTAAGCTGCTCTTCTTAACTTCAACACCCGTCTATAATGAACACTTGTGATTTACAAACAACATTCAAATACTCTTAAAACATTACAGGACAAAAATCAGACGAGGAATGGGGGAAAGAGGAGTAAAGGTAGAACTTAATAAGCAAAAGCTGAAACTGCTGTTGTCAAAGCCTGAGAACTTAGCAGGCACTTCATTAAAGAGCAATGCACTACTTTACAGTGTTGCTTTTAAAATATGTTAACACTATATCACAGTTCCCGGCAGCATGAAGTCTTTCCAGAAAATGTGTCATCACTGTATGCAGCATATTTTATAGCCAGTATAATTTCATTTTATTAGATCCAATAATATTTTTCTGAAATTCTAGGAAGTCTCTCCACAAAAGATAAGTAATGACCATGTTTTAATCAGCTGGCACAAAGCGTAACCACCATAACCACAAGAAAAAGAAGCCTTTGTTACATCAAAACGTCCTCAGTTTCATTTTGCCTCTGTGGAAGAGGTGACAAATAAAACCTGTGAGAATCTCATTCAAATATTATGTAGCGCAAAATCTTTCAACTGCAAAGTCATTTAATTCCAAGACTGATCCCTACAGTTGAACCATTCTTGACAGAAGAAGCTGTATAAGCTCAAAATCCTACACATTGTACCACTGTAGCACAAAAAATTGAAAATTATGCTAACAAAGCCTGAAACACACGCCATTTGTTTCATCTGTCCACACGCATTCTGAAAAAGATGAGCTGTCCCCTTCTAAGTGAAATAACGTAATTTTCCTTTTCTTACCCTGCTTGGATTTCTGCTTCCTGATCTGCCCGTGACTGGAAAACACTGCTGTGGAGCCCGGTATAACGGTTCTTTCCTCTAAATCAGACTCTGGGATTGTAGCACAGCCACCTAGTTGAAAATGGAAGAAACCTGATGTTGCGTTTATGTCAGAAAACAAATTCACTGGTGCATAATTGAGGAAAAGAGGTGATAAATTAGTTGACAGGAAGATACAAAACTGAAATAGCCTTTACTTTCACTTCACAGAAACATTTGTTAAAGAAAACTATTACCATTGTTTAGAAGGTTGATTATGCCCTAATGACTTCTCTCTACTACTTATGTCATTTTGAAAAAAGTTTGAATGTATTTAGACCACAGAAAATGTAAAACTGGTTCCACACAAAACATGGAAAATAATTTGATTTGTTTTAAAGATCACGTTACTAAGAGCTATTTTTGTAATAAAAATCATTAAGTGTGAATGAAATAACTTTACAAAATCAAGAAACCTTATGAAGATTGTTAGCATACCACAGAGAATGACATGACAAATTTTTTTGGATGGTCTATTAAATACAGCATTTCTATTACTTAGTGCTAGAGATATGGAAACACATGGACACTTGCAGTGTCCAGTAACACACTGCACTGGCAATACCTGACTCGAGTGATTTTAGAACGTACGGCATAATAGATTCTTTGTATTTTTCAATATCGCTTTACGAGCAGTTCATTAGACAACACAATTACTTACAGGTCTCTTCAAACGTGTTTAAATGCCTATGTTTAAAATATGAAGAGAGGGATAATGTAGTAGTAGGATCAGCTGAAGACAGTTGCAATGGCTTGCAGTGCAATAGGCTGATGTGAAATTATTTCAGAACAGCTGTGGTCAGTACACTGGAGGACGTGTCACCATTCCACGGGAAAAACATGGCCCTGCAGTAATTGCACTGCCAACAATACAATACACAGCTGAGCTGCATCTCTTTCTCACAGCCCTCCCAGGATCACCACGAGCAAGCAAACAAATCCATGTACTTATCTATTGTGTTCTGAAAGCACATGTTTATAAGGAGCACGTCAACTCCCAATGGAGCGTACAGACTTTTCACCTTTATGTCAGAGTTGCTCTATTTTGAAAAGACGTGTTCTACCCCAGGCCCCCTAAGCAGTGCATCCAGTTTGAAGGAACACAGGCTGTTCTCTCCTTACAAACTAAATGGGTAAAACAGTTAAAAATGAGGACACGGTTCCAAGTAGGAGAGCTGCATTTTCCCCAGCAGTTTCAGAAGCACTGGCAAACCAATGCATGATGTCCTGGAGATACATACCACCCTCTCTAGCCAGGGTAAAGCATGACAGCTCCAGAGAACCCTGTGAAAACACTCATTACTACCAGATGAGGAACTAATACAGCCTCGTTTGCTCCTAAGGAAGCGAAGAGACACAAGCATATGCAAATACACCCTGAGAGAAAGTATAAGATGCATCACAGGGGTTACGTTTGATTTACAGCAAACCAACTTTTCCAGTAAGGAAGGAACATTAGCAGTGAATGTGTCAGCACTGTGCAGACTCATGACCCATGACAGCTTCAAATATTTAGGATACCTGCCATGAAAATGAAAGAGAAAATGGGAAATTAAAAAAGCCTCTTCATATTAAAGTACAATAACACTGGGATAATGTCTGACATTGCATTAAATACCTGTACCTACAGGCTAGATGGAAGTAAATATCAGTAAACTAACTGTTTTGCTCCCATTTGAAAATTGTGAATAAAATGTAAACTTTGAGATTTGAGGAAACCAAAACCAGTGCTTTAAATGTCAATTTAGATATTTTTCATTCTATTGTTCAGATAAAGTTTACCCTATTAAACACTAATCTGTAAATGAAGGATACAAAATTAATAGTTCTTTTGGTCAAGAAACCTTAAGAATGGCATCATACATTTTAAAAGGTTTTATAACACTTGCTATCAGCATGAGGGAAAACTCACCAAGTCAATTAGTATATACTGAATTTCTACAAGACAATGAAAGAACTTTTATAACAACCTGAAATTCAGTAACTTACATAGCCTTGAGAACTGATGGCTTTTGGTGCCAAAATATTTCATTATTCATCAAGGCTGACAGTAACTGAATAAGAGCTGGGAAAGGTCTACTTGCCCTTAGCTACAACACACTACTTGCTGAAAGGAAGCAGGACTTCCTGCCCTTGATTTTGATGTGAGAGATTTATTGAGATCGACTTGTCATGATACTATCAGAAGTTATTACTATTAAAAGCAAAATTAACTACTTCCATAATTTTATTTTCTTGAGAATAGTGAGGACTGAAATGCTACCAGTGACGGACTGTTTTACATAAAAAGAAAATGGAGACAGAAAACACAGAGCAATACTATCAGCATGAATATTGAGAATCGTCATTAAGTGTTACTTCTGCAAGGATACCAATAACTGTTTCCTATGAACTATTTCTTTTAAATACTATTGTTTCATAAAGGCATTCCGTGTACTAAAAGCACTGTTCTCAGTGGGGCAGGATTTCACCAGGACTCCTGTGACAATAATGATTTAAATGGATGACCAGACAGGAAAGCAATATAATAGTGATATTTTTACTCTTTTTTTGAGAAAATGAGGCTCACAGGATCAACATCTTTGTGCCCCCTCATTTCTACCTTACTCCTCTAATACCAATATTAACTTCTAAAGGAACTACTCTAATTTGCTAAACGGATGTCCCTTAACTGGTTCAGATGTCTAGGGCTACGGGCAGGATGACCAGATCCTCATCTACACATCAATCTTCCTCAACACAAGCGGTATCCATGTCTTCCAATAGAACTAATGGCAAATTCCATTTTCTTGTTCCAACAGGCTCAGGTACACTTGCTGAAGACAACAATCAATACCCCTGACAACATGCTCTGATTCCACACAGGGAGAATGAAGTGGAGCCCACACTGAGACAACTATCACAGTGAAAGAAGCGAAACATCGGAAGTAAATTGTAAACTTCCACTAGACTGGAAAAGAAACGGGTTAAGGCACAAATAAACACTACTGAATATAATATTTTAACCACAGTAGGCCAGGATTTTGTACTTCCAAAACATTCTACAACTCAGAAGGGCAGCTGTCTGAAAAACAAACAAACAAATCAACCAACCAACCAACCAAAAGACCCACAATCCTTTTCTGCTAGGAGTATAAGTTTTTAAATTTCAAACTTCAGAGGTATCTGCTCTGACTTCTCTGGTCAGAACTTCCACTTTAAGTTTAAAAAACTCTTTGAATTTTTGTATTCATTTCAGTAAGTATTTACTGAGTGTCCATTTTAGCAAGCATTTTAAGTTTTTATGCTCCTGGAACACTAAAAGAAATCACAGCAGGAAAATAACTCACATTCATTCACAGTTACCTGAATGGCACAAGTCTGACAAGTGAAATATTTAAGGAAAAAGAGGGAAAAGAGGCAGGAATAGTAGCACATAAATCTACACACTGGAAATTATTCAAGTTGAGAAGTCCTCCAGATGTCAGTCTGTAAACAGTGCTTCATAAAATGAATTTCCCCACTAATTGTTGGCAGGAATAAGATCTAGAATATGTTATTACATTTGACCCAGTCTTTCCCCCTTTACTGTGTAGCTAAATTCTTGTCTGACATCACAGATCTTTTATCAGTTGTGATAAATCCAAGAAAGCAAACTTTTGTCAGCAAAAGTGTTTGATAGGGTACAACACGCATAAAATTACACTCAAGCTAATTGTGAACTTTGTTCACCGAAGGAAATGAGACTTCTCTTGCTTATTTTCACTACATCTGTTTTTGTAACACATTTGGTTCTTAAGCTGGAAAAAGATACCCACACCCAAAGGAAACATAAACATATAACACATATTGAACAAAAATTAAGTACTGATAGTTTTCCTACAGGTTCATATCACCAGGTTTTCACACATTTTGTTGTGGCTCTAAAAGTGGAAAAACAGGAAAACAGAAGTGGTATACATCTAAAAAAATGAAAAGGCACTTTGAGGTAAGGAGTATTTGAATTTCCTCTTTCTCTTACACTCAGTCACAACCTCAACTATGCATGAAGTTTCCATTTTCCTCTGAAATAGACTATTAAAAGAGTCCACAGAAAGAAGAAAGAAGCTTCCTGAGCAGTCCTTGGCAGCAAGACAGTCCAAATGTGAGCAGAAGCCTTGTAAATAATAGATTTTGCATCCATATGTGTATCATTATACAATGGAGATAATCTAAACAGCAAAATTATTTCATAGAGGTTCCAAAAAAACATATCCAAAACCACATTCACTTGGGTTTTCTTGTTCTGTCAACCATTTTAGGAAAGTGTATACTAAAAATGCAGTCTACAACAGTAGAGATTATTCTGTCTGAAAGAGCTAATCAATTACTTGTACTGATTCTACTAACTACATTTATTCAAGTCCTGTAAATTTTATAAGAAAAAAGAAAAAGAGAAAGAGAGAGAGAGAAAGAGAGAGAGAGAAAGAAGTCAGGGAGACAACAGGGAGAGAAGAAGAGACAGAAAAAGATGGAATTTTTTTTTTCTCCTTAATGGGTGCCTGATAAACACAGTTACAATTCACATTAGAAAACAATCCAAGTTTAGTTCAGATTTTCACTAGCAAAAGGTTGAGTCACTAATTAATCAGTTACAGATTTCAGAACATAGCACCTATATCTAACAGTATGGCTACAATCGTGCAGTCACACAATTCCATTGTTTGGGGTCTGATTTGACATAACCAAATTCATCAAAATGATGGAAAATATTTCTGCATTACATTCCATTAGAATAATAAAATGGGGGGAGGGGGGGGAAATCATACCAACAGAATACACAGTCCAAGATCACTGAAAATTACCAAAACATATTTTCAATGGGAGCACACGGAGACATACCAGACTGCTGTTCTGATTTACTCATGTTCTACTGAAATGGTTTTCAACAAAACTTCCAGTTCCTAAATTCCATAGCTTACCCTGTAATAAGCTGTCACTATTTGCACCTGGAGCTATGCAGAGATAATATGCTCCAATTGTGTGGCTTCTGTTTGAGTTCGTAGCCCATTCAAATATTTTGAGCATGCCTGAGCCCATAAAACCCTGACTTGAGAAGTTCAGGGTACTCTGGCAGCATAAATTCTTTATGGGAGCACCGATGGTGTTTAAACTGTCAAATTTCTTGGCCATTCTTCCAGGATGAGGTTCAGTGCATGTGGTATGCAAGTCATACAAATGGCATTGGGAAACACATTGCTAAGAACAGATCTAACAGCTGTTTTCATTAAAGAACCATTATTGGATATTCGGCCAAGAATACAAAATTAACATTCAGTAGTACCCTTACTAGCTCAGGACTGAGAACGGAGTAACATTAAACTATATAATGCCAGGAAATATCTACCCAGGTAGATTTGTTAGCACTGTGAACAAGGGATGAATGCTGACAGTTGTACTTCAACCACATAAGCGTGCTGTTCCATCCTGATTCACCTGATGAACACAGACTGGCTGAAAAACATGCTCTGTCTTCTGCTTTGTGTTGGGAGAGGTAATATACTGAATTTTTCAGTGCTTGGAGAATTTCCATCTGCTTTTATGTAACAGAATAGAAAAATCAGCTTGCAAGAACTTTTCAGGAGGAATATCAACTCTTGACAAAGACCATAACCATATAAATCAATGTATTTTTCAGAGTACACTGCCACATAACACCTGGTGGTTTTTGTTGACTGGGTCTCACATCCTCTTCCCCATGTCACTAAATATAGCTTTTATTTAGCATAACTAGGAATGGTTTTCTTTCAAAATACTTAAGTATAGCAGTAGCAGAAGTCACAGAATATACTGTCATTTTCATTCAGTAACAAACTCGATTTCATGCCACCCTTTTGGGGAACAGTAAGAATATGCAAGGCTTTTCTTTTGACTTACACATAAAAATTCATTCTGTGCACGTAAACGGACATATATATTAGGAGACTATATATGTATGAAACATATAAAGACTTTTTTTTTTTTCCAGTGAGATATTTTTTACAATTTCTGGAGCTTGTATTCATTGCATTGTTTCAGTAACGCACAGTTGTAAGGAGGCTACGAGATCTTTAGACTTTTTGATTAATTTATATCAAAAGCTTAAATAAGAAAGTGTATCAAAGAAAGTGTTGCCTGATTATTTTTTCTAAAAGTGTACTCAAATGAATTTCCACTGTCATTTCTGCTTTCTGTCTGCCAACACAGCCCATGAGAATACCTCAAAATCAATGTTCAGAGCAGCTGGGATCTCTGGAGCATGCTTGTCAAAAAAACCTTACACAATATTGTCTTTATGTAGTCTCTAACCTTTCTCCAGCATACAGTGAAAGTAAACAGACTAAAATTTGACTGTTACAATCTTGATAACAAACCCTTCCTGGTATTCCTCATTCTAAAAAATTTGGAGAAATATTTTGCTCCCATTTCCATTTAAAACACTTTTATTTCCTGAAGCACATATATGAAGCTTTCTTCCAGTTGAAGATGCAAGTGAAATCAAAGAAAAAGCTAACCCATGAGCTGGAGATACATGCTAACACATACTTTTGGGCTAGAGAACACACAAAAAAAGGCCTACTGACATCAGATGCAGTATCAGATATATACTGTGGATAACAGAAGACAGCAGACTAGTAATTGGGATTATAACGTATGTACTGAAGAAGGTATGCTGCTCAGACAAAAACAAAATTAAATTGGTAGAGTAATACTTCATAGCACTATCGTGATGGGCTACTGCAAGTGCAGTATACAGAACTGGTCAATTAGAAAAATTATTGTAAAGTAGTTTAATACACAAAATGCCAAATTTTAGCTACAGAACACAGATATCAGAGTTCAGTAGCAATTGCAGTTGCTTCAATATTGTGAGAGTCAGAAAGTATGGTATTATGGAAATTAAATAAGATATGAAACCCATTAAAATAATCACAGGATGACAGAAGAAAAAGGTTCCAGCATGATGGCTAGTAAAAAGGTGAAGGCAATTTTGAAATCCACCTGACAGTGTTCCATGTAAGAATCAAGACAAGAGAAATACAGTATTAGTTCAATACTACTGAACAAGGCACTCGTAAAACATCTGGAATATTGGGTTCAATTCTTTTTACCACGTTCATGACAGGTTAAATAAACCTGGGAAAGTTCAGCTGAAGGTTACTAAGATCATATAGGAATCACCTTACTGATACATGACCAGCCTTGCTTAGCTAACAGGACTAAAGATTGAACGGACTGATCTTTACCAGTAATGCAATTAGGCCAGAAACCCTTAGTGTCTGCAAAAATAAAAGACACTCTTGGAACAAGAGGGATTTGTTCACAAATTAATTTTTACCTGAAATTATGTTTCTGACTACCAAGAGAGCAAGGGCTTTGAACCACCCCAAACAGGGGTAAACACGGAGATAAATAATTCTATTTATGAATGGGACTAAATTACCTTATTCTAACAGAGACATGGAGTTTCTAAAGAGGGGATTGCTTTTATTCCTTCCTTTCCACCCCCTCCAAATAGAAAACATAGGCAATAGAGGACAAAACACATATAGATTTATCTATTAGTATTCTGAAATTATCCAATTTTCTGTTATCTAATTATGAGTAGTTATCTACTTTTTAGAACATAAATAAATTACTATTCTCTACCTGCCTAACAATATTTTTACTGCATTTTAAGTGAACATAAGACATCACAAAAAAAATATGCCACATTGCTACTTTAACCAGCTATTGGAAGTAAACCATTACTTCACAATGGAAACAAAAATTGTAAAGATTTTGGGAATACGTATAATTAGAAATATTCAATTAAGAAAGTAGCAGTGATATTGTTCATGCTTAAAAACACTGGTTCTGACAATTCTGATTCCCAAAAATATCTGGCAAACGAACTTACTAAATTTACATTTGGAAAGACACCGGATTCTAAAATATAAAATACCAAGTGCTGAAATGTCATACAAATAATATGACATCATATTTTAAGAGGTTAATGAACTAGCCTCTGTTCTTCTGTATCTCCAGATAATACTTAGAAATATGCAACTCGGGTGATGAAATAAACACGGATAAAGACATCCTCTTTTAATGTTATTGAAATAAACCAAATAAACATCTATCTGGTGCCTTTACAAGACAAACAGCATAAAGATCCTTTGAGCGCTAAGGGTTTAGGATATCAAAGTATCCACAAGAGGAAAAGAGAATTCTCTCTTTTAATAACACTGAAGTTCCCTTCCACAGTTGAAATGCAACCTTGGCTGAAAAATCCTACTTTTCTCTTAATTATGTCACAGATAGCAGACTTTTCCATAACATTTTATTTGTTTAGGCTTTAAAAATGTCGCTTTGATTTAATTACCAACTATGATTTTTATTAATTGTACTGGCAGCTAAGAGGAATCAAATTATAATAATCTATTTTTGCTCCAACAATAAGAAACATACATTAGTTACATTTACTTTATTTTCACTAGCATTTAATACTTAATTTACTATATAGTCCACTAACCAAATAAATCCAAGTATTATGTTAGTTTAACCTTTTACAACATTAAAATCTCTGGGATTGATTTTAGGAGGAATCAAAAAAAAAGGGTAACTTTGACTCCATTAAGTCATCATAAAGCGATTCAATTAATTTAGTTATTTAGAGGAAATGAGCACAGAACTGCACATAATAATTTAAAATTACCTCTTATCCTGCAGACAGAATTTTTTCCTTTGTTTACAAGGATTACCTACTCAGTAAATTTTACTCTACAAACTAGAGAGAATTTCATTCTTTCACTAGTACCACACCTAAAGCTGTGGAAATCATGCGATTTTACTAAAATCAATGCCATTCAAATGTTGTGAAAATGATACAACTGAAGGATGAACAATTTTACATATATAAACATTTTGTATTTTTACTTCTGCAAGTATTTTAAGAAGCAGCCAGGTGATTGATGTGCTGCATGTGACAAACCTGAAGGAGAATCAACTATCGAAAACTGCAAAGTATCTTTCCATCAAACCAAGGTATCTGAAGATCTGAAAATCATACCCCCATAGGTTTTTAATAACTTGGGAGAATCTTGGCACTGAACTTTTCAGAGTGGAGGGTGAGACTCAATTTGGCTCATGTCATAAAATGAATTATATCCACTAGAAGATAATGGATAGTTAGGGAGAATCTGTTCAAATCCAGCCTGATCTTTTGAGGGTTTTTTTTTTTTTTTTAAAAAAAGCAAGGTCTGTTTTTACAATAAAAATGTTATGTCAGAAACAAAGCAGCTTTTTATATGAGAAGGCACAGGATTAACTGTTTTTTTCTTCTTACTTAAAAGCTGACATTGCTGCTACCGTCCAAGATAATAAATAAAGTATGTAACAGAGCAAGTAGAATACAGAGATGCTCTCAGTCTGCTACTTTTATGCTTTATGCTTACTTAATTATCTCAATCAACTCTCTAGTTTTTAAGGATTATCCTGTAGCTTGACCAGAACACTGGGTTACTAATTTTAAAAAAAGAAGTGTAACTGTGACTAGATATCCTGAAATCTGCTAAAGTACAAAGTGAGAGCTGTATGACAAGGGGAGCCCCTACTTCCCTTTCCCTCCAAACCACATTTTTCTTTGTTTTGTACATCAGTGCGTGCTAAGGGAAGTCCATGTCAAATTAAACACAAATTCCGTAACGCTTATTTTAAATAAAACATAATTTAGAAATGTTTATCTCATCTTCCAGGAAGCTATACAAAGCAAGATAAAGATTCGATTCTCAAATACGCTATTCAAAATACCACTGAAAGCGTTAGACAAATAACATGTAACTGGACCACGGTGTTGACCACAGGCTGCAGAGGGATCTCCGCTCCTACCCCTGGAGTACCTCCACCACCTCCTTCCCCACCGACCGGGGCATCTGCAGAGCTGTTTCTCTCACACATTCTCACTCCTCTCTGCGGCTGCAAGTTCACAGATTCCCCCCCTTCTGAAATTATCCCAGAGGCACTGCCAGCATCAGTGATGGGCTCAGCCTCAGCCAGCGGTGGGGCTGTCTGGCAGCCAGCTGGCATTGGCTCCGTCAGACACGAGAGAAGCTTCTGGCAGCTTCTCGCAGAAGTCAACCCTTTAACTCCCCCCCCCAACAAAACCTGGCCAAGGAAACTCAGGACGCTGTGCTACAGAACCAGACAAACAGAACGTGCTAGAATCTCGAATTCTAGGCGATGAACACAGTTGGTTTGGAAGGTCAAGTTAAATACTATTTGAAATTGGTTCTAGACAGCAAAAACCATTCTCAAATGAAGGTAGGCTTTAGCAAATTCAGGTATCATGAAGCTACTGACGAAAATAACACCACGGCTGCTTCTTCTCCTGTAATTCAGCAATATCACTTCTCCTTTACCAGCTCTTTTCACACTCCACCTCTTCTTTGTTTAAACCATGCTGCCACCGCACTAACATAGCAGATATAGTTTCTCTGCTTGGACATTATTTGAAAGAAACTGATTTAAGTCCAAATACCTCTATCTGAGCGGCAAACTAAGGATAGTGGAAAAATGTGTCATCCAAAGATTATCACTGCAGCTTCCTGCCTTCAAACATACGGTATTTTATATTAACTTATTTTGACAGTGTCTCAGAAGTTCAATAACAGCATGAGCAATCTCTTAGTCCCCCACAATTGTGCAATATTTCGAGCTACTCTTAATGTTTTAGAGTCAAGTTGAATACAAACACTATTATCAAATATTATCCCCTTCATATCATTAGGTAGCAGAAGTATTTAATACGAAAAAATCAATTACATCTTTTTGGCTTATGGGTTGGGGTTTCTATTGGACTTGACATCAGCTTTTACTCTGACAGCACCAAAATTTATCCTGACCTCAATAAGATCTGAATTCCTTCATTGAAAACAGTAACTTGATGAGGACAATTTCTGTAAAAAACCAACACCCATCAAAAACCCCATAAACCACATACCCCACACCAAAAAAAAAAAAACCAACCAAACAACAAAAAACCCTATGTAAACATCATGGTATGTAATTTTCTTGCATTAAAAGTCTGTGTTCATATAAAGAATTTGTTGTACAGTCAAGCTCACTGAATGTCTGTGGCATTCTGATTCCTTTGCCTAATCAAAATGACTGAAACCCACTTTAGGTTCTCCTGGCTTCCCTCCATAAAATATGCTTAATGACTTCAAACATGGAATAACCAAAGGCCAAGAATACTTTTCACTGGTAAAAAAAAGTGTCCTCTGTCCCTTTGCTTTGATTTGGTTATGTCTACAATACCAAGCAAAGCAGAGCAATAGTCATCTGTCTTGAGAGTGTAAGACTTCACACTGAAGATCCAGTGTCCCCTCTGATCATGTTTAAAAGGTTTTTTAACTTTGTCCTTTTCTGAAACTTCGAGTTTTGTTCATGATTTCATATTCAAACAGTTCCATACATGTCAATGCACTTTCCTCCTCAAGTAAAATTTATTAAATCAGACCAGTATCTAGAACGCAACACATCCCTCAACATTCTGAGTCCGTGGCAACACGTTATAAATCGTCACAGATTTCAGAAAGCTTATTTTAATTAAGCAGTCATTTCAAGACATGCTCATGAAGTTTTCCTTTATGCATAACAACCGTTTCACAGGACTCAGGAATAACTTTAAATAAAAGTTAAAGTGATTATATTATTGTTATGGAGCACTGCAGCATCTACATTAAAACACTTAGCTATACTTCATTCATATATTAAAAAATCACGTGTTAGAAATACTAAACAAGAAACTCAATCAGCTGAACAGATTTTCCCTTTCCAAACGACCCAGAACTAAAAGAAAAATTGGAAAAGACATTGTCTAGATAATGATTTACCTAAATAGAGTTACTGAAATCCAGATTTAGTTTCCGTTATGTAGTCAAGCAGCCTGCAGGTATAATATCTTCAGCTGGCACCAGGCTTAATGCTTTTTTATCGATCTGCCCATAGCTTAAGTGCGCACATAGGATATGGATTGTTAAACAATTCTTGTTATCTCCCACTGATTATGGAAATATAATACATCTCACAGCAGCATCTGCACTTTCTCTAACATGAAATGCTACTTAAAGCAAACTGTTCATTTTATCCTGTGAACTCTCTAACACCTGTGGGGCTTTTGTGCGCCGGCTGAATTTGTTAAGCACCAATTACTCGAAAAGCCCTCTCCGTTACAGCTCATGGTGCAAGTGATAACGTATCATTAGACTCTTTATATCTCAGTTGCATCAAATATAATGTACAATTATAGCTGCAATTAATACGGCACATTCAGATTCTTTCTATTTCTTCCCTTCCCCTTAGCTTCTTCTCATTTGAAGATTTCAACAAATTCCTGGGATTTGCTCAAGTCAAACTTCGCAAAGGATTTGGTACAGCTATTAATACTACATGCTAAGTGTTTCCTCTTTGGTGCTCAGCAGGAACGAATAGGAAAAAAAATCAATTTAATTTTCCTATTTTTTGTTACATTTTGTCTCTCTACTTGTCACAAAGAGTATAGCAATGTCATCATTGCACCAAAGTCACAGGGAAAAAAACAAGGCTCTTGCAGTCCTCTAATTTTTTTTTCCTCCCACAACACAATTACATATTTATCTTTTCCTTTCTACTAACACCAAACCTACGAGTTAAACACCTTCCGTACCTTTCTTTTGCCCAAACACGCCTGAAGCGAATTCAAACTCTGCAGGTGCTCCAGGGTTTGCTCTCATGCATTCTGCTAAGTCAGAAGGTTACCAATCACTACATGAATACATGTAAAACACTAACATACAGTACTGTCAAGCAAACAGAAGAAACTGGCTAAATTAAGGCAATGGCAAAACTCCCAGCACATTCAACGGGGTCAGGATTTCATCCTTATCTTGTTGATCAAAGCAATTATTTCACTGTTCAGAAGGACCCGGTGAACCTGCCAAGGATTTCTTTGAGCAACCTACCATGGTGAGTCTTAACTGTATATGCCTCTATAACTATTCCTTTTTCATTCTACCAAGCCAAGCTCTTGACCTGTCAAAAATATAACAACATAAACAGCATCCACAACAAAGATCTTACTTTCATATTAGCACATAAGATGGGTGTACCAAAGCTCTCTTTAGCGTAAGCTTACCAAAGCTAGGTACATGAATTATTATCACTCCCTCAACACCTATTACCCACCACTGATGGTCATACCTGCTGAAGTGGCACACCCGCATTAAATACGAATGATTTGAGCTGACAAATGAAGTGCTTTCTTGGTTTGGCAACGCTGCGTGCAAAAAAGGTTCTTATCTTACGGTGAATCACGAAGTACACACAGTACTATACCTATTTTACAGCAAAGAAGTATCTTTACAGACCATGGACCCACATTCAGAGTACATTAACCACGAATAGTACAACTGAACACCTCTTCTATTTCTTCACAGGGCGTGCAATATATACTGTAACTACAGTAACTGAAATGCATATGCAATTCAATAGCCAGAGAGAAATAACTTATCCACATGAGAATCAATTTTACACTAAACTAGAACAAAACTCTGTTTTTAATGTGCTGCAGGGTTGACTGAAAACAAAGGCTCTTTTTGACATAGATACCAGTATTTTTTATTTGGAAATATTAGAGAAATCTGTTGTAAGACAAGCATTTTCCCTTGATAACTAATTAAATGAAATAACCAAGCAGAACTGTCTTTTTTTTTTTTCTCTCCTCAGACGGGGCAATTATTGCAAAGTATTAATTCTGCCAGTACAGTTCCTTTGTAGGGAACATGGCAGTTGTTTACTGCCAAAGGCATCATAAGAACTTATGTCGTACTTTCAGAAGGAATTTTAGGATAGAATCACACGTAAGAAAATCCTGACTGTAACACATGGTATGACCCCTTCTAGATCTTAACCTCTTTAATTACCCCATCATACCCATCTGGAGTCTGTTTTACATTACTCCATAGAACCTCCTTCATCTCAACACTTTATGGCAGAATGTAGTCAGACCCAGGATATCTAACATAATTTATTCCACTAACTTTAATATTCTGCGTAACTCCTGTCACATTGTTGCATGCTTTATTGATGACCTGATTCAAATAAGAATGTCAGTTCATAACTTCAATTAAATATTTCTGAACAGCAACCTAATACCCCTAATGACTACTCTGATTACAAGAAACCTGCTCCATTTTAGAGAAGATAAAAACCAACTAATTCATATCTATTTAAATAGATTTTAAGATTGGAAAGAAAAAATCTGATCATTTAGCCAGACTTTACCCTGAAATGTCCTTCCCAAATTCCTATATGTAATTCAAGCATCCATATATTTCTGAGCTGCTTTCAAGAATGTCACCAGCAATTATTTTTACTTAAAAAAACCCCTCAGTTTTGACTGAAAAGTTTATTTGAAAAAAGTGCTAGAAGAAACACATGGTTATCAGTAGTCTGGTACAAATTTAAGATAATTACAAAAGATTTCTCAGTGCAGCTACAAAATTTAATATAGTTCACTACCACATAACTTACATTAAAAAGGTTGTTCATAATATTTATTACCCTCAAGTTGCACTATTTCTGTTCAGCCATCCATTCGAATTGAGGCATCCTTCATCATCTATATCCATCAGACCTTCTCTTTGATGTCTAATGGTAAATTTAAAGGCTGAGTAAATGTTCTTTGAAACACAGAGTGTGGCACAGCTGCTTATTGTTACACAGAAGACAGTAGCTCATTAAAACTGAAAGTCGATTAAAACAGTGGAACATGCCCCTAATCATATTCCAACTTTGAAGTAATACCCTTTTTGGTGATATCTCTAATTTACAGTTAGCTAGTTTTCTTAAAGTGGAATAAGTCAAGCCTTGGTTAAGGTCAGAATTAATAAAGTACATCTTTCATCAAAAGACAGAGAGATCCCAGCAATGCACCCCACTGTGGTATTTGCACTTCTGCCACGCAAACAGCCAACAGATATGCAGCCTACCACGTTAATCGCATGAAAGTCATCAAGCCTACAGCTTTTACCAGCTTGCTGAAGGTTTGTATAATCCTACAAAAAAAGTACTTCAGCATTATGTAGGTAACTACACATTTTTTTTTTTTTATTAGCGCTTTAGCAACCTTCTAATTAGCAAGGAGTGAGCTGAATCTTTGCCTCAAAGTGTAACTGAATCAAAACAAAACTTCAGGGATTCAAGTTTATGTAGCTCTTCGTTTTTGCACGCCCCCTTATCACCACTGTTTGTGTTTCAGCCAGGACACAATTAGGAAAAAAAGAATACTAAAAAATTTTCAAATCTGCCGGAGTCATGAAGCACCTTGTATGTTTAATTTCATTTCATTTTCCAGCTTAAATACTAGATGAAAGTTTTAGGGATGGGTGAATCTGAATAAATATAAGGGCAAGAGAAACATGAATTTATGGACCTTCACTTACCATGTGAGCATTAGCTGAACCATTGATCCCAGGTTCATGAGTAGACTACCAGCTGACTGCTCAGTCATAAACTGTCATAAACATGGGCTCAATCTTTAAAAATTAAGACCAAAAAAAAAATCTGCAAGTTCCGTACTGATGATACACAACTTTGTAACAACGTGAGGCATTCGGCTTCAGGAAAATGCCACCCTTTTTTTCCCTAAGAAAAATCCATCAGGACCACAGAGGGGGCAATTCACAATGTAGCTACGGAGGAACGTTACTGCAGCCACATCTGCATCCTATCTGTGCTGGAGGTGATCCCCCAAAAAGACAAAAAAATAAAAGTGAAATTGAGGGAGACTCTACACCTCACTGGCTGTCATCCATGACCCAAGCCGCTACCTTCAAATGCCACAATTTTCATCGCAGGCTGACACGCAAGGGTACGAGCTGTGTTTGCTGAGGCACTGGCTGTGCCCCACGCTCTCTAAAAGCCAGCATGTCCGATCACATCTGCCTCCGAGTCTGCTGATCCAACCACCCAGAGGCGCTGAAAACGGCCCTATGTGGCCACATGGATCTGGCTGCATAGTACGTTCCCTGAAGTTCAAGAGCTCTCTCTCAAATTAGCGTAGTTAACCTCAGGGAATTATTCTTTAATTGCAGTGTACTTTTCCGCTGCAGGGGGGGAAGGAAGAAAAAAGAAGCCAAAACAAAACAAGCAAACAATAAAACACGCGCTAACACCAAAAAAAAAGAAAAAAAAACTAAACAAAAAGAGAAGCAATTTATTAGTACAGACATCCCTGGCTCTCTGAAACTCACAACCCAAGAAAGCTTTAGCTGAAGTTATAATAAAACCGCAGTTTTAAGCTTTGTTATTATATAGTTGTGCATTTTAAAAACAATCTTCTCATACAGACTTTGTCATGCTTAGATTAAGACCCAAGACAATTTCAGCTTCACGTGTTAAAGCCACTCTTTTACCTACTGAAGTTATAAGACCTTTAAAACTAATTTTTGTTGTTTCAAAAAAGCACTGGGAACTTTTCTGTATGCAACTTAAAACCAGCTGTACTTTGCAAGTAAGAACTTTCCAAGCGCCTGGCTCTCTGCAGATTTTTGGCAAATCTGTTTGAAAAATTGAAAAGTGGGGGCCTGAGCCAAAGCTTACTGAAGTCTATGGAAAAACTCCCACAGATTTCATCAGGATTTGGATTAAGCTCTGAAAAAGTCTGAAGTAATTGAAAAATCAGTTCTGCATGTACAAAATATGAAATTTTCACTAGGTTTAGATTTATTAGACTCTTTATGGTAATGTGGAAGAGCAAATACACTGTAAATGGTGTTAGTGATGTACATATAGTTTTACACTGTTAATTCACCACAGACTTCCACAGACTTGTCCATGTTACTTAGACTACCTACCTAATAGAAATGTTGAAATCAATCCCACATACAAACACCTTTACTTCATTTTAAAGAAATCTGATTATAGAGAAAAACCAAAAAACTAATACCTTCATTGCTCAAATGCTTTTTTATTTTTTTAATTTTTTTTTAATTGAAGGCCAAACAAAACATGGAGTAAGATTTTCCCTTCCAAAGCTGCAAGACAAATTTCAGTGATAACACGTAGAAAAAAAATAATTACACAAGCAATTATTTCATTCTTACATTCGCTCAGGACAGTTTAGAATAATGTAACACTAGCAATTGCAGCCCAGATGCATATAATTTATGGTAGTGTAAGAGAATAGTCAGGTTTACTCAACCTAAATGTGTCAGAAAATGAAGTCAAGTGGTAAATGCAAAACAAATGGGTTGTGGTACCTGAAATAATGGCCACAACATCTCCTGATGTGTAAACAGTTGCATCTCTGCTGGCCAAAAGAGGCTACTTCCAGTCAGAAGAAACTGAATGAGCCATTAACCTGTCTTGAGCTATATATCACATTAAAATAAATACTTACGATCAACTTAAGACAAATGTTGCACAGATATATGAAGGAAAAGAAAAAAAGGAAAAGGCTCCCAAATAATCTGTGTTCAGAATTTTAAGAGAGGAACGGGGGACCTGGAAATTATTTCCCAAACCACTCTCATCTCTTTCATTCCTCTGCACTATCTCCCCCCCAATACCTTTTTGTGGATGGATATTTTGCCATGGCTGTAGTTATGAAAAGCAAATAAGTGTAATTTTGTGGTGGTCCTGTCTAGATAGGCACTGGAAAGGAAAAGTAATGTCATCCAAACTAGAGGTAATTATTGTCTTCAAATGCCTACAGCTCATGTGTGAATATCAAGGTACTCCATCATATAGGCTATTCTTGTAGGTTGTTCTTAAAATATCACAGGAAGCAAAAACTTAAAGGAACCAAGAAACCTGTTAAGTGGAAATCCAAAGAATGACTAGACATACAAGACTGAATCCATATTAATATCATACCTTAAATAAAACAATTATGCCATATTAATGTTGGGGGTTTTTTTTTAAATTACAATTTTTACAGCCTCTTAAAATAGCTATCTAGGTTTTAGCTTTGTGTTTTACCTGCTACTATCGAGCCTTCTGAAATGGAAGGTCAGAGGCTGTACACTGTCTCCTTTAGCAATACTTTCTCCATAGTTTTGGACAATTACCTTATTAATACATATTTCAGAAGTTTATTTCTGCTTGTGGTCTCCCAAGGACTCAAACAACACGGAAAATAAATCCGAGTGACAAGCAGGATCATTAGAGGAAATTCTTTCAACTGACAATTATTTTCAGCAAAAGCTTACCTCAACGTTATGAATCATTTGTGACCACTTATACCTAAGTAGGACGTATTAAAATTTAATGGATTTTGATGCAAAGAGCCAGCAATAGAATTGTGCACACCAAGGCACTAATGTGTTGATCCGAACTGTACTTAGATGAGGCAAGTTGGAATTGCAGTGCTGCCAACTAAATTTCACAGTACCACAAATGAATGAATCCCAGATCTCAAGTGGGATTTCTTTTTTATTCATTATGCATGACATTTTCCTCTTTAAATTATTCATTTTTTTTTAAATGTTATTGCTTTAGCCTTCTTAACCTTTGTACTCCCTTCCCCTTGTGGTTATTGCCAGCTGCAATATCAATTGAGGAGGGGAGATGTTCTAAATAACATAATAAAGACCTTTTCACAGCCCTACACAGAAATGTGTCTTGTTACATTTCCATCTTATTTTGCCCCTTTTCACAATACTGGAATTTGGACTGCCCTGGAAAAAAAAAAATTACATATATTTTCTATCAGTGCCTTCATTTCAATTAAAAAATTAATTAACTCCAACACTTTACCATTGTTTACACAATCTCTGAAAATTAACCACTTGAAGAGCTACCATTTGAGTCCATTTGAGGGTGATAAAAGTTGATCAAATTAATTTAATGACCAATTCAGACATTCTTCCTTGCTTTCTTCCCATCTCTGGTATTCAGATTCCATCTTTAAATGTCCTCACCCAAACCACACCAAATGATATGAGAACAGGCCGTAAGTACTGTTAGACTCACCACAATCCAATAATCTGTAATCTGTGTTTTACCAGTAAAACACCTAAACCCAACTGTACGTAGGAGCTACGACACAAGACTGCAGTAATACACAGGTATTATGGTAAGACGCTGAGAAAGTCACTTATTTTTTGTATAGCTCAATTTTCCTTTCTGCATAAAGAAATTACCAAAGTTACTAAAAAAACAGAAATAAAAGCTTTAAAGAGTAAAGTAAGTTGCAATGGAAAGACCTTACAAAGAGTAAAGTTCCCCACCAGAGAGCCAAACAATCAAGTTTCTGGCTCCACTAAACTGCTCTTAAGCTTTTCTTGAGCAACCACAAAATCTTGTTGCTGTAAGCGCTCCCAAAATTCTCCCTAATGATTTGCTACTCCCCTTCTTTTTCACTAAATCAGCTTTATGGGGCAAGGGACATATTTTAGTCCCAAAAATAGTACCCAAATAATTGGTTTGAAATATTTGATATATTACTACTTGCTTATTTCTAGGCTTTTAGATTGAGATAGGACTGCTCACCATGAACAGCTGAAAATTTTCTGCAAAACTATTTTAAACATGGAGAACTAGAATTCAAATTAAAGCTGCAGCACTGTATTATCTTCCATTAGATACCATATGATGCCACATTATTAGCTGGCACAACACAGTATGACAGGAGCACGTGACAATGCTAAGGGCTGTAAGTTATAGCGACTCCTTTGTTCTTATCATTCTTTATGTGATTGTCATCTACAATTAGGCAGAGACAAGAAAGTTATGTTTAAAGTGGCACAACAGCTCAGCCACGCAGAGCTGCACAAATCGGACACAAAAATACACACTGATCATGCCGTTTACAGATTTAGCCTCTGTTAACGCCTTTGTCAAAATCTTGTTACGCACGTGTTAAAATCTCGTTGCCTAATAGATCCACGCTAGTACCACAGGATTTTCTCTGCAGTTTCTGCTTTAGGCCACCCAGGTTGAGAGCTGAGCAGGAAAAGGGTCTTCCTATCGTTTTGTTGCTCCCTCTCACTGGCGCTCCTTTACTCCCCTGGGTGCCCAGTGACAGGGTTACTTGCTCCAGCTATCACAGGGAAGGAACTGTGCACAGGGGTGCGTGGACATCAAAGGGCACGGTGCAGAGAGGGAAACCAGGGAAGCCTAAGGTAGAGAGGAGAAGGACAGAAAACAATTATGGAAAATCAGAGGGGGAAAACCAGACATTTTACAAAATGTCTGCTTCCCTTAAGGCAATATGAAAATAAAGGAGTTTTCAAAAAGCCGATACATGATGGATCTGTTCTGGTTTCAAAGCAAGTAGTACACAAGTTCCCACAGAGTAACCTTTATCTGGGATGGGAACCGTGGCTTCTACAGACAAGAAAGAAAAAACATGTACTTTTTCAAATGCAAACATACATTAATTTTCAAATCAGATAAATACAAATTTTGAGCACTTTAAAAAATAAAGAATAATGAATGAGATATTTCAGTGATACATCGCCATATTTCATATATTAAACAAATTTAGCTAGCCAGTGTGAGGAAAAAAAACCTTTCTGTTTAAATGTAGTTAGTCTTTTTTTATATAATCTCATACATTAAGCCAATACTTTTTCACTATTAGTAAACAACCCACTACCTGGTGAAATCAAGTCTTCAAGGTATTTACATGATTGACCTGTACAATTCTAAGGAAGTTAGAAAAGATTACTTTTCCTTGCAACAATTAGAGTCACTTAATGTCAAATCCATATTTAAGGGCCTGAGCTAACAAATCCATAGGAATGAATTGGCACACAGTGTTTTGTAAGCGTGCTGTAAAAGCCTCTGGGCACATCTAAGAAAGAAGTCCTTAGCAAATTGCCTTTCAGTGAGAAATAAGCACTGTTATTACGGTTTAGACTCCTGACCTCACAGATACTTACGGATGTTCTTTAGATACTTTTGTAAATGTTACCAGAATGGAAACACGTGGAGATCAGTGGAAACAGGTGAGGAACACTATGGAAAAGATGGGTAAAATGCTGAATCTAATTCGGTCAATGACAGTTTCCACTGACCGGTTCCATCGGTCAGTACTGACCAGTGTTCAGGTCTACAAATCCTGGCAAGTACTTGCAGCAAGCTTTGTGAATACTTTTCCTTACACAGATTTAATAAGCAATGCTCAGAAGCTTTATTAATACCCAATATATTAAAACTAAAATGAGGGGAAAAAAGTATCTACAAGCATTATTTTAAGGGTTACTAAAGGAAAACTAAAAAAAGTAGTTTAATACTTTATTGCTACAGAAAACTTATGGAAAATATCTTAAGTGATACTGACACTTCATACTGGACCATAGTCTTCTGCAAAAATAAACAACAGTGGACTTGTGTCACATCTATGAGAAAAAACCCATATTTTTATACACTCCTGTGTATCAGCATGACAGGCCACACAAAGCTGTCAATGCACCATGGTCTCAGGCTCACAACACCTGAAAACATTTCCAACCATGCCTTGACAGCCTCAAATGATTTTGACAGTATGTGCTCGTAGTTCAAAAGAATTGTCTAGTCCTCAGTGCCAACCTGTGTCTGTGCCTTCTTCAGGCTTCTTGAAATCTAAACTATATGATTTTAACTTCTTCAGAAAAAAAAAGAAGATGGAAATCTGTGAGAGTACAAACGGCAGCCGGCACATTTTTCAAGATATTCCGCGTTAAAGTCCATACTACAAAGTTTGAGAATACCTGACATACACCACATGTTCTGTTCCCCTAATGACCACTGAAGAATTGACAATTAACGGTGTAAGAGAGGAATTCGCAACAACAATTCTATTTTTTCAGACCAAACAATTACTAGTCTTAATTTACAGCACACCGAGTGTACTAACAACTTTGCAGCAATGTTTCTGTCTAATTCTTATACATAAATTAATACTGCTCTTCCAGAATACCAATTCCACATGTTTTTCCAATCAGTACTAACGTTCTCCTCTAGTTTAATACCATGTAAACAGAGAGTTCCTTAAGGAATATGACACATTCTGTTGCATCCCTATTTCCCAGTGAAGAACACAGCTTTCAAATGGGCAATATTCACTCACAGATATCACTACAAGATTTTCAGAAGAGGTTTTTAAAAGCTTATGCAAGGAAACAACAAACCAGAAAATCTTCCATCTTCTAAAGCATAACTATAAATTCTGGATGCATATATATATTTAATGTGGTAAAGAACACTGTCTTTAAAGTTTGCATTTAACCCATTTTTAATCTAAATTATAGAAACATGACTATACAAAGCAGAATTATAACCAACTTCATAAATTAAAAACTATGAATACAAAGCATCAAATCAAGTAAACACTACTATGTTTCTTCAGTATAAATACAGAATGGGAAACATCTGGTGAGGCAACAAATTTGTAGGAAAGGGTCTTGAAATTTAAATGGAGCAGAGCACAGCAGGGTATACTCCCTGCTACAGACTAAAGGAAAAGCATTCCATTTTGGAAAACAAACAGTAAGAATTCAAAATCATCATGAAAAGGCTGAGATTTTTTAATCACAATCAGTATAAAAGAAAAAGTTACTGAAAGAAAGTATTAAAAAATATTCCAAACTTTTAAACAATACAGAACATCATTAATTGCTACTTCCACCGTCAGTATTCACAACCAGTTTGATTTGCAGGAAAAACAATGTATATCAAACATTAGGAAAGTCTTCCAAGAAAGACACTGAGCTATCATAAAAGCTGTCAAGAGATATTGTTCAGCCTTGTTCGAGGTGTTTAAGGTTTCAGATAAACAGTGATGTTCTGGATACATTAACCCCATTGCAAGACAAAGGGGAAAACTAGATGGGCAGTTGTCTTGACTTCTAGCTCTAATTTTATATCAATTTTAAATACTACACTTGCATAAAGCTATTTGCAAATCCTATTTCCTGAATGCAAATAATTCCTCCTTTTCCTTATAATTTCAGTTCTAAAGATTCAGTTGACATGAGGAGATAGACAATCTTTGGCATTCCACAGATTTCAATGACACAGTCCAGTAAATTACTTTTAGGTTAAATAATAGTTTCTCTACTGCTCCAGTTACATATATATATATTTCAACTATGTAAGTAAATCGTGCTAAAGCACAGTAGAAAGATCTCCTAATGAAACAAAGAGAAAAAAAAAATTACTGAAGTCCAGTTAAAAAGAGAAAGTAGAAGAAAAAGGATGGTTTTAAAGAAAAACAAAGTCCTAATTTAAAATTAAAAATCCTTTCTTGAACAAAGCCTTGAACTGATACAAGTGCCATTTGCATATTGCATGAGGAACTAATATAGGAAAACCAGAATCACATTCTAGCCAGAGTAGCTGAGATACCCAAAATACAAGTGAAGCAATAATGTCAACAGAGCTCCAATCAGACTGACACCTAAACAAGTCTTCAAACAGCCACAACTAATACTGATGATGATTTTAAAAGCAATCCTGCTAAACACACAGATATTACAAGAGAGCATTAAAAACTACAGGATTAACTGTAGTTAACTGCAGGTCACCAGAATTTATGCTATAAATTCTCGCAATCATTAAACTCAATACATGACAACCTGGGTGGCCCACATCACCTTTCCCAGCACTTCCCTGGCACTGACCCACACTTTAGGTTGGCACCACTCCCTAAGCCCCTCACCATTCCTCTCATCCAACTGTTTATGCATTGCCAAAAGCAACACAGTACATGATACAGCCTGACGCAGCTTACAGTTATAATCATATTTAGCCAATGATTCTGATTAACTTTTAATCACCCATATAAAAACATCTTACATATTGGAAAACTATTATGTCCCTCCTCAAACTTCTCTTTATTTTTCCCCTCAGAAGAAACAAAAAGCAAAATTGTTTCCATCATTTATAATTTTTGTGCTCTTCTCTGAACTCTGTCCAATTCGTCTAGGTTTTCCTTAAGTTGTGTTCCCCTGTGAATCTTTCTCTTGAAGGACAGAAAGAAATATTCATATCTCCTCATCAGAAGTCATATGACTACATTCTAAAGTTGAAATTCACCTTTAATGCAATCATATTGCTCACTTTTATTCAGTTGGTGGTTTGCTATAACACCCACGAGCCTATCCTATGGCACCAGTGCTTAACGAATTATTTCTCAAAGTTTAGTTTGTCACATTCTTACTTGCTAGAGTCCTTAGCACTTGTCTCGACTGAAAACCATCTTACTAACTTCAGGTCCTTCCTCTAATTTATCAAGATCAGCATTATTGTTCTTTCAATATGCCTGAAACTACTGCAAGCTTCTTGCAAAACCACAATTTTAACATTCATGCCCACATGCAGTCCCTGAAGTCATTAAAGAAAATAATGAACAAAACCAGACCCAGCAGGGACTATGGCCTACCTCTAACACATACTCTTGGATTAACTACAAATACTGACAAATACTTTTGAAGGCGTCTTTCAAATAGTTGGACACTTAAAAATAATCATCAGCTTTTCAATGTGGTTTAAGGCAATTTCTTCAGATTTCAGGGTACACCATCTTGAACACATTAAATATTACTTCTAGAAACTGAGCCTACTGTTACAGTGCTGCAATGCCAGAAGGGTCAACTTTAAAAGAAATTTTTAGTAGTTGGTTGCTATGGAAAAAATGGTTTCCACCGTTAAGAAAAAGAACGGGCTTAAGAAAAAGTAGCACTGGACAAAATTCCCAAGCTAATGACAGCTACACTACTGAACAATTACGGGACCATCTCTGGCTTAGCTTGGAGTTTAAACATCCTGAAGAACTTTCCCCTACATTAACATTCAGTATTTAGCTATAAATCCTCAAATATAAACACAATTCTCAGTCTTCCTCTCCATGTACAGTTCTACCTCATTCTTCTCTACCTACTCCTGTTCTCTCCTTTAAGGGCTGAGAGAAGTAGTCCCTCTGTTTTCCAGGCATTATCAAAGAGCTCTTTACTCAACAGCATATAGTTATTTTGTATACTCATTTCCCTTTAGCAGGCTTTGTTTTCAGTTTCTTCCTAGTGTAGGCAGAACAGGCATTTTTAACTGGAATCAACAGTGAGGTAAATTTCTAGATTGTCCCCACTAACTCACTGTTTTCACACTAAGGAATGGGCTTGGCCACATGAATTCATTTTACTGAGCTTACAGGTACTCAATTTTTCACTGTGCATCAAGTAAAATGGTATCGTCAATACATGGCTAACAGCCTACAGTCAAAGACCTCATGTTTTCCTTGGAATGTACTTCCTTGTTTTATTTGAGAGGTAGTATAACTGTCTACCTCTACCACAGTAGTAAAAATTACTCTTGCACATGTCACTCATGCCTTCTTGGTGTTATTTTGGACTCATGTAATAGAAAACAGTGGGTTTAACGGTTTTAAATATTTTAGTCTTTGTATACACAGTGTCAGGAGCATGATTGGGCCCAGTCCCAAGGTATTTCACCAAGAGCAAGATTTCTTCCGAGTGGTTTAAAATTTATACAAATTTTACTCTGTCCCTAATAGAATTATCCATAATCAAATCGCATAGTTCCCTGAACTCAGTAACACTAGTCAATTGTACTAGGCAGAAGTTAATTTCCTTATTAAATCAATTCACCTTATTAGCATAGGTAGAAAACGATGACCTGCAGCTATTTACACCTTTTCAGAGTTCTTAGAAGAATGAAGACAATGGTTATATAATCAAAGGTCAACCAAAAAAAAAGTGCCCTTTACACATATTTTAGTCTTGCAAAGAAATACTAACAAAAATTTTTAAAACTAATATGATACTTTTTTAGCCTCACATGGTTATGAGTCTGCTTCCAGACACGGGAATAGTGTAATACTAAAGAAAAATTATATATATATATATATCTAAAAATTCTACCATTGCACAATCTGCAGCCATTTTACCAGATCGGTTACACATACCAATAAGAAGGACTTCTGAGTTGCTGAAACATTGCACAGGCCATTCATATTATACTGAAGAGAAATTTAATTATTCTTTGTAATGTAAGAAAACAAAATACTGATAATCAAGATACTGCCCTAACACAACTCCAAACTTTATCAAAAACAATACCCAGGAAGCCAAAATAATAAATTCCCATTTTTAAGCATGAAGTACCAAACAATACATACTTTTCCCTATAGATCTGAAGACTGCTGTAGGGGAAGGAAGTCACCGAGGTCAAAGACCATAGTGATATTATGCGGTTTAGGAGTGTATGAAGCTGAATGAACAGCCATCCAAATTCAGAGCAGAAAGCCGGGAAAAAAAATACCTGTTTCCAAGTCAGCAGGAGTATCTAATGTTTACTAAGAGACTATCTGTCTCACTAGAAGAAAAAGGCAGGAACAAAATGTCTTGTAATAGTGCAAAGATACTGAACTTCAGACTCCATAGAACAAGTGAGGCTTTGGTCCCTCTACTGCTATCAAGTCTGAATACAGAAACCCACGTGAACAAAATTTCCTTTAAAAATGGTAATTCCATGACATTCATTTAAGTAATTGTGCACTGTGAAATCTTGCCCACACTCTTTTTCTATATGAGAAATACTATTCAATATATACTTAAATTAGTTTCATCTTCAATTTCACGCTTTCTGTGAGATATCATCCAGCCAACTCCTACTTCCTAAAGCTGCAGATTTTTTTATCTGGTGTTATCAGTACTTCATAACTTGGCCTATAGATATGCCATAAAGTCACTAATGCAACCGTAATCATTTCTTTATCAAGAAAGCAGAACTTTTGACTCCTTTTTCTGTCACATTAGAAACCTACACATGTACACATCCAATTGAAAAGTGCAAAGAAATAAGCAATAAGACTTTCAGAGGATAAAGATGACCATCTGGAGTTCATTTGCTGCATTTCTGCACACATTCATTCTACCGCCATTCTTCCGGTCAGCAACACAGCGTTTGGTTTCCACAATCAATGAAAACTAAACCGCTAATAAAAAAAAATACGCCCAAAATTTTTAGTTTTAATACGCAAATAAGTATTTTGTATTCCGAAAACGTACTTCACGGCTTACCTGGCACAACAGCAGCTTGCTGAGTGGCCGAGTCTGTACTTAGTGAAAGGCGACCACCCTTGGCCAATCTGTCACAGAAGAGGGTGATGTTCTTCTTCAGTCTGCTGGTATCTTTGGGCATGCACAACTGGCTGCTGAGAGTCAGGGCCTGCTCTTTAGAGCTCTTTGACAAACAAGTTCTTAACAAGTAAGAAACTGCAGCATCCACAGTTTCTTCCCAACCCTGCATTAAAGAAATGGAAATTAAATAAAATTAGGTCAACTGTAATAGGATACAGCATATTTAAAATAAAGTAACAAAACAAGGATTGGGATTTTCAAATTATGTTGATGGATAAAATACAATTTGGGAGTTAATGAGTGTCACGAACACTCAACTTCAACTTGTACAAGAGAAAGTTGAAAAAACAAATTTGTTCCAACATTAGATGGACGGAGAATTCCAATTTCGATAATAATAACATAAGGACAGTATGTGATATAACAGTTAAATTCAGTATTAATAACTGAAAACTAGATGTTCCTGGTTATAACATTTAGAACTAAGAACAGAATGGAGATTTAACTAAAATATAATATGTAGTATATAACATTACGATGAAGATATATCAAGGACAGAAAAAAACCCCAAACTTATCCAGTTATACATTCTTTGGAATCGGAATTAATATTCTGATAACACACCAGTAGCAGAGAACATCATGACTGCAACCCAAAGCTGCAGACATTCAGTACCCATTTATCAGTTAGGATACCCACAGCACTAGCAGGGGTGTCTCGGTGCTGTGAGGAACGGGGACTTGGATTTCAGCATAGTGTCAAGCTGTTAACATTTATGAAAAAAAGCAGCTTAGTAATCACTTCAGTTAAAATCTGCTAGTTTCATAGCAGCTACCTACGGAAAAGCTTCCAGGAGGAAAAGCTATACTCAGTGTCGTGGTCAGTCTACGTATTTCCACAAAATAAAGCGCAAACTTCTGCAAATAACACTCAGTAAAAACAGGAAAGTTTCTTTTTATGAGGCACCTTGAAAAGCACATTTGAAACTTAGGTTCAGGGCTGTAATCTGTACTGTAGTTTTCAGTGAAACTAACAAATATTCCTTTAACAAGAATCCTGTATAGTAGAAGCTCTTATTATTTGTGACAAGGTTAGTAGGTTAATGGATAAAGTCTAATATATGACACCTATCTCATTTTTGCAATATGAAATGCAGATTGACTCGTCCTGATTTCATTCTGAAATCTTAAGTTACACTCTGTGATGAGACCACATGATTAATCCAAAGCATCTATAACGAACCAGAAAGACATTCACAAAGCCTGCTCCTGACAATCTTACAGAGCTTGGACAAAGCCTTCTAGTTTTTAAGCTCTTTCTCATGATGTGTTCTACTTGATTGAAAACACTCAGTCGTGCACCAAAATCACTTACCTATCTAAATTTCCACTACTTGATAAGTGTAACATTTGAAAGAATGATGGTGTCAACCCTGCCGGAGTCCACTGACAAGCAAATAAGTTTAATTAATTTCTTTAATTAAATACATACGGCTTTTGTGAGGGGTACTACTTGTAACACAGAGGAGCGAAGACCACCCTTCTTGACCTTGTTAAATTCCTAAGAACAGATCTAGGTCGGATCCTTACTAGTGGTCAAGTACATCAGTCAGACCACACAGTCATAAGCACTTCAACCTTATCCAAACATACACTGTACTGAGTGTCCTGAAAATGTGCTATATGTGTATAAAGTATTTATATTTTGCAGAGGAACAGGATCACCTAGCAAGGTTTTCCTAGTCAACATTTGCCTTTCCTGACTTCAGAATAACAACAGCATTAACCTACTATCTTACCAGGATTTGCCTCCCCCAAAAAAACATGTAAATTAGAAAAATACACCAATCAATCAATGCTGTGGTAGCTTAACATTTTTCAAATATTCTAGAAAGAGTCCATTAGAGTGCAATGCATCCACTGACCTGTGATGGTGACAGGAAATCATCCATTCTGCAGCCAATTTAAAGAGGTTAATGAGCTGGTAAATGCTGTCTACATTCCCACATACTGGGCAATGAAACTCAATATGTACAAAGCATCAAAAACAGCCAAGCCAGGCACTCCTAATTATACTACAAATCATGAAAAATAGGACAACATAAACATAGGAATCTCAAGTTTCACTAAAAGACAAAGAAACATGTGATTAACTGGTGTCAGCATACAGTAGCCAAGAAGCTGGCCAATACGTCTGTCCAAATAAGCTGTAAAAATGCAGGCAAAAGGAGCATTTAAATAAAAGTACTGAAATACAAGCTAACGAAAGTCAGGAAATTAAAAGTGGCTAGTATTCTGTCCTTGGCTCACACAGGTATGTTTTACTTTGTACCACAGCCTTAACATTTTCCAATCCTTGTTCTTGTATTTAATTTCCATGTAAAACGGGTTTCTCAGTAGACCATAAAACTATCTTCTCCAATTCAAGGTCTGTTGACCTACTAAGTCCTGTCAAATCCAAAGCAGCCTTTGTGATTAGTGAAAGAGTACACAAAAGCTACATCTAAAGGAAAAACAAAAACCTTGATGGAAAACTGCTGAGGTGATTTTATACAACTAAAAATCAACAGCTGCAAATAAGGCTGCATTTGTCAGCAATTTTTATTGGTGCAAGAAGGAACAAGAAAAATGTTTCACCCCTTATGCATTAAAAAAGCTGCAAGATGTTTGAAAATGAAAGCGTTCTAGTTTATAGCCCACACTGAAGAATAATTCTACAGCCAGTTGTAATATTCACTAGTGGCTTCCTGTATAGTATTCTGCATATTTGAGGTCTAAAAGGAACACCTTCAGCGTGAGTGTGATACCAGTAATCCATCATTCTATGACCAGCAAGCGTTGCCGTAACTGCGACAACAAATGTGAATCAAGAACACAGAAAGAGGCATTATTAAACCGTCCAAAGTCTTCCATAATTGAAATAGATTAGAAAAAACCTTAATTCATCAATTTTACTTTTTCACTGGGAAAGACTGGGCTTCATATTTTGCACATATACATTATTATTTTTCTCCTGCAGGTAATGGGTAGAGATTAGCACTTTCTTCTAACCAAACCATACACACTGCAGGAGTCTGAACACCACATCACTTACAGTCCATACAAACTACCATTAAACTACCACTGAAGATCCTCAAGGTCACGGCATATCTGAGTGTGAACGTAATTATCCACTCAATCTCACTTTGGCATAAGGCTTCATCTAGAGTAGCTAATTTTCAGGAAGATTTTTAGGATATACCATTTGCCAAACAAGAAGGAACCTCCAAAATTATGTTCCCTGCAAGGTAAATGACTAATCTACTGTTATTCTAAAATTCTAGACAATAAGGGTGTAGAAAGGGCACCGGTTCTGTGACAAAATATACACGTGAAGAAGGGGGTTATTCGAGGAGTTTGAAGGCAGGCCCTGTTAGGGGGCACAGCGCTGATGCCTGGCTGAAAGACTCCACTCCTCAAGAGCTTAGCTGATCCACAGACAAGGTCAACCAGGCACGGATAGGGGCAGGATCTCAAGGAAGGATTTCAATATTGTTGTTGTTCAGATGTACAGGCACATGCATACAGGGAGCAGTGTGACATAGGGTCCGTTGCCAGAGTTGATAGGTTTACTCACACAGTGTAGCTTCTCAACACACTTATACACTTACTAGCATTTAGTTAGAGATCCACAAATGAATAATATTTGTCCTAAGTGTAAATAAATCAGTCTAGTGGCATATCAGTCAAGCTTGGACAAGATTGTTCCTAAGTTGTGTTCAGAAAACAGACAGATATTTCATTCTGCGTCTTTTACTTTGAAAGTCTCCATCATTATTAATAATATTCCCAAGGCAACAGTCATTTTTCTAGCTGCCTATGGAGTGACAATCAAGACAGTTCTAAAAGAATTCAAATGCAATGTGAAACATACTGCAAAAACTATGCCAAATTGATGCAAGATAAATTATGGGAATTCTTACAGCTGTTAACTCAAGAATTTGCCGGGCTGTATCTTATTTCTTATTTTTAGACACAATAATGATTTTATCACCTCTCAAAAATGCTGGAATACTTGAAAGCTCACCATACTGAATGACAATCTTGGCACTTATGCTTATCCAAACCACTAAATAAGAGGTTTCTGTATCTGAAAGCACTGTACATGCTAATTCACAAGAAACACCAGCCACGTGTCTCTCAACATTTTGCTTTTAAAGTCATTTTTAAAAAAAAACTGTTACACACGCAAACAGTGGCTGCTGAACTGGTAGTCTCCAACACAAGCGCAGATCATTAGCAAAATGTGCTCGGATTCACTGTGCTACCAGTCATCCTAACACATACTCTTCCAGCATATTCTGTATTTCTAACTGATCTACTCGTCTCCAAGACGATGTAACAGTCTCAGCAGCCGTGAAGTTAGGCATGCAACATTCACCTGTGCTGCCAGAAATGGAAATGACAAACTTTCCTTGTGAGCGCCCCTGAAAAATTACTGCTAAAAATGACTTGATAAAGCATTTAGGAGGCCTCTTGAAAAGAATCTGAATAAAATAAAATGCCAAGCAAATAGACTTGATATCCATAAAACACTAGGGAAAAAAATACAGTAAAAAAATACAGTAAAATATTCGTGAGGTCTTAATGTATTAAATTTGAAGTCTCAAAAATTATTCTTAGTTGGAGAATTATCCTTTTAAAAATATAAAACCAGTTTTCTTTATCATAGTCCAGTAGAAACACCAGTCACAGATTATTCTAGAATATTCTATAATTCACTTCACCTCATCTTTCTTTTCCTCAAGAACTTTTCAGCAGTTAGCTAGGAAAACTGAGGTGCTGTTTGGGTTTTGCAGATGTTCATCTTGCTGAAGAATGCTATACATCCAGCAGTAGGGCTGCCATACATGAACTCTGTAGCTTCAATTAGATCCAGCAAGATAATTTTTGACACCGGGAAGCAACAAAGTAGAAAAAACATATGCTAAAACAAGTGTATTGAAACTTCTCATTACATCTCATGCCATATTCCATTTTTAGATCAGTGATATACACGGGGAGGAACTTTTCATCTTTTACTATGATATCTTTTATTAGTTTACCAATATAATATACTATGAAATACTGACACGTGAGTTTCTGTTTCCAAAGCCTGTGAAATATGGAACCACACTCATTCAAATATTTCAGCTCTAAAAAAAAAAAACAAACTAGACAAAGTTTGTTTCCTGTTTAAATTCTCACCTTATTTTAAATCTGTGCACCACCAAATTCTCCCAAAACACGCAGGTGAGGACAACAAGGATAGTGCCAAACTCTTGCATGTTTACTCAGATAGCCAATTTTCAAGTTTACACCAGTTTTTGGGGTTTTTTTTATTGTTTGTTTGTTGTGGGTTTTTTTTCTTGAGACAGTAAGCTTGGGCAACAATTATTATCCTCCATTGTTTGTACAGACTTGACTTATGACCTGTTTTACTTTTGAGTAGCCAAAGCCATCTTTTGGCTTTATCAAACTCTCTCTTCATTGAAAAAGCCAGGAGATGATGAAAGACATAAAATGATGCAATCTTCATGCTCCTTTAATTTGGCCTGTCTTAATGCAAAGTGAGTCTCTCACCACCTGGGCAAATATGAGAGAATACTGGTACATCATTCTTAATCTAGGAATTAAGACAAAGCATCTTGCCATTAACTAAAACAAAAAACTTCAATCTGAAAAAAAAAATTACTACTCTGAAAATCAAGATAAAACAAGCAAGTGAGTTTTTTCTGGGATTTTGTAACGAGATGAAAGATTCACATGACAACTTCTTTATGATATCTGTATCTATCTATCTGTATTTATCTGATGACACGCTATCTTTTTAAGTTCCAGTAGACAGGTTATACAACAGCACACCATGTAAGCAATAGCTATATGTTAACTAATAATGACCAAAAAGTGTTACGTTATGACTGCAACTTACAACCATGAACAAGCAACAACAACTTCCAAACCAAAAGCAGTCATACCACAACTGGTTCCCCCCGTGCCCCGCAAGAACAAAGATCAGTTTGGTGATTAGATATTGAAACACCCTCAGAAACATTTCTGACTGTCAGATCTAAAGGAAATAATGAATTTAGCCGCACATCATTGTGATATGTTCAATATAGAGAGCTTTAGAAAATTATTGAGAGTAATTCATTTTTTCAGAAAATGCCATGATATACAGTTAAAAACAATGCCACAAACATAGCACTGCAGTATTTATAATAAAAGTATCATAGCTTTGAACTGATGTGAGACAATCAGGAAATAAAACCAACAGTAAATATGCAGCTTTTAATTCTATAAACCCTGTCCTGTTATGTGATATAAAAGTCATACACTAATGGTGCTCAAATGGATACAGTAATTCCAGTAGAGTTTTACAATCAATCACAAATCACATTAAATTTCTAAAACACCAGTACAATACTGATCAATACATAGAATTATAGAATGGTTTCTGTTGGGACTTCGAAGATCATCTAGTTTCAACCCTGCCATAGGCAGGGACACCTTTCACTAGACCAGGTTCCTCAAAGCCCCATCCACCTTGGCCCTGAATACAACCTGCCCCCACACCTGTGGATGGAGAGTCCACAACCTATCTGGATAATCTGTTCAAGTGCCTCACCTCCTCACTCTTAGAGTAAAGAAGTTCTTCCTAATCTAAGCCTACCCTCCCCTCAGCTTCAGGCCATTCCCCCTTGACCTAACACCACATGCCCTTGCAAAAAAATCCCTCCCTATCCTTCTTGTAAACCCTTTTTAGGTACTGGAAGGTTGCATAGCAAGAGTCTGTGGATCTTTCAATTAGGACACAATATCAAGAGAATTCTCCACTGACAATAAACTTCTTTAAAAGAAGAAGGAAAAAAAAAAGCAAAAGAAAGAGCCACTGATTATGTATATTGAGTGTTAAGACCCTTCGGTGAACAACATTGCTGTAATTACTGTAATGCATCACTCTTGTCATTAAGCAGTTTAGATGACAACTGATCTGAACTCCTGGTATGCAGCACATACTCAGTAATTACTACTACATTAAAATAGCTCTTTGTACCTGAACTAGACAGATTACTCTAACAAAGAGAAAGTTTAGAGGTCCCCATCACAATATTACATGGAGAAAGATGTCTGATAACAGAAGCTTATTTAATTTATCAAACAAAGGATATGTCTCTTGGGACAACCGCAGGACTTTGTAGGGTATCCAAATTAGTTTAAAAGGAGGTGATATATGCTGGAAGTAAATTAATCACAGCAGAACACACAGTTCTGCCTTGACTAATTTACACCAAGAAATAAGATCCCTGAGTAGGCTTCTGCTCACAACAGAGACAGCCCACTGAAGATTAACTTCAGCATCTCCAATAAAGGCAGTAAAAAATAAGGTGCTGGCTGAAAATAAAAACAAAATTAATTCTTAAAACTTTTAACTTAAAACACATCTAACCAACAGATATGTCAGGTTCTCCATTGCATAAGGTTTATACCAAGGCTGAATGCTTATTCTGAGCTTGATAAAAGTTCCAGGGAATACAATTAAACAAGACAAGAATACAATAATTTTTTCTGTCATTTGAACCTTTACAATTCATAAACCTATTTCTGCATAATTTTGTTTAATTTTACACCATCTGGAAGAAATAGAGAAAGCTTTCTTTTTTGAAAACCAGTATTATTACCAACCACCAGAAGAAAACCTTTTTTAAAAAATAAAAATCTTACATCCCCTTCTTATCAACCACCACAAAACCACGAAATGATAAAATAATTGAAAATACAATTCGGCACAGCTTCTTCTTGAAGTGGGAAGCATCAGATAAAGATATATTTTAGATTTTTCATTAATACATAAAAGTTCCAAACAGACCACACTAAGCCTTTCTTTCTCAGACCAACAAAACATTGGGATTGTTCTATTCTACCCAGAGAAGTCACTGTGAGGAATCACATGAATTTGGTTACAAATGAAGATCACTAGATAGTGCTGCAATTAGCCTCCAATTTGCTATTTTTGCCATAACCCACTGTCTTCTCAGTAAATAAATGTAACTGCAGGAAGAAAATTACTAACAGACATTTAAAGGAACTGTGAGTGCTTAAATTACGGTGAGATCACCACCTTGCTCCTCAAATTCCCTCTTTCCCCAAAGCTACTTACCAAGAAAATGCCTTCTTTTTTTTTTTTTCTAGACATTCTAACATCATCAAGTAATCAATCAGTTTGGAATCCTGCATTTAAGGGATTACAAACAAAAGTAAACTAAAAATAGTTACACATCGCTTTGCAGTAGCTTAGTGAGTTTACAACCAGGTGTGTCCGTCTGTCCACCTACTCACGTGGGGAGCAACTGAGGGAGCTGGGGCTGTTAAGCCTGGAGAAGAAGAGGTGAGGGGGAGATCCTGCTGCTTTCCTGAAAGGAGGCTGTAGTGAGATGAGGGTCAGTCTCTTCTCCCAGGCAACAAGTGACAGGACAAGAGGTCATAGCCTCCCGCCGCACCGCGGGGCTCAGGTTGGACATCGGGAAGAATTCCTTCAGTGAAAAGGGTGGTCAGGCATTGGAATAGGCTTCCCAGGGGGCTGGTGGAGTCACCATTCCTGGAGGTCTTCAAGAAATGACTGGACATGGCCCTTTGTGCTATGGTCTAGCTGACAAGGTGGTGTTGGGTCAAAGGTTGGACTCCACGATCTTGGAGGTCTTTTCCAACCTTAATGATTCTATGATTCCAGATCTCTCTGGTGTAGCCTGATCCTCCTGAAAGCCGGCTAGCGGCAGAGCACTGATAACTTTCTTATCAAAACATACTATCAAAGAAGGCTGGTACTTGAATCACGCTCTTCTCTTATTCTCCAGCTGGGTCACACACACATGTTTGAGCAAAGGCATCATTGCTCCATTTAAATCTTTCTCCCTCATACTCTTCCCTGCCCAGGGAGGAGCGGCAATCTCATTCCTTTACCTTCTTCCCATCACTTGACTGTGAACTTTGGTTGCCCTGAAACAAAACTAATCTTCAGGCTGACTGACCTTTTTTACTGAAAAATTAAGGGGTTTACTGGGTAAGCTTAAAGCTTCTTCCTTTTCTTTTAGTGTTTAAAGACTTAAAACTCACTAGCTTTTTTCCCCCCCCACTTCTTTTAGACTTAAGACTCTTCTGGTATAGTGAAGCATCTTCTAAATGGTTCTGCTGTATGGCCTTGATTCAAATAAGGGGAAGACTTATTTATATTTTGACTTCTAAAAAAGACAGTCAATGTCATTTGATGTAATTTTCCCTGCTGGAACAAAAGGCAACAAATTTCATGTGCTTCTCCCTCTAAAACTAATTATTCTTAGATATATTATCCACTTTGTTTCTAGAAAGAAGAAGAGAGGGGATAAATGTAATGTATCTGTTTGCAGAAATAAAGAATACAGCTATATGGAAAACTGGTACCAAGTTACAAATCATCACTGCTCATTGCTTTTTGCTGGTTTGGGGGTTTTTTGTTGGTTTATATGGCTTGGGGTATTGTTTTTTGTTTTGTTTAAGAACATTTTAAAGTATTTAGAAAATATCAAAAAATAATTTGCACCAGCTTATGGCAAACAAAATATGAAATATTTCAGCCTATTTTAAAATATTTCAGTCTAGTAGACAGGTGTAGCTTTACAGTTAAAAAGTGGTTACAATGACAAGCAGAGTATAGAAATTATATGGCACAAAAAACTAATTCTAGCTATATTTTACCGTGATTAAGACCTAGGTTGGATTAATGACAAGAATTAGAGAAAGTGACAATTTCCAACAAATTCTAAGAATTAGGGCTCAAAAAAATCACTCTTGCCAAAGATGTAACTATTAGTTCAAAGCTTTGAAAGTGCTAAACATTGATGGAAAATGTAAAGACAAATTTGGCTACTATCAGTTGTGACAGAATTAAGCCTGCTGGAATTACAGAAGTAACCTTACCTTTGATTTTGAGAAATACTCGGTAAAGGATTCTTCCCACAAAAGGCTACTTTCTACATTACTCAAGAATTCTAGAGTAAAACTCGTCTGCTATCACGCATAAAATGTAGCAGGCTATCTAGTCTTTCCCAAATAGTCTTTTCTTTTTCTCGTGATTTACATTCAGATCATCTTCTTACAGAAAGCACAGACATTTTTGATAGTAACTCCTATGACTTTTACTAGGCACTTAATGATTTTCTTCTGACACCATTTCTTTTCATCGTCTCAACTTTATTTAATCAGCACTGTGAAGTGGTAAATTTATAGTCCCTAGCATAAGTTAATTACACTAAATCATAGAGTCATTTAAAATATGCATTTCATCCTCAGGCATATTTTTCTTCCAAATTACTACTTCAATAAAAAAATTAAGATCTAATCCAGACATTTACTTGGTCTGTACAATTCCAAACACTGTACAAATGTGATGCCACTACTATAGCTATTGCTATTAACTATAGCATCACAAATGGGACTATGACAAGAAAGGGATGATTCTGAGCAATGAAGCACCTGTATGTCATTATTTGGTAACATCACAAGAACTATGAAAATATTTATTCTCTGGTAAAGTTGCTGTTGATGGCTATATCACCAAGGGCCCTCCATCAGTCTTAAAGTCAGAACGTTAGTACTGACAGACGTTTTTTCCCTTTATAATGTCCTAAACACAAAAAAAGCATTTATAGCTTAATGATCAGCCATATGAGCCATCAGTCACTCCAGACACCATGCAGCCATTACATCAAAACTACCCCCTTCAGCACGAACCCTTTGAACCCTTTAAATTAGCCTGGACAAATTCCCTCCTTTCCCAAACGGATTTCCTATTGTAAACAACACAAACTCAGCTTTTTTCAGTGTTTTCCACCCAGAAAACTCGGCTTGGTAACGTATAATCACTGGAAAACACCCCTTAACACTTCCATGATTTTTTTTATTATTTCAGACTTCACAGTACTTCAAATTGCTGTCACTCCCTGTTATAAGTTAAAAACAAACGTGTTAGTCTTCCAGAAGAGTGACCAACTCTCCTGCAAAAAAGTGGGATAAAATCTCTGGTACATTATTAACATTATTATGATGATCATGGATTCTTTTGTCTCCAAAAGCACCTTAGAATATTTTTCTACCATATATTTCAACACACAGAAAAACACAGGACTCAAAACTAGTATACATTTGAAAGTATAGTTTGCATCTGGCTGTAACACTAAGCTCTGAAATAGGGACAATATATGCTTCTATATTTTGAATGGGACAAAACCGCACCTAACTTCCATGCAAATGCAATTAGTCTTTACTCAGTTTTGCTATCCCTTTCTTAATCATTTCATTAGCAGAAGAATTACCTCATTTATCCCAACAAGACCTGAGACATCTCATTCAACTGCTGGTGTTATAATCTCCAACTGTGCAGAATTCATGAAAGAATCACTGGAAAAGGAGAAGGTCCTTGTATTTCCAATACTGAACAAGAGCAGCCCTTTTAGTCAGTTTAGTCAAAGCAATGCTATTTAGGTGCTAGTTAGAAGTTTACTGCCAGCAATGAAATATCTCTTATTCCCAAAAAATATGCAAGTTTGCAGTATTACTTCTGCTATATCTTTGTAGACAAGAAAACCCAAATTTTACCTGTTCTTAGACAAAGGTTTTGCAGCAATGGCAACGCAAAATGCCGCTTTCATATTTGCTAAATACCTATCTGAATTGACTGCCAGGTCTAGAAAAACAAGATACAATCTGTTCTAAATGAAATGGCATGTATGAGAATAATGTTGATGTTATGGTCAAAGAAGCATTTCTTTTTATGGTAACAGTATATTCCAAACATTTCCCTTTTATTAAAAAAACACTTCCATAGTTTAATGCTCACAAGGCAGAAAACGTTCTGGAGATGCAGACTGCATCCAGACTGTCTTCTGACACACTCTGTCCAAATAAAAATACAACAAACCATTGTGCGGAATTGTTTGAAGAGTAAATAAAAATTCCTCAGAGATTCTTCACTCTCTTTCACCAGAGTTCCACTTGACTGCTCGCAAGAAAACCCTGAACACAAGCTAGGAGCTTCTGTCTGTAAATATCATTGGTATGTCAAAAGACTTCCCCATTCCCTGCCTAAGCTCCTTAAATTACATTCAGATTTCTGTGGTACCATAACAACTTCAATATGGCACGTAATTCAGTATTTTGTAAAGGCTTCATTTCCATTTCCACCTCCAGTTATTGTTGGGTTACATTTTTCATCCTGACTGCTCTGTAGGATGTACATCCTTACAATATTTATGTGAAGTCTTACAGCTTTAACATGGAATAGGTACTATATTAAAACCACCCCGAGATACATGCTGAAGCGATATCCTGTATTATAGGATATGCAACAAATTTTACCATATTGTATCAAAACATGTATCAAAGCAATGCAGTTCCTGGTGGCAAAACAAAAAGGAGTCATGCAAAAATAGCTGTTTGGGCTTTTATGAGATTCATAGGACCTTCCTTTTAATTCCATTTGTGGGAATGCATACTCCTCAGCTGCAAAGCTTGATTTTTCAAGTTTAAATGAGGACTAAATCCAAAACAAATCTCAGCAGAACTGGGGGGTTTTGCCTACTATGAGTCAATACCATGTAAGATGCCAAAACACTTTTTGCCCCCCCCAGGTGGAAATGGCAGATTTCACTTGGAACCCAGCACAAGCTGTCTAAAAGACCACAAACCATTCTAAGTATTCCAGATATGCACCAAAATCTGGATTCCCTGTACACTGCAAAACCCTCTGCAGAGCATGAAAATTAAAACTAGCATGTACTTAAGATAATTCTGATTTTTTTATTCCCTAGAAGTCATTTGTGAAAGGTTATGCAGTACACCACATAGTTCAGATGCCTAAAATAAAGTGCTGAGATGTATTAATGTCAGAATTTATTTCTCTTCTAACTGTGGCAAACTATTGTTAAGCACTTTAGTGTAAAATCCAGTAAGAAAGCTAGACTTGAAACCAACTGGGGATCAACTCTTAATTAAGTTGAGAACATTCCATAATTCAGCTAAAGCAGTGTTTAGCTGGGGACTTTAGGCATGGATAGAATACAGCCTTATTTTTCTTCACAGACCATTCTCCAAATTTTGTACACAATCTCACACGGTCACACTCATTAAAACAGAGCAGAATTTGCAAAATACCTGCACAATGCAGGTCTATGTAGACAATGGTTTGGCGAATACAAGGACATTATCTATAGACACTATTTTCTTTGGATAGCTTTCATCCATTATATAAATCATTCTAAAAGCACTGAGGACAAAGTATGGCAAATGCTTAATAGATTAAATACTCTGTATTTACTGTGTGTACATGTCTGTATTTTCTATTTCTATTGAAATCTGCGCATGTATATTATAGAGCATTTATATCCAAGTCTTAAAAAATGGCAGTATTCTGTTTGTGCTAATAACTGGACTGAAGGTAAAATCAGCTAAATTTGTGTGAGACACTCCTATTTCTCTTGTTATGGAAAGGTTAAGCAGAATTTAACTGGTATCACCCATATTTTCTAATAAAACATTCTATAACCCACTCCTACTTTTCCACTTTCTTGTGAACTCAGTGTAGCTTGCATCAAACATTGACCTTAGTAAGGCTACTTAAACTACTTCAAAGGACAGTATTCAGTAAAGCACAGGGGAAAACATGTCAATTTAAGGGCTTAAAGCTCTGTGAATGAGTATTTTTCAAGCAGCTCGTACAGATTCTTACCAGCTCTTGTGTATCTTCTGCTAATGGCAAAAATGTAGCTTCCAGAATAGCAACTTGATCAGTGCTGAGCTTCTGCCACAAACTAATCAGCATAATCACCAGATGGGTGGCACTTTTCAACTTTGTGAATGCCTGAAACATGTTGGCTTGATTTTCTTCTGCTGCATCTGCTAGAGCGATTACCTGCAAAAATTACAAACATCTGTTAAATGTAATTTTACCATCCGTGAACACTCAACGCTGAAATTACCTTTGGCACACTCTTGTTTTCCTTTAGAAGATCCTGAGGAATTCTGTTTTCCATAAACACAAACCACAGAGTATTAAATGAGTTATCACTTATCTAGATTTTTCTTTTGCATACCCAAAGCAATTTCAAGTCCATGTGGCAACACGATTAATCTCTCTAGTATAATCAGTGTAGAAAAGATTTTGTACACAGCATATTTTTAAGGCATTCCTGAAATTATCCCCATCATATCACATAATAGATGACAACAAACTAACTTTCAGGTTTATACCACCCAAGACACTGATCTCCATATGACCAACCAGCCTACTGCATTAATCAAAGCCAACACATTGATTCTATGCAATTAAAAATGCAGTATATAATTATTTCCACAGGAACATAAATGTCATCTGTTATTTTATTAACTCTCATGTCTCTCCATGTCTTGCACCGGTTGCTTCAGCTTTTATGCCAAAATGTAAACATTATGGATCACGTATATGAAGGTAATACCACTCTAAGTGCTGGACATTATGAAAGAATTTTCAAAATAAAATAACAGATTCATTTCTAATATGGTTAGACAGTTTTGCTGAGTACTTCAAGATGGGGAAAGGCAGAAGAGCTATTATAAGATATTCTACTCCATTCAGTAATAAAATGTCATTGTATGTATGTCCACATTACAAAAATGGCTACTTTGAAATATTGCTATAAACATCATCTTTCTCAAAATACAATGTTTAAACATTTTCCATCACTGAGTGAAAAGTGAAGATGACAGTGATTTCATTAGGCAATTGCTGTAATGTCAATATGACAAGAGATTTTCCACGGTATTTGCACTGAATTACTTCAAGTAAAGGAAAGGAACAAAGGGTAGGGCTTTATCATAGGGGAATACAACTTCAGAGACCTGTTCTCAGGAGTACCACTACATCTTCATGTTGCCTGAATAATACCTGGCTTACAGAAGCACTGATGGTCATTTAAATCAACACAAAGCATCTCCCTCAACCACTTTCTGTTTATTTATTTGTAGGATAAAGTAATAGGTGTTCGACTGGAGTTGTAAAAAAGCCTCATAGAAATGCAGTTAAAGTGTAATTAGAATTGCAACAGAATTTACAAAGCAAAACTTGCAGAGCCTGACCCATTAACATTTGGCAATGGCAGGAAAATGAAAATACTATATGATGCATCTTCAGCAGGGAAAGAAAGCCAACCAGCTGTTAGCATTTGGTGGAGGAAAACTATTTTTAATCTGCAACGCTGGCACTGGAGATGTGTGTGTGTTCCCTCCAAGCTCCCATGTGACCAGGAAGATAAAGAAAACAGAATTTTAGGGAACTATAAATATGAAATCTTTCAAACAAAATGTGTTGATAGCTTTTGTTTTAGATTTTAAAATGTAACGTTTCCAAATTAAATGATGAACCCACAGGATGCTCATGAGTCCAAACACGACATAAATCAGAGCCAAGTAAAAAAACAAACAAACAAAAAAGCCCAGCTAACCATGCAAAGGAGAACTGAGAAATTAACCCCAATTAGCGAAAACCAACATGACATACTCTGGTTAGAGAAGAGTAACGATGTCACTGACACGTCACCTGATGTATTTGTGTTGGCATTCAGTTTGGTCTGACCAAACCCTTGATGTTTTCCACACCTCATGTTCCACGCAAGGTGCAGTTCCATTTTGCAGTCACTTTTCAGCAGTTACGGGTCCCAAAGCCACACGACAAACACAACACTACGTAGTACCCTACCTCAGCTGCATCTGACCCCTTTAGCCAGTAATTGTACCCACTGTACAGCTTCATCCTTCTGAGGAGACAAGCAACAGTAAAATCATCCTCAGTCTAGTACGGGCCTTCAAATATCACTTTTCCCGTCGAATATGCAATTGAAAATTTGGAGAAGATCAATGAATTTACCATGCTGATGAGGTATGCTCATTCATTTTTATGCTTCCTATAATATCATTACTGGATGGGATAGTACAATTCAGAATTCCTAGAACTTGGACTAAAGGCAAGCTACCTGTAGCCTATTATGGATAATGCTCAGAAAATATCAATTACGCTGAGGACACTTGCAAATACAGTTGCACTTGTGTGACAGTTACCTGAATCCCACTTAACAACAAGGCAAAGGCCACTTTCTAGAGGTCTCTCACTTCATGCTATATTTCAACTGACACTCTACCACATACTTCGGAAGCATAAATTGCTTAAAGACAAATAACTTGCATGGCCTTTTACCTTAAGGATCCTTCATTTTAGAATATGCTTTCTTTCCATGAACATGTTTCCATGTCCTTATAACCATGAACAAAGGAGATCCTCAGGTTTTCATAGGCTATAGATGCAAAACAGATATCCCAGTAGTCCCAAAAAACACCTAATGTACCAAGCCTAAAACCTATTTTGAAAGCAGTTTCATTAAAAACCCTAAAAAGTACAACTATTAAAAAAGTTTGTCTGGCACCAAAATTCTACAGTTCTCACGCACAATAATGCAAGGCAAATATTATACCAGTGAGAGACCTACGTTTCTAAAGGTGAGGTGCAGTCTTGGGGAGCATTGCAGGTCATTAAAATATATAGCAACTAAATCTTTAGATAACTGCATATATACAAGTTCTACTTTACACTTGCAGACAAAGCAAAGAGGGGAAGAAAACATTTCAAAGTACTAATTATTCTGTTAACAGAGGAAGAAGTGACCTGATACAGCTTTCTGAGATCTGAAATACCCAGGACAGTACAATATGAATTCCCACACTGTAATGTAGACATGCACAATCATGGTAATTTTTAAAAAGCCTATTACCAGGGACAGAAAAAAGACTGTCAAAACAGCACCATTTGAAATATGCTGAGACCTGAAAGCCAAAGCAGTATTAAAAGCAGCTGGAAGGACTAAACATACCTTGACAATACACAGTTACACAGTAAACACTTGACAGGAGGGGGGAAAAAAAAATACATCTTTCTTCACTGAGTAAAATGACTCTGAGAATCTCCCAGGACATCAGCAATAAATTTTAGAAGTGTTTTGGGGCTCTTCATTCAAACACTTGCAGAATCTAAGGATTAGTAAGTTCTAAAGACATGATATTCATATTTTTAATTATTTTATTTTCACCTGAACAATATCTCCAATTATATTTTCCAACAGTTGAGGAACAAAAAGAATCCACACCCTTTGCAATCTGAGATCCTAATCTTTTCAGATTCAGTCATGGTTTTTCCCAATATTATTTTCAATTCTCACCGTAGTTGTTTAATCTGTTTAAGATCTATTTTATCAGCAGGTATAAAATTTAAGAAAATTTAAAAACCAAAATCCTCCCACTGTCTCACTTTTTCACAGGATATGTGGGAGGATACAATTGCAACTGGCAGTCTCAAGTGTAGCTTAGACCAACTGGAAACTACCAAGTAAATACTCCATCTATATTGTAGAAGACCTATCATTGCCTATTTAACATTTTTCTGCCTCCTTCTTCTAAGACCACCAAGCTTTTAAACAAAGAAAAAGAAAAATAAGTGTTTCAAACTTTCTTTCTAAAAGCAATGAAAGAAAGGAAAGTGCCTGATGCAGGAAAGATTTAGGAGATACTGAAATGCTTTGGAAGGGCGGTGTTGAACAGATATTTTTATAACTGATCAAAACTTGCTGATAATTTATATTATTTTTTTTAAATTTTTTCTGAACAAACTCATGCTCTGTTTCAACACACACACCTACAGCAAAGCAAAAGCCAGTTATTAATGAAAACATTGTAAAAAGAACAAAAATTAGAGAACTATTGTCTAAATGAAGATCATGTTTAAGATTTTTTACTAAATTTGATATTCACAGTTGCAAAAGTAGAGCTGAAATCCAGACTTTTTTTATAATCTTGAAAACTTCCCACCTCAACACTAATATGAGGATAATTTCCAAGAGCATTTCTCATTTTCAGTCCAAAGTGTTCAAGCAGAAAGAAGTCTCTCCATGCTTATTTCATTGCTAAGTAGACCTTGTAAGATGTCAAGCATTCAAAAACTGTAAACTAATGGCGATGCAAGGTTTAAAAACAATCAAGATTTCTCCATTATTAGTGCTCATATAAGATCTTTTTAGGGCATTGTTTAACATCCGACAATAACTTCAAAATTGCTAATCCCTCTTGAAATAGCCTTGCAACATAACCCACTCTTGTACATGCAGACAAGTTCCTTGGGACAATAATGACCATCACTCTCCCGGGCTTATTCTAATAATACAAAAAAATACAAATTCAAATACAATTCCAAAAGTAGAAAATGCCTTCTTATTAGCTGGATAGGAAGTTGAAGAAAACTTTGAGAAAGTAAAGGGCAGAAAATGAGCAAGAAGTTCCAAGGAGCTTTCTGTTGAGTTGGTAGTGATTTCAGCTCCTAGTAACTATTTTTAGCAAAAATCAAGTTTGACGAGAGCAGAAGTTTGCCATTTAAAGAACAAAGAATCTCTTTCCATTTCATCCATAGCACTTAGGAGCAAGTCTTCTATGAAAAGATTCTTAAAATATGAAAAACAAGATTAAAAATTTAATTATTCTGAAGTGGACACAGGGATGGTGAATTGTTAGCAAACTCACAGGTATCTTCTGGCAGTCGTTCTGATGGAATAATTTATTGCCAAGTAGTAAATTGATCTGACCCCTTACAACTATTTTTAAGCAGAATTAGATCTTCATAAAGCAAGATGTTAATGAATATAAAATGGGAAAAAACAGAGAACTGAGAAATGGTAATTACTGCTTGTTCATCTTTATTGGCATAGGACATTGACCACTGTTCTCACCCTTTCCCCCATCTTAAAGAAGGAAATACAACTCGGTTGCCAAATCTAAAACAAAATCAGACAGAATTTTTTTGTGCTTTTTAAGAAGTCTCCATCACATATCTTAATTCACACAGAAGGCATAAGCATTTAAAGTCAAATATGTTTTTCCTTACAAGCCCCTTTCTTTACCTTGCACTTATGGCATGCACCCATAGAAAAACTAAGACACCAGCACGGCAAACCTTTAAAACAGGTAAGGCAACATAAGTGACAATATAAATTTAATTAATAAAATTCTTAATATCTCTTACTCTGGGAGTTAATCTTTGGTTTTTTAAACAGGCAAGTCCCCAAGTAGTATCCGACATAAAGAAACAGTGATTAGCAGCCTGATTCCCGGTGCAGACCATCTCACTCAACAACCATTGTGCACAGAGCTTCTGACAGGTGACTAAAGCTTTATGGAATGCGGGCAAAGATATCCATGTCAGGGAGCGATCTTTATCAAACCCTCTGTCACCAGGAAGAATAACCACGCCGCTCCCACAGGGGAGCACTTCCAAACGCTGTGGCGTTCCCACAGCGCCGCAGTGGGTACGCTGGAATTCAGGCCACAATTCCCTGACCCTCAGGAGAGTGCCACCGCTAGTGCTAATCACGACCACAGCTTTTCAAATTGCAGCACAGGACCACCACGATGACAACAAAGCATCAATTCATTAGACACCCAATACTCAACTTTCGAGTGAAGCTCAACATGATCACGATCAGAGAAGACCGCAGGGACAAAAGACACTGCAGCGTGGTGACCCATGCTGCTTTATCTGGATACACACAGCTACCTCCTGAAATTCTACTGCCTCACGAGATGAACGTGAAATTATCACGAGTAATTACCGTGGCTATCTGGAAACAAGAACAGTTGGATTAAGAAAATACTCGAGGTTTGTGTGGTTTTGTTTTCTTCTGCTACTTCCGTGACAAAATTATTGCTAACAGCTCTGCTTCACCTTTGTAAATTGGATTTTGCCACAAAGCAGCACTGTTTACTAGCATACCACAGATTGCACATTATGATGACAGTCAACTCAAGCACTTACAAGAGCCAAATGCATGAATCATTAAAATTCAGAATCCTCTTCTGAAACTTCTCACATATCAAAGCTGTATCTTACCTCCACAAAACCAAAGTAATAGTGGATTATTACCACAGAGAGTCACACTGCATCGTTTATTTTAATTCTTTCATTTTAAGAATCAGTGACAGTGGTGTCAATAAGAAAATCTTCCGGGATAAAGTAACTATCATTTCAGCTCTATAGCAAGTTTACTGCTTATTTAAACACATCTTAGTGTCTTATACTGCTGCCCATCATTATGTGAGCTTCCTTGCGTAAACCCAAGGGAACAGAAATGAGGAATTCCTTTTGTCTCTGGTGTCTCATCTGCAGTAAGGATTACAGTTAAGATTATTTTAACTTGACTAATATACTTTGCTCTATTTGTATCTTCTTTTACATGTTTGGTTTTTTGTAGTTTTTTATTTTGTTTTATTTGGGGGTTTTTTAAGGGTTTAGCATTTTTGAGACAACAGATAAATTAACATGGTCAACAGTAACAATACATAGATAATTATTTAAACACTTGAGACTTCACTTCCTCTCAATAGATTATCCGCAAGTAAAAATTGCAGCCAGTTCTGCATGTGAGTAACTGCTTGTTATTTGGTACAACTACGAAATACCAAGATGAGGAAAAAACATTCTTGAAGGAAGGCTACAAACATGTTCCAAACTACATATGATACTTTACAATACATTTAGAACCAAGTTCTATGCTATAAAATCCAAACTTAAAAGTGGAGTTACAAAATTAGTAGCTTATCCAACTGAAGTAACATCTGTTACAAATTACATAAAACCCCAGAATCCAGTGAGTTACAATGAATCCTCTACTTACCCCTTCAAAACAAAAGTTCTATTTAAGTAAAGGGATGTGCTAAATAACACACAGATATGTCACAGAATCCGTGATAGTCAATGAACGTTGAAGACAGAGTTTCGCTGTGAAGCTGTGGTTGAATTGGCAGCAATGTATATAAAATATTGCCAAACACAAGCTAAATGGAGACAGAGAGGTGGAGGGTTTGGTTTAAATCACCAAATATATGGCGTTATGTAATGAAGACCAAAAAAATTTTACAATAAAGGAACAAATTTTAAACAGTTGAAGTTGCACACTTCTTATGTTAATATAAGCTGTGAACTTAAATAGTTTTTAAAAAATAGGAGCCTCAACCTGCAAATTTTTTATTGCATTTCAGTGCAATGGGATCTAGAGATGGTCAAGAAATCACGACAAACCCTTTAGATCATACTTCTGCGAACATTAAAGTACAGTGAAACTCTATGGGTTAAATCAAGGATCTGCTAACTCCAGTGGGAACATTGCCTTGATCCAGTAAAGGCAGGATTTCATCCTATTAAAGATCACTACTCTCTTTGTCATCAGTCATACCTAGTGGGGGCAAAAAGCATTTCCAGCAAGTTAAGATAGCAGATGATGAGTGTAGGTTTAGAAATCTAGAATAAATCCACAAATTATTGCTATCCAGAAAGTACACAGTAAAACAAATGTCCTAGATGAGCTTAATTTCATATTTATATTTTATTATAATAATGAAAAATAAAAACATGTTGACAAACAGATCTTTCGAAGGGTAATAAAAACATATCCAACCAACAGATAATACTGATATTTTTCCCTCTGTATAGACAAATACAAAGTTACTCCATCAAATTCTATTCCAACACCTTGAACAATAAAAGTATCAACATTTAAAAAAATCAGGGAGCCAGTCAAGACAGTGAACTTCTAAGCTAAATTCCAAGTCATTGCCAATCCCACTTGAAATTCTGGCACTTTTGCTTTATCCTGAACCACCTGAAGAAATTTCCAGAACTTCCCATTCATGTTGAGCTAGCATATAATTTTAAGTGATCAGAAAACATTGTGGTTACTAACACAGTGTCTGGGAGTAAAAGTAAGACTAAGAATGATTAAATTAAAATTACACACTCTGGAAGCAAATTCTAAACATAGCAACCAAAGAAAATGGATGGCAGGTTAATTAGAAGCTCAAACTTAACTGCAACACTAATTTCATGACATCTCTCATTAAAGTTACTTTTCTATTTTGAGACAAGTTATAGAATCTCTCTATTATTAGTAAAACCTTGAGAAAACGTGCCAGAACATTTGGAAATAAAATGGGCTTCTCAAGCCAAAGTGCAAAGGTCACAAAACACATGAATTGCTTGCTTGAATACTTGGTTTTTGAATTACAAGTTTTCCATAATTTCTTCTATTTTTTTGTACTGAAAGAGACATAACCATTTCAAAACAAAGGAACATCATGATGAAATGCAGGTTTTGTAAAACTCAGTCAAAAAAACACAGTTTCTTATAAACCTTGAAGAGAACTCAGCGAAGGGAATGGAGTTCGCTAGGTTTTACTGGACTTACTAGAGAAAAAAAGATAGTTTCAAAAGAGTCATTTAGTGAAAGTAAAAATTCATTGTTCATGCAAGGTGCCACAACAATAAATCTTAGACAAAGCAAACTCTTGCGTTCCTCCACAGATGAATACAGCACAGAGCACATTAATGCTTGTTCCACAGCAATACCCAGCAAAAACCTTTATAAACTACATCCTACTTCATATGACAATCGACTTCTAAGCCAACAGTTACTGCCATACAGGTATGATTATCTTCAGTGATGTACATTTCATTTTCTGGGGGCAAGACAAGTATTGAAGGACCAAAAATATCTTACTGCCAAGTCACACAGCAGGCAGACTCAAACCTAATAATGAAGTAGCAAAGAGCTTATCAGATCCCTGCCTGAAGCACTCCATCTACAGAAAGAAAAGAACAAAAAAGTAACCATCTGAAGTAACATTACACTGTGTTCAACAGCACCTTTTAGGTGTTTATGAAAAGAACGTTTTTAGGTCATCAAATTCATTGTGCTGCAGATAATGACCAATGATACTCATTATTCTGCACACCTGGAAGAGCACCTTCCAATTCTCTTCTCTCAAACAGACAAATTAAGAAAATTCCCACCTGAAATACCCTGCTAATTCACAAGCACAAAGGCCACAGGCACACAATCAGGTTTTCTTTACATGCACACTTGCCCTAGCCACACTCAGGCAGTGCGTTCAGCCAGTTAAACGTGAGAGAACTGGGGCAGAAACATCCAAAAAAGCCCCCACCCAAAATAAGAAAACATTCATTCCCAAAACTGGTTCATTTTCTGTTCAAAATAAAATGAGCCACAGAATTAGTAATTATTTTAGAGTGTAAAACCCATGTTATCAGAGGATTATTCTGAAGTAAGCATGCCTCACCACGGGCTATGGGTTAGTTTCCAAAAAAGTAAATGCCACCATTATATGTGCACATACATACTTATAGGATTGGGGCTTTACTATTAATCAAAATATTCTATGTTGCTCTCCTGCCGCTCTTCTAAACATAGTTGAAGCTATACAGCTTTCTAACTTTCATTTCAAAATACATTATTTAATAATGTGCTTATAGTCCCTTAGTCTTCGAGAAATGTCACCAAAAGCAATTCACAACTGGCACTGTAGGCAAAGTCCTTCACCCGTGTATTGGAAATATGACTTTTTACCTACTTTCACAGCAAGGCTACTGCTGACCCAAACCATATCCCACACTGTTGTTCTTTTCCTTAAAACAAATGAAAAGATGGAAGAGCTAATAAGTGATATAATGAAACACCTTCCAATACGTTTAGCACCAATTCTCTACCAAAAGACAAGATGTGTTTATCTCAAAATTGGCAAGTTTGTCAGACATTTTTGACCTGGCCTCACTATCTATTACCCTGGCATGCTGACAGAAAAGCAAGACAGTTCCAGCCACCTGGATTTAAAGGGGAACAGTTTCTCACCTTTAAAAAGGCTTTGGAGGCGCGCTCAGAAAGATTCACAGTTCAATTCAACGTTACTTACTAGAAGAAAGCCATTCTTTCCATGAAGGAAAAAGTGTTAAATAGCCTACCATCAAATGCATGCTGATTAATGTATTGAGATAGCAACCTTCCATGCAAACATCTCATTCCTCAACTTCTTTATTCTAACAGTCAGCTGAGCTATGGAGGAGATGGGATATGTATAGTCTTTTTCAAGTCCTGCTGACCCCAGATTCCCACTGGTGCTGCTAGAAGCAGGGGAGTAAAGGAAAGAGATAGCAAGTATGAGGCATGCTTCACTGTCTGAAATGTGATCATTAACCTCGTAACTTTCGCTGGTTTAAATCTAGAAAAATCTTCTCATAGTCTGAGCAGAAGTTTATGGATAGTTCTACTGCACAATATGGATATTTCTACATAATGGGGAGGAGGAAAGAGCTCACTTTTCAACGCTAATATATAGCCACATGCAAACACACCCCACTAAATTAGTAACAAATGCATTTAGTGATTTTGGCCGAGATAGATTTTCGGATAGGAAAAGATTTTCCTTAAAAAAAAAAACACTCAATTTGTTCCCCTGATGTAATATAGCTGAAGTTCATGCCCCAGTTCAGTCAAATCTAATAGTTTTAACTTAGTTTCAACTGTTACTGGCCATAACAAGATGTATTCAAAGGGCTATTTATGTTTGCTTTATTCTATTGCATCAAAGTTAGGAAAAGACATCTGGGTAGCGCACATTCTAGCCACACTGCAGACCAAAAATCCAGATAAACGTTTCGTCTAGAGGGATGACTAAATAAATTGGCCAAGTATCAGAACAAATTCACTTTGATGTTTTAGGTTGGTGGAGCTTAGAAACATGACCCGAGTTATACAGTTACATCCTCTGAAAAGGAGTAGCAACCCTCTCTTTCTTTAGAATCTGACAGGGTGGGGCTGGGCGGGGTGCAGGGGTGAAGAAGGATTTGCTACGAAATTCAGAATTCAACATGAATAAAATGATAGGAACCTAAGGAAAAACATTTGCCTAGTTTCACTCATACTCATGAATAGTTTGTATTCATATGTTTGCCAGGACCACTTTCAGTGCTTGCATCCACTGTAACAAAAGCCGTGGAGTCTGATTAGGAGCCCATAAAGAAGGACGGCATTTGAGATTCCCACTGCAGGTACACACCTGAAATCAGATTGCATCAAAGGTTCCATGTAAGCAATTCCCTTAAGAGTGATGCTGAGACACTTGTCAAAAATTAATGGTGAAAATATATGAAAAGAGATAAAACCTCACATCAGGTGTAGAACTAACTTACTGAGCTCCATCAATCACGTAAGAAAGCAGAGAGCTGGCACGTTGTTAAATGATAGGGCTAGAGAGAATTACTGAGCACCATTCCTGTGGGAAGAAGTACTAAAGAAAACCCACCACACAATGACAATATGAACCAAACATTATGTTCTTTACTAAATGGAAAATTCCTAGGGGAATATATAAAACAAAAATCATTTCCCAAAGGAAATAACTCTGTTGCAAAGCTTACCGTTAAAGGAATTGGAGTAAGAAATGCCTGCTACCCTCATAGTGCAAAGAAACTATGAAGAACCAGGAAAATATGCACTCCTGCTTTCTTTTGGAGCAAATACAAGAACACAGCTGTTTAAAACAGAGTGAGATCCACTAAGACAAATTCTAAGATGAGGTGGCTAATTTCCCTTAATTTTCTTCATAAACTGTGGAGAGATGGTTACCTTTTATTTTTTTTTTAACCACAGAAGGTATCAACTTTCAGCGCCTTTGGCTCCAGAAGATCCTTCTTTGTCTCCACTGGCTCCAGAGGAAATTTAACTTCCTATATGAAAACTGGTTTTGTGAATCTCACCCACCTATATCATAACAAAGCAATCCCACCTATTCAAGGGATATGCATAGACAACTGCTGGCTATAAATACTGTAATTAAACATATGAGAATTAGTATCAAAGAACAATTTAATCTCATCAGAGCCAATCAATTCATTATCAATAAATGTAATAGACTGTAAGCAAGATGTTGCTGTATGTTTAGGTACTCCAGTACGGAGGTATTTTTGTGCCTCATAACACTGTACATCAGGACCCTCTTAAAATGTACAGAAGAGGTCGAAATCTTAATTTTCTTCTTCCCTAAGAACAGCTATAAAAGTTGGAGGACATTACAGATTTTAATTTCTACAATACCAGCTATTCTTAATACAGCACTTGTAGGCATGAGTTAGTGATCATCCCTTAAGGGCCAGTGAGATAAATTAACTTTTTTGCAACACATATGCTTGTAAGTGGCATCTTTTTACAGTGTTCATAACAAACTGCAAGACAAAACATATAGACAGCAGTCAATTTCACATGATGAGAATGATTTTTCATTCTGCACATCATTTGCTTGATTAGCGTTCTGCATCTCAGTAGAATGACTGAGCTGCCGACATACAGAGCCATGGTATGCGAAGTAGTTTAAAAATACATTAATAACCTGCATCCCTAAGTTATGTGCTTCTGAAAAATCTTACTCTTCCTCAAAAGATTTAAAGAATTCTTGGAGGTCCCTTCCAACTCAGGAAGGGGAAAAAAAAAAAAAAGGTATGTATTCTAAAATCAGCTGTCCTTCCTTTATTCTAGAGTAAAAAGTAAAGCTATCCCCAAGACTGTCAGGTCACTTGGCACTACTCTAAGCCTCCTTAAGGCAAAAGAATAGAGCAATGACGATGTCACACCACTTTTCAGTCCTCTTGTTGTGGACACTGGAGACACACCTCAAATACTTCCTTAGGATCAAGCACAAAGCTATATTATTAGGGTCTATTTTCCACAACTCCTCTTGGACTGGAACAATCAGTCTCCTCTAAATGACTACAGAAGTCTACCCTCCCTCCCTCTATCCACTTCTCTTCAGTGTACTCGGGAAAGACAACAGGTGTCTTGAGATGCATACACGACAAGGCATGAATTCTCAGAGTCAGGTCATCACATGACAGCAAAATCATGGAGTAAATTAAACAGTAAATTAAAAAAGAAGAACAGGAATAAAGCAAACAGGAATAAGTGAACAGGCTCAAAGCATGTCACATACATATTCACCACAACGTTTTCTTCCACATAGTTGCACAATATTAAAGACACCAAATTCCCAACACTTTCCTTTACTGTAAATGTTTTTTACATGTTTTACATCTGAAAAAGCAGCCAATAAAGCGGTCCACAGACAAGTTAACCATAAAGATTTTAGTTTCCTTAAGAACAAAATTTTAGTACATTTGGTTTTGGATTCATGATCTGTACAGCTCAAAAGCTAATTAATTCTGGCTATAAGCAACTAAAGCTTTACCTGAAAACTTCTTTCACCCCCCCACCCCGAAACAAACCACTCCAACCTAAGTTTATAAACCAACTAGGTCCTTCTATTTAAAGCATAAACTATAGTTTAAAAAAAAAAATCATTGACCCAAAGCAAACAACTATCCTTTATTTGGGGCTCCATTTTTTTCTGTTATCTGTGCTACAGATAAGACATATTCCTAGTACTAAAAAAAGTTACAAGTAAACTGTATTTTCTGATGGAGGCAAGTGATTTTGGAACACTGTAACAATGGTTATTCCCTGATTGAAGTTTTATCACAGGCAACAGTAGACTGAATTCACATAGCAAGAATGATTTGAAACAGAATCCTACACATTGTAGACTCAACTACAATACACATCCATACTATAAAAATTAAATACAGTATATGTAAGTCAAACTTTCTAATCTTGGTTGTTTCGTGTTTTTTGCCAATAAGTGCAGAAACATAGATTTTTACTCCACCATTGTTCTGTAGCAATTCTATTTAAAAATTAAATCTTGTCTAATTATAGAAAAGAAAATTGAGACCACTTTAATGAAGCCAGATATTTTCCTTAAGTCAAAGTAAGCTGTGTCACTGACTTCAACCCGAGATTTTACCCGAGGAAAACAAATCAAATGCAGAGAGTAAAAAAGCTAGGAAAATACACTTCCTCTATTAGATAATCCTAATTCTTAATATATAATTATATACTAGTATACTAAATAGGCATAACTCTTAATATATAATTCTATCCCTAAATAGCAGTTTTCTGTGTGTGGATGCTATCAGCTGCTATCACCTCATACCACTATCCACAGAAACAGAAAAATTGAAACAAACTGAAGCAAAGGGTTACCCTGATGCAATAATTCACTTGGTAAAAGGTAGCCCTGTATTAAATGAAAACAAATCCTTCCCCCAAAGTTAATATTTAGCATTTTCAACATTCAAAGATCACTACCATTATCGGGAGTTATTATCAGAGTACTGATGGACAAAATCCCTTTCAAATGGCAAGGAGGTACTTCTGTCAGTAATTATCCCTGCTAATTGGAAACTGCCCTCTTTCATTTAGTCTCTTCTAGTGAGTGCTCCCCTTATCTGTTTTTCTCCACATGGTATCAGCCAGTGCCTCTCTCAATTCCCCATTGCTCCATTTAACAGTGTTAGCCCTCCATAATCACTTGTTTTCTTTTCAAATGTCTTCCAATTTTCAACATGTTTCAACCAGGTATTTCTCAATTTATTTCTTTACTATCAATCTACGAAAATAATGCAAAGGATTTTTTTTTGGTCACTTGATATAACTGGTGGATGAGTTAGGAGCATATCTTATGTATGACAGGGCACCAGAATATTCCTTTTCTTTCAGCTTTGATGGTGATGTTTCACAGCTGACATACAAACAGATTCTACAACAAGGTTTTATCTGTATCTGTAATCCGTCTACAGGTCTTTGAAATGCAGCACAGTTTTTGTCCCCGCTCCTTCTTCTTCAGGTACTCCTGTCTTACTCTGACGATTTTGCACAATTATATCCATAACAAAATGGAATATAAACTATACAGAGTAACAACAATCCTGAACTTATAGCATTTTCCTTAAGCACTGTACAATAAAATTCAAAAGCATATCATCAATAAGGAGTAAATTTTTTAATATTTTAAACTAAATATATAATAAAGAAAAAGAAATAAAGTCTCATATCTTTTCACAGAATTGTATCAAGTATTATTGATTATATTGTAATCCTACATCACTTTCTAACAAAATTCCATTTCAGCCATTCCATTATTTTACCCATGACTAATGTCAGACCAATATCCTTACACTTATCTCGGTCGTCCTTTAATTCATTTGAATATCAACTTCACCCTGTTCTCTGGGACTGCCCTCTTCTGTTGCTTTTTATTGACCTTACTTGTACAAGGGATTGTTTGTCCAAACTTTTAACATTCTTAAATGTGAGCTATCACTGAGGATTTTAAAAAGTTTACAGTAATGTTTAATATTCTCTTTAGCAACTGCTGGAAACTATTACATCATTTGATTGGAATAAAACTTTTCCCTTTAGATCAATGACGAATATATATTCAACATTTCTGCTTTTTGAAGTTACCATGTCACATCACAGCTGACAAAAAAAAACCAATCAAGTAACACTTCTAATGGCAAGAAGTATCTAATATGAATGTACCAGCCTCAGATAACAAACTTCTCAGGTTCTGAAAGATTTAAATGCAAAATAATATTCTAACATCCCTTTTTGCAGAATGGCTCCCTCATACTGACCCGTCTACACGCATTTCAAAACTGATCAGAAGAAAGCTTGAGGAAAAATATGCTATTAACTAATTAACTTAAGTAGGCAGGGGATCAAGCAGGTTTCTTCCCCATTGTGCTGCAGTGTTTTAACCCCATCTTCAGTTCTCAACCTGGCCGATACTTCTACAAGACACACAAATACCTCTGCACCAAAGAAAACTCACACCTGCACTAAATGTATTCTTAGAGCCTTTCCTTAATCTGTGTCACAAATGTAACAACAACTGAATTTCTATTTCCTTCCATTCTTTTATGCTTCACAAAACACCTGATGTCACAAGTTCAGTATGCAAAATATCAGCTCCTTTGCTTTAAGTTAACCCAATAAAGTAATTTACAACTCATTTTTCAGAGCGTTCAGTTCGTATACACAGAAACTGTAAATACTATTAGCAGTGTGTTCCTACATTTCGTCTGATGAGAAAAATATCTCAGTATGTATACCCATTTTTTAGTATGTAAAAATGCATCGTGAAAAGCGTTTGAAAGCATCAGTGGCATTTGCAACTACAAAACCAATGTGCTTGTCGACTTGTTACAAGATAATTATACTATCAAATAAGGTCTTGGGTGACTGCAATTCGATTTTTCACTTGATTTTACATTATTCAAACTTCTGATGATACTACGAGAGCTTCAGGCAAACTGGAAGCACGGGGGCAGTTATGTTCCACAGCAATGCAGCATCGCTCAAAAGGTGTTCGCTTCCCAGCAAGGCTCAGATTTGGTTTATAATGCACGGCCCTCTAAATCAGCTGGGACACTAGTTGTACTCAGGATTTCTGATGAGAGTTCAGATTTGCAGGATTCAGCCACTGAAGACTCCTGAGTTTTATTCTCCACAGCTAGGCAGACTACAGGACAGAATATTTATAGAATAGGATATTTCAAGAGAGGGAGAATTTGTATGTTTTCACCATATATGGAGAACACATACATTCTATTTATAGTATAGAAAGGATATTTTTAGCAACACGTCTTCACTGCTGCAAGCTGTTCTCACAAGAAAGCAATTAGCATTTAATTTGACTAATTGTCAGGCAGAACATGAGACTTCAGTGTCTGGTCTTGTTCCTGTTAACTTTTAGGAGTCGAACAAGTAAAGAGCTTTTCCCTGTATCCCAGTACAACTACCTTTAGTGATGTTCAGATAACTGATGAGGTGAATATAGGTCCCAATACATTTGTCAAAACAAATATATTTCACATATTACTTGAATAAGATCCCTATAATTGAAAGGCTTATACATTAAACCATGGTACCATATACTATGTGGGTAGCAAGAAAAGTATATGTTCCAATTACATATTCACCACTTTATTTCCAATCTTACTCTGCCTGCTTGCTTATTTTAATGTGAAAATGCCCAGTTTTAAAAATAAATTGGACTCTCTAATCTTTTTATGTAATGTCTTGTTTTCATTCCCACCATGTTATTCATATCACTGCTAGAACATGGTAGCCTAAATTTTTCTCATTCCAACACAATTTCTAATTGCTCTAGAATGCATTACTTGAATTGTCTTTAATTTGAGTAATTAATTTGGATAATTTTTGGATAATTTTGATTTGCTATATTTTGAGTCTTAACTCACTCTTTTGTTAATAAAAGGTATGCTTTGATTTTGCTTAAGATCATTTAATTATTATATAGTATAGCACCAAGACTTAGAGGCAGTTTTATGACTTCATTACCCTAAGTCGTATCAACTTCTTATCAAAAATTCTGCATGCAAGCTTAATTAAAAGACGATGGCAAACAAAGAATGAGTTAATTTAAAATTCAAATATAAAACATATCCTAAGTATAAAGGACAGACTGTACATCACTATAGGCTACATACCAAAGTAAAACTCTTCATCAGGTTATTTAAAGTGTCAGCAAAGAACTGTTTTGCAAATGGGTCAGAATCTGTACAAGTCCTTGAAGGAAGTTGTGATCATAAAGGGTAACTTTAAAAGCAATGGTCCTCCACGCCCACAAAGTTAATGTGAATGGCAAACACGCTCCTCAAGGCATAAGGTGACCTTTATTTTTTCTAATTGGGTTTCTGTGTCTTCTTCAAGCCGGGGAAAATTCTGTCTCAAACTGACAGACTTTTTACAGGAATACATCCATGTGAGAAATGTCAGTGAACTTCAAATACTTCAGTGACCTCTGAAGTCAAACGTACATGCAAATGAAGCCCTGAAATGCTTCAAGAAAGCAATCTCTACTGGTGCATATTAAAATGCAAATTGCAGGAGATTAGCCTAATAACTCACAAATGCTGACCTTAAAATAATCTGCTTCTAATCCCCCCTTAATTTAAAACCAAATATTTTAATAAGCAGGTTCTTTATCAACTGCTTCCCCATCCATATTTTTTCCCCTCTTAACAACTATAGTATTTTTCTACAGTGTTGATTTGATTATATTTTTCCATCAGTGGAAATTAAACAATGATTCTGCCAAAGAAACACGAAACTTTTTGAGTGAATTATTTTCTCTACACATTTATCTGCCTTCATGCTTTTAGAGTGAGACTTACTACTTTCTTTTTAATCTTTATCTTAACTAAAGAATTTGATACAGTAGAAATTTTACCAGTCCTTTGTATCTGAGGTGGAGAAGAATAATGTCATTGGGCACATTTTCCTCTTCGTCCTAGTTAGTACTATTAAGACCTTTTAAATGAGTATTTTAACAAGTATATTCTTGATTCCACACCTTTATCTCAACTTGTCCAACAAGCTCTGCTCCCCATGGAAACAAACAATAAAAGACTAACTTGACATTTTTAACAAAGGCTCTGTCCTTCAAAGACACTGGGGTGAAGAAGCAATTTAATTAAGATGGGAAAAGAAGCTGCCAGTCAAATTTTAAAACACCATTCATTAGATGGGTTAATAGGTAAAAAGAGTGCCACAATTTCTGGAATCCAATCTCTTTCACTGCTGCAAGCAATACCTCATTGAACACGAATTGCTAAAAGGATTGACATAATATATTTTGGGGGAGGGAAGGGTTAGAAATGTTCACATATTCCACTGAATCACTCTGCCATAATCTTGCAAAGTAAGACTGGTGTATACCCTTTGGGCAAACACCTGTTTATAAATTGGGACGTATCATTAAACGTGATTTCACCTTCTTTTATGCTCCATGCCAAATTCAGTACAACTCACTCTGGAATGCCAGACCAGCATTCCATTCCCATGTTCTGGACAATTAATTGCTACCTTCAATTTGACTACTTATCTAAGGTGTTTAAAACAGTGCCTGAAAACAGGGAAAGAAAAAGAAACAGCTTTCAGATTTTCCACCTCAAGAAATGGTGCCACTAGTTTAGTTAACACAAACACACCCTCAAAAACTACGAATGAATGAGACAAATTATTAACCCACAAATTGTACAGCACTTCTCATTTATTCATTGATATCATAGAAATTTATAGAGTAACCTTCCTAAATACCAAAATATAAACAAACATGGCAGCACACCATGGAGAAAACATTTTACTCTGAAAATTATCCAAAGGACTAAAAACGGCTTTTTGTCATCAACGGCATTTTTGGCCAAATTCAACCATGCAGATACTTATATTTTGTAGGTTTTGCTGAAAATCAACCAAGTTTAACAAATAACTAAAAAGCAAAATGATGATGTATCTATTCCTTTGAACAACATCAGTACGAGTCACGTGCAAAATCAGAAACGTAATTCATAAGCTAGTTAAGTACCAGAGATTAATATTCAAATGCACCAAATCTCTTCCAATAATTTTGGAGAACATGAATACTCTAAACACACTGTTATTTCAGATACCTAAATAAGGCCTAGGAACCTACAGTGCATTATGTAAAAATTGAAATTGTAAAGACTGGTACTTTTCAGATACAGAACATTCACCCATCTGCCATTTATTACCATACATTCTCATTATTTTTATTATTACCATCAGTCACGTCTTCTTTTGACCATGCTGTAGAACTGTAGATAACCATGGCTGGAAATAACACAAGAAAGACTGATGGGACATTATAAATACACACAGTTCTAGTTGTGGTGGCCCATGTGCCGGTTACTAGGCTTTCTGCAAACATACAGTAAATGCATACCATCTAAGCCAAACTGGGGTTCACTTCCTACATTGCTTCCTCGAGTATCAGAGACTTCAAAGCAGCAAAGCCAGTTCTGTGCCTGCAAGACTCCCTTCTAATCTGCCCAACCTGCCTCTGCCATCCCGGAGAGCAGGGCAGGCTCTGCTTTGCACCCACCGCAGTGCCCCACACCAAGCTCCCCAGCACGCGAAGCCTGCGAGCAGTCCCAGGTGCTGAGACCTCAACGTGCTCTAGGGAACATCTGGGACATGCTGGCATGTTGTCCCCACGTGCTCTTTTTGAGGGAGCGCTGGAGTCTCTCTCTAAAAGCAGTATGGGCACAGGGTCTATAACGTGTCCCAATAGTCCATCCCAAGAACAGCTGTCCTTGAGTGATTCCGAGTGAAATAAAATTCACTTTGAAGCCCGTGACCGCCAAACAGGAGGTACAGGCTTCCCAAAATTCCCCAAACAGGCTGGACACTTCTTTTTTCTGGTGCTGAATATTAAGAGGCAAGATATAAATGTGCTAGCTAATGCTTTCCTCAAGCTTTATCCCAGATAGGTCTAATGATTGCACACTCAGTGGTTTTGACTATGAAGGCACCGTATTGACCTAATAGTTTATGCCCAATATTTACATTCATAGCTTTTTTATTTATTAACGAAAATATAAATTTAAAAAGCCCCCCATTTTAAATCTGAGAAAACTATTGCCAGGCACTTGATAAAATAAATCATCAAAATAATTAATTCATATTACAGTGTGTTCTGAATAGTATTTACATGACAGTTCCCTGTGTGCTTCAACTATACATAATAACAGCACACAATAATAGTCAAATTAGGGAAATATTTACCTTATATATTAAGCCTGTAATGAAAAAAATATTGAGATGTGAGACAAATAAATCCCCATTCTTCACAAACCCTTCTCACCTTAGACAAAGTAGAAAGTTTACCCTTGCAAATAAAATAAGGGTGACCATGACTGCTTGGTCCTACTGCCTCCATAGTCTTTTTGAAAAGGTAAAGAAAATAAATATATTTATGAAAACTATATAAAATACTACAATAAACAGGACTTTTACTGCCTATTATTTCAGAGTCATCTTACGTCATAAGAATGGCCAATTACCAGTTTACCTGGAAAACTGACCTAATCAATCCAACAGAGTTACACAGGCAGCTGAGATTATCCCATCACTCTAGAAACCTTGACACCCAAGTTCAGCTGCCACCACATCTCGACCTTAAAATTAGTAAGTTTGAAAAGATATGATGTCTGACTGAATCAAATTAACATCCCGATACTCATTTATTTGAAGTCTACCACTGCCTTTTTTTAAAATTTAGTACTATTATCAAGGATTGAGTACTAGAGTAACTTATTCTTTGTAAAACCTGTTTAACAGTTTAACAGTTAAACCCCATTAATTTAAATCCACCACTGAGCATGTGAACAATGTTGTTCAGCTCTGACCTGAATATTAGGGAAAACATCTCATCTTGTTTGCTGCTTGCTTGAAACAAGGGGGAAATCAATTATACTTCATTTTTTTGGTAGTTCTGATCTTTAAATGATAACTGTACTTTCAGAAGCTATGGAAAGTAGTGAACCTTGAGGAATGTACCACTTGGGGAATTAAACTGCAGCGGTAAATTACTTTTGAAAGTATTCTCAGAGATTATCAGTAAATGTAGAGGATCCAACAGGAAAATAAAAGGGTCTGTAGTGAATACATTTCCTATTTTCATTAGTCACATCCAGCATGGAATAAAAAAATATACCCAGACAACAACACACAATACCACCTTATGAGGGCATACCAAATAACTATTAAATTTTAAACAGTTCTGAAAAGTTGAAGGTTGAAAGAGTTCACTGTGCAGAAGAAGCAAAGAACATGAAGTATTGCCTTTAGGCAGAAATAGTCAACCGTATAATATAGCAAAGGGTATGTCTAGGGTTATGTAGCAAATCTGCAGAGAAGGATTTCAGCATTACACCGAATGAAAACCTGAGAAAAATTCAAAGGTATTCTGCTGTTGCAAAGTAAAACCCACAAACAGAAGAGTGCAATGTATAAACAGTGAGTTTGTGTATATATATATACACACACATATAAAATAAACCTTTTATAAAAATTGAAAGCATTCGTCCATTTTGCTGGAAATAAGTCAGCATGAAAGAACAGAAGAAATTCTTTCCTGTGAGTGGTGAGGCACCGGAACACGCTGCCCAGAGAAGCTGTGGACTTCCCATCCCTTGCAGTCTTCAAGGTCAGGTTGGACGGGGCATTGAACAACCTGGTCTAGTGGAAGGTGGCCCTGCCCACGGCAGGGGCGCTGAATTTAGATGGTCTTTAAGGTCGCTTCCAACCCAAACCATTCTATGGTTCTATGAAAAGACTAAATATTAAAATGAAAGACTCTGTCAACTAACATTCATCACTTCCATGTCACTTCATATGTAACATTTCCCTCTAGATTTTTTTTCTGATATCTATGGCTAATTTGTTGTGCTGTTCATTAAGTAAAAGTTACTTGCAAAAAGGTGGAACACATATTTGCATTTTAGATTAATGAGCGAGGAGAGACACAACTAAATCCTTTACTTGTAGAGATTAACTGCAGTGTATATAACCATTTTTCTGTTTGTTCCCAAAGATTACACTAGGTATTCCTGAAATTCCTGGACATTGCTCAGAACCAGTTTAAGACAAAACATTTTATCTTAGTCTTTGCTAGAAACTTGCACTCATGCCTTAACCACTTTTTTTCAAAAAACATAGAAAATCAAAAAAGCCAACAACAACTTTTTTCATGAAACCCAAGTCTTTTTCAAGAGTAATTTCACACATCATCTCATCATCTATACGCTTGAGCATCTAACTAGAAAAGATTTCGAACACAAGAATTTTGTAAGTAATTTACTACATTATAGATTTGAAAGACAGCACTAATACCTTGGAATAATGCAAAAGAAATGAGAGCTGACATTCTCCAACGTGGCTGAGCTTGGTGAAATTGGCGCATTATGCTGCCTTTCAGCGGAACTGAACCGAGCCACTCATATTTTGTTAACTGCAGCCATGGGAACCCTGCAGCTAGTCCCAACTTATCTGCTCTCAGGGGCACTCAAGCATGGCCCTACATAGGTGTCTCAGGACTAACTGGTATTTCTCTATCCTCTAGAAGGATCTCACAAAACCGAATCTAAGAAGGTAAGTACAGATGGCACAGGATTCTCCAGCCACTACATGAACAGGTCAGCCAGGTGCAATTCAGCTCTAGCCCAGAAATTTCACTGAGGTGCTTTTAGCACTGCGTTTACCCAGTGAGCGTGGGCACAGCATTTCACACCACGAGTTCAGAATTGCAGCACAGCCAGAATTAACTCTTAGAAATGTAATAATACGTGCCTGTAATAAATGTGTAGACAAACCCTACCAAAAGCAGAACTCTCATAGCTTCGTCTTTGCTATTGAAACAGTATTGCCACAGAGCCAAGGATCTTACCAAATAGATAAAATGTTGAAATGTAAAATACGTATGATTACAATTTTAATTTTAGCTCACATTTCATCATTATCACTAGAGGAAGAAAGTGGCTGAGTGTTGAAAAACAAGTGCTTCAACTCCTGGCTTAACTCTCTGTCATCAATTCCTCATGTGCTAACTAACTAGAATAAAATCTCACACCTCAGTCTCAAGTGACAGATCAAAACTACAATGTAAATTATCCAAAGGAGACCTCTGTTCCACCCCATTTCTGTCAAATTATATTCTATATTAGGTCTAAACAAAAGAAAGTATAATACTTGGATGATGTACAGCCACAGCTCAATCCAGCCATGGAGACAAGGCTGTCCCACCTGTTTCATTATGAACAATTCACATGTAAAACACACTCACACGTAAAACATCTGAAACATTCTAGAAATCAAACAGAATTTATGCTGCTAGAGATATCCTACAGCTATCTTTATAAACTCTGTTTTATATACATATGAATATATGCACACAAATGCGTATTTGCGCACACTATATAAATATACATCCACATATCAGCTATATAAAATTATCATGAAGAATTCATGCACTTCTCACAAAATTACTGTGAAATTAGGTCACAAATGAGTACTATTTTCCTGGGTCTTTTTCCTTCTAATTATACTGCTTAACAGGGCATACTGCCTACACTCAACAGCATTGTCCCTTCTCAACAAGGACCAAAGTAGGGTTATAACACGGATTTTTCAGAAGGGAACTGTAGCATAATGCAACTAATATGCACAGAGCACACTCTCTCAGGACTAGTGTTCTGCTTCCAGAACAAGGGAGGCCCACTTATTCAGCTGACCTCCCATCCTGAGAGGTATTAGGACTCCTCCTCAAACTACCGAGTTTCAATCCTGGCATAACTCCAGCACTGCACTCGTTTCATAAACGTGCTTTCAGAGCCAAGACATCTGCGTACTTCAGTGACATGCAAGTTATAAAAGGAGTGTTTATATCCAACTTCAGCATAATGTGAAAGTTTAGCAGCCACAAGACAGCTTTATACAGTGACTGGACGTTACTTAAAGGCTTCATTGTACTTCCAATGACAGTACTCCGCAAAATAACTAGAACTCTATAAATTAATTACGCTTTCTTCTAATAATTACAAAACTCCCCTGGTTTTATAAATAAGGTGGCCCAAGCACAGGGAAACATGGCAGGAAGCCCAAAGACTGATTTAAAATTTATCCCTACTGACCAGTACTTCCCGCTATCATTGTTCACGGCAGGAAACAAGAAAGTAAGCCTCAAACCATCCAGTGTGCAGCACTGCAGCTGCTGAGCTGCACAGTCTTCCGAGTGTGCTTTGTCCCAAGAGCCAGTTCTCTGATTGGGGTAACACGAAGGGACCAAACTGCTTTCACGCCCACAAATCCTATTCCTGACATGGCGTTTAAAGCCTTCACTCCTGTCGCCTCATAGTTGCTCTTCCTACGTGCATCATTCACTCCGGCGAACTCAATTTACGTTCAAATGCTTTACCAAGTGTTTGAAAGGAATAAAAAAAACTCCCAGTCTTTTCAAATATCTGTCTAGCTTTTTCAGACAATAATGATACATACCGCTTGCCTACAAGAATTACTTGTCTTCCAAAAAAAAAGCTGGACACACAGAAAACAACTTACAAAATGCATTATTACAGTGTTTATAAAAAGCCACTGCTATGAGCTTAGAGTGCAAATATGTTTTATCATCATTCCTCATCATCTGAATCTAGATGGAAAAGTCACAACTGCTAACAGTGACACCTAGACAGATACCATACTGGAAGAGGAATGCATGAGTAAGGATGAGAGAAAACATCTGAAAAAAAGCACCATTTGTACCTAACGTTCCATGGAAGATTTTCCAACAGTCCCATAAAAACTGTGCTAACTCTGCTTGTTGCTTTCAGCTATAACGCTCCTGCTCTCATTTGCTAAAAATTTCCATTTTAGATTCTTAAGTACATGATTTATTTAAATCTATTATGAAATGTGTAGGAGTATACCCTTAAATAAGTGGAGAATAGGGTGGTCACAGGACCTTAGTAATTTGACAGAATAATCTACATAATCTTTGCTGACCATAAGTTATTATATATTTTAGCATTATCAATCATACCTCCCTACTTTTGCCTTTCCTTTAACACTTCTAAGGAAAGAGTGGGACTTAAAGTCATTTCCAGTAATAAGAAGAAAAGCAGAAGCATGCAGTACCAGTTTGGAAAGCTTTACAGATGCTTTATTTCCTCAGAATAGCTGGAAAGCACATTCCTTTTCTCCCTTTCACCTTGCAGATTCCCACTGCTGCTTGCATCTTCCCATGACTTTCTATACACATACCCCACATTCCCTGTCTGGTGGCTTTCACGCTCCTCTGCACAAATTTCCTTTCACCGCACACATTCCCTTCTACTCCAGTATTAACATACGTCCAATACATCACCTTCTATCTCCATAACCATTTGCATTGATGGAAAAATACCTGAAGGGATAAAGCCGGCCTGATATAAACATTTAACACAATTGGGATTTCATAACTTTTATCAAGTAATTAAAATTTAAGATTTTTCCATTTTTCTCCATTTTTTTCACCTCGCTTCACCGATTGTCAGGCAAGATAGTAAACTGCCATTTTCCACAAACAGTGAAATAAAATCCCCATCTCAAACGTGTAATTCTGCTCCATCTTAATGGCTCCTTGAAATGTTTTATGGCCTTTCTAGATATGTCCAGTGCTAAGGCAAGCGTAAATAAATCCAGAAGTCTTTGAGAATACAATATTTAAATACGGTATACAAAGCATCTTCTGTGGAGCTGGGGTCAATACTCAATACATTACATTTTCTGAGACAGCTCTACGGCCTCCTTTTCATAAAGCCTTACTTGTAGAGTGGGGAAAAATGCCTTCTCCTATGAAAGAGCTCATCTGCTAGCACTGCAATGAATAGGACATTTTTAACTACAAGACGAATGTAGTGTGAAATGAACACAGGTATCTATGATCCTCCCAGCTCTAACAGCAGTTGTGTTATGAATATTTAAATAAACATCTGGATTCCCTTTAGAATTTAGCTGTGAAGGGAATGCTATACTGAGAATAGTGAATTGAGAACAAGGATTCAGACATCCTTCTGATGCAAGAAATTGTTTGTTACATGGTTCATGTATCTGTTATGAATATAAACACATATCTAAATAACAGCTTGAAAAATATAATTAACACAAATTCCAAATTTAAACATTTTTCTTTTGCAGAATATTTGGCAATTTAAAATCTCAATGCAAAGTACTAAAACTTTCCAGTAGAATTTAGAAAGCTATTCAATTTTCAAGCCATTTAATTTTGTGGGGTTTGAGTTTTGCAATGGTCATGCTACCAATATGCACAATACAAAATCATTTAAAATCAAAAAATATGAAGAGTGGAAAATCATAACTCATGGGAGACTTTTATTTAGCTTCATTTCAAAATACTACCTTTACAATTTCCTCCTTTAGCCTTAGGAAATACAAATCACTTTAAATTTCTGAGTGAACCAGAAATATTAACATATGCTCCATACAGAAAAAAATTGAATAGAACATTCTGACAACTACAAATAATTCTGAAATTTTAGTGATTTGGCATTTTCAGATTAAAAAATACTCTGTCAAAAAAGCTAAAGAGCTCCAGAGAAGAGATGTAATGATCTCCAGAATAATGAATAATGTAGTATGTATAGGGAAAGCATAAAAACTCAAAAGATGAGGTAAACGTGGCAGAAAAAAAAGAAAGTAGAAAAAAATTAGAGCAAGAAAGAGGAAAGAGATATATCTGCAGTAGATGCCAGAAAGAAGTGGCTCCTGGATGCCTGGATTTGTAGGTGTTAAAAGACACTGAATTAAATTAAAATAAATTAAAACAAATTCATAGAAGAATTGAAATAAAATCGTAGAAGAAAATACCATGAAAGTAGTAACATTACTTCCAATTTAGGCTCAAAGTATTTTGATAACTATTCTTTTCAGATGACAAGCTGTGCTATGAAGCCACTGTATGCTTTCAATATTGCAAAAATGCCATAACCTCGAGGTGGAACAAAACCTCCAATATGGTAGTAGCAACGGCTTTAATTGTGGAGTACAGTTTCTCCTACCATTTCATCCATAAGGCTCTATATAATCTGTCTGTATCTGTACACTCTTAGTATACTACAGTAGAACTTTCGCTTCAAGAAAAAAAAAAACACATGAACATAAACCATACCAGGCCCTCAGCAAAGCTCAAGTGCTCCCAAATATCTTCATGGCCCACCTTTGTTCAATTCTACTAGCAGTGCTCCACTGCTTCCTCACGATTTACTAACAGTACTCACAAAGAGGTTTTTTTGCACCTCCGCCACAGTGGAAAACTGATGTCTGTGTTCAATTAACACTGCTGTTCATCAGTCTTCCTATTATCTTTACTACTGCCATCCCGAGCCTGTAATGTAAACTTTGTGAAGATACAGAAAGTTCCATTTTCTTATGATTCCAAGTTTATGACTTCACTACTAAAATCAACCATCGGTTTAAATGGATGATAAAACAGGAGTCATTTATGGATCTTAAGCTACATTTCAAGGAATACTCAACAGCTCTAGAAGAGGGCACCCCTAGAGCAAAATGATCTAACTCTGTCCATCATGTTTTTGCAGATTAATCTGCTAATCTGCTATTTTTCCTAATGTTAAACACAGTTGTAAGCCTCCAGCTCTAGTACCTTTGACCAGAAAAGCTTAAGGACCAAAATTCAACAAGCCAGTCCAGTAGATATATGACTTTTGAACTACACTAAAATACATAGCAAAATTTTGATGTTAAAACAATATTCATTCCTGCCGTTGGGTTTTTTCCACCCAAAGATTGAGACTCAATGTCCTCTAATTACACTATCACTTGCAAGTAGCACTTACCACTTACGTAGCCCTTTCAGTGCATGCCTAGTACCATTTACACACTAAAATGTAGCAACTTAAGATGGTAAAAGCTGTCACAGTAAAGCTGAAAAAACACCCAGATCTCACAGTATATTCACTGGATTACGTTGCCTACAGTGCAACTAAATACATGATATATATAAATCCTAAACATCCAAGTGACAGAGACTGCCTGCTGGATCGAATTAATTATTTTCAGCTGCTGTGTTATCAGTCTGAAGTAAGCAAGGAATTCTGTCCCTAAGTATATTAAACTTGAAAGAAAAGAAAAACTGTTTACACAACAAACACAGAATTATATGCTCGCTGCTAAATTCCATTGCTGTTATTTGGTATCTGCTAGAAACATATTGGTAGGGTTTGGATGCAATCGCTTTATGTTACTAATAAAATTTACCTTCCTTGAACTAGGAATAATTAATATGTATCACCTGCCGTATTTCTAAGTGATTTATTTCTATTATTTCTAAGTAATTTATGTAATAGTGCTGTTGCATATATTAACATTAAAAAATCGCCTGAATTTTACATCTGTATCAAACTTGACTGAAGACCCTGGCACACAAGGAGTCTGTGGTCCACAAATTTCATTTACAGAGGCCCAGGCCAGTGCTCTGCTGCCTGCCCAGCGTGGTCTTCAGGGTTGTGTGGCACAAATCCCACAGGACACACGCAACCAACTCACTGCGCAGAGCAGTCTGCCGGCACCTCCACCTCTATACCAGCAACTGTATCACTTGCATGGCCTTGTCTTTACCTGAACGTGCAGCAAAGTCTCCTAAGAATCTCTTTTTTTATATATATATATAAATGACAAAGAGTAGTTTCCTTGTTTTCCTAGAAAATCCTTTAATAGCTGGAATGGCTAAAAAGTGAGAATCTCCTCCTCCACAGCTGGTGTCTGACCACCACACCGCACACATGTTGGAGGCAGTATTGGGGTTCCCAGCATTTGAAGAGATGCTTCTTACAATGTTAGCTCCAACAAACAGCACTGGGAATGATGCCTTACAGAGTCTCAGGGCCTTTTTCACTGGGATCATAACTGACCGGCAGCTTCCAGTGCAAAACAACGTCTCATGTCTATACTGTCTGTACATCTCTACTGACGGCTTAGCACACTGCAGCCAGCAAGACCATGGTAGTTTGGGGCTCTACAGCAGTTCCTGCTACCCACGAAAGACTCAGAAAGCCAAACCCAGGAAAGCATTTAATTGGTGCTGTGCATCTTTACACAGGACCCTTCACAGAGGGGTTAAAGCATTACCCTAGGAAGTCTGATTCCAACCCTCCTTAATTCCTATTAAGCTTTCTAATCATCAGGATGAAGAGACTCTGGAATGGCACCCACCAAAGTTGGACTCAAAGGAAGTAGGGAATGCAAAATTTATAATGCCAGAAAATAAATTATACAAACTGCAAGCCAGTGAGAAGAAATATCTTATAATCCACTGAGCTTTTTGGCTATGGTACATCCTACTCTCGCCAGACTAAATTCTTTCCCCATAACTGTCCTATTCACTGGAATGCATTCAGATGTAACTATTACGAAGGTCAAATACCACATAAGGTATTGTAAAAATCTTCTTTCCTCATATGCTGGATAATATCATATATAGGGGGGCAGGAAATACACTTGGGGAGGGGTTTTCACTGATTATTGAACCATTTGGGTGAAGCCTCTTCGCTGTTTTATGTACGCAAATAGATTTGTCCTATACTGTTTTAATTATGATTTTGATTAATTCTTTAAAAATTAATTGTTATAATTGTCTGACATCGTATACGAGCCTGCTGCAATTAATGAAGAATTATTTTAAGCACTCAGTCTACTCAAGCATGTTTCTGAAAATCTGACTATATAATTAGGCAATCATTCAAAGTCTATACCATAAAAACGATGGTAAAATCACAGCAAACCTGAAAATATAAGCCTTTACTGAAAATAGTAACTTACCAAGATTTTCTGCATTACATCAACTCAACATCTCACAGACACAATTTTACTATAACAAAGACATGACAACACCACTGTAAAAAAAACTGAGTTTTCTCTACCTCATTTTTATTTAAGCTCTGAAAGGTCAGTATTTTGTTAACATAAGTTCCAACACGTACATTTCCTACTCAGAGAAACAGAAAAAATCTGCATGTATAGAAGACAAATATCTTTCAGAACATCTAGAGCCTGTTGAAGAATGATGGCCTAGTTACTCTCCAAAAGGTGGAAAGTCTTTTCCCCAACTCCAATAAAGACCATAATACAACCATACCTCTTGGAGTAAGCACACACTTGAAACTAAACATACCCACCCTCCCCTACCATCATTCTTTAAAAGAGAAATTTTTGTTTCCTGTTCCTTTGGTATACTCTTCCTTGACTACTGAATCTATTCCTTTTGTCCGTCAAGCTGTCTGTCTTATTCATTCCATCTCATTTATCCTTTAAAATCTAGAGACCCTCATTTCATTTTTTCAGAACCCTGGTTGATCCGTGAGCTTTCAATTTCCCCAAGAGAACTCCCAACCCTGTTCAGGCTCTCCTTGTCTCTAAAGATAAAAATCCAAAGATTTTTCACAGATGTCAACCATTTCTCCTTCATGACATATCTACCTTAAAGCATGGGATTTTTTTTTTATGTCTTCATACCAAGAAGAGACTGTTTTGTTGTTTACATAGCTGTTTTAAAAAATGAAAACATTTGAAAGAAAAATTCTTCAAGCTTTTCATTTTATTTCCTATGTATTAAAGAACTAAGATATTTTTTAAATTAATCTTCATCTGTCTAAAGCTTCCAATTTTTTTATGACCTAGATTCTCAGAAAAGTGAATGGAGATGTCTATTTCTTTCAGAGCAAAACGTATAAACCTTAAGTATTCACCCAAGCACACCAGGCTCAAATCAATCAGTATATGAATAAATTATCGTTGAATCTGATGAACATTGGGCTGGGCCTGTTGTACATGAAAAAAAAGTTCCTGTACTAAATTATAAAGAAGTAAACCCTAGATACAAGTGAAAAACTTATTTTTTGGTACTAGCATTAGGCAGACCTTCAGTAATCTTAACCACGCCGAGCAGTTGGATTTAGCACATATTTAAATCATCTCTACACACAACAATTTGCATTATCAAAATTGTACCCATAGGATCACACTTGTGGACCAAAATGCCAGACTACATTATCTGAAGGCTGGTTTTAATTCCGTTCTTGTTATTTTTGTAATGTGATGGTTTTAGTTATTTGACTGTTCTAAAGACTATTAGCTATCAGGCAAGCAAAGATATAATGAAGAACCAAAAATAAACCAGTTCTGATATATTTTCTGCTTTTCACAATTTGGCTTTATAGGTCTACAGTACTCTTACAATTCTCATTTCATTGAAGGAAGGAAGGGGAACAAACACTCAGTAGTATCAGTAAGGTGCTGCAGTTCGCTCCGTCTTGTCACTAAACATGAAACAGGATCTAAATCACTGTAGAAGTCACTGTACAGAGACTTCACACAAGATTACCACTACAGAATTCAGCACAATGTTGGCATTGCTAATGGGATGAAACTAGAACAGTATGAATAATACATTACACGCACCAATCAATGTTACACTGTAATGGACTGATGGAAAATAAATACTCTTCATGAACACCAAGGAAGGACTTCCAAACACAAATATTTTATGTTTATTCATTTATTATCTTTACTTGATGAAAAGACTCAACTGTGACAAAAGTGCAAAGGCAGCATAAATGGTGCTTTATCTTTACCAAATATTTATTACTGCTTTGAAGCATGACTAGCTTCTGTATTTGCTGGGTTTTCTACCCCTCCCCTCGCTTTCCCTCCCAATTAGGACACATAAAAAATCTAAATGCCCAATCCTGCTTTAAATAAGTTCTAGGCCTCTATAAATGATTTGGATTTAAAAACTGAGACAAAGTGGTATGTGTAAATATACTTTGTCTTATTTTGTCTTAAAGTTCTAGATTCTCTCCCTCTTTTCAGTGTGTCACCTTATCCATCTTTTCTTCCAAGTACGACCTCTATCACATTCCTTCAGCCCTGTCCTCCTAAACTCTTCTTATCCAAAAGCTACACATATGTACCTCCCTTGAGCTAAGATTGATCTTTTTGAATCTCACTAGCACTGATAACGATAGGCAGAAAGCGCTTTCCTACACAAGTCCTTACTCACACCAGTCCGCACCCACCTCTGTTGTAGGCTTCACAAATCTATCCAAGGCTCAGGTCTCCTTCCCCACCGCCCCACAACTTCCATGAAGAGACAGACTCTGTGCAGATCATAAATACCCCCTACTAGTTGCAGTGCCTGGAAAAGTAAAAATGAAGGCTTCAAAGGGTCTGGTATCATGATAACAAAGACATCTCTGTATTCCAGGGCCTTGAAACTCCCCTCTTTCTCTGCATGTGGCTCACTTGCTACAGTCAGACCAGAGTCATACAGTTTGTATCATCATAGAATCAAAAAAACACAGGCACATCATATCCTCCTGAAGTTATCACTCCACTTCTCTTTTCCTCATCTCAAAAAAAAAAACAAAAACACAACCAACAACAAATAGTGAGCATGCTCTTTGTAGACACTTCCTTATAACATTCCTCCCACTTGCTGATTTCCTGGAACTACTACTTACACAAAGTGGTTCTCAAAGACTAATGACTTCTTCATATATTAGTATCAGAATCAACCTACTGACTCTGACTCATGACAATTATCAAGGCATAATAATGAACCCAAAAATCTCAATGCCAAAAGCTTTCATGACTATCTTCAGGTTCATTATTTATTATTATTATTGTCATCATTACCTCTATCTCAGTCATGTGTAAACCCTGATACTTTTTCAAATTGCGATTTCAAATCTACCCGTGGTCTTCCTAGCAGAATTCATGAAGCAACCAGCACCTAAAAATACAGATAAAAACTACCTATACAGAAAGCCCACTCGGTTGGCAGGTATACAGCTGAGCTGAGCCCGCCAGAAAGCAAAGTCAGAGGCCAACTCCTGACTGCTGTCAGTGCCAATTTAAAATACTCATTTTTACAGCATTAAGGCAATACTTCTGTATAACAACGAGATGCTATTTGTCTGCATTTTAAGTACTTTATCTTCCCTTGCTTCCAACTTCCAAACAGCTAGGAAAAACGAAAAATAAGAAAAAAATCCATCAGTGTGAAGATACCCATTATGTTACAAAAGGAAAGAGAAACACTGTGTTAGTCTGTACAGCATGTGAGGCAGTGATTGGTAATTTAAATTTGGACTGCCTGCAGAAAAGAGTGCCAACTAGAGCGTGGCCACACTGCTACCACAAAAGGAATGTTAGGAGTAAAAGAATAGTGTAGAGCAGGCCTAAAATTAGTCATTGCCACATGTCCCACACCATTTGTAGAGAATTTTAAAAACTTTTCTTCATGGTCCTTATGGCCTGTATTTGTTGACTACTTTTTCCTTACTCTACCAAAACTAACAAAGTGCTGTGTAAAATGAAGTATTACTTTCACAGGAATAATGGCCATTCCAACAATCACATTTTCTTATTAGTGAGTGATTCTTAAACATATTCCCCTTCGTCTTCTTGTAAATAAAATCTTTACAAAGCTGAAGCCAGAAAAATACTAGATGAGCTTTGCACCGTTCTTGCTCTCATTAAGTTTTTCTGGTATGGGAAAGGTCAGCAACTAATTCCCTTCAGACTACAGACTGAGACAGATCCAAAAATTTAAACAAAAAACAGCACTAAAAGCCAACAAATGAACCAGAATCATCTTATTGTGTAACAGCTTTCCTAAATACCTCCATGTTCTTATCACTCTGACCTTCATCCTTACCCAAGGATGTTAAATCTGTTAGACTCAAAACTTGGTTAGGATTTGGTGTACTGAAATGGCAAAATCTTCAGGGATGACAAGAATAAGAAAACTTTATTCTTTGCTTGCACAGCATGCACTACACTAGATGCCTTGAACCTATAGAGTCTATAGTACTCCCAAAATTTAGTTACTCCACACTGCATTGAACAACTTGATCAGAACTAAATCCAGGAATTTTCCATTTAAACAAAGTTTTTTCTTTCTGTCATATGAGAGTTTCAGAGTCACAGGAGAAGAAAATCCTTCAGCACACACCAGAGGTTGTTGCCACCAGCTGCTAGAGCCAGAGGACACGGGAGAATCGGGGAATTGTTAGTTGCATCAGACTGAAACGTTGGGATAGCCCCCTAAAAGCCTGATCTGATTTCTCTCCAAACAAACATCCCTACCCCTTCAGCATGGCAACATTAGTTTCTGCACATGCTACATCCCTCACTGTGCCCTGGGGAACTGTCCTCATGCGACCAGTGAGGAGGAGCAGGCAGAGGAAGGGACCAGTGCAACAAGCAATACTCTGCACCTCTCCTGGGCAACAGTGTCAGGGAAGGGCCACTGGTGGCAAGAGGGGAAGGCCACGCTGAAGGATGGGAGGGCAGACTGGGGAGGTGATGGGTCAGCAGGGCCCACAAACGAGTGCATGGGGATCCCAGCAGACTCACTCATCCTCAGTCTCTCATCTGACCTGTTCATGTTGATTAACGAGCTGAGAACGAACTCCCTGGGAACAGTTCCCACTTTAACTTTGGCAGTGCAAGGCATTTTGAAACCCAGGATCAGGAGGACCAGGGGATCAGGCTGCAACCCAAGCAGTGAAAACATAAGCCTGCTTAGGGCTCTAAATCCAGATTCTGACATGGGAACAACACTAGAAACTATTTGTAAAAACCTATGGCTTGATTCAAATTTTATGACTTTTTTATGATGGGTTAAGGAAAACCACATTCGTTTGAGATTTCTTAAGAAATATTTTATACATCTGTTCTAATTTTTAATTTCTTAATATACATATTAAGCTAAGAAAATAGTGAATATATGTAGCTCTTACACTCGTTTTAAGGCTAAATTTCTTCTTTACAGTTTCTGAAAGTTACTGTTGGGTTTAGAGTTTTAAAAAACTATACTTCAGGAGGTGTCTTCACTATTCTTTTATATTGCTGCTACCCAGCAAAGCTATGCCCATATAGAGAAAAATAATCTTAAGTGGGTCTAGACATGCAGGCACATAAGCAACATGCAAGAATACTTTGGCATCTTTGGGAATTTCCCCTCAAGATTAAACTAGAAGACTGACTCAAATTGTGTATGTTATCCAGAAAGCACTATTTGCAGACTAGTTATTTACATTTTGGAGGGTCAAGGCAACTATATAATCTTTTCTTAACAATGTCAATTAAAATAAGGCTTTAAAAGGATAAGGAAAAATGTAGTGGTGAAACCAAGGCCAAAAACATAAGGCTTGCAAACTTCAAAGCAATCATACAGGTAAAAAAATAATTAAAAAAAAAAGCAAACACTACAAGCTACCAAAGAAACAAACCATTAGTAGCTAAAATTATAAAAGGCAGGGGAGGCCAACAGCTTAAGTATGGGGAAAAAGGGAAGAATCCTGAATTGTAGTCTCAACTCGTCCATCAGCTTGTAATCCAGCCTCAGATAAAGTACTGACCAATAGCATTTAGAATACCTTTATACTTTACTTATTTACTTATTCACTAAACACTTCTTTATTGGCTAGTAAATTCTATCACTGTCTCAGAGTTTCAGAAGAAAAGAAACAGCAGAAAGAACTGAACTAAACTGCAATCTTCTTACAAAGTCCCTCCATATTAGTATTTTGGTTTGGTATTTTATGCCTGATGAACTCCTTACCTAAGTTCCTTTTTTTTTTTTACAATGTACTAACTCTTGACAGGAAAGCTAAACATATTTACAATATTTGTCTTTTGCTGCACTCTGCTGGAACAATCCATTTTTCCACTGAAAGCAAAACTGTTCCTTATACAATTCAAAAGTTAAAACAGAGAAGCAGAATTCCAGGAGTCTTATTTCTTGTAAAAAAGGTACTCTTTTGAAGCACATATATTATCAAATCAGAGTTTAGACATTTAAATCCATATTCAGTTGGCCTAATAAAGTGGCCTATTTTCAAAGTTAGAGCATCTGAAGCAGTCCTAGATAGAACAGGATTAAAGAGGGCTCCCTACTGCTCTGAATAAAAGTACAACAAATTCAGTGCCTCAATAATGCACAGAAAAGCCCCTTGAAACAAAGATTAGAAGAGCTTGGACTTGAATGCATCATTTTACCTATCCTTCCCCTAATAAACACACTCTTTTGAAAAAGCAACATATGCACAGAATCCTAATCCCTTCCATTTGATCCCTTATCAAAATAGGAAAAAAAAATAAAGAGACAACACAGATTATTATAACATCCACAGAAAACGAGACAAGAATTTGAATCTATTAAAAAAAACACTCCAATTTACTGGACATTTTATGAAATGTTGCAATTTACAGTCCCATTTGTTTCAATTAAAAAAGATGAACAAACTTACCTGGGCTAGGGAACAAATCCCAGCTTGTGTTAACAGTCAGAGCTATTAACTCGCATGATAATTCATGGCTGAGGATCTGATCCAGAATCACCGAAACACGCTACACAAATTAAATGTGACCTCCTACTAGAAAAATGCACCTGTGATCAAAACAAAGTGTTCTGACTTTTTTCTTTCCTTCCCCCTCTCCCTCCTCACCACTCCCCAGAGAGTAAACTCCTTTGCAGTAGCCATAAACTTCCAAAAAAAAAAAAAAAAATTATGAAAGGGAAGTAAATATCACAGATGCAACTGAACTGAAATGTCACAGGCTTGTTCTAGCAGTCTTGCGAGGGCAATGAGGAAAAGGTTTCACTCAGACCTGTCTTGGGAGTTGCGAATACAGATGCTGGTACCAGTCCCAGAGCACAAAGCATACTTTTCAATTTTTACTAATACCTGCTAAAAATTGTATCTTGGCATTTTTGCTTGGAAAGAAAATTAAGGAATGACCCTTCTTAATGCTTTGTAATCCACATAAATCTCAAAAACTCTTCTCAGGGAAAAGGTTTCCACAGAACGTTTTGCTTTTGGAAAATGAAACAGGGCCTCTTAGGCAGTCGTTGCCTTTACCAATTGACTGGCTGAATTCAAACCCAAGAACAAATACAGACAACAAGCAAAAATCACTCAAACCTTTTCATGAATAGTGAAGTAATGGTTTCAGAGCTTATGGATACAGAATGGATAAACAGTGACACAGGAAACAAAGCATGAAAAGCTGTTTTCAGAGAAACTATCTACAAAGTTTGAAGTACTTAGCCTAAAATTGGACAAGCCAACCACTTTCCCTGCAAATGTGCTGCTGATATTGCCACCTACCTTTAAACTTTTTTGGAGTAAAAGTTTAAAAACAGACATTTCAGAAATTAAAAATGGTTTTCACAGGAACAGATTTATACACCAGAGGGCAAATGTTTATCTGTTCCATAGATGGGTTTCCCACAGAAGGAAAAAAACACGAACAAGACGAAGACTTGTGTCAATGTGTTTTTCTCCACTTGTCTCTTGCCTTTGTTAAAAATAAAGCCAGTAGTATAACAATAAACAGAAATGGAGAGTTATGCTTCAAACTGTGACCATGCCAGTCTGCAATTTTTAACCCATAATGTAACAAAATATATGGGAAGAAGGGGTGAAGGAACTTTTTGGAGACACCAGGCTTCTGAAAGCAAGTGGACAGTGCAAATGCCAATTTAAGAACTAGATAACAAGAGCGTAGTTATGTATTGGGTAGGAATGAAGTCAGATAGACAAATCTGTAAAAAGTAAAACAGGCAATTAAACAGGATACCTTTGTATATGACAGGGAATTTAACAGCATGAAATTCTAACTGCAATTATACACTATAACCTCTTCACATCGTTTCATACAGAACAAAAATAGCAAAAGATAAACCAAAATAAAATTCAAGAATACAGTCCAGTAGACGTTAATAAAATTGAGTCAACCTGCAAGCTGTTAATAACTTCTGCAGTTTATGACTTCTGCATACAATTAAAAAGACCAAAGAGAAGCGATCTTTCAATTTGTCAGAAAAGACAACTCAACAGATGTTTTAATGAATCATATTCCTTGTGATTCTGATCAAACAATACAGCTTTCTTCTCAAAAGGAAGTAAAAATCTGCAAGATAGCTAGTGGTAGCCAAGTAAGCTGCTTCATATTTGTTTCCACAATAAAAACAGAAATTTATTGTATCAGATGCTTATAAAAGTTACAAGGAATAAGTGGAGGTAGAAGAAATAGACCATACCAAAACACAACAGTCTTTTTGAAAAATACTTACTCTAAGACAGACTTTCAATTGCCTGTTGGAGTGTAACAGACAGATAACACATAATGAAAAACTCATTAAGGAGAAACGAAAAAATAAGGAAAAGGCAAAAAGTTTACTTTTCCTCCAGCAAAGCACGGAATTTCTCAGTACTCTGAAATCCCAGTCAAGCTAACACAGAAGCAAGGGCTACCGTTTTCTTTAACATGACAAATCTATTTAGCTAGCAAATATTTAACCAATAGCTAGAGGTTGCTCTTTAAGTACTAAGTAATGAGATGTAATTAAGGTAGCAAAGGCAAGAGGTTACTAATTTAGGGCATTTCTATGGAGCAGTGGTTAAATTATAGGTTTTATACAAAACGCATGGGCCAATGCACAAGAAAAAAAATCCAATTTTAACGGAATGCAGAACAAATTAACATTTTAACATTATAATACTACTCAATTGTATAATGGGATTTTGCTAAGTGTCACAGAACAGAAAATAAAAGTAACACTCCAAGGTATGCTTGTTAACCTCTTCAAGCTGAATATATTACAAGCCTACTGACAGCAGTAAATAGACCCATTGTGACATGAAAGAGTCTGAATTCAAAGGCCTTTAATAGGTGTTGCTTTTTCTAAGTAGACTGGCCTTAAGAGTATAAGCAATGAACAAGATAAAAATTATGTTATCCTCCCAAATACTTTCGAATTTCCTAAAGAGAAATGGAATGATTCCTTCAAAAATGCTATTTAAAAACTCCAGTTCCTGTGATATATAATGTCTTTTTTCCCCACTTCTCCTACCCATATTACAGGAACTTAGCTTGGTAAGTATAGCCTTCAGCAGCCATACATATATGGTTTTCCAGGCTGACCAAAAGGCTTTCTGGAAAAATAAGGATTAGAGCTGTTTCAGTCAAACCGTGTCACCTCAACATTTCAGCATCCTGGTTGTCCATCCAACAGGGGACTCAAATAAACTCTTAATTTTAAGATATCAAAGTAACACCAACTCTGTTTCCGTAACAAATTGCCAATATTAAACCAAGAAATGTGCAGCCATAAAACTCTGTCAAAGAACTCAAGGCAAGCAGAATGGGCAGAACATTCTATTTAATAAATGCCTTTAAAAAGTATCTCCGTAGTTATGATACTCATCACCACTATCTTCTTCCCTCCTGACTTCTGAACTCCTCAGTTCATTATACCAAATTAACCACCTTTTTCCTTTTCATACTTGTTTAAACTATCCACAACGGAATAATTAAAGGCTTCACAATGTAGAAACACTTACTCTCTGGAATTTAAGCACAACTGAAACATAAAATAGATTTGTTGAAATGCCAACTGGCAAGAAGAAATGGGAAAGTTCTTTTCCCTTTTGTTTTTGTCAATTTACAGATTTAACCAACAGTTTAGCTCCAACATAAACTGTACCTTTTATTAAAAAAATCTAAATTGGGAGAATGACCACACAAGTTACATTTTTCCTCAGAGTGGTAGTGGCTAGACCATCAGCTCTGAGCTGATTGCAAGTAACACACATACAAAGACACAGATTTTGTTGTTGTTGTTGATAAAGCATTTATGCTATTTTTGATGTTGTTTTTTTTTCTTCAGGAATCCAATCTACTACAATACTGCCTCTGGTAAGTAATACCACACAGAATCTTAACTGAGCCGACCAGGAGGGTGCAGAGCAGAGAACTGATGATGTGAGGTCTATTCCCACCACTGACATTGGTCTATACAAGTCATTTCGGACCAGCCATCACCAGTGACTAAATGAAATTTCATACCTGCAAGAGTACCCAAGAACAGTAGAACAGTAATTCAGATGCTCATTCTCCGTATGTTAATGGAAATAAGTAGTTGTACAGACTGATGTAAAATAGTTTTAGCTTAAGTTTGCAGACAATGCAGCTCGGTATTGCTGGGTTTACAGTACAGATACAACAGTAACAAAATCCACTTCAATATCCAATCCACATCAAGACCTGTAAGCATTAGATGAGTAAATAATTTAGTTCATTCGGCCATCAAATATTTATTTCCCAGGTGTTTTAAAGTTTTGTTTTGGGGGAGGAAAATCTTTTTGTTTTGTTTTAAACGAGAGTTTGTCACAAAATGCTACTGAATTACACAAATTGTGTAGCTCTCCTTCTTAATATTTATTGCTGGCGTAATGAACACATAAATCGACACGAAGACAAGCATTTCACTGAATCCAAGTATCAAAGTCTGAGAAATACTTACTCAGCACAGTGCAAAACTAATCTGTTGCACATCGAAGAAATCAGTATTGTTTACTGCTTATTGTTTACTGTTTATCGTGCTTATTACATAAGAAAATTATCTAGTTCAATGTTAATTCAGCTATCTAAAGGCACTGCACCCATGTAACATACCAGTAAAAAAAGTACAGTAGCCACCCAAACCCAAACTATCAAAATTACATCACAAGCCACCAAAAACAGTCTTAGTTCTGTGTGCAGAAATCAACCAAAATGGATAACAATATTCAACCAATTCATCATATCTGGACTATTCAGGTAAAATGAGAAATTTTACAAAGATCATGTATGCAAACAACCAAAGAAACCACTGTAACTTCTACCAGATATGCTCACTTAGCTATATAGCCTTTATATCTCAGATGCTTTTGTACCACATAATTACAGGGCTGATATAGAAAACTTTCCAGGGAGCATGAAATAAGAGTGCTTTCCATCCATCTATGAAAATGATATCAATTTTTTTTATTCAAGTTTTGATTACACCACTGCATAGCACTTTCTCTTGCCTACGGAGTTCATTTCTCCCAGTGAAAGAGCCTGTCAGTGATTTAAGCTTCACCAAGGGTATCTGGTAATTCAGATTATCAGATATGACATTTCTTTCAAAGAAATAAAACTCATCAGTATTCCTTTCTTTGGGGAACTATAGCCAACCGGTTCCATTTTCACTCATTCAAATGCACACAGGTTCTTTCAGCCCCTATAGAAAGCCCTCACACATGGTCTGCTGAGTTCATATTAGGACGAGGATGTAAGATCTACCCCTACAAAGGAACGCAACAAAGCTACAAAGCCAACGCAACAAAACGTGACAGAATCACTTCCTACTATGCCTTTATACACCAGGGGTCACAATCTGTCTGTACCCCTGAGGATTGAATCAAAGTTTGGGGAATCCTCCGATAGGTCACATCGGTGCCACGGGTTTAAAGTGGTAACCGCAGCCCAAGTGGAGTGTGTGCGTGGGGAAAAATAATAAAAATCAAATCAGTAGAGGACCAAAGGTGTGAACAGAGCAGTGGGTGTTCAAAGCTGGTTATCCACAGGTTCAAGAGGAGAAATTCAGTAGATGAGGCTGCAGGGCACGGCACAGCATAGCTGGAACCCTCCTCTGTGGAAAATGTGACAGGCTGAATGTAGTCCAGCAGACCTCAGCTGAGGCCCTTTGTGCCACATCTACACACACAAGGACATTTTACTTCCAACTTCTTTCTCTAGTGATGGCTGCAGTGTTTCCACCTTCCATGTGTCTAACTCCCTCCACAAAAAAACCTTACTATATGGCTATGATATGAACAATATTACCCATTTCTCCCACAAACTGACTAACCTGAAGTGAAGATTGTCCCACAATGAAGCAATTGCTACCACAGACCAAAATCAGAAGATTTGTGCCAGCCTTCCTAATATACACTTCCCAAGCACAGCTAACTACTTTCAGACATTTTTGGAATACATCTTCTAATAAAAAGGGGCTTTGATGACATTGTAAGTATTCCACTGTTAAAGTTAAATACGTCTTAAGGAAATAGAAACATAACACTATGTGAACACTAGTAAAATAGAGAATTTTAATTATATGTAATAGCCAACAAGCTGCTTTTAGTGGCTATGAAAAGCTACATTTAGCCGAAACAGCAATAAAACAAGAGAAGTTAAGTATAACTCCTCCAAAGAACAGCATATTTATTCAAGCCAAAAAGAGCTAATTTATACTATGGGTGTAGCTCTCACTGACATTATCTGGGGAAAATGACTATTACAGGAGCGGGTGTGATATACAGCCCTTGAGTCATGCATGATAAACCCTAATGGTTTTGCTTTGAGGTAAAAGTCCTTACTAATCAAGTAATGAATCATTCCCAAAATGTCAAGTTCCTGAGGCCGTATGTGTCAGAAGTGCCATTTGAGAGAGAATACTCAATCACTAATGATCACTTCTGAGATTTTTATCAACTGATTAATAAGCAAGCAAAAGAGTTAAGGGGCTTGAACAAAGAGTTAATGGACCTTTAATGACATTCCCCATGTTTTAGTGAACAGAACATATTGAATTTCATACACCACTGACTACAAACCACCAACGATCAAAGTGCTCCACACATTGCAAGTGTTAAAATAATGCAAGGAACAGTACCTATGCTCTCAAAACATTAGGGAAATTATTTTTACTGTAAAAATTGTAATGCACATACTTTACTTTGTATAACACGTAGCAACGTAGTAAATTCCAGGTTAGAAATAAAGAGCCTGGCTTCCTAAATCGGTAGATGGAAGTGAGTTAGGGAGAGAAATGAGGAGATTATTATATAGTATATTAGGTATGTATGTTTGTATCAACTATCATGGAAGTAAAATTCTGACTCTTAAATACACAACACAAAAAAGACACCCAGGAACAACTCTGAAGACTAAAATGAATTATTTGTAGTTCCACAATTACATATGCATGTACACATGTACACAAACACCTAACAAGGGCAGAGGCATTTGCCTTCAATATACTCTTCATCTTTGTGCTTACATCATTATGAAAATATCAGAAGAAATTACTCTAACAGCCTGAAACAACCAAGGATTACTAACCTAGGGTATTTCCAGCTCCCTTGAACAAAGAAAATGACCATACAGAAGTCAGTTCGATCATGTGAGTCTGCAACCAAGTCCCAGAAATAAGACTCAAAAATCAAATGGAAGGGTCTGGTTTGATAGCTGGGGGGATCCTACTGTGAGAGCAGAGAAAACCAGAAAACAAATAGAGGCAAAGAGGGAAGGTTTGACAGAAAGCACAAACGCAGTGACAAGATCCACATCTCTTGCTGAAGACATGAAAATAATTTAGAATCTTCCAGTTAGAGTGGCTCTCTTTTCCACACAGCTGTATTCTTCCTGCTAGCAAAAAAATGCACGTACACATGCGCACTTTGAAATTCCTTCACAGAATTATAACGTACTGTGTCAAATAGACATGCCTTCAGTAGCGAGGAAATTCAGTATCAGGAACTGGACAAAGCTGAAAGAGCTGTCACCAGTTTGAGTTAACGGGTGCAAAGATTCCAGGTGACATCACATTCACACCAAGCTGATGTTGAGCACAGGCAAAGCAGATGCATGACAGTATGCCAGGCATAAAGCCGAGCACATAAACACCAGGCCAGAACCCCATGCCTTATAACCAGGCTCTCCAGAATAACAGTGGCTTAAATCAGCTAATGATCTGTTCCAAGAAGTGATCACAAGTGTTAGACAAGAAGGACAAAGTATGCTAACATTTAGATACTTGTCAACTGTTAGTTGAAATACTGGTTTTCATATGAAATGCCAAAATTTCCAAGAGGAAACCATATGATTCAGAGGACACAAATCAGAATCAAATAGTTATCTTAATCATGTAATGATTTACACCCAAAACTAATTTTGTCTGATACTATCAAATACTGTAAAATGGACAAGAACCAGCACATAGTATTTTAATACATAAAATACTGCTTGAAGAGGTTTCAACACTCTTGCTTCATCACAAACCACAATAAAAGAGAGACATAACATGCAGGATCAGCAACACTAGGCAAGAAATTCCTCACAAATGTCTTCTTAAGTAAGATGTGCTTAAAGTTAGTTCCTTTAAGTTCTGTCCAAAACTTAGATTAATTACACATTCTGCTGAAACCTCAAGAAACATAAATATTTAGTACACTTCCCGTGGCGTCCTAAATTACGTCCAGGGATGAAAGAGATTTGCTTTTTCTCTATATATTTAGCTTTGAAAGTTTGATGTGTCATAGCTTTCTCTTGTTGGAGGCTTTCCTGAAAAGAAATTTTAGTTAACTCTTTAACATGGGCCGAATGTTCTTTCGGCTGCAAATCCTACACGCTTTAGTCATGTGTTGCTCTAATCTTTTTTTGTTTCTTCAAGAAAAAGAATACTGTAAAGTTAGCTTTAGATTTAATTATCTAAATGTCAGCTTTCAAGACCAGAAAAGATCCTGTCATGTAGTATTGCAACTCAGTGTCACTCTGAAAATGATACGGAATCGAAGGGTTCCAAAAGGATCAAAGCAATTGCCAAAAAAAGAAGTTATCCATAAACAAAGAACAAATAAGGACGCTTCAGTACCAATCCTGTGCTGTAACATGAAAGTGCAAGCTAGTCCTAAGTTTTTCTAGTTGTCATTCATAGCACAATTGCTTTGATTTCATCTCAAACACATGAAATAATCCATCTTTCTGTTAAAATTATGCTACAATGAATGAATGCCAATGTCAATGAAACAGCTGCGTAAAAAAGGTCACAAAGTTCTGAAAGTATAAGAAGCAGCTTTCTTCAAAACTTTCATAGGAAACAGAAAGGGCAATGCCCGTGACAGTACTAATTAAAAGAGCCAATGCATTACTTTAGAGATATTTGACTTGCAAATCCTTCACAAAATTCATCTGTTTCTTTGGAAGTCTCTACTGAATTCTCAAAGATCCCCAACGAACATCCAGGGCTGTATATCCAAGGGACAGCTCACATCATAGACCTCCAGGAAATCAGCTACCCTTACACGCAAAAGTCACAGCTTTCTCAGTCACAGGCAACAAATTTCTACAGTTTATTGCCACGTAAAGAATTAAAATGGATCCTCCTGATGGCACTGCCTTCTTTATTCTAAATGAGGAGTCATGGTATCTCTACCTGGAAGCAGCTGTGTTTGTTGACCACTTCTAACAGACTGATGGTGAAATGCTACACTTACTTTCCAGAAGGGAAAACAGATGAAGGAAGTTAAGCTGGAAAAAAAAAAGTAGGAATTGTGTTATTTCCTACTACCTGTAAAGAGCAACCTATAAGCACCTCTTGAAATCTGAAAGACTATTCAAATACTTTCCCCCTTGTTTTAAGAAGAAATTTTAAAAGAAAAATTCAGAACTTACAAGGTGCAAGACCAAGAAAAGCAAAGATAAATACAAACCATATGCTAAAGACAGCAGAATGATCTGAACAACTTCTAGTTGTTTACTGAGCAAGATCTAGAAGTCACATTGAAAGCTACTTTACTGATGCTTACAGCCAAGTATTACTGATATTATATTCGGATATTATCTATTCAAAAATAATATAAATAAGGTGAACGTGACTGAATAGCTGAATTAGAAGAAAAAGGGAATAAACTCTTGGCACCAATTAGTTCTAGAAGTTCCGGTTTAAAACTGTGTCAGGCCCTCTCAGTAACAGGACGGTCCCAAATGGATAACGTATTATACGGAAAGGAAAGCTAAAGGGTCTCACTGATCAAAAATAAAGACCTGTTGTAAAACATGTCGTTCTTAATTGTCTGAGGTTATGCAACTGTGTGACCATTTATGTCAGACTTGTTTTGTCAGTTCATTCCTAGTAACTTCTACAGTAACATGAAGAGCTAGAAACCATTCCGTTTCACTATATATTTTTTTAATTAGCAGACAGGGAGGGGAGAGACACTGTTGGTATTTCTACCGAGACAGAAGACATCATCCATCTTGTCCGGCTACGTGGCTGCTGCCAGTCAGCACTAATTCACTGACTTGACAGCGCTCAAATCAGCAACTGTCAGAGGGGTGCTGGGGCCGAGGGCAAGAGTTGAGATGTCACTATTAGAAAGCACAGGGATGGAGATGAAGAAGCCTCAGAACGTGGGGAAGCCTGAGAAACTGTGTGGCAGCAAAGAATAGGAAAGGAACTACGTGTACTACATATGCTGGAAGTGTGGGGATACAGGGCAAATTGATTTGCATTACAACATAAAGTAGAATAAGTAAGAAAAAGCATGAGGCAATGTAAGCTAGAAGTGATTGCTTTGTCATTACATTCTTTTTTGTAAACTTGAATTGTTCAATCTTGTCTCAGATTCATGTTTTCAGTGCTTAAAATTGGCTAAAGAACAGTTAGTGCCTTAGGAGAACTCCACCCCACATTTCAAATTCATCCTTCCTCCTCTTTCCCTAAAGGAATGTAACTGTGGTAGGCTTTTAAACATGGCTACAGGGTTAAACACAACTAGACACAGCAAGTAGTGCTTATATTCACTAGGATAAAATCCATGTGGGCTGACATAAGAAATTGAAGCATCTCATTTTTATGACATTTATTAATTCCAGCTTGTACCTGGAAATCCAAGTAATGTTTGCCAAGACTCAATGCATGAAAATTATGATTTCAGGGCAAGAACCTGCAACTACTGCCAAACTATGGTTGTTTTTTTTCTAATATGACAGAAAACACACTGTAGACATAAAAGATCATTAAACTACACTTTCAAGCAAAAACATGTCTCTAGTAGGGGAGCATTATACAAAGTACACGCTGTTTACAACAGCTACCATAAAACTTGCTGCAATCTCATTCCATATTTGAAGTCCTTTAAACTGCAAAAGATAAATGCAATCTCAACTACCATTCAATTGCTTTTAAATTTATCTAATTAAAATCCTTTCTTAGAACAAGTGGTAGCAGCATGTTCAACTGCACTACTAAATTTTTAAACCAGAGATCAAGAAATTCATAGACATACAAATAGCATATATTGCAAATTGATTTTTCCATTGCTTTTTTCACAGCACCTTCTTACAAATCATTCTTAAAGATCTTAAGAATAACATTTCCTTTTTCTAATATATAAGACTACTAAGTATATTGCAGCATTTCTTTTCCTTCCAGAATGGAACACCTGATGTCACTATTTGTTTACTGTTGTCACTACTCACTCCAATCCATTTCGATCTATTATATTACTTAAGAAAGACAAATTCTAAAAGAAAATATTAAAATGGGCTATAAAACCAAAAGCAGGCTTTTTGTCATTGCACACACCATTGCCTGCTTATACATTTCTTCATTATTTTCAAGATGAAAAGTAAGGCTAAAGTTTCCTTATAATAAACCCGTCAGCAGTTTTATTGTAGCCCTAAATACAGCCTGCCTTGTTGGTAGTGTACAAGGATTAATGAAAAAAACTAGTTCATAAGTAGAAATGCTTTTTACCAGAGAATAATTTTCTCTTGTTTGGCAACCATAACTTTGACAGGCATTGTACATCTACTTACACATCATACAAACGCAACTGTTACTTGAAGTTGAAAATCTGAGAGTTAACATTTACCATCTACTTTAGCTGTAAAATTCAAATCAGCAATTCATAACAATTTACAGATGGGCAGAGAAACCATACAGAATAAGTTTAAAGTAGCTATTTATCACACCTAGGCAACGAAATTACATGAGTTGAATATTCCTTATTTGATTTGCATTTAAAAGGTTTTCATACAAAGGTCATACATCTGCTCCGTAACTTCTGATAGAAGGAAATACAGGAAGCAGTAAGAGGCACCTTTATATATCCTAGGCTTAACAGCTATTCTATTAATAATGTAATTCATATAGTGCCCGAGTCCTGGAGACTCTGTGTTTAAAAGGCTAATAAAATCACATATTCAAACCAACTGGAAACTCCTTTCTGTTCTAGATGAAAAGGTTTGGAATGCACTATAAAACCAAAATATACACATTGCCCTTCTGCCTGCAAAATGCAATGTAAAAAGCAACAAAACTGTTTTGTACATAACAATTACTTTAGTTTAAAATGAGGGGATAAAACAAGGTAAGTTTTCGCATTATAAAAATATTTAATGTAAGGGAGGAGATGAGATTCTCAGACAATTATATGAGAATAAAAATCATATTTATTCCAATATCAAAAAGCCTACATGCTTAAAAGAATTTTTGGAGTGAGACTTCATACTGTTCATATTTACCCAGCCTCATTATTCCTTTTCAGAAAACTAATTTGCCATATTTTGAATACCTCAACTATTTGTATTAGACGTACTCGTTCAAATAAAGACAGAACATGATACTGAATTAAAGAAAACAAGGTCTTTTCTAAAACAGAAAACGCATCACTGAGCCATTTTACTTCACCCCCACAGCAGAGTCAATATTAAATCCCACCACAGCTCTCACTCTTGAAACAACATATGCAGCAGTGGGGTCTCTGTGGCAGTGACCATTTTAATCCATTTTGTTTGTACTAACAATAACAACACTTCTTTATTGGAAGGGAATTCCCATGAACAAAAGAAATTACAAAGGAAATCTACCAAGAAAAATGTGAGCTTGCCTAAAACAAAGATTTAACAATCGTGAACAAATGTAAGCGTTTGTTCTCCGAAAAGAAATCTTTTTCCTCATTCTCCTTCCAGCTTCAACTCAAAGAGCTCACAACAATAATGTTAAGAAAAGCTCCCATCTAATGCTGGTTTGAAGGATCTTATAAAATAAGCTTCTGCAATATGTATCTATTTGAACAACTTGATTTTTGTCATATTCTCAGAATTCATCTTTCAAATCAACTGCATAAGGAAATTTTCAAGCACATCCCAGTTGCTTTTAAGTTTAGAGGCAAAAGTTCTACACAGCAAAAGCAGACTCAAGAGACTGACATTAATCTTTTGGGCTTATTTAGCCACACCTTTTCAAAGTGTTAAATAATAACCCATCTATCACTACAATAGCTAGTATTTCTTAAAGCAACCAGAAAATCCCCACTTTCAAACTTAAACCACCTTGTACTAACTCATTCACAGTAAAGACTGAAATGAGGGCAAATCTGACTCATGTCATGGAAAGGCAGTTTTGTCCAATTTAAAGAAATGTTTTCTTAGATGGAACAGTAAGGTCAAATACTTTTCCTTTACAGCTTTGGATTTCAGTTGTTTGTGATATACAACACTGCATAAAGGTAAGGGTTTTTTTCAGCAAGGAACCTAATCGTAACTCAGCTTCTCTCAAACAAAGCACATTAGAAAGTAAAATCAGATCCTCCACTAGAAAAGCAAAAAATACATTAAATCATTTCTCAACAGAGGCAACACATAATGAAAAAGTGTTATTCTAAAGCAATGCAGAACTGAGGCAGGAAAACGAAGAAAAATTGCTTTATTCTTTTTCAGTATGGGGATGGTTCAGGAATGATTTGTTTTTTTAAACACTGTTCCTCTGCAGCTATCACGTTCTGAAATGATTAGAACATAAAATCCCCATAGGAAAGACATGGTCAGTCTCAGACAATTTTGTTGTGAATGTTACACCAGCCAAACCATTCCGCCAGTTTACAGTGTACCATAAAATATTTACACAAGCTATGAACTATAAAATATTTTCACATGAACTATAAAATATTTACACTATCAACATCAGTTCGGAAAGAATGATGTCCTGTCAAGCTGGTGTGACCTAGGAGTAGAGATTTTGTGGTCGCAGATTAAATAAAACTATTGCAAATCATCTGGAAAGTTACAGGGACTATTAGGTTAAACAAATTACTGCTTCCTGGTCTCTTGGATGGTAAATGTAACCAGGAAAGCACAGCTTATATGCTTTAAGCTAGGTTTTACCAATAAGATAAAGAAGGGTTAGGCTCATAATCAAACTGCACTGACCTCTCTGAATGTTCCTTCTAGCAAGGTGTCCAGATGTTGAAGAGGAGCAGGAGTTTTGTCTTTGAATCGTGTCAACAGTCGTCGCTCAATAGCTCGGAACTGTACGGCCCTTTCAGATAACAGCTCCTGAAACTTTTCAGCATTCAAACGTAGCTGCAATTTAAGGGTTTTCAAGAATTCAGATTAAGGGTCATATATATTGAATGCACATTGCAAATGAAACAGGAGAAGTTTAGTAAGATTTTTGAGAAGAGCGTATTATACAAATATGATGTCGTTTATACCAGTTTCCTATTTTACACTCCTCAAAAAGCTTATTAACATTTTCAAGAATTATCATTTCCTACTGACTTCAACGCTAATTGTCAACAGCCAGAATAATCTGTGGAAATGCACAAACATCTCATCAAGAAGCCTATTAACAAGACTGTAATTTCACCACCAATACCTGAAGGCTTCTTCTTGGTATGGTGTGCTATTTATGACACATATACACAGTGTATTGGACTTGATATTCATTGCAGTAGAAAGTAAATGGTTATTCCCTTAAGCCTGAATTCTGTACTGTTTGAATAATTCTCTTTCTGAAGTGAAATCCTTTCTTCTTTTTTATGTATACTAATCAGCTATAGCAACAGACTTCCTTGAAGTGTTCACAAAACTTTGAATACTGCATATCAAATGTTCAAATAACAAAAAGTCTTATTTTACCTATTAATCATCACTTACCAGTACATGCCTTTAACATTAAACTGACTAAAGGGGAGTCTTTCAGGAAACTGAGATACCTCTGCACAGTTGACAAGCTATAACTAGTAGAAGAAACATCAAGACACTCAGTTTTTCACATGTGAGCAAAAATGCCCCAAAATGAGCAGGAATTTCCTAAATTTAGAGATCAGATTACATTTAAATATAAGGAAACACGTCTTTACGTCAGTAAACGATTATGAAGAACAGTGAAGAGAAGTGAAGAGAAAAAGAAACATTTTTCAGCTTTTCTAGAAAAAGGGGGCATCTCAGGTAATATTCTCCCAATCTTGCCAAAAAAGTGTTGAAACTAACAGGGATGGGAGCATAGGGACCCACTTTGTAGATTATTTAATACTTTTGGGACCAGATAATTATTGGAAAATTTCAGAAATTTCAAAAAAGCCAGCTGCTACCAAACTAGATCCTAAATTAACATTACAGCAATAACATCTATGTTTCAAACTTCAGTGTACTTAGGCTTCATTAGATTGTACCACAAGCTTATGCTGACAGTATTTCTACCAGTCACTTAAAAAAAAAAAAAAAAAACAAAAACATTTTGACTTTCAAATTGGTTGAATAACTAGCCATGAGCTTGAGATTGAGACCAGGACCTAGGCTGACTGCTTAAAAGTCCCAGAAAATTTCAACCACAACTTCTGTCTTTCTGTAATGGTGATGGCTCAGCCTCACAGAAAATTTGGCAGCATGAACAAACATCCAATAGAATTTCTCATTCTTACATACATATGTTGCTGCTTTTGCCAAATACACGAGTTTAATAGAAATCCTCAAATAGCTATTCCCTTTTTTACTTCTTATCTTTATACTTCACTACTTATCACTTTTTTTACGGGAAAGGTGCGGGGGAAAGAATGGATATATTTTATTCTATTAGCTATTTCTACAAGCTATCTGAACTACTGGAGATTTTTCATTGTCATCTGCATAGCCAAACAGGAAAAAGCAATTACAGTTCTTTTATATCTGGTTTGGTAAAGTTTCTTGAGCCTCCAGACATTGATTTGCAAGGGTAGTTTTTTTAGACTCTGAAGGGACTTTCCATATAATTACCCGGATGACTCAGGGGGGAAAAAAAGTGCTCATGGTTTCCTTATTACAGAAGAACAAAACAGCCTAAAACTAAGGGTAAATTTTGAAAGAATTTTACAATTAGTAAACGAAGAATCCATGGCTTCTGTACAGGCAGTGAACAGAAGGGCAAATACCGGTTCCTTAATTTGTATCATTTGCAGACTGCACACTGGCTACATGTGCTCTGCTAATTGCGAGGTCTGTTTCAGAGGCAAGGCATACTCCCTGCTTTAAAAACCAAATTATGACTTTTTTTTTTTCCCAGAACTATCTTAGATATAAACTTCTATTTTCTGAAAGCCTGTGATAGCTATCATTATAATCTGATTATCATTGTGCTAACATACAATTTTAAACTAGCAGAACATTAAGGGTTCGTATATCACGTAACATACCTCAAAATGTCGATCAATTAGTTCAAAATATTCTTGCAGGGGAATGGAACCAGAAAAGGTACACGCATAATCTTTGCAATTTTGCTTCTTGAAATGTTCCTCTAGTCGGCGTGTGAGCTCTTTTGTTATCAGCCAAAGGTCTTCCAACTCATCGCTCTGGATCCTGTATCGTTCTTTGAGCAAAACAGATACAAGACTAATAAACACACATTTAAGCCACATACATCCACTACACAACACAGTTTAGATAACACACAAGTTCCACATGCTAATAGTATCCTAAGTCTACATGAGATTTTTTTAAAAGATCCATGTTCCCTAGTGTTAAAGAAATACTTGTATTCTGTTGATGTCAGTCCTAAATACTATCCCTTTTATCCTGATTTTAACAGGCAATTTTGCAGCACAAGGCTCTTACTTAAGAGTATAGGCCTGTTGGTGGAGAAGAAAAAAAAAAAAGCTATGAAGAACTACCACAATAAGGAAACCAGAATATATGAAATCATAACAACAAGCTGTCTGCAATTCTCTGTCATAATTTTAGTGAGATTTTCTCAGGGCTGGAAACAGAATTAGGCTCAATTCACTTTGAACTCTGACTGAGCACAGTATCTTAAGCATCTGATGCTAACAAACCACCTCCAATCCACCGAAAATCTTTGTCTTTTGGAAACGGTTATTGAGTTATCTCGATAATACACTCAGTATCACTCTTGTTACATCTCCACTTCCTAGGAAAGCTTGCATTTGAGAGGAAAACATTATGGAAAATCATAGAGGCCTTTTAATTAATTTTCTTACTTTTTTTCAGACAAAACACAATAACCAACAGTTCCTGACTTGCTTTCATTACATATCTACTAATACCTTATAAAAGAGGATAGACAGAAATGCAGCCATGAGGAATGGATACAAAACAGTTCTCTTTTTTGCCCATATTAACAAGGTCCACAGTAAACCAAATTAACCAGAATTCTTTAGTACTTGAATGCACTTATTTAAAATTTTCCTCAACATTAGTAATTCAAGATTGTTTGACATTAGCACTGGCATCATTCCCAGGATACGTATTTCACCGAATACAGAATGATAAATTCTGTTTACAGTGTAACAGGAAAGAAGCAAGTTTTATTTAAAAACATGCTTGTTAAAGAAAAGAACACCATCTGCTAAAGATAACATTCAACCTAATATCCATTTTTTAAACACTCACAGTGTAATGGCTGGACCTACTTGGATGTATCATCATACTTTGCCCTAAGTGATTCTTCCTTGAGGGAAATTAGCTCAGATGTTTTCAGGCCAAATCAACAGTCATTCCATTTATAACTGACATATCTAATACATTAATGGTTTAAAAGGGACAAAACTAATTTCCGCCAAAATGCATATTTTGTTTCCATACACTGTTTGTTGGTCAATACAAACACAATCTAATTTTACCATGGCCTGAGTAGAAAACACTGCAATCATTTGCTTTACATGACCTTCCAGCTTTCAAAAAAGACAAATTAGATTTAGAAACAGTAAAAAAATGAGAATCTGTAGTTGTACTAAACACACTTGAAACAGAAATATGGTGGAAAAAAAAAGATATAACTGTGCTTCTGTCCACCCCATGCTTTTACAATGGTTAACCAACTCAAATTAGCTTTTCCTTAAATAAGCTCCATTCCAGAAAGTTACAAGAGATTTTCAGAAAATTACCAATCAGAAAAGCAGGAGACTGAGGAGCACAAATAGGTTACAAAGGTTACAAAGTCTTCTAACACTACAACAGGTTGTCCAATGAGCACAACCTAAATAATTAAGAATGGCTGCTCTGTCAGTAGGTTATCTGAAGGAAGTCTAGAAGACTCAGCTCACTTCTCAGCTAGGAAGCCCACATCAGCAGCAAAAACCCCATGCACAGTTAGCAGTCCAGCCTTCTTTACATTTTGACAAAAAGACAGCTTTAAAAAATTTCCCTCAAATAAAACCTTAAAATCTAAATCTATCTGAGGCAAGCTACTTTTTGATACGTATTTTCTCTCAAGATGTACTTCAGGCTGGGCTTCTTTGCAGCAGCCTTGACAGGCTGAAGTAGCATATTCAATTACTGCACTGTTCAAAGTGGGTTAGCTAATACAATTAATAACAAACATGAAAACAGATGTCATTCCTGCTTGCAGCTTCAGCAGCACAACCCAGCTGAACCTGGAGAGCTTCATTTCTACATTCAGAACTTAAGGTCCATTTAATACGGGATATGGAAAGAGAGGTCTTCTTCCACTTGCCAAGATGGAAAACCAGAAATAAAGCCTGATCTTTTTTTTTTTTTTTACTTTTCTGAAACACTATGACTTCTAGTCAATATTTATCTACACACACAATTTTCTTCTTCAAGAACATTTCCACAGTGATAACGTTGCATAAGCAGTTTTACAAAGTATAAGCTCAGTGTTCATTTACACAGCAGAATAAGGACCTAAAAAATACTACATAATTTCATCTACGTCCCACAGCAGATCTGTTCACTCAAGCACAATCATTTTAGTATCATGACATTCTATCAAAAAATGCTTTTGTATTATGGATAGTCTCTGTTCATAAAAATATCCTGAACTTTTCTGGATTATCAGACTTCTTACAAATTATTTTTTTTTTAATCAGTTTTACTTAGGTAACATTTCAAGCAAGCAAATGCCCTCTAAGAACTTCTCTAACCAATTCAATCCAATGCATAACATGGATGCTGAGAACAGGCTGTAAACACAGAAGACGGAATGATACTACTCATTCATTTTCTAAAGTTAGGATTCCCAGACACAATAAATGAGTAGTCACACCAAGAGAAACAGATATTTTGAATCTCCTCTGTAAAGTCAACTTCACAAGTAAAGCAGTGTGGGAAAGTTTATTGTAAGACTGCAAACCCCATCCCTAGCTAGTGAATAAACAAACCTGAGAGGGAAAGACTGAGCCTTGGGGTGGGCGGGTGTGAGATTAAAAGTTGTAACCTCACTAGAAACTAAAATACATTACATAGACATAAACTTTTCCTTACACAGCATCAGAATGCAAAATGAAATCCAAATCAAAGATTTAAACTGTAATCCAGAAAAAGTTATTTATAAATCCTTTAATTTTTTTAGTCCTTAGAAACTATCAGGTCTGGAAACTTGCATGTCCAGTTAGTCAAAACTGTTTAAGATCTACTATTTAAAGGAATATTAAAAACAAACTAACAATAAATCAGTAAGTAAATTATGCATACAAAAAACAATACAAATGGATTTGAACCTTAGAAATGTAAAGCAATTCTTGGTACAATGAAAGTTACTCTGCAGATGGTTTCTGTTTTTAACACATTTGATTACATTAGAAAAGGTATTATCTCATAGCTCACAGCTGACACCACCGATATTTATATATCCCATCATGGAAAATGGATTTTTGAAAACAGTAAGGCAGATCATCCTTGTGTCAAAAGAATTTCACATCAACAAACCAGACTGTGATTTTTCACTCAAAACAGCTTTCACAAAGCATTCACACAGTGTTCCAGCTGAACTCTCTGCGATGAGCAATAGGTGTTCTAGCTTTTGGAATTGTAGTCTGCTGTGCTAAATGAAGACTTTGTGCTCTGCTGGCATGGAAAATGCTGAACACAATTGAACCGATTTGGTTCCAACGCACATGCCAAGAAAGAGTTTAGCAAGTTGAGCGGTTGCACAGAGCGAGGCACCATAAACTGTCCAAAATGAAAAGCACCTATCTCTTTCAAAAAGCACAAACTCACCACTACTCCATTCACAAACTGCTCTATACAAGAGACACTGGACCCCAGATAACAGCATAACTGCGTGCATGTTCTGTAAACATAACAGGAAGGATCTTGAATCCATAATCCTATACTTACAAAGATATACAGGCACCTAAAGATAAGAGCCAGGCATTGACTCAGACGTAGAGAAGCAAGGAGGGTCTGATGTCTAATTTAAGTCACAGATTACAGGAAGTCAGTAGAAAGTTAGACACCTGCTTTTTAATCCTTTTCAAAAATTTCAGCAGGTGACTAATTCCAAAAACAGGTGTTGAAATTCCTTTGGGAAAAGAGAAGGTCTTTTCCTTATTATAATGACTATTAATTTATTAATAAAAACATGGCTAAAAATCTGAAGAAAATCCATTTTCCTTCAGAGAACTGCCACTGTATTTTGAGTATGACTTTTTGTTTTGTCATAAAAATTTATACCTCCCCTAGTAACATAATTATAGACCTGACAGAGATAAGAAACGGTTGGTTAACACCTTGAAACTCCTGTGCTAATTTGTACACAGTGATTATCCTTCTTCATATGATCCACATTCTCACTTTGTACATATATTACCAGATGATCAGGTCTCTTTTACATTAATACTAACAGCACTTACGTGATGTTTTTGAAGCAAGAAGAGTGGTTTTGGAACCCGTTAAAAACTGAAATCCCAGAGCATTTGCCTGGTCACCCTCAGACGGATCAACAAAGTCTAAAAAAGAAAGTTAAACACAGTTTTTCTATAATTTGACACTGGTACTCAACAAACCTCAGTCCATAGCCAGGACTATGTCAACCTTCGCACAAGCAAACGAATGGGATTGTTTCCCTTCTTAGGGCTCCAAAGCAATGAATATCAGCAGTAGTTTGGTATAACCCCCCTTCGTGCCCAGGTAGAAGCTGAGCTACACACTGGTTGCTCTTTCCCAGCCTGAAAACAAAAGGTAGGTGTCTCGGAGGTTCAGTCTGTACCATCTAAAAAGAAGTGTGATTAGTGAAGAGCCCGAAGACTACCACCTTCTACCAGATGCAAGATCATCTTTAATTCAGATATTTATGCAAAAAATATGCAGGAATTATCACAAAAATATTTAAGCACGCTCTCTATTCAGCTTTCAGCACAGAGCAAAACAAGCATCTAGATTGCTAAAACAAGCTACTCTGCAAAGTTCATGCAACTCCACCTTTCTTTTCATTCCATGTAGTGCATAATACCAGTTTAAATGGCTTCATTTTAGAATACCGTATTTCAGTAACTACTCTACTCCCAAACTTCTCCTAAAAATAAGACAAAACAAGAAGAGATGCAACTTGTACTGCGTACACCAATAATTCAAAGTTTATTCACAGATCACGTCATAATCAGCATACTCTTTTTTTTAACACAGGAATATAAATGGAATGAACAGAAATCAGAATATTTTAAGGCCTTCTTAGTCCAATGGTTTGGGTTGTATTTTCCACAATGCATCCCTAAGTTAAAAATAAAATACAATGTGCTATTCTGAAAGCATTATTACTTAGCCATAATGGAAGTCCATTATGAAAACCTCAAAATGTAGACATTTGGAAAAAAGGTTCTCTGTTTCAAGTATTACACAACACACCCACTTGAGAGAAAAGTTATATTTACCCTTAAAGTGAAGAGAATCACGCTACAAAAAAAGCCAATCAAGCCTTCTCCACTGCTCTCAGACATATGTACAATATAAACTTTTCAAAGAGAGAGAGGCAGCCCCACCTTAAAAATATCGTAATAAACTTGTTGGCCCACACAGCTCTCAGAAAACTGCTCCAGAACCTTAGTCCTCTGAAGTTCAGGAACTTAATCACTGCCAGACTGAACTTACTCTCAATCGCTTTGAAAGTCCTGTTTATTCATTTCTTTTTGTGCTAATACGATCATCTAGATCCATGATGCAGCCACAAAATATTTACTGAAGTCAAGAGTATTCTCTTTTTTTGCCTGCATTTTACTAAGATAAATGAGTCACTTTCTTTTAACTCTCCTCTTCAAATCCCTAGATAACATTCATAGCCTTTTTCTACACTTCTGAGTCTGAACTAATTTTTATTTAATATCAGCAATCAGCACTCAGTGTGCCAGGGCCTAGTAATATGATATTAGCTTCCTGCATGGAACCATTTGGTCTAATACATCCTCAGTTCTTATTTGTTTGCTTATGATTACACCATATTATACCACAGAGTATTCCTCTCTCTTCCAAATTATGAGCACATAATTACAGCAGAAATTATTTTCATAACATTACAGTACTCAATTTCATTCTTCTTTTTCCAGTCCTAAATGGTACCTAATTTCTCCCTCAAACTGTTTTAATATAATTCTGCATGCAAAACACAGCTCAGGTTTGCGCATCAGAAAATATTGCTAAGTACAAATCTTTTTGCTCCAAGAAGGGTAACGAAATTATTAAATAAGATCAGCTTCAGATCGATATATCAGAAATTCCACCAGTCTTCCTCCCAAGCAACTGTACTCCTTTCATACAACATTGACCACTTCTGCTTCACCCTACCCTTTTTTTTTAAATGAATGCCCATTTTTTCCCTATTACAACACCACTTATGCAATTTTATGTAAAATTACTTTCTGCATACATAAAAATTAGTTCTATACCACAAAATCTGAAGTTTAACCATAGACAGATATATTACTACAAGTTAATTATTATAATTAAAATATTATGCCATTGTTTCTTTCAAAATATACTTGAAAAACATTCTCACACGAGCTTTTTTAATTACCTCATTACTTCACACAGACAAACAATTCTTGTTGGAAGCCTCTACCACATTTTCTACTAGAGATATATTTAAAGACCTACCTGGAAAAATGCTGAGAAAAGTGACAGGAGGTTTGTTGGTGTCAATAGTTAGCTTGTGGTTTGCTACTTTCGAAGGCTGAGATGGAAAGCAAACTAAGCGCAAAGGCAGACTGAAGTTACACTGCGCAACCCGCGGTATCCCTGAAATCAAAGAACACACATTACCAATTAAAATGCAATAAAGATTAGATTTTATTTAACACTCTAGACAAACAATTCCACTTTAACACAAACAACAGCTGTGTGATTATTCCTGATGCTTCAAACACAAAACTGAAGCATGAACATTTTTATCTGGAATATCCAAAACTAAATGCTTTTTAAGAATAGAATTACTTTCTTTTTAATACTCCTAAATAACATCTACGCAACCTTCATATCATCTCTCAGAAATTTATGTCTTAGAAAAGAATATATCTAATAGAGATTATTACCCAAAAGTATATTAAATTCTATCTTTTAAGTCATTGCATCACAACAGAATAAACTGTAGAACAAACTGGCTGCTGTCTTGAGTATTGGGATCTCCTGTCATATGCAATTTATTCGGAATGGTGCAAGAGAAAAGAGGAAGTTTTAATACTAACTTCTAGAAAACACATTTGAATGTGTCAAACATTTTCTCAGATATTGCTGGCATGTCAGCAATTCCCTGATACGTTCTATCTGAAATGTAGAAGTGCTAATTGCTACAAAACATGGACTACTTGCTCTTTTGAGCAGGCAGATTATGGGGGTTTGCAGACCTTTTTTTTTTTATGAAGCAGCTACAGGAAAACCTAGTTTAACAACAACAGATTTTTAGAGACAATAAAATAAGCAACTGTCAGAAAAGTCATGAAACTGATAGCTACATAGAGGTTACCAGTCATATAAGCTTAGCATTTTGAGCTCAAATGTTTAATAGTAAAAAGGGCTGCTTGGATGGCTAACAATTTTGTTTGTTTGCTGCTTCACAAATCTCTTGCAAAGAAAAATTTACTTCTGAGACTCATCTAAGGGGAAAAAATGTTACTGGAAGGCTCAGATTCATCCTTCTGATTGTCAGTTCATTAGGTCTTTTGGCTGGCTGATAATGCCTCCAAGCAACTACTGCACAGCAGCTTGTAAAATACAAAGTCATAGTAAAATGAGTAGAAAGCTCATTCAAACCAAAGACGGGTCCTCAAACTTAGGATAACATCAGGTTCCAAGGAAAAATCCTGAAGGAATATTTGAAAATAAACCCATGACCTTTCAGAATGATTCATTCAACTGGATCTCTACCATCTGATGGGAAAAGTAAAATCTGCTCTTGATGACAACATAACACAAATATCTTACTATTGATCTTAGATGTGGAGACTTATCAACAGGAAAAAATTTAGTGATGAAAGCAGCCAGAAAGACTTTAAACGTTTTCATATTTAAAACAGGGTATTTTCCTTCTTTTTTCAAATCAATTTTTTCCTACATAGTCTGCTGTCAGTCTGCCTCACCATAAACATAACTTATCATTGTTTCAGAAAAAGGTCAAATCAGAACTAAATCAAATATTACCTAGCTTTGGGAGTGGCTGGGGACGCTTCTAGTTGATTAATCCAAAACAACTATAAGACAAACCAAAAAGCTCCAGGAAAATCTAGCACTGCAGTGAAAACTCTACAAAGCAGTAGCAACGTGTGGAAGTCAGAACTTCCTCAGCCCTTTGGTCTTATATCTAGTAATACATCTCACTTCATCTAGAGCTGTGATACTTCGCATGATACATAATTTTAGCTTTGTAATAAAGAAAAAAAAAGAGTGGGGAAAAAAAAAATCAGACTCTCTTCTAACCTGAAACACAATAGAAACTAACACCTCATAAGGTACTAGTCTGTAAAGGCATACTGTGCCACTTATCTGATAGAAGTAATAAAACAGGTAATGCCTTGTAGCTACTATTTCACTTCCAAGTTATTCATTCATTTAATGACACTTGAAGCCCAACATTAATGTGTATTATAAAAAGCATTAAAAAAAAAAAAAGCATCAGAACTCAGATCTCCATGTTAAATATTCAGAGAATTGATATTTGTTCTGGTGTTGATGACCCTGAATTTAAGTAGTCCAGTGCACCTCACAGTAACCCAAACAGATTTTGTCCCAGAAGATTCTACAAAGTTTGCTGTGTAGAATCACAGCAATATTCTCTTCAGCAGCAGGTTTTCATCTTGAGTAGATATTTCTTAACAAAACCCCCAATTTTTCATTTTTAGGATGCTATTCTTTCAAATTTATTTTATTATATTTTATTAATAATTAATTTCTAAAATATTTCATATAGCAGAAATATGCCACAAGATAATAGCCAGTCTTGTCAAGAGTAGCATCTTATTGACATGGTTCTAGCATCTATCTCCGGTAGGGTCTGCTGAAATATCTGGAAAGCAGGAAAGGAAGAGTGCCAAAACACAGTTATTTACTTTTTATTTCACTTACTATGCTTGAAAGAGCATAACTATTAAAAAATAAGACTCAACTACACATACACCTATAACTCCTATTTAGAAAACTGCAAAACTGAAAATACCCTTTCAGTTGATCTCTAAACCTATGACAAGGAACTTCTTTACCTTCCCAAAACATGAAGCGATTTGTACTTACTATATATTATTAAAGTTCATAAAATATTTTTGTATAAGCACATCTTTTCAACACATCTACTACTGCACTGCAAGACTACACTTCTTCCTTTTTAGTCTATGTATACGTAAGCTAACTTTCCAGTCTTGTTTTGTCTTTTAATTGTACCCTTTCCAAGAATCACAGCTACCATGATCACAGCAGAGTTTTGTACTGCTGGTAATCTCAGACAGAAAGCAGCCTTTTAGCCTTGAAGGAGATGTTTCCAACAGGAACTGAAACAAAGAGATGTTGTGACATCACTCCCAGAGCTAGTCAGTCCACACAGCATAGCACTAGCTACAAATCCTTAATAGTTGTTCCAGTGGCGCCAAACAAAGCTATAATTTAGCTGCCTTAGTGCTTGCTAAAACTTGAAAAAAAATAGACAAAATTATGGTAAAGAAAAATTACACAATTGTTCTCAATTTCCAATCTCAATGCAGAAGGCACTTAATACTTTGTAAAATTCCCGTTACACAAAAGAAAGTGCAATATACTTCACTAAGAAACGTCTTTACTACTTTTTACTTTCTACATTCACACCTACATAGCATCAAACCAAGGATAATAAGCACTTGTAGAAATAATAGCTAAAATGACAGCTCCATTCCAATTCTGCTTTATTCAGCATATACTGTCACACATGAAACTATTCAAACTTTGCATTTTTTTATTCACTTACCTTCAGGATTGAGCTCTACCATGTCACCAGCAACGGGACAAAAAAAAAATACATCAGATATTACTCAAATAAGAAAAAAAAAAAGGAAATGTAGTAACAGGTTTTTAAAAACTTAAGACACATTTGTTAAGTAGACAATACATAAAGACATAATACTAGCCAAACACCAGACATGAGACCACATTTCATCAATAGTGCAACCCCATCCAACTGACTGACTCATTAAACTTCAGCTGGATGAATCCCACAGAAATAGACTGATTTGGTCACAGATATGGATATGTTAAAAAACAAAAGAGGAAGTAGGCTCTGTTCAGATAAAACGAAGTCACAAAGGCACTTAATTTTTATATACTAGTATATTACACTTAAGAATTTGTCTACCAAGTAACACTAGTATTTTTATGTAATTGAATTATCATAGCTTAATAGTGTAAATAATATCCAAAAATTTAGCAGATTTTAATTATGTTCCTTTATATAAAAGTCTTCAAAATTCGACCATCAAAGGCAAGTTTTTAAAATTTCTTCTTCAGTTGCCTAATTCTGTTAGATGTCACATCTGCCTGTTCTTTTTTTTAATTGCACATAAACCATTAAACATACTTAAGATGCAAGATTTCTTTACTTCCCTAACCAAAAGAATTGAAAATCCAACCTAACATCTAAAATATAAGCATATGTTTTACTAGAATTACCTGAAAGGAATAAGACATTCATTTGCTGGTCTTCCAAAGCAAATCACAGAAACAAGACCAGCAAAACAAGGATCCAAGATACTGATAAGTCACCTGTACAGTGATCCTGCAAAACCTGTCTAATCCACAACACTGATTTAGACAGTTATGCATGTACAGCATCTCATTCACAAGGAGCATGAAGTCAGAATCACCATACAGAGGGACTGAAGTTGTACAAGCTGTTCATGTAGGCTCTCAAGAAGACAGGAGTGTCCTTTCCACTCCCACTCTCTGCAAGCCACATCTAAAGAGGGTAAGACCGAGTTCTTTAAAAACATGACTTCCAGTTTTGACTAGAAATAAACATTTCAGTCATAGCACAGCTTAGACTATCACCATAAACACAATGTTTGAAGTGTGAAGTGACGTGAAGCAAATGCTTACATGAAAGCGTCAATATTGGACAAGGTACTCAAGACCACCACCCTCCACAGAAGCCCTACGTTAGATGTATTTCTTTCATGTCAGTCTACTCCAATTTTGCTGGCATAGCTCTGTCTTTGCACAGTGAACTAAATCAGCAAATCTGTCTGAGAAACAATTGCTGATTGTGTAAGAATAACAGCGGAGGAGGTGCATGAGCAAAGCCAAGCAGTGAGAAGAGAAGAACTGAGAGCTTTAACTGGTAGAGAAGAACTGAGAGCTTTAACTGGTAGAGAAGAACTGAGAGCTTTAACTGGTTTATGCAGCATTTAACTTAACATGGAAGTCCTGCCTAAATATAGTTTCTCAGTAGCCTGACATATTCACAAAGCTGTGTTTAGAAAACTAAGCTAATCAGTTAAGGATAGCAAGATAAATTTACATATTCTATCACTGGGGTCATTAGGGCATTACAAAATAACGACTGGGTTTCTATTCCTTTGTGTTAGTTTATTTGTTTAGAATGAATATGTTTATCTGTTAAAAAGGAAGTGATGAATAATCACTCCCAATGCTTATTTAAATCTCCTCCTCTGTGTCGAGGCAGTTATTGTCACATTTGCCCACAGACCAGCAGCCTGAATAGTCATAAAGGTGTAACTACTCACTCCAAGAGGTGGTCCCTTCAAGAGCAGAACAGAAGCAAATCGTTAGGACAGGATGGGAGCGCTGGCACAGCTGTTTCCCAGGCAATAAGCTTAATGATCTTACCTCTGTAAGGCCAATTACGTAACTCCTTGCAACATAAAATATTAACTAAAACTGACGACTAGATAAGCATTATTTTTTTAATTACTACTCTCTTTAATACATTTCAAAAGAACAATTATAAGAAATCTGAGGGAAAAGGCCTCCAAAAAAATGCAAATCAGTTTGAAATCTCCAGTGGCTTACCTGTTGGTATGTTATATGAAACCATACAATTTCCTTCGAGTTCTGATGGAGTACAATTCCCCTTCAAAAAGACAGACAGGACCACAGTTTCAGATGAATCTGGTTCTAAAAACGACACAAAATTAAATCAAGTAATAGGAGCATCCAAATGAACACAACATATTTCCTAGCACTTTGAGAATCATTCTGCTAAACTATGGTAGTTGTTTCCATTAGTTCACCTTTATCAAATCATGGTATGTGCTCTTTTTAAAAATCTTTAATTTGTAAGAGGCAAGCTAGGGCCTCCAACTATTTTGAAGCATAACCAATAAAACAATTCAGCAGACTGAATATGGAGAATTTAAAAACAAGTGAAGTTTTATGTTGCGATTTTAATATTGTACAAAGCCATCAGTCAGTTACTCCTGTCACACGTTGAGAAAACATAAGAACTGTGTTTTCAGATGAGAATAGCGGTCAGTAAAGCCCTGTTTCAATAGGGACCATTACTGCACATTTCAGAGCAGAAATGGTCTGTAGTCACAACTGAAGCAGCCGGCACACTTGTCTGGCCTTGAGTTGCTCATAGTCTTAAGGGCAACTTCACCAGCAGTCTCATCAACAAAGTTAAAAAAAGGCTACAATCCTTAAACAGTCGACGCTAAGCTGAGAACATATGCTAGACTGTCCACCAGTACACAAACTTTCTGTCCCTGCTTGTAGCTCAGTACTGTCATTTCTACACAGACAGAATTGTCAGAAAAAAAAAAAAAAAAACCCAGCTGAGGTACTACAGAATAATTGATTTTTTTTTTGCCTCCATCATAAAGCTGCCACCCCACCTCTCCTCACCCGCCACCCATCATACCACAATCAACGAAGCAACTCCATTCCTTTCTACCCCACCTTCCTCCACTAAGCAGTACCTGGAAGATGTGGAGTGCAACAGTGCACTCGATGGAAGCTGGACTACACCTTTCCAGTATCCTCAGAAAAAAGTAATACTGTAAGGGTACTATAATCATTTACCTAAATCATCAAAGATGAACTGGTCACAGGTCACTGCTAATGGAGCTTGCACACACACTGCCAGGCTTGGCTTCTGCGCAGCCACTCTGCTCTGTACTGTTATCTAAATCAAGTGAGACATACAAGTATTTAAAGGAAACAACAAATTCATCTCTCTACAGGAAAAAAGACAGAACCAACAAAAAACATATAAAAAAAATCTGCAAAGACCAATTCAGCAACAATGCTTCAGAACTTAAAATTTCAACTTCAAACCCAGTGTTTTCCTTTCACAGTTCTTATTTACTTACAGCCAAAAAAGAAATGCAGTAATTTGTAAGGTTAAAAAAACCTGAGGGAATTTCTCATTTCTTTGTAATTTTAACCCAAGACAAACCAATACTAGAGTGGTAATTAAAATGTCAACATTTTGCAAGTGGTCATCTGCATTCATTCTAATGCAAACAACCATAAAACATTGAATCTTTGAAGTGACTAAAGTGAAAAACACCAAAATTTATGAAATCTAAGCTAACCAAACAAATTACTTTCTTTAACCACAAAGAGCAATGCATAGTCTTCTGAATAACTTCAGATTCAACTCTTATTTGATTTTTTTACTGCAAACAAAAGAAGAAGACAATCAATATACAGGATACTCAGAACAATAAAAGCTCCAGATTATGAGAGCTGACCTAAACATAAATTTGCTGCTTCTATTGTATGCAGTTATTCTGCTGCAAAACTAATGGATATCAAAAGAACGTACTTAACTCGTATCTAAAACAAAAGTAATAGTGGTGACTGAGATCTGAATATGGTCTGCATAGACACAGACCATATATCCAACATCATCTGTTTTGTATTGCTGGTCTACCGGGGAGCTCATTACATCCAGTTAAATCAGTTTAGATAAATATTATTGGATATAAAATGACTACAGTGTTAGGAACTTTGCCTACTTTAAAGTAATTAACATCATCATTGGTTTAGGTTTCACAGTACATTTGAGCAGCCAACAAGCTCCCAAATCATGCATCGCTATAATGCTAGCAAGGAATAAATAATATCTACCTCTGTACATACATCAGCTAAACTTTACCCATTTTATGAACCCAGAATCTCAATAACATGAACAATGTAGATGGAATCAGTAAAGATATTTTGCCAATTAAATGAGTCAAAAACATGCAGACATAAGACTGCACTCTTCAGAATTAGTAATCAGGACAGTGACATTTAAAGTTTCTGGCAAATACTACTGTGGTGCATTTCTCAAAGAGATGGAGACACATGAAGATCAGTCTAAGGAACTTATCGCAGAAAAAAAAAGATTCCAGAAAAAACTGAATGCATGGTAACTCCTACATTTACTACTGTTGTTTCACTAAAAGGTAGGAGATGCATAAACAAGAAAAGAGAAAGGGGAATTAATTATAATGCCTTGCCATTAAAAAGATTATTAAATATATAAACATGCTTGTTTTAAACAGAGTTTACCTTGGCTCTTACAATAGCAATAACGACTGGATAAAGGAAGGCAATGGGAATTACCTGTGTTTCCAGTACTGAAATCATAACCGCTCCCCAAAAATTTAATTTGGCAATTATGAACACTATGATTTCCACTATAACAACTCACTTGTACAATATATTGGCACCAATGTAAATTAAAAGCTGACAAATTCACACCTGTCTTGAGGTGATTTAAATTTACATTACATATTTGAAGACAGCCTTGTATTTGCAAACAGCCTGGTCTGAAGTCCGATGTCATTCATCTGAATTTCTTTGAGCTAAACTACCACAGACTTTATCAGAATTGTGACTTTATCCTGTATTATTTTAGCACTTAAAAGTGCAGATTAATGTGTTGGACCAAGCGCAACTAAACCACACTAGTCTGAGGGAATCTGGTTGAAACAGTCCAGTCACCCTTGGAACTTCTCACTCAAGACCGAAGGAGAACTTGCAAGGTTCTCAAAAATGAGGCTTCCTTGATATTCTTAGAAGATCCTCTTAATCTCTGAAATAAAAATCACAATCCTTTTTAGGCAACAGTGAGGAAAAACTACATTTGCATACACACACACTCTCACACTTTCTTTATAATCAAGTTACAGGCACCAACTCTCATGGAGGAGTGCAATGACATCAATCTTCTAATCAGATTTTCCTACTATTTTTTTTTTGTTCAAGAGCAAAAGCTATGGAAGCCTATTTACAAAAGAAAGCCTGCTTTTGTTTATTGATGACTAAAAAGGCAGCTGAAGATGATAAACTTCCCATCTGAGTAACAAAACATTTACTGCCTTTGAAAGGTGGTGGCAGAATTATTCATGACTTCAAAAACTACTTCATTCCATGCTAATAACGTCTCGGCTTACTGACAAGCCTACCAAAAATGAAACTGCAATCATTTTTGACTTCAGCAGAAGGCTTGCTATAATGACACCTTGTCATACTAAGGAGGGGAAAAAATGAGCATTTATTGCATTTCAAATTTTAATCCTTTTCATGTTCTGAGTGAAATACACAGAAAGTGACGCGTCTGTTACAATTTGCCACCACTATCTGAATGCTATTGTTTGAGTTCAGCACAGTACCTTCACTGTGATTGACGGTACTGCCTCTGCTTTTACCTCACTCTCAATGGCTTGCTGTGAAGAGAAAGATGAAAACAGAGTAAATTCAATGTTCCACATGAATGAGCGAACACAACGAATGCAATGTTACTTTCCTGCCATCAACTTGGTAAACACAGAATTAAGATTAAAGGACTTATAATTCCTATGACAGAATAAAATACACAAAATACATTTCTGAGTTCCTTCTGAAAACGTAAAGTCTCTGTTTGAAATTGCCTGCAAAAAGGACAGCAAAAGGTCATGAATATGGTGTATATATAAGAAACTAATACACCCTGATGTATATATGAATATTTGAAACCATTTTGTTTGGCACACTACTTTCCACTGTATATTTATTCAAATTCTGGAAATACCTTCTGCTATTCAATCGGGAAAGGTGCCTTCCAATCTCCCAACATATTATATACACACCATAATACATCCTATAAAATCACACACATTATCTTATAATTGAAATATACCTCAAACTTCAAGAGAAAATTATAGCAGGCATTTTAATACTCCTGCTAATCTCTATTTCAATAGGCAATTCCATCTACTTCAAAATTTATCTTGACCTTGCAGTCTACTTTAATTTTATTTTATGCTTATATTTCATTTTGAAACAGGTCAGTCACCTGAGTTAACGAAAATGTTCCTGTGTAAACTACTATGAAGAAACACATCTCTCACTTCTGCTATAATACCAAATTACTGACTTGACCTTTTATCTTCCCATTATAAAAGAGTAAATTAAAAACAGTGTAAGGTTCACATCTGCAAAGTTCTTTAAAAATGTCAGGAAGCTAGTAGGCTCTCTGGGTTCTAGAAGCAGGACCTTCATTTGTACATCATATGTCTTTTCCAGTTAAAAAAAAAGATTGCTACGTTCACACTGGCTTGCCGTGCTCCCTATCTCTGCTGACCAGTGGTTGATCCTGAAGCAATAGCAGAGGTGGAAAGAGCACCCTTTGTATATTTAAGTCTCAGAAATTACCTGGACTTCTCTTATCAAGGCCGTACACAGGAGGTGGTGTTAAACAGCCAGAATGATCCTCCCTTGTTTATCTAATCAGTTTTAACACATCTATATCCTCTTTGCTCTTACCACACACAATGCAATTTCAATCTTTTTTACAAGTAGCATCTGAAAAGCCTGTAATTTCCAAGGTCACTGTAGAAGCCCCAAAATTGTTTCTACATTTGCTTCCCCACGAAGTATCTTATCAGATTTTTCCTTTCTAGATGGCTATTGAAAAAAACACACAGAAAAGCCAACCACACAGAAAACTAAGATATACAGGCAGTCTTAGGAAATACAGATTCAAGGCTGTGGTTTGATTGATACACTGAGTTACTTATATATGACACAGACCAATTGCATCTGGAATGTTGAACAAATGAGCACAGCAGCCTTAGAACATTTTATGTACTTAACAGTTCTAAGTGCTGTAAGCAGATTATTGCAGCTAGCCAAGGAGACTAGCACACATTATAAAGAGGTCCCTTCACCAAACAATAATATCCTTGTGTATTTTTTAAACAGTAAGCAGCCCTGAAAAATCAGTTTTACACAAAGTAGTGGCCAGAAATGGCTCATTACAGATGTTCTAGTGCAACAAATATGTTCTGAAATGTTGAAGTTTAAAGAGACAGTATAAGCTCTCCTGAATCTTAATTTGAATCATTTTTTGTAAACTACTTATGTATACAACATGAATAAACTGATTAGGCTGCAACACCAGAGAATACTGAACGATGGCTGGCCAGAGAAAGATTATTTCTGACAATACAACTGAGTGGTTTGAGTATTTTATCTTGGAAAGATCCAAGGGTGACACTTCTACTCTTTAACTGCTCACCAGTACAACTTCTCATCCCAAAGTTATTCCAGATCCTAAGTTCTCGCTCAGTTAGATTTGCTTAGCCAAGAATCTAATGGTCCTAAGACAGAAGATAACAAATAATTTTAACAATTCCAGTTAAAATCTTTAATAAAAGCGTCTTCTAACTGTGGAAAAACTAAGGGATACGCAGCTCAGTACCACAAATACAGATACATAATAATCCATGATCACAGTATCCAAGAAGTCATAGTATCCATGATCAATCATCATTTGCTCATGTGTGAAACCTATATTTTTAGAGTAATTTCCTTTTTGTACCGGTACATACAGATTCTGCATCCAAATCCGGTGAAACTTCTGCTGTGACAGTTACATCTCTCTGTTTTTCAGATTCAGGCAAAATATCTGAAAGAAAAAGAAAAAGCAAAGCAGCTCTTCTTTAAAAAACATGCAGCTACATTTCTAAAATTAATACAATTCCAACAGCATCAAGTTTCAAATTTAAAAATTTAAATACAAATTTGAAAAAAAAAAAATAGCAACACGTATGATTTTTGATACTACCAAAGAAGCTTCCCCATTTTATTAGATTTCTAAAAACATATACCTGGACCTCATTCTGGATTTCTAATTTATGTACAGAAAAGGACTTAGGTGCATTCTGTAACAAGATTTTACACCTAATATCCATTATATTCAGAGGCCATAAGATATTTTTTAATGTTTGTCCTCACATGCATACGCTAATACACCTGTAATAAAGAACTACCTCCAGAACAACACACCATACATCTCATGGCACTTTTATCAAAATAATTTGATAAGGAATACACTAGACAAAAGAAAAAATTCTGTGTCCAGTGGTCTAATTCCTCTGCATAAGAAGGTATATGAAAGTTTTATGTATAGAACATTATATTGGGCTTGGTTACAATACATTACCTGCTGATTTCCAGTACCGTCAACATACAAAGTAAGGAATGCTATGAACTTATTTATATCCATGATAAAAAACCTTATGCAGATTCATATATGTAAAAAAAAAAAGTTGTACAAATTAAAAGTTTAAATAGCATGAGGAATTATATAACCTCCTCTTAAGAGTCCAGAAGCCCAGCCCTAGGGTATTTGCATTTTTCTGAGAAGAATTTTTATTTTTTAAGACTAAATGTATTGGAAAATGAAAAATCTGAAAAGGAAATGTATCGTTCCTAAAGTAACAACCTGTCACCTTTACTTGATGTAAAGGGGAAATTAACATACTAATTGAATAATTGAGAGCATGAGCACATTCAGAAAGCTGAAAGAATTTTATTACACAGAAAGTGTTGACAGTGACACAGAACTAGTAGACAGCGTGTATCTCTTTCTAACAAGAGGGTCTAGGGAAAAGATTTTGATGAAGACAGAAAATAAGTTTTCATTTTCTTGCGCTCAGAGAAAAATGCCTCCCTTTGTCACAAGGAAGAAAAGTAAAAGCAAAACACGTTCCTCCAATACCACCTACAAAAGAAATTTAGGCCTGTTTCATACAGCCAAAGTTGCAAAGAACTGGTTCTCCCAACTACACACAGATCAACCCGATCCATTCTTTTTCTATCCCTTCTTAATTATTTCTCTTCGGGTTTCTTCTTCAAGCAAACTATGACGCAACTTCTGTCATACAGTCATGTTTCTATTAGAAGTAGGACTGAGATCACAAACAAAGTTTACATATAAGTACCAGCTTTTTGTTACTATTAAACTGAGCCAAAACACGTATGTTTAATCACTTATGTCATCCAGACTGATGTGAGTAATATTAGATCTAAGTTAGTATAACAGTTAAGATTTTTAAATATTTCATCAGTTTATAATGTAAATCCTTATTCTTCAAAATGTATAAAACAGCTTAAGTTCAACAGTTTAATGGTCAGCACCGGACAGAAATACAAGACATTTATGGAAATAACTACTCTAAGGGTTTTTTTATTATGATGACCTAATTCTAAATACCTTCCACGTTTGAAAGTCGAAATGAAACAAAGAAAAATTATTTCCATATAAGGTTAGATATTTTCAAAACAATACAAGCTCTTACTGCACAAGCATGAATTCAAAAGACAAAAAAAGTTAACAGCTCATTTTAAAGATCATGTTCAGGAGTAATTTAATGGCAACCAATGTTCAAGCTAAAGTTTTCAGAAAAACAGTCAAAATGCAAAATGCCCAAAACATCCAAAACTGTTATTCTTCATAAGTAAAATGTTCTGTTGTAAAAAGAGGTTCTCTCACAAATTTTACATCCAGATAAAGCCAAACACACCATTAGAGCATCTCTCCACAATGGAAAGAGCATTCATAAAAATTCATCTGAAAACAGCACTTAGATCAAATTAGATATACTGAGGAAGAAAATTAAGAGGAAGCAAGAATGGTGAAAAGATCAACAATATTCAAAGTAAACTTGTCAATCACACTGTGACAGTTATTACAATATTTAAAAAGGATAGTTACAGTTCCTTTCTCTCTCTCGATCTTCCACATAATATGCTAAAACTAAAAAGTGAAAGTTGATTCATTTAAAATGGATTTGTTCTTTCCTTCATGCTTCCCTTTCCTTTGGTTATGGTAGCCAGAAAAAATTGTCTAATACTTATAAAGAAGAGCTGTGGTAAAAACCAGTGGAATTTATCCACATCTATATGCTTATTTAACACATTTCTGGATTTGGAAAATTAAAAACTTGATATTAGTCTATCACAATAATGGATGAAGTTATATGTAATTACAAAATATAGAAATCTTTGAGTTGTAGAATCAAACTTGTGACTGCAGATAAATAATTTTTTATTTTCTAGGAATTTCAACTGGGAGCTTTTTCACTCTTTTTCACATAGAAAGCAATGACTATTTCTTTTGTGATTTTAAGAGCACGTTCACCATAATCAGGAAAAGATTTTAATTTGCTCTTTCTATTTGTCTAAGATTTTTCCATAGTTTCCTGTAAAAATCACATGCTTCCAATTCACGGGGCAAGTCACATACACAGTTTAAAAACCCATGTTTCATGTTTGAGAAAACACAAGCTTTGAAGCTCTGTGGAAATTATGTGCCCTTACTTGAATAAAATCAATGCAAGTTATTAGCAATGTATGTCAATTCCAAAACTTATCATGATCGGTTATTTGGGTATTATTGATATCTCTCACTATGTTCTTCAAATATGCTTTTGAAAGAAATTACAGAAACAGAAAAGTGGCTTTAACAAAAGTAATTAGTTGTTAACTTCACGACTTAAAAAGCCATTTGTAATAATAAAACAGAATTTGGCAGTAATTTTTCTCTCTCTGAAGCCTAATTATATCAGAACTGTTGAAATTATTCAAGTTTTCTTGCCTTTGGGTAGTCAAGTGTTTTCTCTGAACCCTTGTACTACTGAGAATTATCTGCAACCTGATGTGAACTTCTCCATAGTTCCAACAGGCATTATGAAAATACAAAGAAAAACACTGCATTCAAGAGCCTTACAGTCTAGGATTTTGTTTGTATGCTTTTTTATTAAAAGCTCTATTTTATTAAATATTAAATTTCCTACAGAAATGTAATTATGGTTAAAGTCCGAAAATAAATTTTTTTAAAGTGCTAAAAGGAAAGTCAGGTGGATAAAAGCACATAAAAATACAAAAAAGGACAAAGGATACCTTGTGCTTTTGTGGCCTCCTTGATGATTTTTTGGAGCTCTTTCATTTCAGCATTCATTTCTTCATAGTTTATTTCCCTAGCATCAACCTTAGGAGCCTGGAAGAGCGAAGGATCAGTTCCAAGGTATGAACACTGAAGATGCCCATCATCAGTCAGAGTGACTATAACACCCTTCAAGTCTCTGCAAAAAAAAAAAAATAAATAAAGATAAGGCTCACTAAGAAATTGGGAAGAATCACAGAAGTAACACTGAAAATATGCTGCTTCTACTGCGCCATCTACAAATACAATAGAACTTCCTGTTTTTAACAATATCCTTTGACCAAAAGACAATAACAGTATTTATTCTTCAATTCAGATGTTTTCATTAATATCACTCCCACTTGCTGCAATCGCACCTCAGAACAAATCTGTGTTAGATGGGTAAAGCACCTCAGAATACGTGTAATCGGGAGAGGTAGTAGAAAGAATCAGAACAAACAAGCTGAATAGATAGTTGTCATCTCTTTTACTCACAAATTGCTACTTAAGCTTTTTGGAGAATGGATGTTAAAGTGGGTATGTGGGAAAAGGAATTTGCTGAACGGAAGAGCCGGTAAAGGAAGGCAAGGGAAAGAATGTCTTACAAGAAATCAGGAACAGGGAGATGCTCACAGTGAAGACAGCAGCAGGGCTTTGATGGTATCGATAGCTCCCTTCACCAATTCTTTGGCTGCTACTGCAGCTACTGTGCTGGCTTCAAACCCCGGCTGGCTGCTCTGTGCAGTATCTTTCAGAAAGGAAACCACATGGATCCAGAACATTCCCTTTACACTCCTCGGAATCAACACAAATGAGTGTTTTATTAGCTACAACTATAGTCTTTTTTCTCTCAAGGGAACAGTACTTCATTGCTCCCACAAAAATCTCACTCATTTTGTTTATCTGATCTGTACAGTGCAAATGTAAGATTTAGGAAAGTATTTAACAACCTATGAGACAATAGGGAGTACTGCCAACATTTTCCTTAAGTTGAAGGTTATTCCTAAACAGAAGATGAACAGACAGGAAAGAAAAACTAGCTCAGATGTTAACAGCAAAAGTTAGGAGAAAGCTAACTTTCAATTTATTTTTTTAAATGCTTACTTGTAATTAAATTAAAAGCCTGTATTAATTTTCATAATCAGAAAGTAGCACATTTATGCCAGTAATTTGCTCTTATTCCATACTTAGAACATCTTATAGCAGAAACTGCCTTTGCTTTATATGGCAATTGTATTTGAGCCAAAGATAGATCAAATTTAATTCTTAGATATGAAGAGTGATTTGGATAAGAAAGCCTAATTCACTATCCCACTAATTAAACCCCTGTGAAAATACTGCATCTATATAAGCGTTGAAGATATAATTCATAGAGAATAAACAAAAATTCTTTTAACTGACACTTGCAAGATACCTTTCAAGTGCCTCCTCTAGATCAAATACATATAGAACAAAAACCAGGCAGCTATTTAAAAGAAATAGAATTCTCTCATTTCCTACTCTGTCTTGTAGCATGGCTCCAGAACACCCAGATAGGAAACCTTAATCTAAAATTTTCATATTAAAAGTTATTATGAAGGCAAACAGGTGGCACAGATTCATTTTGATAACTGGTGGTCCAGCTGGACTGTCCAAAATGCCTATTTATAGCATGCTAAGGCCACAACCCCTGTGGCGGTTTCACAACTGCAACCAAATAACCTGGAAAAAATATGCTGCAACTGAGATCATCTGAACTCTGTACAGTTACACTATAACTGCACACAGGAATGAAGACCCCACTGGGCACTATACAAATAAGTAATTGCTGTAGATAAACTTGAGCTTTCTGTTTCTACAGAAAGTGATTTTTACTTAGTGAAAGAAATAAAACTCCTTGTTGAATTATGAATGTTATGGAAACTGTTTGTGAGCTTTTGTAGGACAACAGGTAACCCCAGTTAGCTCTTTGCTAAAGGTGAAACATGCAAATCTGAACTGCCTTCCCGAACAGAAAGCACATAACAAGGGCTCAAACACAGTTTCCCTTATCTACTATATAAGCACATCTTAAACAGAAACAACCTTCTCTTTTGGGACTTTTGTTGCCACAGAAAAGTTTCCAGCTACCACTGCAACTTCTAACATGTATTAGCATTCCCTGCAAAACTGTAATAGGAAGCTGGTTTTGTGAGCACATAAGGCTAAGATGCCAAGACTCCCCTAGCAAATACTTTCTTTTCCTAAAGTAGAAGGCTTAACACTGATTTTCAACTTACATACCCAGTACTTGCGTTAGCAGCCATTCTGCAAACGCCACGGCCTATTTGCAACCTGCAAACCTGGCGCTTGTATCCCAAAGGGGCTTCCTGACAAACTGTAAACTCTCAAGAGGAACTAGAACTACATATGAGTCCTGGTTTCTCTGGCTACTTGAATATTTGTTGTCAACTACAGCTGGCTTCCTTGCTCAGGTCTGTGGTTGAAATTACATTCAGAACTGCTCGTCCTAATTTTCTTATGTCCAAAAAGCTCTGTACAACACACATCTGTGTTACATTTACAGAATTCCGGATGGCACATGAAACACATACATTGGTTCTGCATATGAACAATGCTAAGAGACAGACTATTGTGAGTACTTGAACCACAACACACTCTTAGTAAGGTATGCAAATTACATCCAATGTATAGGACTATGTTAATGCCTGCCAAATGTTTGCAAGGAGCTTTGCCGTATTGGTCATGGCTGCAGAAAGTCTTGAAAAAATGGGTATTGTTGAGATAGATGCTGCCATGCTACCAAAGACCTTGCCCCACACTTTGCTATTAAGTCACAGCAGATGATTAAAAAAAAAAAAAAAAGTTAATAAAAAAAAGAGGGACAACAACAGAAACTGCATCATGAGGTCGTTCCACAGCTGGAAAAAGGAAACTGACATCTGAAAACCAGACAATTTCTAAAATTCTCCAGCAATGGCTTTGGACCATCTTAAAATTTCTTTCTTGAGGTTTTGCATCTGTTAATCTAATAAGGAAAGATCCATGAGGACACCCGAGTGTAAATCAAAAGGGCATGAAGAAATATAGCTACCGTGTTAGCAATAAATCTTTGATGATATACTGCTAAGGTATAATACACTCAAAAGTGGTTTGTATATACAGGCCTTCCTGTGCACCTTACAGCTGGCAGTCAACTGCAGCTAATCAGCCTATCAAGTGAGATCAGCTTAAATCAACGAGGTGATTTACCAATATAAAATATGCTTTCCTTAACTTCTGAGTTTATGTCAGCATTACAGAATGCACATTGAGAAACTCCACCTTAAAATAAACTCATTTCGACCAACTTTCCTGTTAGTCATGACATCCTCGAGGTCTGCACTATCTCAGAGACAAAAGCATTGGTTTAAGAAAGCAGTGTTACAAATCACAATTTTCCTTTGCTTCAGCTACTCTTCTGCAGGGTCTCAAGAAGACTGTTCCACATGAAACATACAGAAATATTAAAAAGCCTTTTTCGGTAATCTTTCCTTGTTAAAATCCATCCACAAATTTGTACAACAATAGAAACAATAAGAAAAGTATGGGTAACCAGTTATAAAATATTTTTTTATAATATATTATTTTTTCTCTGCTGGAATGTTTGTCAGCCATTCAAGATTGCTTTATTTTCTCAATCTTTTATAACAGTTGTTAAAGGCAGCAGGAGGAGGGGAAGCATTTTTAGCAGTTTTATAGTAGTTTCCCCACAGCTACTGCACTCCCACAATATCCCTGCAAATACCATTACTTCTTTTGGCACATTTTGCACACAATCTGGAATTCCAATTACTTGTTAAATTTCTTTTATTGTAAACTATTTCTTTTACTATGTATCACACAACAGTCAAAGTAATAGCAAATCTAAGGGGACACTTTAATAGTGAGGAACTCAAAAGTATAAAACAAATTATTCTGATATCTAAAATAACTGTACAGTACAAAGAAACTCCTGCACACATATGGTAATAATTTGTAAAACTATTTTTTATTGGATTCTGGGTAATAATAATTGCATATGGTTTTTGTAGGCCTTCTCTTACTAAACAAATTGCTCACAATATAATTCCTGAAGAAATTAAAATGCTTTGCATGTTTCCAGTTATATAATGCCAAAACTGATGGCTCACACAATTGACTTAGAATCTGTAATTCTGAATTCTACTTGAATGACACAATCTAAGCCTTGGTCAGCTCTTAGGACAAGGTGTAGTTATTGACACTATTTACAGCTTCAATTATTTATATTTATAATAGCTTATAAACTTCTACTTCAATTTCAGATGTAGTCTTAATTGATATTACTCATAACATTACTCATATTCATTTTAGAAAACAAGACTCTCTGCAATATTACTTTCTGTTCTTTATCGACAATCTATTATTTAAAAACTACTAAATTAGGAAACTACTTCCATCATCGTGCTCAAGCAATTTGAATCCATTTTTCTCCTCATTTTATCACCCTTTGATGTAATTATACGCAAGTGAATATCTCAATAGCACTTTTTAGTTTAGTGCTTTTGAAAACTCAGGTTGTTTCAGGTTCCATTTCAATGTCATTTTTAGCTGTAACTGTGTGAAACATTTGATAAAATGCTGAAGGAAGATCAGACTAGGAGTAATAAACGATAAGAATTTTCTAAAAGGAACTAATGGGAGTAAAAGGCCCATCTTACTCTTATTAAACACACGCTCCAAAATCTAAAGTACACCCGCAGCTAAATATTCAAAGTACACCCAGTGTGACCCAATGCCAGCTACTATTGATTTGTAATGGGTTCTCTGTATCTGTGGAGCACCCTCAGGCTCCTTTGAAATGCCCTCCTCTGTAAAAAAATCTTGGTTCAACTTACACATAAAGCATTGCTTGTGATGTAAGCCTTCTCCATTCTGCTATTACACACGAAAACAGATAATTCAACTGCTCTCAAAAACTCTATTTATATTATGTATTTAACATGCTTTGCACACAAGCATATAAAAAAAAATGTAGTGTTCAAATAATAAGAAGTAATTATACTGAATGTCATTAAGTAATAATTTGTGCTGTAGCTTTAGAGAAAAACCTTTTTTCATGTGATACTTTAGGATTACTGACACAAATCTAGTTAAAGAAAATATCAAACACACGTAAGAAAAACAAGGAAATTAAACATAATTTCATCTTGATAACCAGGGGAAAAGCATTGAAAAAAATAGAATCTATGACTAGAATAACAAATTAACAATCCCCTCTTACAAACACTGAAATGTGGAGACTCAGAACTAAGTAAAACCTGACTTTTGAAGGAGTGTTACCATTTTAAATGCCTGAAGAATTCTTCACATTTCAGTTTCTATACAGGTACTTTTGCTCTCCTCATGGAAGTGAATACATCTTCACTAGCAACTTTACATAGTGACACCACAGAGCAAAACAAGAAACTAGTTGGCACCTTACTGCAGGACAAATTCAGACAAGTCTTTAGCTTGGGTAGCTCTCCATGTGTAAAATCTCTTTGAAAGACATTCTCTGCCCAAAAAGGCCAAATGACATCTAGAGACCAAATAAAAAGGAGCATCTTCCACCCAATGAAACAAAACCAAAAAAAAAAAAATTAAAAATAAAATTAAAAGGAAATTAATTGTTTTTACTTATACTGCCAAGTGAAAACCAAACCCTACTCACAGAAGTTCGGGTCAGAGGTCTTTGTTCTCTGCCGGATCGCTGCTGCCACCTGCGGGGCAGCCCAAGGCAGCTTGGGAGGGGAAAACCCGGCAGCTTCAGAGGTTTCACACAGGTGAGCCCTGAAAGCTTCCACGTCACTTTAAATGAAGCAGGTGTCGGGTTTTTTTAACAAGGTTAGTATAATGGCTTGACAGTTTAAACGCAGGGGAACCTTACCAAGTTAGCATTTAACAACGCGTGAAGTGGGACAGACTTCTGTGTGCAACATAACCTTGGCTCCTCCAGGCAGGGAACACACACACAGCGCTAGAACAGGCAGGCTAGACATGCAATTAAAGTTCATTCCACGACTTACATGTAAAAGGAACTTTTATCTGGAGGATTAACACACTTGGTTTCTCGCTGTTTTCCATATAAAATCAAAACTATTTCAAGAGCAGTGAAGGTTTGATTTAAAAATTAAAACAGACAGCTATACAAAATACAGCATTTAATTAAAATTAGTATTTGTCACTACGTAGAATAAAAACAAAATATTCAGTGTGATGACACAGGCCTCCAGAAATTCATCCTGTTGCTTAAAGCAAACAACTGTAAAGTGTCCTGAAGCATAACGTAATCAAGGAAAAGTTCATAACATTCACATCGCATTTCTTATTATTACAGTTCCATATCAAGACACTTAATGGCCCTATCTGAATTGAAAATTAATGCGAGGACTGATAAGAAAATATGATTACTTTAAATAAGAGTGCAGCCTCTATGTTAGAGCTGCAAATGATAAGAAACAAGAGAAATTACACTGTGATTTCATTTGTGACAGTACCAGCGTTAGAAACAAGAAAGAACTTAAGACCAACTGTGGCAAACAGAAAACAACTCCAGCTTTATTCACTCTTAAAGCATATTTCTGCATTTGCACTTCCTTCAGCTGAAGTCTAAAGTCTGTTTCCTGGCCAAAGTCCATTACTGGCAGATGGGTACATAGCAGCTTTCAAAGGCTATCCCAACAGCTACAGCATTGTGAATATAAGATATGGAGGGCCTCAAAAGTTTATTCTCCATCTAAACTTTCTGTTCTCCCACTTCAAGACAGTCGTTAGAGTCTACGTCACTTCAGGCAAGCTGAAGAAGCTCCCTAGCATCTCTGCTTCCAACCTAAATAGATGTAAGGTGCTATACTGATAAGTTTATCATTTTACATAAAGCTTATTCTTAACTGTTGGCTTTATACAAGATAGTATTAGACAGTACACAAGGAAACTTAGACTGCACACATATTACAAAGAGGTTAGCAGGAATAACCGTGATGTGTCTTACCACACATTTATTCTGAAAGGTTTGAAGAATTACGTAACTTTTAAACCACTCAAATTACTTTATATCTCTTTGTCCTTACAGTTGCCTGCAAGCTTCAAAATTCACCAGCATTTCAGTAAGGAAAAAGTATGTACGCTGCCCACTTTAACAACACTTATCACTGTCCCCTCACCCTGTCTTGTAAAGAGCAAAGCTGCTTTTTCAAAGCATCTCTAGCACTTTGTACTGCTAGGTGTTTCTCGGCTCCACAGCTTAACACAACTGTCCTATGTGCTGCTCCTTGCATGAAAAAATATCTTTCAATGTTAATAACATAATAATCAAGAGCCTGAGACTCTTCATAAAACTGCTTTTGAAACAAGATGTTCAGCACTTCCATGGGTAGAGCAAGTGTCACAATACATCCATAAACTCCAGCCTACTGCTCAATAACCAATACCAAGACTGTGAGTTCAGACTCTGATACACTTAAATTCTACTCTGTAACAACGTGAACTGCTACAGAGAAATTGTGGGTTAGTCAAAAAAACACATGCTATTTGTTTAAAAGCAAAGATATTATTTTAAATATTAGAGAGACAGTTACCTTCTTGTTCTTGAGAATTTCCATTTTTAAAGCTTTCTCTAGAACCATGAAGGTAGGAATATTGTAAGAGTTTATATTTTAAGGTAAGTTGAAAACTTTACAAAACCATATGACTGTAAAAAGTAGGGTTTTTAAAAAAGCAAATAAGTGACATGCAATAAAATTAGAAGAACTGACAGTATGGGCATGTGCTTAATACAGGAAATATCATTTGAAGCTAGCTTGCTAGAAAGCTCAGTCATGAGCCACAGTATATCCTGGGCATGGGATTTGACGCATCTATGTCTTTTGTAGGAAAAGAATCCTACTAAGATAAAAGAACCGCAGTCACATTCATATTTCGTGGCTAAACTACACATATTAAATTTATCTCCTCAAAAGACCTTTAAAAAGGGTAATATTTTGTACTGCCTTTTCTTGACAATCCAGTGGCAAATTAGCAACGAATAGCATTTTTTTGCCTTAAAAACAGTTCTTTAAATGCAATTATGTTTAAGTGGAAAGATTCTAGAATTCTCTCCATTTAACTTCTCAGATCAGGCAACATTCTTACAGAACACTCAAATAAAAATTTATATATACATGTATATAACCAAACAGTTCATATTGTGCGTCATAACTGGCATTGCTTCTATTACACTACTACTACTCAGAAAGGGAAAATCTTTCAACAAACTATAAAGTTTGATTCCTGCAGTTTTCTTTCCATAAAACTATGTAATAAGTGCTAAGTTTTGCTGGTTTTATATGTAAGTTTTCCCATTTTTATACGGTGATTCTTTAACACTTGTGGTAGCTGTGGTGACGTCAGCTATAATAAGGAATAACAGACGGGCTGGAATGAAGAACGAAGTATTTTCAAGCATCTGGATAGCTAAAAAATTCAATGAGAGGGGTTTTATTTTGACTCCACCCACTATTACCCTATCTTTGATTGCCCTTTTACACCTTATATACTTAATTCAACTACAATATTTCTTCATATTTTTTCCAGTTAAATTCAGTTCCCGTTGCTTTTCTACTGTTTGGAAAGCCCAGCTACACAAAGTACGTTCATCCAACCACCCAACGTACTATGATTCTGTGCCAGAAAACTGTTTTAATTTCGAGTTCATATTTGGACCAAGCCAATATTTTCTCACTTGCAAATAGATTGCAGATTTTAATTTTCTTTTAAAAATATTGGAAGCTAAAACTTCATAAAGCACATTTTCAACAAATGGCTATACACCAGAGTTCTGAACTCCAACCTTCTGATTCACATACCTCATTCAAATTACACTGATCAGACTGTTGGACCACGTATGAGTTCAAATCTGGGAATTAATCTGTGTCAAAACAAAGAATTTAAAGCCTAGATTGCGTTCTCTTCATTATGGAGACAGGTTGCTGAATCAGAGGCTTTATGTATAAATTTATTCGGATAAAGAGCCATGAAGTTACAAGCATATTAACTATGTCAGGCTCAAGCTATTACTCATATACACAGGTCATGGTTCTATGAAGCTGGTGAACAACACTCTGCACAGACTTTATACCTTGTTAGATCAGGAACCACACATTTCTTACCAATCATTCTAATATTATGAAATACTAATAAATCAGAAAATCCAAAGGGAGTATTGTATTAAACATTTTTCAAAAGGCAAAAAAGTGATTCTCTCCATTTGCTCCGGTAACTGTAAAATTCTTTACTGTTTGGTGTTGGGGTAAAGACGGGATTGGTTTTAAATGCAGTAAATACAATTAATGTCTCTTTCAGTAGTGTGTTCCCCCTCAAAACGGCAATTGACAGGCAATCCTGAAGTGCAGCAGCATATGTAATTTGGCTTATGCTTAAAGTGTACTGGGCGTGGTGTAGGGACAATCTCGACTTTCCTGAGTCATTGGAGCAATACTTCTCAGCCCTGCAGTTAAGCTGCAGACCAACGGGGGAGAGTACTGTAGCACACAGTAAGCTACTAAGTCATAAAAACCACCCAGCTCTTCCTCACATATTCTTTTAAACCCAGGGTTAAAGCACTGGGAATTTTTCTGCGGACATTTGCTGTTCTTCGTACGGTCCTCATACAGCCAAGGCCAACAATAGCACTGACAGTTCAAAGGTGGCACATCAGATTGTCAAGCCAAAAAACCTTCACACTTTGATCTGTAACTATCTTTAAGTGGTCACCTCTTGACCACAGCATTATAAAGAATGAATGCTACAAGCCTGCAGTAGAACATGGCAAAACAGACAAGTCAGACAGGTTAGCATGAAATCACTACCTTCGAGCAAAACAAGCTGGAAATTACTAAACAACACTGTACATACCTTTCAACACTACTCATCTGTTATTCATGTTACACAGGCTTTTATTAGAAAAGATGCAAGAAAAAAAGTGGCATCTAAGTAATAAAATTATTATTTTTTCATCAATAAATCCGTAATCAAATATGTAACAGCATAAGTCAAAACATGAACATCAATAGCCCATAGCTTGCTAGGTTTAATTGATGGCTGATAAATGGGCAGTCATAATGGGCTGGTGGTTCACACACCAGTGTCAGGAGTTCAGGCATGACCTCAAAGACTGCAGTGATCATACTTGGAGAAGCAACAACAAAAACTTACGTCAGTAGATTTCAAACACCATAGTTACTTGTAGCGCTAGCAATTCGCATAAAGAAATTGCTTTTTGACAGCAATCTGAGCAAAGCAGAATCAGTGCTGAAGACGTGGAAACCTGGGATATATTTATGGGAGAATTCCTCAGTATAAAACTAGGCAGACTAGGCAGACTCAAAGTTCATAAAGAGTTGAAGTGTGGACAAAGCTTACTAAGTAGCCCTACTTGTCATCTTGAACATATAAAGTCTACTTTATTTCCTGGATTTTCAACACTTACTTTTGTTTAAAAAAGAAAATAATTTTTCCCCTTCTCAAATAATGAAAACCTAGCTTAACTCAAGCTAAAAAGTTGAGTCCTAGAAACTTAATCTTTTAAGAAACTCAGAAATTCTTATTCTTTAAAGGTAATAAATTATTTCTGCACAAAAAGCCTTTCCAGACTTTATATTTCCTCCTTAGAAAACATGTTGTTCCATTACCAAGTAAAATGATATTTACCTGTCAAATAAATGAAAGTGAAAGCAAATATTTTAGCAACTTTCACCAACTTGTCTATACTTGTCAACCCCTTGTAATAAAAGTAACTTCACATTTTACAAGGCATATGCATCATTTTGGGGGTTATTTGCTTCAAGAATCTTTCTTCCATGAAGAACAGTCCTTCTTCTCACAGACACAGTGGTACATGAAAATGCTAACAAAAGAAAATTGGTTATTATATTCTGATTTCCAGATGTAGCTCCTAAAAACAAGAGGCAACACGTACGCAAGGCATCCAATTACTTATAGACAAGCACTACAGGTGGCTTTAAAACTTTTTCTTTTAGGTATTACTAATCAAATTGTAATGTGGCTGAAGCGGAAAATATTCTTCATTTATTTAAACATTAAGTTCACTGATAAACTGGTGCCCAAAGTAGTGAGAGTCCCCAACAGAATAGACAGGGAAGGAGTATCTTTCCCATAACACGACCCCAAAACCCTGAGATTGCCCTCCTGTTAGAACTGTGTCTCCTTCCAACATTTTTTTGCCATACAGATACCATCAGACTTAGCTTCTTGGTGGACAGACAAAAAGTACGAAGAACCAAAATTAGAGACATCATGAAACACTGACTTGAAAAGGAGGGGTATTTGAGGAAGTTTTCAGTCTGTTTCACTTTAAAAGAAAAAAGTCACGCTACCTTTTAGCATTTATAGGCTTATCAGATATAACTTGAAGACGGTGTACAAACAAAACCAAGTAGTAAAATGGAGACTAGTGAACTTTTAAAATATTCAGAAGGGGAAAAAAAAGTCCCTGATTTAAAGGCCTCATGCTTTCCTATTGCAAGAACTGTTTTGTGACTTGGAAGTGACCAGAACAGAAACCCTTTTCCTGAGACTACATCCAAGCTATAGTACTCTATGTGTTTTCACTCAACCCAGAGGCTAGCAACAGAACTTATTTTGCTTCAGACTGAATGCACCTGAACATGATGTTCTAGTTTCAGGCCAACCAGGAGAGAGTAATACTTAGTGCAATCAATAAGCCATTAAAAGATGGCACAATGCTACTCTTCGCAACAGCTTTGCCAAGTGAGTTAGTGTCAAATAAATAGAAAAGCAGTTATCTAAGTATTTTAATCTACTCCAAGGACCTCTTATGGTCAAGCATATGGAGACAGGATAATTCAAGCAGGAAAACAAATATGGCTCTTCTAGAAGTGACTTTCTGCTATTTTATGAACAGATGACTGAAAGACATAACGCACCTTTTTGGTTGAGGAGTATTAGCTTTACAGGCTTAAAACCCTGCCAACAGGAAAAAAGGACGTTCATACGAGGCACTTTAGCTAGCAGGAACTTTGTGTAGGAACAACAATCCTATGAGTTTATTCCCCATACAATTACCCGAATTATGAGGAAGGGAGGGAGGCAGTGAGGGAGGAGGAGAGTCAGAGAGAAATCTGTCACATCTCAAGAAGCACCAGTGACAAAATTTATAGTCTATAAGCATAAGAGATAGGGCTCATGAAATTTCCTTTGCAAAGGAGATGTGGAGGCACAAAGAAGGTCTTAGAAAAGAGGTCTTTGATGAAACAGAAAAATGAAAACTAAAAGGCAAGAAAAAAGGAAATGGACATTGAAGTTAACTCTAAGACAATATTTCTATAATTATCACGGATACCAAGCAAATACTGCTGCTCACAACTACCATTTGAACACTGAAATTTTGAGCAGAGTAGGAATTCTTGTAATTCCTTGTGTAACTTCCCAGATTTCAGCTGTTCCAACTGTGCTGTATGGAATGTTTCTCTTCAAACCATTCTAGAAAGGGGGGGGGAGGGTTGTTCAGGGTTTTTTAATTAACTCAGGCAGAACATCTAAACGATTTTCTTCAGGAGTTTCAGCTTCAGAGAGAATGCTTTTTCACAGCCATAACTTGAAGGAAAACAACACAGGGCGTGCAAAAATATAATTGTTTGAGCAGGCTTATCCATGGGAAGATAAATTTAGCTGACACAGAGACCTAAGCAGTTTAAATTAATTGAAATTGTCAGTTTAAGTGGTTATACTTCTGAAGCAATACAGGCAGTGTAGGAGCCCCCTTGACATTAAAAGTATGTCAGAAAGAATAAATAATACACATTAACAGAACCAGAGTATAAACTTCCAACAAAATAAAGGACAAACTTCTATAACAATTATTAGACCTAAACTTCCAGTTCAGTAATTAGTTAAAGAGATATTCAGGTAAAACCCAGAATAAGAAAAACAAATTTTTGCCAGTAGTTCAAGTTTGTGATCACAAGTTTTTATAGGAAATTTTCAATTTCCTGGAAGAGAACATTCAGGTTTTCACTGAAGGCAAAAAAGTGTAGTTCAACAGCTTAAAAATACTTAATTTTTAGGGTTCATTGACACCTTACTAAAAATGTTATAAGTAACCACTTATCTTTGACTCTATTTTGCCTTGCATGTTTCTGAAAAAGTGATGGAAATCAAGCAGTTTATACTGGAATTTAATACCAAATGTTGTAGTCTATTATTTTCCTTATTTACATACTGGTATTGCAACAGGGGAATACTGTATTTCACATAATTTTCAGAGGAAAAATCAATTAATAAAGAATAAGAAGGGACATGCATTAGAATCACAAGTTGCTGAGCTGGAATTCTCTAAAGCGCTTGCCAGTTGATTTTAGAAGTACACTTCCACAATTATAGGAAAATGTATATGGCTGCTTTTGTGACACAATCACTACTCCTGTCCCAAGGGATTTATATAAAACAGCTTCTAATAATGCTTTTCTTATCCAGCAAGCCAGAGTCCTACACTAGAAGTAACAGCTATTATGCCACAGAGATAATACAGATGAACAGGTATGATCTGTAGAGATAACTGCTTTCAGAATGCTTCATTTACTTTGTAAGTATTATTGCAATAAAAGTGAAGAAAATAATTAATTGACATAATATCATATTTAAGGCCCTTCAATCCCTCAGCAGTGTAGGATTAACAACTCTATGCTTATTAAAGTACTTAATATTATTTATGTTACAACAGTAACAGCTGAGCCTGAGGTCTCTCTTGAGTGGAGCACTACAAAATAATTACCACACTGACTCACAAAGAATTCCCTTTCAACTTATTTTTAAAAACAAATCCAAAGACATATGCTCCGTTTAAGCCAAATTACTATAAGCTTTACTACAGTTTTTGCTGTTTAGCTCATCTTTATTTTTAATGCCAGAAAGGAAGCACAAGCACACTGCATATTTTCCTGTTGACAGACAGAAGCGCAGCTCAGAAACACATAAGCCCAGGACCCCTCCCTGCCTTTCAGACCACTGGGAGCAGGCATGCATTTTTCAGTACCTGTATAAAGAGGTTTGTGTGACCAGACTGCTGACCTCTACCCGCTAAAGAACACAACCCCAAGCCACACCCTGGCTTTAGTAGGTCCATGGGAATTCTAGATCTAACTAGCAAACTGAGCTGGGACAGATTTTAGGCTCTCAAATATTCTCCCCAAGGTCAAACTGCTGAGTCTTAAAATTACAAGAGGCAGAATCTGCATAAACTTCTTGGAGGCATTATTGAAACAGATGGTTCAATATAATGAGTTACCACACAAATAATTATATGTACAAATACTAGTACAATCTGCTGCTGTAAAAATCAATGCTTTTTTCAAATTTTTTCTAACACAAATATTTTTCTAAACTTCAAAAGCTGTACTGTCATATCCTGCATAATTAACTAACTATTACATAAGGGACTGTTATACTGACTGGCCCACTGAGACTGTTCATTATATTTCACTTGTAAGCCCAACTCTCTCCAGGGAGTCTAAAACAAATAAATAATAAATAATTTTTAAAAACATTAGTAACAAACAGACCACAAACATCCCTCAGGTTACTCCGCACAAGTCAGTAAAGCTAGTCAGATTTGTTAAGCAGTAATCTACCTGACAAGGACTCTCCTACTGACCATCACCTATGGTCAAAGGCACTGGGCAACCAGCACCCACCCCAGCTCTGGGGTCATCCAGAACAGGCATAAACTGCACTGTAAAAACAGGGAGCCTTTCTGTGGTTTGTTTATTTCAGTGTCAGCCGCAGCACAAGTTATCGACGTGTCTTAACTTCTCTTCACTCAACTGCCCACCCAACCAGTTTTTTCCTGATCTGTCTTATGAATCGATCACAAAAAGTTTTGGTCTGTTGCAGTGCGGTCCTCAGCAATTTAACCAGTTCCTTGATTTCCACAGTTTAACACTGGAGTTTAATAAACTCCTCAAACAAATCATCTCTGTAATGCATATGCTCTTAAATGCTTAACGAAGAACAGATTTTCAGTGAGATTCCTTATTTTCCTATCTCAAGGAAGGATCTTACCAGATTGCACAGCCACTCTTTTCATCCTTTTTCAAAAAAAGAAGCTACTGCACTGGAGCTACGGTACTCCAGCTTCTGTCTTCACTCAAGAAAAACAGAAAACCTAAAGCACAGTACAGCAATTCTAGTATTGTTGTAGAATTAACAGTACACCCGTTAACAAAATGAACATTTTACAAAACAAAGAAAAAAAACACTTCGAATTTTCTTTTCACAAGTCACCTGATTTGTTACATACCTCAGAACTGTTTGTTAGGATCTAGAAGCAAATTTCACAACTGGAGATTATTCTGAAAAAAGTAAACTTCAACAAGTCACTTACTGAAAATTCGCTACTTTTACTGATACAGGAACGTGGGGAAGTTGAGCGGCCCATTTCAGTGTAACATCTTGATAAACGTTCAGCATCTTATTGTGATTTCCAATTAAAGTGTTTATTGTTCCTTCTTGCACTATTAAAAGATAAAAAAACAATTTTAGGATGAAAGACTTTTCAAAAGCCAGTACTTTTCACAGAGGCTTATAACATAACACTATTTTTTCTTTTCTTTTTAAGCCATTACGTGTTATAAATTAGTTTAATATAAAGTGTCAAAAGTTATGAAAGTTACATTGATGATGTATGACATATGTGATTACTTATGGATAGCAATTTCAACTGCATATTACACAACACACGTCACAACTTTCCAAGGTTCTAGCCAGCCATGTTTGGTAATTTTAAACACGACAAAGAAAGATTCATAATGGTTATGCTGGCATGCCAGGACAGATATGACAAAATACACATTGGTTAAATATCTGCTACTTGTATCCTCACTTTTTATTTCACTCATTAACTTGTGAATACCAATTGAATGCGTATGCATTTACAGAGTTTATTTATATTTGAATAATTTGAATTGTATAACCTGAATCAGAAAGTATAAAATCTGAGGATTGCCAAGATCGAATCTGTAAAGACTAAAATGCTATTTAAGTTCAAAATAAGACACAGCGCCAAAAATTTATCAGGTAGTTTTTGAAACATTAAAAGAGAGTAGGTATTAAGAGTCTGGAATTCTAATCAAGTTGTTTCCACACAACATAATAACATTAAACTTTATTTGATTTTTTTTTTAAACTATCTGTAAATATCAGAATTTCCTCAAACAGTAGTTTATTCTTCCAAAAGTCTCTCATTCTTCCACGTTTGTTGCTGTGGTAGCCTGGACACTAAACAGGTACCTCAATTTCGTGATGAGAAAATATTTAGATTCTTCAAATTATGACACCTTACACTAAGCAACATTTGAAAATAAAATGGCCTCATTCAAAAAGAGAGCTCCAATTCATGTACTTTCTACAAATCATAGAACCACAGAATCACAGAATGGCTTGGGTTGGAACGGACCTTAAAGACAGTATAGTCCCATCCCCCCCTGCCATGGGCAGGGACACCTTCCACTAGACCAGCTTGCTCAAAGCCCCATTCGACCTGCTTATTCAGGAAAACATATTTATTCAGTGGGAAAAATAAAAAAAAAAAAAAAGCAAACACAAGTCCTAGCCGTAAAAGTAACCAAGTTAAAGTTAAATTGAATTTTCCTTTTACAAACCTGAACAATAAGGAATGAAGCAACTCGGACTGTAATCAAGCTTTTTCATAAATCGTATTTGCCCGTTATCCTTAAGGCAAAAGAAGTTTCTCTCACCAAGCACAAAAACAGAAGAAATTCCCTGATTAAATGAGACAACACATATATCCAGTGCTTGCTCGCCGATGTTTAGAACCCAATCCACCTTCAAAAGAAAAAACATGCTCCAGAAATCAATTGACAGCTGCATATTAAAGACAAGACTTTAAGAAGGCTCAGAACTAATCAAGTTGCATATCATTAACACAGAAAAGCAAAATCAAGATCTTTTTCTGGATGAGAGTTATCCTCTTATCCTGAGGGCAGTCAGTCGCTTTCCTTAATGCGAGTAAAGCAGCAAAAACACCTTCATTTTCAAATAGTCATGAATTAATGACTACGCAGTTCACTTAAGTACATTTAAATCTTAAAATACACATCCCATTCAAAATGGAAATGCTTTATATTTTAACTACTAAATCCACCTCTGTAAATGTCCTTGGATATTAAGGGCAAGGTTAGAGAGCAAAAGGTGACAGCTTATTCTACCAATATATGTAAATGGAAAAATGGACAAAAGCTTTAGATGTGTAAGCCAAACTTGCAGTCACTCATGAACACCCTTCAATCTGAAGAATGCTTGTATATGTCACAGTTTGTTACTTCTCCAAGTACATACACTGATATAATAAGCAACTAATTATAAATCGTGTCTCCCTTATCTTTATGTCTTTAAAAATACTACTGCTTATTGACACATTTCATTGGTTTGTTTCTTCAGCTCCTCTGGAAATTTCAACTAAACACACATGCAAAAAATGCTTTTGACTTCTGCCAAGCCAGTTAAACAGAAATGTAGAATTTCTGAAGTAAAAATATATCAAACTTCAACTGTCAGCACTTCCTATATGAACAGCATCAATCATTTTGCTTAAAGAGCATAGACTGTGTCAGCAAACATACTAACATATCTGATATATGAAATTGGAAGTGCCATCCTAAAAGTTAAAGGGAAAAAAAACAGGCTTATTACATTTGTCTCCATCATTTTAAATTTTTAAAAATTGTTTCATTTGCAGCACATCTGCTGATTCCAAATTTCTTATTTAAAAACTACATCTTCTCCTAATTCAAGATGTAGGATTCAGGCTGACTTACAGTTTGAAAAAATTCTGCGTTTAGCTACTAGAAGGAAGATGCTCTCCCAACATTTTACTCTGCCTTACCTGAAATACACTGAATCTAGCATTTTACCTATGCAGTACATTTAGCAGACAAGCCACTCTACTGCAGGACCACAGCGAATTAAATTCTCTTCCTCTTAATAGGAGGTAGCTCAAACATTAAACAGCTTATTCATAGAGACACTTAAAACTTAGTCACAGCAACCTCCAGAAGACCATTGAATCCACAGGTTTTTGACAACCAGGATACCAATTATTTATGGAAACACTTCACTGCTGAGTTTTCTCTAAGTACAAAGGATTGCCCAAGTAGAATGACATTAATTTTCTAAGTCCAATACAAAGTCCCAATTAGACTTCTGTTAAAAACATGAGCAATTATTCAGGTGTACCTATTTACCTAATTTACTACAGTGTAGGTTCTGTATTCCAAAGATGGCCTTAGAAATAGTTATTTCCAATAGACAGTTCTCTCTTCCTTTTCTCCATAGAACAACAGGTAGTTTTAAGGCCCAGCCTTAAACAACTGAGACCTAAAGAAACATTAATAGAAATATACTGGAGTGTTTCCGTTGCCTTTAACAGCAATTGGACCAGGCCCTTTGTCAGCAGACAATGTTTCCATTCTGTTACTTAGCATCCATATTTTTAACAGGTATGCAGTGTTCATACAGGTCATGTAAAATAAACAGCTTTTACCGCAACTCTTTTTCCAGAGCTAAGTTTTTGCTGTTCTGTTTCTTGTCTTTCATCAGCATCTGTCGCAAATGCCAGCACTTGGTATCTGTCATAGGAAGTTTAAAAAGGTAAAAAAACCAAAAGATATCTTTGTAGTTAACAACCTTACATAAAGTAAAAAATAAAATATAATTATCATGAGTGTACTTTCACAGAAAAAGCATAGACTAAAAGGATCGTTAGAAAGCCTACTGCAACATAATCTACCATCAGCAAAGATGTTAAGATTATTATCACTCCAGGATAATAGCTGAGTGTAAAGGTAGAGATTAAAACAAAAATTCAGGTTTTATGTGGTGTTAAAATAAATTCAGTTGCTAAATAATCATACAAATAAGAGGCATTTTGCTTTTAGATATTGAAAGAATTCAGAATCAACACAGGAAATATTGCTTTCAAACGAAGCCATAAGAAGATGGACAATTTGAAGTTTGGTAAATTGTTCTGCTAAAAACACTGTGTAGAACTGCTGTATTTTTCATTCACTACCATAAAAATAACCTCTTCTTTCCTTAGCATATCTATTTCCTTCACTTAAGAAGGATTACTTAACTCTGTTCTAATGTCCTAATAGTTCAGACACACACTAGAGATTAGTACCACAGTGTCTTAACACCTGGCACTAAAGACCAATAACCAAGTGAAGAATTCCTTTAAAACTGCACATTTCTACTGGAAGAACAGCATACTTGTGAACTAGTAACAGACTGATGAAAAATTTTAGTCACATTTATTGTAAAGGTCAAGAATCTGAACATAACAAAAATGTGTGAGATGTTCACTTTAAAGGAAAAAGTGTTTCCTTATTCATTGACAACATTAATAGATTCTATTCTAATTTTAGGCTAAGGTTATATTAGAATTTTCATTCTAATTTCTTGGGAAAAATACACATTTTCTATTAAATTACTTTTACTTGCAATACATATATCTTGTCCTGTGATAAGAAAACAATACACAGTACCTATAATCTGTCATCTGATCAAGCTTAAGCAGCATAATAAAAAGAGTACTGCTTGAGAAATTCAGGTGACAGAACTGCTTAGTGTGAGAAAGAATCGTGTTGGACTAACGTTCCCTGGATTAGATTCCCAGGGCATAATCTATAAAAACTGGAATCCTTATTTTCTTTAATATGTATGAATACATCTGAAAAAATTCCTTAAGGTACTTGTCAGCCCATTCCTCCAGCTTGATGAGATTCCTCTGAATGACAGCCCTATCCTTTTTAAATTAGCCCCTTCCTACAATTTGGCATTGTCCTTGAATTTCAGGACAGGCATTTTGTCCTAGTGTCCAGGATGAAGATGTTCAAGAAATACTAACTCCAGTATCGTCATCACTCATCTTCAGCTGCTAGTCAGAACTGCGAACAACTACTACTCTGTAAGCCTGACAGCTCTGCCACTTTTTCATCCATTTTAGTGCGTGTGGGTTTTTGTCATCACAGGTAGTAACTCTGTCCCAAACGCCCCCACCCCAGTTTACTGTTAGCCTCCTAAGCACAGAGATTCAAAAACCCTAACAGCAGACTGTGTCAGCTTTAATGGAGAAATCATATTTTATATTTCTCCCAAATAGTCAGTATTAACTTCCATCTCATACATTCCCTTTTTTCCATTTGAACTCAGCCAGGAGCTACCTGTCCAGTCAAGCTGCCTTCTGCTACTTATTTTCTTGGACATGGATTTCTCAAAATGGATTGTTCTTGGTCTTTCCATGATGCAGCAGCTCTCCTGAGCCTTTCTGCCCTTCAGGGCAACCTCGCACAGGACCCCGCCTACCACTTCCTTGAACAAACCCAACTGTTCTCTTGAAATCTACTGTCTTGAGCCCACTGTTTATCTTCTATCACTTTTCTTGGGATCAGCTCATGGTCACTGCAGCCAATATCTGCAACACTCAACAGCAGATGCTGACTATTATTTCTCTAAACATTTCTTTCTGAGTCGTGTATTCAGCAAAGTGTCTTCCTAAGCCAGGCTGTCCAGCACCTGAGTCGAAGGAGTTCTCCCTAATGCACCTCCAAAACCTTCCACATTGCTGAAGTCCATTATGTCGCCCTCTCAGCAGACATTAGTCCTCTGTGAGAACAAGGCCCTGCAACTGGGAGACTTCTTGTTTAAAAAACCTTCTTGTTTAAACAAAGGGCTTTGTAGCAGACATCCACCACAATGTGCCATTCCTCAAGCATCCGATTCTAAACAGATGGATGCTTGATAAACTCCCAGCACGGTAGTTCAGTTAGAGAGCTTCTCCATAGTGAACACAAATCCCCCTTTGTCTGTCTTTCAAAATCTTTCTCATTTCTTTTTCTTATTCTCTCTCCATTACATTTTTATCTGATTGGCCTTGCGATACATAGTCCCTGTGCTTGGAGGAAGTGGAAATGTCTCGTGCAGCCTTTCCTCTACATTGTGTTCTATTTCTCTAAATAATAAATGTAATATGGCCACAAACTAAAATAGCTCACAGCATTTGCATCCATTTTCCAACACCGAAAGCACAGATTAGGCTGAACCGAAGCAGGGAAACACCTGGCACTTGGGAGAAACATGATGTGCCTTGATAAGCTGCTAGGCTTCACACACACACAAATAAAATGGGACCATAAAGTCCTCAGGACTCACAGTATGTTTTCTTCTACGACTGTACAGAGACAGTAATCACTCAACAAGATACAATGCCTTTCCTGCAACTACCTATCACCTGCTTCTGGATACTCAAGTAAAGGCATTACGAATTAAACCTGACTACTTTCAATTTGTTTACCTACTAAATGACAGCCCCAAAATACACTATAAGTACCGAACGGAAACACATACTTGTAACTCTCAACCTGCTGACATGAAGACACCGTAATGAAAGAATCTGTGCGAGAGCTGTAAGTCAAGGGACCAGGCAGAAGAAAACCGGGTAAAAAACGGCCAAAGGCGTAGCTTTCCTGTTCAAACAACATAAGCATCCCGTCCATGGACTGTATGCATATCAAATCTCGACCTAAGGAGAGCAATAGAAAGAAATACAAAGAGAACAAAGCAGTTATTTATATAGGTTTAATCCTAAAACTGCAAGTAAATTAAAATTGTAAGCATAAGTAATCCTAAAAAATATGAGATCCATTTTCATTTATAGGAGTGTTTACTATGAGGAAGAACACTAAATATTAGAACTTCAATAAAAGCTTACTTTCTAAAATAAATAAACTAGATTTTGGGGGGAATAACATTCAGAATATATTAGAAGGAAAAAAAAAAGAATAAGATATTTCATTTCAAACCAAATTCCTAAGGATATAACTAGTACAATTTCAGTTTAAAGAAATGTTTCATTATTCCCAAAACACCAAATTATTCTGGTTGTTAAATGCTTCCATACCTTACAAGCAGTCATAACAACCGTGGTTTAAAAATAACCTATTCTATTCTTTCAAATCTACTGAAGCAACATAACAGAAAGTCCTAAAAATACGTATTGTTGTGAAAATAATACAATGGTAATGTTTTCCACATTTTACATTCACATTTTCTGTCTTCAAGAAAGAAAATACAAACCAGGCCTACTCTGTATTACCAGTAAGACAAAAAAATATGAAATAAAAAAATTCAGCTTGGAGTAAATTACTTCAAGCATCATCCATTATTCAGCAGCCTCAAGATATGACTTAAGACATGGCTTGTCATGCCTCAAGCACACCAATCTAAATTCGAAGTCTCATTGGGAAAAAATTCTGAGATCAGAAGCTGATTATGCATTTTGCACTTCATACGCAGGGTTACAATTCAAGCAAACAATATTTTTAATGCATTTAAAGAGAGCTATATCATTAAGACTAACAATTCCTGAAGGTGATAGATGTGTCTCTCCTGAATTCAGAGATAAGCACTTATCTTGCAAATGCTACATGAAATACTTGTAATTCAAAATGTCTATTCACCTCGATTAAAATACTCCATTGTGTCTCAGGAATGATTCTTTATGCATGGATGAACCAAAAAAATTGTCTGTTCACTAAGTTCCACCCTCTTTTAATTACTGTTTCCTAACAGAGGAAGGTGAAGGAAAAAAAAAAAAAAATGAAAATAGACTAAAACTTCTTTCTTAAAGTTACATAAAGGTAACAAAGTTGGAAAAGATATTCGGTATCTGAAAAAGCAACAAATGTACAGTGGAAAACATTATTCATCTCCACTGTGATTCACCTCAGAAACTTTAACTACTTAAAAATAAATAGCAGTGTAAAAGGCCAGAAGTACATCATGTTAATTGGGCTTGTGATTAAAATACACAATAAAAATTTAGCTGAGGGTAAGAACACTTGCCCGCCTCCCTTATCCGTTTCCCAAGATTTTACCATTTTCTAAAAATTTAGATCTCCCCTCCTTTCTGGATTCTGCACATAACTCATAATATGTACTTTAAATCTGTCACAAATATTAACCATCTCATAAGAAGAACATTTGGAAGTACAATTCATGTTGTTAACTCGGTTGAGGCAAAATTGAACCTTTCTAATGAACAGACCAGAGGGAGGCACACTCTTCTCTACGGCACCCAGTTACAGGACTAAAGTCAACAGTAACAAACTGTATTACTCTATCTGTAACAAACTCTATCTGAACATAAAAATCTAATTTTTTACTGTAAAGTTCATCAAACACTGGAACCCATAGTCCAGAAAGGTTGCAGACTGTCCTCCCACAGACATGCTGAAAATACAATGGAACACAATCCTGGGCAACTTTTAAGTGAACCTGCCTGGGAAGGCAGTGGACTAGATCATGTCAAGAGAAGAACCATTCAAATCCAGCATTCAAAAAAGGCATTCTATCTTTCATCTCTGATCTACTCCCAGGCACCTCTTGTAGATATCTGTTCCTCTAAGCTGAGAAATTTCATGGGATTTAGTCCTATCCCATGCTCCTGGATCAGCAACGAGTAGAAACCACCAGAGAAACTTGAGAACTCTTGCATCGGTATGCTATCAACACTAATGACACCCAGCTTCCACTCCCCGACAGTTGCTGACATTATTGTCACACCGCTGATACAGTCTAGAAAAAATATGAGTTAGCCAGCTGTATAAAATTATGATTACCTAGTAAAAGTTCTCTGAGAAACTTGTACAAACACTGATAACCAATCAAAGGTGCTAGCCCACTGGTTGCCATCACAGTCTCTTAGGTGTGGTTATTTTAAAGTATAGTTACTGGCTACTACAAATAACTAATGGCATTTTTATTTGGCTTGCAAGAAAACAGCGCTTCATAATCCAAGTGTCTATGTGACCACAATTATTCTACATCTGTTACCTCAAAGTCACATCTGTTCACATTCAGCACTCAAAGGCATACTGAAAACCCTCTCAGCACTTTACATTATCTAACCGTTCAGTTCCACTTCTATCTTGCATCTTTATCAAGAATGCAACACTGTAAGTCTGGGTATAGAGAATCTTCAAATCCCCTTCTAGTCTCCTACAAATTCTCCTACCACCAGCAGTGTGCTGTATTTACAGAGCCTTAGCTTTCAGTGTCTAACTTCAATGGAACTCCCTGGTACCTGAAACCTGAAGACAAATTGATTACAGATCAGCTTGAAGATTTTTTTAGAAGGCACAGTAGAACACATTTTGACTTTTGTTTTCTTAAGGCTTCCTATTTTTCTATATTTCTTCCTTAGAAATATATTGATAAAATCAGGAGGGGAAAAAAACAACCAAGAATGAAAAATTAAACCTGTGCATGAAATTACTGAAGTCATGAAAAAATTAAGACAGCAATTATGTTTAAATTTTTTTCATGTTGCTATCCAGATTCGAAAAGTTCTAAATATCGCTTGATACAAGATCTAAAGAAAAAGTCATTTAATTGTAAAGTGAACACCCCTACTAACACAGAAATCTTATATATTTTGTAATAGAATTAAATTTCAGGTACTCCTGGTTATACTGATAGTAGTGTGAAAATTATCTTAAGACAACTACTGATCATAACCTTAGGGTTTAAGCTTGCCTAAAATATACAGTTAAGCTGTTAATTTCTACTCTTCTGATGACACCTATCAGCAGATACAACTGATTTGCAGCGAATACTCTACTAGACATATTCAAATTCAAGTAACAAAAAAAAGTAAAAGTCATTGCAAGTGTTGAGGTGTTACTGCTTAAGTAACAAATAATAATATCTTCTGCTCTCCTCTGTATTATAAATATTAACCTTATTCTTACCAATTTCCTTACATCATGAAAGTGATGAACAGAAAACCTACAGCACCCCCTGCAATATCTGAAGCTACGTGTCAAACCAAACATGGAAGCATTCATCGGGCCCTTCCAACGTGGCATACTCTGTGATTGTGTGACCTTTAACATGCATAACCCCGATCTTTGTACCATCTCTCCAGTTGTAACAGCAGGGACGTGACTGATTACGACATGACATAAGATGACAAACTCTTTAAAGCACTCCAAAGATCTCCAAGCATACTGCACTACTGAACCATACTTGCCTGAAGAAACAAATATAGGCACATAAGACTCAATCACCGATCACTCTTCAGGCCTTTAAAAGCCCAGCAGCATTTCTCAATATACCCACCACTTTGTTCATCATCTCTGTGTTGTTCCTACTCACTAATTTTCAACTTTGGATTTTAACTAGCTTGTCCAAGTGGACCAAACTCCAGTTATCCAAACAATTACATGTAAAGCTTAATTAAAGAAAATTAAATTGTATATGAACTCTTATTACCCAGCTTTTTATAGGTAACTTATTTCCATCAGCCATTTGTTTTTAATGTGTAGCTAGTGAATGGAGTTCTTATGTTTCACTTTAAGAAATGCAGTCTTCCAAAAACTCAGCCAGAAATGTCCATTTCAAAAAAGCTTATTGCAGCCAGTTGGCTTTGCCAGTGACACATTTATAAAGTGAAAATATAAACCACAGTGTTTTCTGCGTATCAGATGGAATCACTTAGTGTACTCTGCATAGTTTCAGCAGCTTGTGTCTCAAGAGGAATGTCCCTCAGCCAGAAAGTGTTACTTTTAAGCACAAGTCTAGCTACTGTTGTTTTGTAGTTCTGTTATTCCAGCAGAAAATGAATACATTTACGTCACACTTTGAAACCACAATGTATTTTTAGGGCTAATGCAATGACAAAATGAGAGGCAGGTGGTAGTTCTTTGAAATAAGCTTCTAATTAAAGCTATTTTGGAGCTCAAGTTTTTTTGCATGTTAATGACTTCCTCTACTCTCTGGCAACACATCATTTTCATAAAAAGTACATTATGTAATCACAAGGCCTGAGCACCACGTGAAATCATGCAATGAAACTGCAGTGGGATAAACTGGAAATTAGAAAAAGCTTCGTAAAGTTACATACTTAAGGAAGACATCAAGTGTCATGGGTTTGCAAAAGGGACAATTTTTACCACACCCCCCACAAATTGCTCTAAGGTGAGAGAAGGTTTATGCAGACAAAGAGATCTGACT